>JAHTLZ010000129.1:49001999-49121928 GCA_023846285.1 Phrynocephalus versicolor
AAAGAAAGAAAGAAAGAAAGAAAGAAAGAAAGAAAGAAAGAAAGAAAGAAAGAAACCCCTCCTCCCCCGTTGAAGGGCTTTCTAGATCAATGAATAACAAGTTTGCACCATATACTGATTCCAATGGCATGGAAGACAGGAACAAAAATATACATATGGATGCCTAATATCCCCCCCCCCCCCCGCATTATATTCTTGAAATATCTTCCACTGTGACAATTTCCTACATTGTAACTATGTTAGTATGATGCAGCAAAAACAGGATACCTTAAAGACTACAATTACATTTATTATAGCATGATATTTCACGCACTATAGCCCAATTCATCAGATGCAGTGCATTGTGAAAGGTATGGTACCATTGGGAAAACCAAAATGGAAAACCTCCCACATGTGCTATTCCTTCCTTTTTACTGCTGCCTTTTGAACCCAGAGTTAGGAATGGCTTAAGAAATGAGCTCCTCTTTGTTTCTTTTGGGATTTTTTTCAGTGTTTCCCTGCCATCTTCCCCTATCTTTTCAGAAAAGATAAATCCTCCTTGGCTCAACAAAGATGGTCCAAACATCCACCAACCCAGCCAAAACCTTGACTTGTAGCAGCCCCAGATCTTTTGCCAACAGGGAGAAGCACAGGCTGTGTAGGTGTGAAGTCCAGGCATTCACAGCTCCTGGTGTGTCTGTGTATACAGCTCATACAAAGATGTGAAGGTGTGGATGGGGGCAATGATTACATTTCTGTATAGGCAGTGTGTCTGTGGGACAGTTTATGCCTTGTAAAAAGCATGGCTCTTTCAAGAAATCAGGCACACAGAGTTGTTATATATACATAATTAAGCAGTGTGTGTGTGTTGTGTCATTAGTCGTCACCAACCCTTCGTGACCCCATGTCCATGGAGTTTTCTTGGCAGGAATACTGGAGTGGTTTGCCAGTTCCTACTCCAGGTGCCTACAGCACCTGGTATTCCTTGGTAGTCTCCCATCCAAGTACTAATTTACTGCCACCTGTCACTATATTTGTGTAGAAAGAATAGAATTGCCTGAAAGAATGTAAGGAATGAAACTGCAGAATGGTGATTGGTAGGGACTCCAGAGATAATGTAGTCAAACCCTGTGTTGATATGTGGAGGGGGAATTAACAGCAGAGGAGATGGCCATCTACTCTCTGTTTAAAATGTAATGAACCTGTGTTGATATGTGGAGGGGGAATTAACAGCAGAGGAGATGGCCATCTACTCTCTGTTTAAAATGTAATGAAGAACAATCTACTATCCTCCGCGGCAGGGCACTCCATCTACTGTTGAAAAGCTCTTGTCATCAGGAAATTATTTCTAATGAGTTCTTATTTCTTATAATTTGAATCAATTGATTCATGCTTCTCCTCCAGAGCAAAAGACGACAAACTTGTTCCATCTTCTATGCCTAACAAACCAATCCTCTAAAACAGCAGCCCTGGGCAATGTGATGATGCAAGGTCAGATGAAGAGAAGAATGGATGTTGCACAAGCACAGCTTTCTTTGGTCAGATGGGATCTTATACTTTCCCAAGAAAGTACTAAAATATCAGTGCAAATAAAGATGGACAGTTTCTGTAGACAGCTTAAGCAAGTTTTTTTTAAAGCTACCATCCTCTGAATCTCCTTTGGAGTGGAGACACTAGTCATGGTAGATAGTGGGTTTTGAGAACTGTACCATAATAAATAAATAAATAAATAAATAAATAAATAAATAAATAAATAAATAAGCTTCCCCAATGTTTGCTTTGGCAGCACTGCATTTGGACATAAGTGATATCTTAAAGGCAAGAAAAAAAATAGGAAAATAGAATAGAAAAAATAAATAAATTCTAGTGCCCTGGGTCAAAGCACCAGCTTCTCTGTCCTAGTTCTGGCCCTGGTCTCTCTGTAGTACTTGCATAAGGGGAATAAGGGAGAACAACTAGCCAATTTGGCTGTTATAAAACCAAGGCCTGCTTCCCAGAATTGGAAATGCACCACATCACAGCAGTAGGTAACTGGCAGCAGATCATAATAAAGTAAATGAATTCAAGTCTCCTGGGCCAAATGAAATGCATCCAAGGGTATTAAAGGAATCTGCAGATGTAATCTCAGATCCCTTGCTTATAATCTTTGAGAATTCTTGGAGAACAGATGAGGTCCCTGGAGGTAAGCAGATGTCATTACCATGTTCAAAAAAGGGAAAAAAGAAGATTTGGGCAACTATTAACCCATCTCCTTGACAAGGAAACCAGGAAAGGACTTAGAAATGAATATTGTGGTTTCTAAGGCCGAGTGTGGGTTTCACAGAACCAAATCCTGCCAGGCTACTCTTTTAAAAAAATAGAATAACAAGCTTGATAGTAGAAGTGAATGTTGTGGAAACAGTATATTGTGACTTCACCAAAGCTTTTGATAAGGTCTCTCAACAACACACTATCATGCTTAAGCTGGTAAAATGTGGGGCAGGCTAAGGTGGATTTGAACCTGGCTGATGGGCCTTACCCAAAGCTTACCCATGGTTGTCCATCATTTAGAATAGAACTGACAAGTGAAATAACATTGGATTCAGTCCTCGGCCCTGTATTACTTGATAGATTTGGGGGGGGGGGGGGAAGCTGGATGGGGACAGCAGGGTGTTGTTCATTAAATCTGAGGTGGCCAGCAAACTGGGAGGGTTGCTAATATCCCAGAACACAAAATCAGGATATAAGACAACCTTAACAGATAGGACAACTGGGCCAAAATAATTTCAAAAGGCAATAATGAGAAATTCTGCCATGAGGGTATTTGTATAAATCTGATGCACATATATAAGTGGCACAGTGACAAAAACAACACATGCATGAAATACTGTACTAGCTTGCATCAACAGAACTAGAGTGTCCATATCAGGGTGTGTCATATAGTATCGCTCGATTATGCTATTACTTGGACTGACATGTCTAGTTCTGCTTAAGAAGGATATTGACAAGCTGGAACACATCCAAAGGAAGGGAACCAGGATAGTAAGATATCTGGAAGCCAAACACTATGAGAAACAGTTGAGGGAGCCAGGTTTAGCCTGGAAAAATGCAGGTGATATGGCAGCCATCTTAAAATATCTGATGGGCTATCACATGGTATATGGCCCAAGGTTGTTTTCTGGGGGTTCTGTAGGATCCAAACATATGGATAGGAAATTTTGCCTAAACATTAGGAATAACTTCTCAGCAGTAAGAACTGTTGAACAATGAAGATGACTGTCTTGGAAGGATGATCTTAAACAGAGTTTAAATGGTTGGTTACCTGGAAGGAATTTTTTAGCTGTGGATTTCCTGAACTATAAGGGGGTTGGACTCAGTAACCCTTGGAGTCACAGCACCCCTACCATTCTGTGATTCATTATTTTCATTAGCAGGAAGTAAAATACTGTGGATCATACAGCAACATTTTACTACTGACTCAAGCATTTTCAGTGGTAGGGGGAACCTTTCTGCTTCCAGGAGTTTTGAACAACAGTGCCACAATCCCTTACCCCCCACCAAAGCCCCAAATATTTGGAGAGGCAGTACATATACCATCATAGCTTACAGAAATATACATCAATTCCAAGTATTTATATAAACCAAGATGACTCCTCAGTATATGTAGATCATTACTCAAGTATGTGTCCTAATGAACATCTAAAGACTTTGTTGGCATGTACAAATCAGATAATCATGGAGATAGTGGAGACGTTTCTAGTCTGGGTTGTAAGGTCTTATGAAATGCTCCAATAAGATAATGATCTGTTTTATCTTCTTAAGTATGTAAATTATTTATCTCTGTTTTAACTGTGCTTGTTTTAACTTTGGGTCCATGACGGTACAACAATAAAGTAAGTAAGTAAGTAAGTAAGTAAGTAAGTAAGTAAGTAAGTAAGTAAGTAAGTAAGTAAGTAAGTAAGTAAGTAAGTAAGTAAGTAAGTACTCAAGTACAGTATTTGTCCCTCAGATTCTGAACAACCAGATGTGAATTCACCTCAGATTGCAGACTGAAGCTGCAATGGCTACTGCATTGGAGCAAGAGCTCTCCGATAACACTGAGGGAAGAACAGTGGCACAACCTGCCCTTCGGCATTGCACACCAATACTGCCACTGATTATACCATACCAGGTTACTACCAGCTGGGAAATTTACTCTGTGCGCTAGAGCCCCTATAATCCCTCTCAAACAATAAATAATTTTAGCTTCCAAAAGCAATGTTTCCAAGCTCTGGTTATAAAGGCAGAAGACATGCCCTACTTTGTAAAGGTCATAAAAACCAGTGACCTCGTTTTTATACTGAAGGAGAAAACCACACAATTTATGACATACCGGTAAACATGAAAGATTTTTTTTTTTAAAAAAAGCCAAGCACCCCAAGAAATAACTTTGAAACAGTTCATGTTTTACCTCCATTACTGCAGCCTTCTCTCAAAGATAGTGACTTCCCAATCAATAATGCCTGGATATATATAGACCATTCAGTCCATTCTTGTGGTTTACCCTGTTGAGCATGCTCAGAACCTTACTTGAAGCCACTCAACAGCCTGGCAGTTAGGCCCCAAGCCAAAGAGCTTTTCATGATTAATGTGCCTCAGTCTCATATATGGGTATGTTAGGCCTACAGAGTCGTGAAGGGCAGGTAGCAGGATGTAGGTGGCCAGGAGGCTACTCAAACCTCTGTCACCTCTGCTTGTGTTTTCAAATATTGCCTCGCATTCGAACACAGTATGATAGAGGAATAGCAGCTTTGCTTTAGATATTAGCCAGCAGAGTCATGGTAGGTGCATTGCTTTGTTTCCTGTGAGATCCTAAATATGTATATAATTATTTAAAAACTAAACTTCTCTTTTTTGTCCTACTTACATCAGTGAGGAGGAGCAGTTGAGGGGCATATGTTCTTAAAGGGCTTATCATTTTCTGTTCCCTCCATTTACTTCATTTTTTTACGCTTCATTTTATTTTGGTTTTATCTGCTCAGTTTCTTTTCATCTGTTGTTGCTCCATCCCCAGTTTCGTACCAAGTTCTGAATCTATTTAATTAGTTTTAGTGTCCGAAAATGGAGCAACACTGGAGCAGAGAAGTGTGCTTTGAGAGGATGCGTGTTTTGTTGTGTTGTATTATGAATGATCCTCCCTTGATTTCTACTGTGCAGTCCTGGTGAGTCTTTAAATTAAGTTCCTTCAGTTTCTCAAAGGATTCCTACTCTGGAGTAAAGAAATGTGAGTTTGAAGGAGTGCTTTGTTATAAATTTATATGTTTGTGTGGAGGTGTCAAACAAAAAATCTCTCCCACTGAATCCTTAAAGATTTTGATTATTATTATGATTAATTCTCCTTCCTCTGGCCCACCAGTAACTTTTATATGGATTATTTACCATACATGATTGCATTAACTGATTTCGTAAGAACACCAGTGATTTCCATGTTAGTTTCCACCCCTCATAATGGATTTTTTCTTTTTGTGTGCTCTTTGTAGCTTTAATGTTCTAAGATGCCCCTCCTAATTCCCTGTTCTTAACTTGAATATATCTTAAATGTTCTGGGCTGTATATTGTCCCTCATTATTGTAAGCCACCTTGGGTCCTTTCCCAAGGAGAAAGGTGGAGTAAAAATATTCAAAATAATAAATATAAATAATGGGCAGATGCTTCAGTTGGATGGCAAGCAGGATAATAGTGACATCTCTACATTATTATGTTTTTGGAATGGCAGCAACAGTTTGCTTTCAACGGGATTGAGTGGGCAGCTAACCCCAGTGGAATATGCTGTTCCCAGGTATCATACACATTCCCGTGTTGATTGAAGGAGGGGATTTTTTAAAAGCAGGTTTCCTCAACCTAAGGCCCCAGGGCCAGATGCGGCCCCCCAAGGTCCTGAATCCGGCCCACGGGACCAATTGCAACCCCCCCACCTACCCCCTGCTTTGCGAGCAAGCCAGCCTCCACATCTGCTTCCATTGCTGAGGCAGTTCAAAGCAGTGGGCTATGTCGCTTCTCCCACTTCCCCCAACTACTGCCCAGATGATCAGCATGCTGGCTAGTGGAGCATAGAGATGGGCACGACTCAAAAAAATGGTGTTTCGTTTGTCGTTTGGTCGTTTAGGGGTCCATTTCGGTTCATTTTCGTTTTCGTTGGGTTTTTCCGCAAAGTTGTCGTTTTCGTTTTCGTTTCATAACGAAACGAAAAAAACGAAAACGAAAATGAAAAATTGCAGTTTTGTTAGCATTCTTTTCAGTTCAGTGCATTTGCCGCAACGAAAATGAAAAAACACAGCAAAATTTTTCGTTTCGTTTCCGTTTCTGTTTTGTTTTTGAAAAAAAAATTGTTTTTGTTTTCGTTACGTAACGAAACGAAAAAACGAAAACAAAAATGAAAATTTTGCTGAGTCGTGCCCATCTCAGTGGGAGGGCCACAACAAGGTCCCCCGTTCTCCCCACCCGCTGCCCAGATGGTTGGTGCACTGGCTGCAGGCAAGTGGGACAATTTAAAATGGGAGGGCTGCATCAGGGTCTCCCACTCCCTCCATTGCCCTGAGGCCCCACCCCTGCTCCTCCTCCACCCTGCCCACCTGCCTTCCTTGTGTGGCTGCCGCCTGTATTATTGTAGTTGTGAAGAATGAAGGGGGCAGGCGGAGGCAGCACCAGCCAGCCTCCCGAGCCAGAGCAGCCATGGCAGTGGACCGATGGAAGGATGGATGTTAGGCGACCAAGGGGGAAATGGAGCTACATCCCACCCACCCACCCCCTTTGAGCTGCTGCCTTGCTATGTGGAGTGAGGGAGGGGAGGAGGGAATACAGCCATGGCCGGAGGCTGAAGTGCCACCACCATCACTGGGTTAGAGACCAGTGAGGAGGAGTGGTGGAGAAAGAAGGGAATGGAAGGGAAGAGAAGGCCAACAGTGGCCTGGGCCTAGTTCCTGGGAGGCTGCATTTGTCCCCGGTTGATGATGGGCGGGCTGGCGAGCCAAGAGAGCACCTTAGCCTGGCTGGACTCGGCCAGTGAGCAGGCTGCAGATGGCTTTGGGCATGCCTTCCTCCCTCCCCTCCCTCCTTCCCAACCCTTGCTCCTTCCCTCCCTCCCTCACTTGCAGCACACAAAGTCGGGCCGGGCCAGGCCAAGAGAGGAGGCAGCTTTCCCTCCAGGGCACAGTGAGGACGTGATGGCCAGGGCACAGGGCTGGATCTGCACACAGTGGCACCAGCCTTGCCGCCCTTGCCATGTCTGCTGCTCCTCATCCTGAGTGGCTGCCCAGAAGGTGATGAGGGGTCTGAGTTTTCCTGGGCTGCCACCTCCTTCCTGATGCAAGGAAGGAAGGAAGGAAGGAAGGAAGGAAGGAAGGAAGGAGAGCCGCTCCAGCTGCTGCCACTGGAGGAGGAGGAGGAGGAGGAGGCGCAGCAGAGGGATCCCAGCGGTGGCACATCAGGGGGGTGATCTGGAGCAGGAGGCATTGCTGGGCCCCTGGAGATACAATGATCATGGGCCAATCATGGGGGGCTCTTCCCACTTGCCCCTCCCTCCCCCCTTTTTCCATGTCGGCTTTTTTTCTTTCTTTTTTTGGACTGTGGTCCGGGCCCCAGTGGTGTGTGGGGCGTGGTGGACCGGCCTGCTGTTTGAAAACCTTGAGGACCCCTGTTTTAAAGGATGCAATTTATAAGGATGCTGTGCTTGTGTAACACCAGAGCACCAAAAAGTCAGGAGTGAGGAACCTAGGAGAGAGCTGAAAATTTGCATGCACCTGGGCCACTTTTGTGTGGGGTGGGTGGGTGCGTATAAAGGGTCCTCACAGAAGGATGATGTACTTCTAGAAGACACAGCAGCAGCAGCAACAGCATGAGGCCTGGAAAAAAGCCATGAGTTGCAGTCAGTGGCGGAAGGGCAGCAACTGTTGCAGTTCCTGGTTGCGTTTTAATGTCTTCCTAGCCACCACTAGAGGCTGGCCGTTGTTTACCCTGGCTTGGCACCACCAGATACACAGTTATCTAGGGCTTACTTGAGTTCTCTTCCCAGGCAGCTAGCCCTGAAGCTGCTCCTCTGTCCCCCTTCCCAACCCTCAACTGTCCTCCACCTGTGGCATCACAAGAACCCACCTTTGGTTTCAGGCATTGGCTTCACTGTGCCAAGGAATGGAGTACTGCTGACCTGGAAACCTCAGAATCCTTTGAACCTAAAGAACAAACTGAAACCAAATATGGAGAACGCCTCCCACCACAGCCACTAGCATTTGAAAGATCCCTTCATTTCAGAATTATATGTTCAGACTCTGTTCCTCATCTGGCCAGTGAAAGCCAAAGGAAGTCAGTGGCTTCAGACTAGGTCTAACCCATTCCTTGACCTTGAGAGATTCCCAGCCTCTCTTTCTTCTTTCCTTCACAGAAGGAGAATTGTTAGTGCTGCCCTTTCCACAGTGCTCTTGGCAGGCACTCAGCATACTGGAAAGGCTTTGCACCTGTATACATAAAGCTGCCCAACACGCAGTGGGTGCGGACAGGGAGCCTCCTCAGGGTGGGCCAGTAAAAGCTATGCACACCCTCCATTCGTGTCCTGAATAGTTTTGACTATTGCTCAGGGAAGCAGGAAATGAGACTTGCCAGCAGTCAGGGATTGGCAGAGTGGTGGGGAGAAAAAGGAGGAGGATAAGAGGAACTACTATGGGACTTCTGTGCTGCAAATAACCAAGCAAAGGAATGAGATACCAAAAACCCCTCCAGGCGGATGTTGGCTTTGGATTGGAAGCAGTGTCAGGCCACAGTGGCTGAGCAAATGCAACGAGAGAAGAGAAGCTCATATACACTCACACAACCCTACGTCACTGGGGCCATCTGGAATTAATTGGCAGCACCACCTCCTGCCAAACCCCCATTTGCTATTTAGTTAAAATGCAGGCCTTCGCCCCAGGCAAAATGGCAATGTAAGCAGTTTGTGTTCCAATTGGCTATGGATCCTGGTTCCCAATCCTCTGTGCCAAGGCAGACCTGTAAAATTGCCATGGTTCAGGTGTAACTCTCTGTGTCAAAACCATGGCAGATGTGTTTGGGGCAAAAGGAGGGACAGGGCCTAATTGTGTTAAGAGTGACAAAACTTGCTCAAACCAGGCTCCTCTGGATAAGAGAAAACAACGGCTGCAGTGCCTGAGAGCTTACGCCAAAGAAACATGTTAATATGTTGTCTGCTGCAGCAAAACAAACAGCCTTGTGGCACTTTAAAGACAAAGGCAGTTACTTTACATCCTTCGTTGTTCCACAACTAGTTTTGTACCGTGACAGCGCTGGTCACGTTCATGTGGTTTTGTCCCTGTTTAGTCCCTGTTTCTGTTTTCTCATGGTTGTGATAACTTGTCTCGTGACAATTGTTACTTCACGGTCTTGTTTTGTGACAAATTCTGAATTTGTCTTGCTTTCTTAACCCTATCGTAAATAAAACTTTTTCAATATTTTGATTTACTGGTCTTCTGGGATTTACATGTCAATGCTACAGAATTTTCAGTACTTTCTTTAATAAATATTTGCGCTGCATGGTGTTTCCCGTAGGGAAACTAATGCCGAATGCCGCTTCAGCCGCTAACCACTAGGTGGACACTGATTGTTGCGTGACAGTTGTTACCACATGGTCTCTTATCTTGGAACAGGAACTGGGAACAAGCCATGATAAGAGAATACCCCAACCTAGTTCCAGGTACAGTATTGTCACACTCTGATCCCGCTCAGGGGTGTGGTCGAGACAAATTTCAGCTGTTGCACGACGGACATGAAGTAAGATTTTTTTTGTACCGATCTGAAGCTCAGAGTCAGCACTTACAGAGACAAAACGGACATGAAGTAACTGCCTTACATGGTCACCCCTCTGGGTGAGAGAAGGTGTGTAAGTGAAATAAGTGATGTATGACAGAGGTGGCAGGAACAGTAATCGAACAAGTGATATGTCAGCCATGAAACAAAACATATTTTCAGACTACTAGCCTGGACATTGGAATCTTCTATAAAAGCAGAATCAGAGCTTATGTTTCCCCTTTCCCTTGGCTGGCAATGTTGTTATCAAGTTACCTTTGTGTTAAAAGAATTAAGAAAGAATGATGCTGTTGAGGCAGACTGAGAATACACAGGATGTTGGATTCTGAAAAGCACATGGCATGGGGATATGGGTGCTGCTGTGGTGATTGATGTGGATGCAATAACAGTGGGCCATCTGTTTTTTACAATATTAACATCTTAACAAGCTCCACACCTCATCTGTGTTCCACGTGTATATTCATAAATAAACATAATCATTCATTATGGAGGGCCATTAAGCCACCTTTCAAAGAAACCAAGTCCAGGCAAGTGCTGCAGCCTTAGAGCTTCTTACTGGACTGTGCATAACAGTAATGACATCCTGGCTGGATTACTATCACATGCTCTATATGGGGCTGCCTTGGGAAAGTGGCAGGAAACTTCAGTGGGTCCAAAACCTGCCAGGCAGGTTACTTACTGGGGCTGATTACAGCTATCGTATAGCTTCCCTACTGCACTGGCTAAACTGTCTGCTTATCTGTTTCCAGGCACAATTCAGATAGTTCTATAAAACCCTAAATGGCTTGTGTTCAAGCTGTCCAAAGGACTGCATCTCCCTTTGTGAGCCTGCTTTGGCCGTTTGGTCCTACTACCTTTGCAGGTGCATTTGGTAGGGAACATGGAAGAACCCTTTCTCTGTTGCTGCTTCCAGATTTTGAAATTCCCTCCCACAGAAGGCCAGACTGCCCCCACATTTGCTATCATTCCATAAACAGACAAAGACCTTTTGCAGAGAAACAGAGTACTGAGGGACATTGTTGGCAAAAGATGGCATAGATCACATAAACAACAGAAGAAGAATGTTGTGTGTGACATTGTTGGGTCCTGTGAACATGGTGTAGGAGTAAATGTGGGGGCATTGCTGACATCTGGGTTTGTAGCAGAGTATAGTCCCAGTTGCTGTATCTCTGTTTAAATTGCTGTATCTCAGTAATTGCTTCATAGTGTAGGATTGCCAGTAAGCAATTACTGTATAGGCCTTCTCCAGTTGCTTGGAAGACTGAAACATTGTCAAGGACAGCTTGGGGGTCATTTATGATGCTTGTGAAAGGTCAGAGTTGTGGGCTGAAAGTGATAAGCAGCAGTGTTAGGTTTTTGTTTTCTAGGTCTGCATTGCAGTAGGTTGCTTCTGGGTATTCATACTGCCCAGTTAATTTGTAGTTTAACTATATGGGATGGGTATTATAGTCTGAGAAATGCATTTTGTAGATCCTTAAGTTTGGAGTCCCTATCTTGATGGTCTGACTAGATGTGATTGTACCCAAAGGTTTGGCTGTAAACAGTAGATTTGGTGGTGTGCTCAGGACAGAAGCTGGAGGCATGCAAGCTGGTATATCAATCAGTGGATTTTCCATACAGTGTAATGATAAGATATCCATGTTGTAGCTTCACAGTGGCATCAAGAAAATGCAACATCCTTTCCATGGGCCCAGATCAAAAAGATGTCATCAGTGTACCTCAAATAGAGGAGTGGTTTGGCTGAAATAGTTGTTTGTGGGTATGAAGTTGTAGAGGGTGGTGACTATGTGTGCTGTGTCATTTTCAGTTGTATTCCTGATAGCCTGTAGCCCTCTTCTGTGTGAGTTCTTAGTGTAGAGAGCTTCAATGTCCCTTAATGCTAAGTTTGTGTTATTAAGGTTATGAATAGACTGAAGTTTCCTTAGAAAACACACAGCCTCAAAGACCACCCCAATATTTGGGGAGTATCTGGATATGTAGATATCCAGATATTCCAACAGTGATTGTATTAATGTGTGATACAGTAGGTCTACTAAGGTTCCCTGGTTTGTGTATTTTTGGTAGCAAGTAAAAAGTTTTCTGGTCGAGGTCCTTGCGGTATATTATTCAGAATTAGTTCATGAAGTTGCGTGTTAGAAAAAGTTCATTTATATTTTCAGGGAAGTTTTTCATAAGGTTTTGTAATTCCTTTTGATATTTGGCAGTTAGGACTGTAGTTAGGAGCTGCTAACATTTCGAGTTAGACAATTGTCTCTAAGTTTCTTGTGTGTGACTCGATTTGTCCATGACAACCACAGATACACTCTTCCTTGCCTCTTTGATGACAATATTGGGGTGGACTTTGAGACTCACAATCACAATCTGTACTGGTTGAGATTGTCCCTTGCTGATGATCTCAGCTCAAGTAGATATGGAAGATATGTCCCAGCTCCCAAAAGTCCACGTAGAATTCTTCTTTCTGTAGTGTTGGGATGAAGGTGATTGAATGTCAGCATATATCTTCTCCTCATATTGTTGGGACACTTCCTGCTCATGTTTTGGAAATTGAGGCAAAGCTTGTGTGCTGTTGTCAAAGTTGTGAAAATATTGAGTCATAGTCTGGAGAAATAGTCCTCAAGGTCACCATAGAGCTGTATTTTTATCCCAGCAGCTGGGTTTGGTGCAACAAGAGGACAGGCCCTGCGAGAAGACTGACTCTTCTGCTTGGCTCAGTGTGTGGCTGGAAAGATTTATTATGCAAGTCCATGATGTTCTTATTGTGGGGCAAGTGGTTCTTTGGTAGATTAGCTGGTTTGTTTTCTTTCTTTTTGTTCAGGATAGTAAGTTGTGTGTTACAGATGTTCTTTCTCATGGTGGAGAATATCTCTGCAGTACCCGGCGCAGAGGGCTAGTTCTGCATGCCACGATTTAAGATCTGTAATATTCTTCAAGATTTTCCTTTTGTTCCTGTGTAAGATGTTAAGTGGTTCAGTAATTTTTGGAGTAAATATTGCATAGTCAGTGATGTACATGGAATGTGAATATTTTTTTATTTGTACACTTTGGGGGTGCAGTCTTGTTATTTGCTTTTGGTGAGTAAGGTGATGTTTTCATGAGGTGCATGAGTCTCCTCTCTATTAAGCTTTACGGAGCTGCAGTTTTTGAAGTGGTAGCCATGTTGGTCTGTGCAAGCATATCCACAAGAAACATACAGTAAAAGCAAAGAAAGAAAGAAAGAAAGAAAGAAAGAAAGAAAGAAAGAAAGAAAGAAAGAAAGAAAGAAAGAAAGAAAGAAAGAAATTATGGCACCTTAAGTACTAACTATAACTGCTATATTTTAATATATGTAATACCAAAATAATATAGTGATGTGCTGTATTTTCTTGGATACTAAGACTGCCCTCTGGTGGATATTATAAGACAAGGATGGAAAATCTCCACCTCCCTGTGCAGGGGTCACCATCCTGCCCCTAAACCTATGCTTTCGACCCCCACAAAAGTATAGAGGAGATGGTGTTTAAAGAAGCCTAAGTGTTGTATGCTGTGCATGGAATGGAACTGTGAACTGCAGAGAGAAAAGCTTTAACATGGAGCCAAGCTCTGCACAATATTTACGTAGTATATTGGCATCCTTTCTTGGATATTCAGTTCGCACACAAACTCCAAAATGATAGGCTGGGAGATTGGATTCCAGAAATATTTTTGCTTTGCTGTGATTCACTTTCCATGAAATAACATCTTTCCCTTGTCTTTTGCCTCTGGAAATGGAACATAAACTTATCTAATGGTGCCTTCATTAGAACCGGTTTCCAAGTAAAGGATGGAGATATGAGACGAAAAGGAGAAGAGAGTGCACACAGTTTTCAATAGCCATGGATTTCATTTCATTTCATTTCATTTCATAAGTCTGTTTTATTTCACTGGATTTCCCCCTCCCCCTTTTTAACAGAACTTGCATGAATCTATTTTTATGTCATAGGTTCTGGATGATATAGGAACAAACATTTGAAAGCATACCAATATATCATCTAGCCATGTGATCTGTAAAATAATACATTTTAAATTATTACAAGAAATGCCCACAATACAACATGCATGTTTTCAATTTACAGGGAAAACTTAAGGGGGCAGGAATAATGGGCAGAGGGAAATTTTCTGAACAAGAGAAGCACAGAGTTAGAATTTGATTGTTTATGTCAATAGTTCCCAACCTTAGAAAACCCAGGTGTTCTTGGACTGGAACTCTCAGAAACCCCAGCCAGCACAGCTGATGGTAAAGGCTTCTGGGAATTGGAGTCCAAGAACTCCTGGGCTACCCAAGTTTGGGAACCACTGGTCTAGGCTGATTGTTTCAGAATTGAAGAGATATGCATTGGATGCAAAAGAAAAAAAGCCTTTTTTTCCGTCTGTTGCTTGCAGGTAACAGACCGATTCCATTGTTCACTAGAGACTGATTCCATTGTTCACTAGAATTTGGACAATGACGTTTAAATATGCCCCAAATTCCTTCTTACTTGCATGCTCCATTCAAGGGAATGAATTGGTGAACTGTTAGAAAAGGTTTAAACTTCTGCTGCTCAATTCACAGTAGGAGCAGCCTGGAACAACCCTTTGTCAAGACATGAAAAATAAATAATTATAACACATATGGATGGAAGTATTCATTGAGGATACATCCCGTGTCATGATAGACCAAAGTACATAGTTCATTTTGACTTACTCCAGCCCAAAGTTTTTCTGGGTGTAAAACAAAACTCGGCAATGATTGACCAGTCCTTTCATCTGGGGCAGTATGGGAGGTGGCTGCTTGTCGAAGGGTATGCTGACAGACTTATCTCCCAGGATGCATGGTGGGGAATGAAGCTTCTGACCTCCAGGTGCTCCAACTCACTCAGATATATGCCCTCTTTTTTCATACTCCAAGCCAAATGTGACAGTGATCTCTCAAACCAACACACCGGGGGGGGGGGACACCCTGTCAAGCAAAGCAGTCTGATGAATTTTATTTATTCTGTCAATCAGGAAAGGTGGGCAAAAGTCTTCTCTTACAAACATATCATCTAGCTTTCATTAAGAAGATTATACTCTCAGGCTCAAACAATACGTATAGCACATATTTTGAAGAGTTGTTCCCTCAAGTGATGAAAGTCTTCATAGCATGTGACTTTCCTCACCCCTCTGATTCTTTTATTATTGGCAACTAGTGCTTTATTTTATGACAGGTCATTGGAGAGCAAACAGGCTTAATTTGCAAGCTTCATTGTTCTTGAGACATGTGTCTCTGAGGAAATCCTATTTGAGGATAAAGCAGGTCGGTCACAGGGATGCATCCCCTTTATCATCTAGTTTGACCCTTTGTCATCCATTTTACTGATAGTCTGGACTGTATGTATAATAGACCCATGCCTACCTTCACAGCAAAAAAGGCACTTTGAGGAAAGCCAGAGTCCTTGTCCTATATAGCTGCTATGAAGAGAGTTTTTCTGTTGGTTGTATACCTGAAAAGAAGACAACAGTTTTGCTTGTGTAAAAATTATTTATGGGTTGTGTTCTTATGTCCTCTCACAGTTCTCTTTCTCCTTCTCCCAGGCAGCCCAAAGGAGAATCATTCCTCCTTAACAGTTCTGTTCCAACTAAATGTACCTGAAAACTGAGAGCAGGATTTTCAAGTATTTGCATCTGAATTCTGGCAGGGCTGGAGAGCTGACACAGAGCTTTGGAAAAAGAAATACTAACCCAGCCCAACTTAGATTGAAATCTTACACCTATTTGCATTGCCAAACCAAAGCAATCGCAAAGTCCTCGCACACAGTTTCCTGAGCAGTCAAATAGCATTTGCTTCGGTTTGACAAAAACAGTTCCCTCTGCTACTCCACACGTAGCCTAAGCCACAGTTTCTAAAATGTATGGAAAATTCAGGTATATTGTAGACCAATATTCATACTGATATTGCCACTGCTCTCTTGGATACATATTGAGCATAGATGCTCCTGTTGCATCTATTTAACCAGTTCCATACAGTTTTGGCTTTTCTTTCTCTGACTGAAGAAGATATCTGGATGAGTCGTGAAACATTTCATTCCCACAAGAAAAGAAGTCCAGTTGCCATGATTCAGCTCCTGGATAGCCTCACCTGGATGACTGAGCATCTCCATAGACACTCTAGTGCTTTAATGTTTTTACTGGGTTTTGCAACTTGTAATAAGAATTTTTCTTTCTCACACGCAAATAATCTCAGTTGAAGTGTAATAATTAGAAAAATCAGATGTAAAGTCACAGACATTCTCTCTTTATCACTATGCTGGGCTAAATTGCTTCCAGTCTGGCAAGCCTGCCTTTTACACACACAAGGGAGTGAGGGGAAGGCTGCCTGGAGTTACTATGCAGAACGTTTCCTTTCCTGAGTTTACTTAGGCCTATGATAGACTGACAGAAAAGACAAGCTCATGGACTAGTTCAGGCACTGAGTTGGGGAACAGCACAGCTGAAACTAAGCATCAGACTGATTTAGAGGCAGAGCTGCATGTCTTTTTTTTTCTGTAAGAATAACCACAGGAGACCCAGTCGAGATAGACTTTAGTATGAAAAATGAAACTTTCTCCCAAACCTTTGGTTGTAACTGAGATCAGCCCTACAGATTCTATTGGCAACAAGTGATCTGTTGTTTAATAGATCAGGTTTTGGCTGGTGTGTGAGGGAGGCCTAATCCAGATCAGAATCACAGCAGCAGGTAAGAATTTATATCCCTTATATTTCCCAGCCCAGTCCCAATAAAGTCCTGATCAGGACTGGATCCAATCTCTTTCTTCCTCTTGAGGAAGAAAAACAAACAAAAACAAAAATCTCTTAGGTGGATCTTTTAAATAGCATCCATTTTGGCCTTAAACTGCTTCACTAACTTACAGAGTGATGAACAGTCTTTTGAAATGCTGGTTAACTTTACCTGCTCTGCTTGGTCACTCCTTAAATGTGAATGCATCCACTGGATCTATTCTGGGGGCCATTGGCTAGAGCAAGGGCCTGGTGGTTGGAAATGCGCTAATTACTATAAGTAAGTGCGGACAGGGCAGATCAATGGAGATCCCCTAACTCTGCTGTTTCCTTTTCCTGGTACCAAGGGGAGGAATGAACGGTTGCATTCAGGGCACTTTCTCTTGGAAGGTCCTTGTTCCTTCCTTTCCTCCATTCTGAAGAATGTTCTTTCTTTAGATTATTCCTCCTAGACCCGTAAAGAGGACTGGATTTTAAAGTCCTATGGGAGATTAAAACTATAGCCTGTTAAAAAAACTCCTTTTGTGGATGACAGAATTTCAGGTTTGTGCAAAGACGGGAGAAAGATTTAAAACCTACAACAATATGGAATTCAGATGAACAGTTTCAAATCTTATATATAGGGTTAGACCACAGAGTGTCACAGAATCTTTGTCTGGTAATTTTTCTCTCTACTGAGAGGTCTCCCTCCAGTTTTGTGCAGCCCTTCAAACAACACAACCTGGAGTTTGTTTTGTACTTGCTTTTAATCATCTTTGCATTGCTTTCCATTGCACTTTTGGTGGGAATGGACTGGGGTTTGTCTTGGAGCATTTCTTTTGCATTGCACTGTGTGTGCGGGCGGGGCGGGGTTCTGGGTGATGGTGATTCTGGCTCTGCATGCATTTCATAGAATCATAAAGTTGGAAGAGACCTCAAGGGCCATCCAGTCCAACCCCCTGCCATGCAGGAACCCCAGCATATTCCACTGCTGTACAGCTCTAACTGTCATGAAGTTCTTTCTAATGTTCAAATGGAATCTCTTTTCCTGTAGTTTGAAATCATTGCCCCGAGTCCTAGTCTCTGAAGCCATGGAAAACAAACCTGTTCCCTCTTCATTGTGACATACTTTCAAATATTTAAACATAGCTATCATATCCCCCCTCAGCCTTCTTTCCCAGTTCCCTAAGCCGTTCCTCATAAGACATTTCTTTCAGACCTTCAACCATCCTGGTTGCCCTCCTCTGTACCCGCTCAAGGTTGTCAACATCCTTTTTAAATTGAGGTACACCGAACTGAATACACTACTCCAGGTGGGGGCTGACCAGAGAAGAGTAGAGTGGTACTATCACTTCCCTTGATCTAGACACTATGGTTCTGTTGATGCAACCAAGAATCGCATTGGCTTTCCTGGCTGCCGCATCACACTGCTGACTCATGTTCAATTTGTGGTCCACCAAGACTCCCAGATCCCTTTCACAGGTACTATTTTCCAGACAGGTATCTCCCATACTATACCTGTGCAATTCATTCTTTTTACCTAGATGCAGCATCCTACTTTTCCCTTTGTTGAAATCCATTCCATTAGCTTTGGCCCAGCACTCTAATCTGTCAAGGTCCTTTTGGATTTTCATCCTGTCCTCTAGGGAATTAGCAACCCCTCCCAATTTGGTATCATCTGCAAATTTAATTAGCATACTCTCGATTCCTTCCTCCAAGACATTAATAAAGATATTGAAAAGCACAGGACCCAGAACAGAACCCAGAGGCACCCCATTGGTCACATCTCTCCAAGCTGAAGAGAGGTCATTTATGATAACCCTTTGGGTGTGATCAGTCAACCAATTACAAGTCCACCTAACAGTAGCACTATCTATCCCACTTTCTACTAACTTCTTAGCAAGAATACCATAAGGAACCTTATCGAAGGCCTTACTGAAGTCCAGATAAGCAATATTCACAGCATTCCCCTGATCCACCAGGCCTGTAATTTTATCAAAGAAAGAAATCAAATTAGTCTGGCATGACTTGTTTTTAAGAAACCTGTGTTGACTTCTTGTAATGACAGCAGTGTTTGTTAAATAATTACAGACTGCCTGTTTAATAATCTGCTCTAGGATCTTTCCAGGAATTGAAGTCAAGCTGACTGGGCAGTAATTATTTGGGTCCTCTTCCCCCCCTTTTTGAAGTTGGGGACAACATTAGCCCTCCTCCAATTGATGGGGGCTTCCCCTGTTCTCCAGGACTTCTCAAAGATTATTGCCAATGGTTCTGAAATTACTTCTGTCAGTTCCTTTAAAGTGCTCATTATGAAGAGGTCTGAACAAAAAGGAGTATTCCAAAAATTGCATTCTAATTTTTCGTAAAAAGAAACGACCCGTAGAACGAATTAAATTCATTTTAAGAGGTACCACTGTACTTGGGTATACAGCCTCACAAGCTGCCTAACACAGAATCCCCCATGTTGGTTCCATTGAAAGTATTTACAGGGAGACCCAAACATCTTCCACATTTGGCCTTGTAAAATTGATACCACTGTCTGTGCATGAGTTCTGGGTATGTTTTATGTTGCTGAACACCTTTGTTTTTTAAAAAGTGTGAGTTTTTATAATTGAATCTGTTTTTCTTAGTAATTTTTAAGAAACCTCAACAAAAATCTTGCTTTGCTTCACTGCAAAATCCACATTCCCTGGGCATTCCCTCCCCCGCCCCCCACACATCTGACTAGAGCTTCAGAACTACATTTCTCTCCAAACTGAAATATCTTATGTTAAAAGCAATTCAGCCCTTAAGTTGGGAAGAAATGGGAGGGGTAGGGGATGCAGGAGGCTAGAGGTGGACCATGGAAATGTACACACTGGGCAACTTTTGAAAGGTGTTTTAGCCCCCAAGATCCTCAAGGAATGTCCAGATCTTGTGGATTTTAAGGGGGTGGTTTCCTTTCCACCAGAGGCCTTTGCTAAAACCAGCCCTTTCTGGAATGTGCTGACTCCTCAAGGTTTCAAACAGCAGGCTAAGCAGCACAAAGGGCTTAGAGCAGGATGAAAGGGCAACAGCGCCTAATTAAATAAAGCTTCCAAATAAATATCTGTATGCCAATATGCCGGTGGCAGGGCTGGGGAGGAGCCCTCTGGCAAGTGCCTTTACGTTTGGGCCTGCTGTGAAAAATACAAGGACTTGGCAGAGAGCTTGGAGGAGAGGCAAAGTGTCTCTAGAAAAGGAAAGGAATTTTTCCCTTCTAAAATAAATAAATCAGTGGCCTGGTGATAGCTTGGCATTGGCCAGTTTCAAAGAGGTGACATTACTGAAGCATGTCTTCGGCATTTTTTCTTAAAAGCCTGGCAGATCTATCAAACCGGCATTTGGATCACAGTGAAAGAACTTTATGGAAACTGATGTTTAATGCAGTCATCGTCTTTGCAGGAAAAGTGTTATCCTCTCTCCCCACCTTGCCATCTCCCCTGCACCTTCCTTGGGGTCTAATTTAAACTTCTCAAACATCAAGAGACAGAGGGCCAGTATTTGAGTGCTGCTGGAGAAAAGTAGTAGCAGTGTTCAGACTGCTTTTTGACTGAGCTGTATTTTGGACACTTGGGTGTTTTGGTTAGCTTCACATCCTAGCACTTGGATCCGCAACAAACAGAACTGTAGCTACACGGGAGGCTTTGGTGTCAGGCATAAGGCCCCAAGTGTCTGGACTTTTGATCCTCCAAGTTAGCAGGGAGAGAGACTGCTGGCTGTAGAGCACCTCTGGCTGTGCTTACGAAAGGAAGCAGTGAAGTGCTCAAAATTTTCTGAAGTTTAACCTCAGCTTATTTTTACCTATTTGTAGGCTGGTTGCTAGGATCCTCAAGGATAACTGGTAGACAGCCCAAGTGAGTCTGGACACTACCGTGTTGCAGTGAAGAACATGCTGGGTCAGACTCCAAGCAAGCCAGTTGGGATGCCATTCCTTTCTCTCACCAGGCTTCTGTTGCATTTCAGAAACTGAGGCAAGTACAAGATAAGCAGGTGGTGGTGGGGAATAGAGATTAACAAAGCTGTGAATTACTTAACGAGTTGAATAGTAGGGAAGGAGAAGAAATAATAATGGATGGCCACAATATTAAATGAGGAATAATGGAAGATTTTATATATTGATTCAATCATTCTTTTATATCCCGCCCACCTAGTGCTGAAACACTATCAAATTGGTTTGATATTGAAATTAATTTTTAATGTATTCATTTTTAATAAATCTCTGCTTTTGAGGTAAAGCTTCTTCCCAAGACAGTTCACAAAGTAAAACATGTTTTTGGTGACGTATTAAAGTATAGTTAATTTTTTGGGTGGAAATAGTAAGGAAAATTTGTTATTCATGTATAAACAGCAAGAAAATCTTGTCTCCTATAATCATAGAATAATTGAGTTGGAAGGGGCCTATAAGGCCATTAAATCATTGCTTATTATATGGAATGCCTGTTTTTGTTTGATTCATTAGATTTTGGACTTTTTAGTCAAACCTACTGGATTTGGGGCTTACAACAAGATAAGGAGTAATACGCCATCTAGTGTCTCTTTAGCATTTCACTACCATTAAACTAATTAAGATGGTGAGATGGTGCTTGTTCGTGTTTCATGTTTTCTCTTTTCCTTCTCCATTGGATGATGATTTTTCATCATAAGGCTATTTTGGCTTAAAACTACACCAGATGAGAAACATTCAGTCCTAAAATATGTTTCTGGATATACAGTAGCATAGAAAAGGAGACTTGACAGCATCCATTTGTTTGAATGTATGTAAGAGTTGACTTACCCATATAGAATAGCAATTTATTGTCTTTGTACACATATGCAAGATGTGCAATGAAATTAGGTGCTGTTCACAGTATTAAACATTTTAAAAACAAACTAACAAAAACCACCACATATAACCCCACTCTACTGAATATAACATTAGACTATAACATTTAACCTCAATACTGCTCTAGGGTAGAAATTGTACTTTACTTTTTTGTTTTTGTCCTAATCATCCTGTATCCTTGATGGCAATAGTTCAAAAAACTGTTATCTAGAGTATGATGGGTCACTAAAGATTTTAGAGGTCTTCCTGAACACCGGGAGCTATACTTATAAAGAAGGAAGGGGACAACCAATGATCCTCTGGGCAGCATTTGACCTTCTGGAGCAACTTTCTATCTGCCACTGTGCAACTTGCAAACCAAACACAGAGAGTTTTAGAATACTCTATGTAGCTACTGTACAAGGTCACCAGCAGTTTCTCAGTCAGTTGTTGCCTCCTGAGAAGTCTCAAAAAAATATAGTCTCTGCTGGGCCTTTCTTAACTGATGCTACATTATTAGCACTCCAGGTCAGGACCCCCCAAAACCTACAATCCATCACCAACTCTACACAGTCTCCACCAATAAGGCAAAATATCTGATTTTCTTTTTTGATAAGCCACAATAAAGTCCTTGGTCTTATTGATGTTAAGAATGAAGTTATTATTTCTGCAGCACTGTGAAAACCCTCATCCTGGTAGGCAGACTTTTCCCCTCCAGAGATGAGCCCCACTACTGTTATATCACCTGTAAATTTTGTGACTATATTATTAGGGTGGTTATGGGTGCAATCAGAGGTATAAATAGTGAACAATAGTGCACTCAGCACATAACCCTGTGGATTACCTGTGTTAAGAATAAGGTCTGATGAAATATAGTCTCCTGATCTGAGAGCGATTTGATAGAAAGTCCATAATCCAGGAGCAGGTAGAATAGGAGAATCCCAGATCCTTGTGTTTAGGTGCCAGTTTGTAAGGTATAATTGTATTAAATGGAGAACTGAAATCTATAAAGAGCATCCTCACATAGGTCTTCCACTGCTCCAAGTGAGGTACAGCAGTAGGCAAAGTAATATCTATGGCAGGGGTGTCCAAACTTTTTGCAAGGAGGGCCAGATTTGGTGAGGTAAAACTGTGTGGGGGCCGACCATTCAGCCTGAAAGGGAGGGGGGAGAAAGGGTGTGGTCCGTGTGCATCTGCAACAGCCACATATGCTCCGGTTTCAATGTGCCCAAGGGCCCGGCAGCTGTTGCATGGCCTGGCAGTCAGCCCATGTGCGTGCAAGATGCACCACTGCTTGCATATGCTGCCCTCCCTCTCAAGGAGGTGGGGAAGATACTGCAGCAATGGAGCCAGGAGCAGGTAGGCAGAGCGGGTGGCTGAGGGAATGGGTGGAGGCAGGGAGGGCAGGCAAACCATAAAACTGCAAATGATGTCTCGCCAGCACAGAGGGCTGGCTGTTGGGGATGAGTGACAGGCTGAGCCAGCAGGGAGAAGAGGCTGAGGGCCACTCAAAATTTTAAATTGGGCCGCATTTGGCTCCTGGGCTGGACTTTGGACATGCCTGATCTATGGCATCTTCTGTGGATCTATTTGCTCTGTATGCAAACTGATATCTATCAAATGTATCCGGAAGACAGGAAATGATGTACTGTCTGACTAGCTGTTTGAGACACTTCATAAATGTTAACAGAAGGCTTCTTTGGCAAAGGGACAGTAATGGAGGTCTTCAGACAAGATGGAATAATGGACTGGGACAAGGACCGATTAAAGATCTCAGTAAAAAATCCAACCAGCTGGTCTGCACAATGATTTTATTTTGTTTGGGGCCAGCCAATGGGCTTGGCCCTTTTGCTTTATCCTGCCAATAGCAGAATGAAACAGGCTTCTGTTCTACTGCACTTCATGAGAAACTTACTATTAATGATAGCTCTTTTCTGAGCTACTATCGAGTTAAATTTCGGAAGAGAGGACTTCAGCAGACAAACAGATTCATTCCAAACAAATTCTTAAAGATATCAATTTTGAAATAAAGCAACGGTTATGTTTGTACTGTTTTGCCACAGCCCGACTATTTTCTTTTTAAAAGAACTGAGATTCTCAAAGTTGTTACCAAATTTGGTGAGTTTTGCATCTGAAAAATAAGTCAGTTGTTTCCCATGCTTTCTGTCTGGCAGTCGAAGACACAAGCAAAACAGAAACCATTTCCCTCTGTTTAGCTGCCCATGTAGCCCAAAAAATAACTCAAGAGTGCTAGACATACATAAATGGGGAGGCACTAAGGTTGTAGAGGAGGAACGAGAGGAAGAGACGGACTCATCACATGCTCAGAAGCCTGCATGTATTGTTTGATTAAGCCTGTAGATGCCAGATACTTCCAGGATTGAAGCAAGAAATGAACATGTCTGCCCAGATTTTGAGTCCCACTGACCACAGTCAGGCTTACTCCCAGGAAACTGGGTATATGTTTGGTGCCTTGGAGATTAGGGAAACATCTACAGATAATTTCTCCTACACCAGAAATTCCTACTGTTCCATAGAAATTAATGGAAACTGTGTAAGAACTGTGTTGCAATCTTGTGAGCAGGTCCCATTCATTTCTCTGCAGTGACTATATGAGGAGTTTCCAGTTGTGTCCTCCGACTGTTTTCCTGTGTATGTTGTTAACTTTTTCAGAAACCAGCTGATTTTCTCAGTAGTATGAAGTTATAAGTAAATTAAAATACAAAGTGAACTATTTTAAAGTGTATGCTAAGATGCTAGCAGTCAGAAAAAGCTGCGCCTTGAGAAAGGGCTATACACATCTACCAGTGATATGGAGCACCTCCTGTGTAAGTTAAAGGTCTAAGGTTCAGTCCATGATACCATCAGCTAGACCTTCCCTAAGCATCCATATGAAAATCCCAGAGAGGCACTGTCAGTCAGTATAAATCAGGGCTAAGCAATCCCCCTAGGACTTAATTGTAGATTCCTGTGGTGCTCTGACATACTCTCTGAGTCCACCAGTGGTAAAAGAGTTGTCTGTCAGGAGGAAGGGATGGATAGAAGGCTTTTGCCTCCATCTGGACAAAGAAAAAAAAGAAGTGCTGGAATGCACATGTTACCAAACACACAATTCTTTATTCCTGAACCAAAATTATCTTGTTAGTTATCTCAAGGGGTCATGAATCCTGTTGAAGACAATACTTAAACTAGTGGACTAATAGTCTGTCAGCTCCTTAGAGGAAGCCATAGCCTTGAGTTTACAAGAGGGGAGCAGGGCAGTTGATTAAGGGATCTTTTGGGGATTTCTAATAAGACAATAAGACAATGGCACCACAGCCATGCCTCTCTCCACATATCCAGCCATATCTGGAAGCTTGAATTCCAATAAATTCAGCAGCTGAACTTCAAAACACACACACACACACACACACACACACACACACACACACACACACACACACAGAGAGAGAGAGAGAGCTGCCCCTCCCGCTTTTCCCCCTCCACTATTTGACTTTTGGCAAGAGTAAGACAGCAAAACAGAAAGTGAAAGAGGCGATGGAAGGGTGGGTACATTCTGTGGGATGTGGGGAGAAACCAGAGCTGTGTGTTCCTAAATTAGATGGATCCAGTGCCAAAAGCTGCAGCAGAAGGATAGGCGCCCCAAAGCTGGGGAGGTCAGCTAGAGGGTAATAATCTTGGTCACGTCTCATTCTCCAGCAGCAGTTGGCTCGAGTTTAGAGACAGTTGCCTTTTACTAGAATATGATTTTAGAGGAAAGCTCCAGGCAAATGGCAATAAACAGGAGACAGAGCAGCAGAGCTCTGAGAACAGATCGGGTGAGATTCAATACCTGGCCTTCTTGTGTAGCAATTGCTTCAGGCTAAAAGCATCTTGCCATGCTCCAGAGGCAAACACGCTCTTCATGATAAGAAAAGAGATGAGCTGCAGCAGCAGTAGACAGGACAAAATGAGCACTAGAACGAAAAACAATGTGGTAAGTTTTCTCGTTGAGCATACTCTTCAGTGCAACTTTACCCAATGGAAGGTGCAGATCATGAAAAACTGAACATATAGGTGTAGAAAAGGAGTGATCGTCCATGCTAAGTTGCCCCGCAAAAGACATGTGTGGAAATATGCCCCCTATGTTAGTCTACCCCTGAGGATTCCTAGCCCTCTTCCTTGCTTTGTGTAGGGCACGTGGTCTCCCTGTACTCTGCTTTGCCTCTACTAAACCTGGCCAGATATCTGTGGAAGGCTATATGTTGGCCAGAACAATGGGAAACATTCAGAGGCAGCATTCTTTTGAGTGAAAGCCCCAGGGGAATTATATGCCCCTGGTCCTTTTTTTTTTTTTAAAAATAAAGTAACCTTTTCAAGCACTGAATAAAATTTTACAAAATTAACACAGGTAACCATGTACTTCCCCAGCTAACCACCTCGGGCCATAAAATATTTGGAATAGAGGATGCTACAGCCAGTTCAGTCCCTATAGCAGCTTGCCCGTCTTGGCCTGGCTGCTGAAACTGGCCTCTTTCCTAAGGTCCCACATTGCCTACTGCTCTCTGGATGCTGGTTGGGGGATTTGGCCTAGATTCTGGAAGGAAGGTCCAGCCTCCACCATCTCATTGCACATATCCAGTATCCCTGATTCCACCCCCCAGATTCAGTGCTGTCATTCTGCGGATAGGTGACATGAGACTGAAATTATAGCTGTTTCTTTTGACACTTTTTTTTAAAAAGTTTTTTTAAAAAAAAATCTTCCCAGGTCATCTCACCTTAAAACAACAGAATTCAACAAAGAATAAACGTTGAAATGTCAACACTGAAACAAACAAGAAGCAGTAAAGCAATGAATTAAACCAGAATCAGAATCAGAATCCTTTTATTGGCCAAGTGTGGTTGGACACACCCGGAATTTGTTTTGGTAAAAAATGCTCTCTTTATGCAAGAAGGAAACATAAGAATCATATATACAACAATAAAAACACAGTACAACAACACAATATAACCTATTATTTAAAAAAAAAGAAATAATTAATTATTCAATAGCACTTGGAAAGAAGTTATCTTTATATCTAGTTGTCCTAGTATGCAATGCCCTAAAACATCATCCTGAGGGTAACAGTTGAAACAGATTATGTCCAGGATGTGTGGAATCTGTATATATCTTCATTGCCCTCTTTTTAGCTCATGAGGTATACAATTCGACAATACATGGCAAATTAGTAGCAATAATTTTTTCCACAGTTCCAATTATCCGTTGAAGTCTGTATCTGTCCTGCTTAGTCACAGAACTAAACCAGACAGTTATAGAGGAACAAATGATAGATTCAATAACACCTCTATAAAATTGAATCAACAGTTCTTTTGGCAGTCTGAACTTCCTAAGTTGATGCAGAAAAAACATTCTTTGTTGTGCTTTCTTAATAATACTCCTAACGTTAGATGACCATTTTAAATCTTGAGATATAGTAGTACTGTACCTAAAAACTTAAAGGACTCCACTACTGACACTAAGTTATTTGATATTATAAGAGGTGGTTGTACAGAGCGAGTCCTCCTAAAATCCACCACCATTTCAGCAGTTTTGCATGTGTTTAATTCAAGATTATTTTGAGTACACCATAAAACTAGTTGTTCAGCAGCAAATCATGGGCAGCCTAAATGAATAAAGTATGTTTTCCTGGCAGAAGTGCATCAGATTCTGTGCTTATTTCTCTAAGAAGAAAATGTCACATGCTGGGCACCAAAATATGACCATTTTGAAATGACTGCACCTACAGTATTCGTGGCTTAAAAAGAGGAGGAAATGAACACCTTTATGAAATGGAGCAGGATTAAATTTCTGATTAAAGGAAAATACATTGAGATACAGTAGTACTATGTGTGTGCTGACTCTAAGTTTCCCTTTAATCAATAAGCTTTGAACTACAGAGCTGGAAGGAACCCCATGGGTCATGAAGTCCAGCCCCTTCCAAGGAGGCACAGTGGGGAAATGAACTGAGCTAACACTGAGGATTAAGCGGAATGTCATAGGTCAGTGGTGGCAAACCTTTGGTACTCCAGATCTTTTGGACCACAACTCCCAGAATTCCAAGCCTAGGGTGCCGGTGACAAAGGACTGTGGGAGTTGTGGTCCAAAACATCTGGCATGCCAAAGGTTCGCCACCACTGTCGTAGGTAGACCATGTTTGCACCAGTAGAATGGAATTGGAAGCTGCGTCTGATACAAGCTTAAACGTTTTCATCTCTGTACCAAATTTCCTACATTTGGGACATGCATAATTAAGCACATGGGATTGCCTCTGAACATATTATACAGACTCTATTCCTGATCACTAACCTTAGCTGGTTGCCTTGTACCATGGATTAAGAAAAAGAAAGCCAAGTGGCTCTAGCATGTCAAATTTTAAACAGTAAGTGCTCAGCTTGACATTTAAATCTTGCATACAACCAAAATCTTCTTTTGTTACAGTTCTTATAACTGTACAGTATTTATTTATTTATTGGTCCTCTCACAAAAGGTTGTCTTCTCATGCAACACCAAGGATTTCCTGCTTTTCAATTCTGCTCTTGTGGCCAGCTGGCAAAAAAATATTGAAATTACTGTCAAGAAGTGACCAGTTCATAATTAAATATATTTCATCCAAATATTTCTGAATGTATAGAGCAATCAGGACAGAATTAGAGGTAACAATCTCTATTTGGCTCATACATTTCTGTTTCCATGTAGGTCCAGAGCTACTGCAGAGTTCTCACTTATACCTTTAAATGGGAGGAAGCCACATGGAGCTTGCTCATTTTAGCTGCCATGCTCCCAAAATGTTGTTGCACTGCAGCTTATGATAGCCATTGGCCATGTTAGCTAGGTTTCCAGCAACTGACTTTCAACATCATCTGGGGATTGACTCTGCGAGCACCACTGATCTAGCACAAGAGTCTTCAGAACAGAATATAGGGCCCTGCTATCAGTCCTAATTATCTAACTGACAATTATGCCCGAGCTTTTCCAAACCTAGGAGCTATTGCTGCAGCCACTAATGCCTTTTGGAAACCAAGAGTGACAGAAGCTTGAAAATGCTCCTGGAACCTGCCATGTGCAATAAATAGTGCTTCCATCACACCACCCAGCTGTGCATTAATGCCCATGGCATATGGCTACTTCAGTCCTGAGTATCTGGCTGATGCTTGAGGGAAAGGTCTGAGTCAGGATACAGAACAGAGTTTCTAGAATTCCATTTAAAATACTACTGAAATCTATCAATAGGAAAAACACTGAAGGGATTCAACAAGGAACTCCCCTTTGAAAATTACTCTCTATACCTCCAGAGTGAATGTCTTAGATCAGGGCAGGGTGGGAAATGTGGGGCCTCCCAGATGTTGGACTGTATCTCCTCCCAGGCTTAATATAGCCAGTGATCAGGCCCAATAGGAATTTCAGTTCAATAGCTGGTAGGCCAAATAACTGCAAGTCTTAAACATATTCACAATAGTAATTGTGTACCACCAAGCCAATTTTTACTTACAGCAACCTTTTTCGGGATTTTCCAGGTCTGCAGTACTCAGAAGTGGTTTACCACCACCTTCTTCTGGGGGGATCTTGCAGTGGGGAATTGAATTCCCAACCTCTTGTTCTGAGCCAGATGCTTAAACCACTGAGCAGTGAGTTAACCGTTTCCTTTTTAACAAGTTACTTCCAAACTCTGGCTAAACCTGGTGCTTTACAAGTGGGAAGAGCTGGAATGGTCATGTAACAATAGGACGCCGGAGGATAGATCTTGATGACGTCCCACCAGAAGAGATGGATTCAGAGGCCTTCTACATGAATAACAGATGCACTGCCATAGAGCTGTAGCATTGAACCCATAACCTCCACAACGAATCGCAACCTGCATAGGATTGAACTGTCAGGGCCCTTTTTCTGCCTGGGTGTGTATGAGAGTGCTTGTCTGCTGTTGAGGCAGCAAGTTGCTACATGCGCCTCGCTCGCTAATGGTGGGGCAGCTGCTATTGCTAGAGGGATATTACTGAGCATCTTAAAAACAAAGCCAGATGGTAGGGTCTCCGTCTGATATGGGAGCATCAGGCTGCAACAGTTTCATCCCTGAAAGCCTTTCCTTCCCCATCCTCCCTTACAACTCTCAGAGGCTTCCCTCCATATATCCAACTTGATATATTTTCTCCCTGCCCCCACTCCCTGCTTAAACTTCTGAAGATTTCTCTAGGCAAATATGCCACTGTACGAGCTGTTTCTACCCCCGTTTCAAAGAGAATAAAAAAGTGTAGAACGGGGGTGGAAGTGGGGAGACAAGTGTGTCATGGTTTCCCACTTTCTCCAGTGTGGAGAAATGTAGGACTGAAGAATGAACAACTATGTTTTGCCTGTACTCTTCCGGCATGGCCCCCACCAACTCCCATCCTTGGATCTTTCCAATTAAGAACAAGCCAGCAACGCTTTTGCAAAGCCCTGGTTAGTTCTCCACTCTTCCCCCTTGGTTGAAAAAAGAAATGAAACATTTATAGGAAAAGTAAATGAAAGTTATGAAAATAAGCTGCAGTGTGGGATTTTGCCCCCTGTGCTATCATCTGTTTATTAGTCTGTGCCTGAAGCCAAAAGGCCTTCATAACACAGCATGAGAAAGCAATGCTTGCATGATTCTTTAGAAGAGTCTGCTTAGATGCTTTCTATTTATTTTTAAAATGTAGCAAATAGAAAGGGAAAGTAAGGGGAGGAGATCTTTTCTGGTCCCTTAGGAATGACAAACTTTCCCCCCTCCAGTAGTTAGTTAGCTTGCTGGAAACATCCCAAATGGTGACTTGGGTACTTGGCAGAGAGGAGGAAGGGATTTCGACCTGAATTATTAATCTGATTGTTTCTCATGTAACTTTTTTACTTTGGAGACTGTGATTGCTTCAAGACAATAGAATAGTGTTGCTGTTTTTGACGATGGGTTACTAATACACCAATGTACAGGTAAGTAACGTATATTCTTCTAGATCAGTGGTTCCCAACCTTAGGCCCCTAGATGTTCCTGGACTACAACCTCCAGAGATCTCTATCTCCAGGAGATCTGGCTTCCAAATCCCTGCATGGTCAGAGAAACAAACAGCTGGGAATAGCAATGGCAAATGATTCATTGAACATCCCACGTACCAGGAAAACCCTATTGAGATTGCTATAACTTTGAAGCAGCATGATGACACATAACAACAAAAGATATGGAAGATGGATGTAAGTTTGGCAATGTCTGCAGTGCAAGAGATGAAAAATAGGTCAGAATCCCACTGTCAATGTGTGACTTTGGGTGTAATTCCAATGTATGTACAATTTAGCAAGCAGTGGTCTTTTTCCTTAAGTGTCTGGCTTAAGGTAGGGGAATGGAATCAAGACACAGAGGAGCTTTTCCATCAACCACCTCCAGCCTACCGTCTTTAGCAAGCTGTCTCGGTGATTTGTTTGGGTGACACTGTCAATGCATTCTTCCCTTCCACTCTCTGATGCACGGTTGTATGTTATTTGTTTTAAATAATTTTAGGTTTTTGTTAGGGATATGGCCTTCTCAAAAAGGCATACACAATAAAATGCACTGATAACACAGTACAAATCAATAAAACCGATACACATCAATGGTATGACATCAAGGCCACATCTCCAAAAATCAAAGTTACAACTTAAACCAATGGGGCCTCACAGTCGCCCTTCCACCCAATGACCAGCCCGAAAGCAGCAAGTGAGTGTGTTGGCAAGCAAGCTCCTGAGCCAGGATGGGCCTATCTCCCCCCCCCCCACCATGGCTGCTTTTTTCCTTTCCTTTTTTTAAAAAAAAATCATCCTCAGGCTTTTATCAGTCAGGCATATTCATGGTTTCATTGGCTGATTGTATTATATTTAAAGGAAACCTTTTTCTCCATAGCAAGTATATTTTGTATATGTGAAGCAGAAGTATTTTATTCCTGTAGTTATAGCATGCTATGATTTAAATTATCTGGAATTGTATGTGCTCAGAGTTTTATCAGAACTAATTTGATTGTTACACTCATTCTAGGGTGAGCATGTTGGTCCCCTATTTGCTTCCTCCTGTCACTGACTGTAGGCCGTCTGGATGTAGCTGCATATCCACTCTCAGTACAATACCAAACCATTTTTATTTTTTTTATTTTTGCATGAAACAGTGTGGTGGTAGCGGAAGATTGCTGCTCATGTTTTAAAGAAGAATCTGCCCTCCCAGAGGCTTCCAGAAGCAATGGTTCCTTTTGGTGGTGGAAGGGGATGCTGCCTAACCCTGCTTCAATATTAAAGAACTTGTATTTTATTCATTAATGCCCCCATAGGCAATGTACATTTCTGAATTTGTCTACGGAGGACTCGTTATTTATTAGAATGCTGCATTTAACAAAATGGAGTTGTACAAGTCATGGCCTGAGCACGTCCTTCTGTGCACTTGCTGATAAGTTTATAGCACCCAAAAGAATGCTACCTTCTCCACCATGACCACCCATCTCAAGTAGATTTTAAAAAGACTGGGAAAAGGAAAACAAAAGATGGAGACAGAAATAAGCAGTGTTTATCATGGTGGCCAAAAGAATATTCAGCCAAAGTGAATATCAGGTGGAACCAATTAATTCTGTTCTGTCTGCTTTCTCCTTTCCCATGACACACCCATAAGAATACAGTGGAGCCTCGTATAACAAATGGTTTGTATAACATAAAACCTGTACAATATAAAAAAAATTCTGGAGATAGGGGAAATTTGCTTAACAAAATCGTCTATGGGGCAAATCCATACAACATAAAAATGGTCACGATTAGGGATTACTCTGTTTTCAACGCATTCCTATGGGAAATGTGTATAAAGGAAAATTTGCTTAACATAATTTCATTTGGAACAAATTAATCCCTTTATACAAGGTACCACTGTAGTGGCCAGTAGCTTATTGCATAGGTCTGCTGGCATAGTGTGTGGGGAGTAGAGATGGGCACGACTTGACGAAATTCTCGTTTCCGTTTCCGTTACTCGTTTCCGTTACGGAACGGAAAAGGAAACGACAATTACTCCGCCAGAACTCAAACTCGAACCGACTAAAGAAAAATTGGGTCTGATTTGTCGTTGTCGTTCCTGGCGATCCCGTGATGCCAAGCGGCACAGAAAAAAAGTTTTTAAAAGTTAAAAAAGAAACCCGATTCCCGGCCAAAAAGCAGGCGGAAATATGCCTGCCTGAGTGAGGGCTCAGGGCACCTACCAGAGGGGTGGTTGACCCCCCCTCCTGTCCTGGCCTGCTCTGGTGTGGGGGGGAAATCCTCGTCTTAGTCGCTCGCAAGCAACAAGCACTGGACTCGCCGCCGGCCGCCGCAATTCAAGCGGCACAGAAAAAAAGTTTTAAAACCCCTGATTCCCGGCCCAAAAAGCAGGCGGAAATATGCCTGCCTGAGTGAGGGCACCTACCAGAGGAGGGGTGGTTTCTGGGGGGGGGATCCCCGGCCTCCCCCCCTCTCCTGTCCTCCTGGGCTGCTCTCGTCTCGCCATGCCATGCGGTACGGGTGGGGGATCGAAAATGGGGCGGCGACCGCAATGTTTTTTTTGAAATCGTATCGTCGTGGTCCAAAAACACACCAAAGCACCACAGAAACATGCGGAAATTGCTATTTTAAAACTGCCAGAATTTTTACAGTACCAGTGGGTTTTTCTTGCAACAAAATGTCTCCTCTGTCCTCTCTCCATTTATTTTATTTTATTTTATTTTATTTTATTTTATTTTTTTACACCTGCGCAATGATGGGCTGGCCATGGGAGTGACCATGCAAATTTTTGGAACCATTCCACCAATCGCATGGCCACTTGGCCAGGTTGACCACAGAGACTTCTGGGATGTGCCAACCGGGCATAAAAAGCCCACTAACCGTAGCCCGAACCCGAACCCAAACCCTAACCCTAACCCATACGCCAGTACACTGTCCTTCTAAGTGGGTCAGAGAGGCACCCAGAGGTGCACCCCAATACTCACCCTAACCTCACCCGTAACTAGCCTAACCCTAGCCCTTGCGCTAACCCTGTTGCCTAAGCCAAATCTGTACTTGCATTGCACTACACGCAAGTACAATTCCCTTCTTAGTGAGACACAGCGGGTGCAGAGAGTCTGCCAGTCCGCCACTTGTGGCTCTGGGTGACTCCTGCAGGCTCGGCTCGGCAGCATGTGTGCCATGCAAACCATGCCCCCGAGGCCTGACTGATGCAGGGAAGGCACCCCAAAAAGAGGGGTGCCTCTGCCAGTCTGCTGTGTCTCTGCGTGCAACTTAGTATGCATATCCATATGGCTATGCATGCCCTTTTGCAGCAGGTAAGGAGAGGAGACCCCAATGCCATGAGGGGTCTCCAGGAGCCTGCTTCCCCTTCCTAGCGGGTGAGGAGAGGAGGCACCCACCCCCCAAAAAGAGGTGCCTCCAGGAGCCTGCTTTCCCTTTATAGCGGGCCAGAGGAGGCACCCACCCCACAGAGGTGCCTCCAGGAGCCCACTCCCCCCCTAAACCAGTATAACGACAGACGAAAAACGACACCACGAAACGACATATTTTTGCGAAATTTCGCAAAAAACGGAAACGAGCCGAAACGGACCCATCCCGAAAAACGATAACTCGGAAAAAAAAATTCCTGGTCGTGCCCATCTCTAGTGGGGAGTCACTACTGGCAGTGGCAGATTGTTTATAATTGTTTCTGCTTTGATTTTGGTTTGCACCTGATTTGCACACAATGAGGCAATGTTGCCTGCAACCCATAATTGAAGCAGGAATGCTTAATTTCAGCAATCTGCTGGTGACAATACTCACGATGTTCCACCATAGCGATGCAACAGGAATTTGGCCAATATCTTTTTGATGTTTTCCTATCATTTTTCATTTTATATTGGGGAGAAAATGTTGCCTCTGCCACCTTTTAGACATCCCTAACCTCCGCTGTTTCCAGCCAGCTCTCTCCTCCAGTTATGACTCAGTAGAGAAACACTGGGATTAGGCATTGTGTTTTGCAAGGAGCGTGTGTTCAGATAACTTCACCTCACAAACCAAACTCTGGAAGAAGGATGCCTGAAAGATATGCAGTGACTGGGTGTCTGGAGATGGAAAGTTACAAGACGATGCATCAAGTCTTTTATATGAATTTATTTCCCTATATCCATTTTCACACAGCAAAACATAACAGTCCCCATTAAATGTTATTTCTTTTTTTGCAACAAATAAAAAAAGCAAAGTGTTCTGCTTATATACCGCCCCATACCACTACAAGTGGTCTCTGGGCGGTTTACAATTTTTATTACAGTGTGCAGGCTTAAAATATTTTTAAATGGATGCTCCAGATTTCCTCCTGTCTACACCCTTGAACTGTATAAATAAAATAAATGAAATTCAATGTTTTTTGTCCTTTTACTGTAATAAAACTGCAAGAGAAGTACTTGGCAACAGTAGCAAGAAAAAATCCACCAGTCCAGCCACTAAGGGTAGGGCTGCACAGCCTTTTTTCCCAGGTGGATTTGAACTTCTACATGCCACACCCTTACATTTAAATCACCAGAAATTACATTTGACAGGTGTGTTTAATGTGTCCATACGTAATTCAGCCTTGCCTTTCACTTAGCCTTCTATGCCATTATTATGTACAGGAGTCAGAGAAAGCTTTTCTGCAGGTTTGTGTTCTCTCAGTGCCTGTGGGAAATATCTTTGGGGATCCTCTTTGTGGGTGTATAACTCAGACATCAGAAATAGAGGGATTTTACAGGAGAGGTGGGAGAAGCTTTCCTGCAATTTTGGTGCCTGGAGGTGCTTTTTATTACTCGGTGAATTGATGAATAAAGAATCATTGATCTGTATTCATCAGGAGGCATACATTTGTACAAATACAAATCAACAAATTAGCAATTTTTGGTGAATGTTATAATTCATTTTAAAATTTGTGCCCATCTCTCCCCAGCAGTTTTTATTGAGGTTTGTGTCTGGCAATAATTGAAAAATGCAGAATGCTAACTATATGGCAAGCAGAAATGAAAAGAAATACCATTCTTAATATAATAGCAAAGATTACTTTTGGCTGGCTCACAAAGTACAGTAGTAAGAATCACTTAAGGCCAAATTCTGTGTCACTACTTAGTGGCTGAATAGAATGTGAACTAGCCTTATAAGAAAATCTTGTCTGATTAGTAGTGGTTTTATGAAAAGGGGCTTGTGCTGTGCTATACTCACTTACGATGCATTCAGGTATTACTACCAATGTTCCCTGGAGTCTGTTGTGATCTTAAACAGAAGCGAGAAACCCACCTTCAAGCTTAAACTCAACTATGGTCTTAGCCCTTATTCCTGTGTGACAATGCTGCCCTCTAGTGCAAGGCCACAGGAATTTGGAGGAACTATAGATTTCAGTTGAGATTATGTTGCCTCAGCAGCTTCTTATGGAACAACCTATCAAGGCTGTTTACACATTGTGCTGTGTTCACAGAAACAACTCTGAAAATAGCCATGGTGCCCACCTAAATCATCCTCGTATTAAGAATGGTTCACTGCTGGGAACCATTGTTGTGGCCGCTGCTTCTGATTGACTATTATGCTAAACAGTTTTCATGAGGCCTTGGGACAAGTTCTAGACTTAGAGCACAACTCCATGGTCAAATACAACAGGATTTGCTTTGGTTATAAAACGGGTAATTTGAAATTACTTAATTTGACAGGCCATTACAATCAATTTCCCCTTTCCTTTCATTATTTTTTCCCTTACTTCCAAATAACTCCTCCACATGGAGGAGTTGCCGCGTTTCTGGTCCCATCTTATCATGTCTCTAGTTTAAAACCATATGTGAACAGAAATGAGATTTCTGTATGTGTTACTTGAAAGTGGAAGGGTAAGGTGGTTATCCCTGTTATGAAATCATTCTGATGAGTGAATTATGATGATGTAACTTTGGAAAGTTGCTGCTCAAACTTTAGATGTTTCACACTCCAGACTATGAAGTACCTTTCCATGTTATTTTTCTATGAGAAATATATCGGTAGTAGTCCAAAGCTTTAAATGAGAAAGTGGCTTCATAGCAAACCATACAAGTATTGGCAGAGGGTGAACAAGAGGAAGGAGGGAAGGAGGCAGGCTGTGGGCTGCAATGTTATTCACATTGCAAGCAAAATGAATGGTGAACACCTGAATCAATCAGCAGCCCCTGTGTGAGCACTGATTGTGACTATAAACATAATACAGACTGTGGATCAAATTGCACAAATTCAGATTCAACTTACCCGTGTGTTTTAGCTGTGAAACTTGAGCTTGTTAGTAACTGCAGCACATTTTTTTTGCACTGCAAGATTTTCTTCCTGTTTGCCACACATGCTTGCACACCCTTCATGTTGTGATTTTGTGTTCAATTAATATTTTGCCTTTGGAAAGAAAATTTAATTTCCCAACTCCTTTAGTATTATACTCACTGTTATAGTTAGTATATGCTGAACTAATTGCACCTGTACTATAGGGTAGGTGGGAGGCTGGAGTCTGATATTATGTTTTCTGCACCATAACTCACATATGGCCATCCTAATTCACATCTGCTTTACAATGCAGTTTTCGAACATCTGCATAACCAAGTCCCAATACTAGAGGTTGGAAAGCTGAGACAAGCTCAATACATGCGTTTTAGTTTTGTCGATCCGAGATACAGTTGTTATTCATGGGAATCTTTCAGTAGGTGGGGGGAAATTGTTATTCACTGTACTTGTACAGTAAGGCAACTGAAGTGCACAGATGTAGAATATCTGTGAAGATTCCCAATCATCCAGGTGAGGCTAACCAGAAGTTGAGTCATGACAACTGGACTTCTTGTGAACTCAAAATGTTTCACTACTCATCCAAATAGCTTTGTCCATCTGAGGAAAATTGGTGTGAGGCTTCCAATTTATAGTTCACCTCTCATGCCACCCTGGTTTGAATAGGCTCATTAGATGGATGGTGGCCTGAATAGGCTTGTTAGATGTACGATGGTCTGGGGCATGCAAGAGTGCCACCTAGATGTAGAATATGCACCAAAATATAATCCATGCAATCAAATGAGGACTCCCAGCATGTGAGCAAGGTATGCACTCTGTCTACAAACACTTAATGCATGCACTACTTCATGAACATTTTTGACATAGTGAATAAACTAAGCACAGAGCAGCTAAATACAGAGATGGGGGTGGTAGTGAATGGATGAAGACATAGACGTTGATACTCAGGAAGACCCATGGCTTCACTAGACCTTTGTTCCACTGCACAACTAATTTGGTCTGATTAGATCTTGTAAATTTTATGAGATACAATATTTTAATCTATACTATTTGAGGGATAAAAGCAATAAGTTATGCTCTGGTGACCAACACTTGTGTCATTTCTGAGTTTGTCTGTTTTTAAGTTCAACACCAGTAAAATCTTAATTCCTAAAGCAATTAATTTTTTGCCTAAATATAGGTTGCTACAAATTTCATCCATGATTCTGTGAAATTATAAGTCCTGTACAGTATTTATTGTTTGAAGAAGCTTTCTAGGATCATTTCCACTTACAGTGGTACCTTGGATTATGAATTTAATTCATTCTCCAAGGCAATGCATTATTTGAAAAAATTCATTATCTCAAACGCGGCTTCCCATTGATTAATCCGTTTCAGAGGTCCGAAAAAAGGCAAAAAAAAGATGTTTTTTCCCCCAGACCTCTTTATAAAGTGTACTTTAAAGGCATGCACTTCTGGAACACCTCCTCCCAGAACACCCCCTCCCACACACAGAGAGCAATGCAAACACAGAGAAATAAAACCAGCAACCCTAGCCCAGCCTTTTCCCACCCAAAATGCAAGGGGGGGATCCAAACAGAGAAACATATGCAGCAAGTAAAACCCAGCCTGTTTTTGCCTCCAGAGCAATAGAAAAAGCTTGCAAACACGGAGAAAATGAAAGCTGCAAGCCTTCCCCAGCCATGTCCTGCCCAAAGTGAAAAAAAGCGCAAAGATTAATAAAATGTAGCTCTCTATCTTTCCAAGTCTAAATCCTTGGCAAAAAATGTCCAGAATGCCTCCAAAACCCCATTAAAAAGTTCTAACTCCTCCCTGCTTTCCACAAACTACAGGGGCTGCAATGCATCCTGGGTACACTTTTTTGCAAGGCCTTTTGAAACATTCGTCATCCAAGGCATAGGGAACATTCATTATAAGAGGCAACCCTATACCTGGAAATTTCCATTTGTTATCCAAAAAATTCATTTTCCACTGCATTACTGTACTTTTCCATGTTTTCTGAAGAACATCTGCTGGAAAATAGGAAATTTGGAAGCCATCTTAATAAACCTATCCTGCACACTGGGTATCCATTCTGCTTTATAACAAAGATATGCATTAGATATGTTTTGAATCTCCTGCATGGGGGGGGGGGCTCAGCTGTTCCTGTGGGTTGCCTTATCTTACTTCCCTTTATAAAAACATCACAGCACCTCATAGGCTCTTTATACACGACCCCTAAGCTCCGCGGCAAAGGGCTGCAAGCTCCGGACCTTAAAAATGTTTCCTCACCAGGTCCGGAGTTTGCAGACAATTAAGTGCGACCCCTCCCACCTAAGCGTGACCCAGCGCACCTTTCTTGTACCTGGTCTTTGATGGTGAAAAATATTTGATGCGGAGAGTGCCTGAGCTCTCCTCGCTTCTTTTTGTTTTTCTTTTGCCTCCGCCCCTTAAAGAGGAACCAGGAAGTAACCGGGGCTCCGACTGGCGCTCGGAGCAAGCAGCAAGCGGAGGTAAGGCTTTCTTCTTTTGTCCCCGTTTAAGGCTTTTTTTCCCTCCCTCCCCTCCCGCAGACAGGACAAGAAAGTGCTGAGCGGGTGGGGACGGAGGAACAGCAACGAACCCTCAAGACCGCTGGTCCGAATTTAAGGTACCAGCGGATCTTAGGGGTCGTGTAAAAAGGCCCATAGAAAGCAGAGCCGACTCTGTGCACAATCTCCTCTGTAATTCTGGCCCTGCACCCAGGATTGGCTTGCAAGTGCTGTTTGGGTGTGGGTGATGGATTTAATTCAAGTTAATATGAAGAATGCCTTGACTCACTTTATCTGAAGTTAATCCCATTCTAAAAAGTTGCCTGAATTCTCTCCTGCCTCCTGAGACCTTTTTTTTCACCTTCCCTCTGCTTGCTATCAAAAGAGATCTAGCCAAAAATATTGGCCCAGAGCTCGTTCATATACCAAGATGTCCTACACATCAAAAAACTGGGTGTTGGGTGGCAAGACCCAATTCTCTAGCTTCACACTACTGGATTGTTTCAGTGAAAACTTGTAATTAAATGATGCCTTAAGCATATCCGATCTCGCCTGATTTCGGAAGCTAAGCAGGGTCAGCCCTGGTTAGTACTTGGATGGGAGACCACCAGGGAATACCAGGCGCTGTAGGCACCTGGAGTAGGAACTGGCAAACCACTCCAGTATTCCTGCCAAGAAAACTCCATGGACATGGAGTCATGAAGAGTCGGTCACGACTATAACAACACAACACACACACACACAGTGATGTATCTGAATTGTATTCCAGTGGAGTGTAAGCACAAAATTCCTAATAATAATAAATTCTCACCTCATGTACAGACATTTCCCCAGATTGCTGATGTTTTTATCTTGATTTATACTATTTATCTTGATTTATCTTGATTTATACTATAAAGATGCACACTGAATTACCTTGTCAAAAACAGACATTTCTTCTTGGAAATGTTTCCTTTCTCTGTCTCCCTGGCCCTGGTGGAGTTATTAAATAAACAAGGACCCTGTTGCTGCCATAGTTTTGATCTAAGCCACTGTGACATGATTCTACTTTAGCACTGTTGAATTCAGATAAACAGCTGATTTCCCCCCACAACATACTAGTGGTTTGCCTTTCCTGGAAATAAGAGAAAATCCATGAAAACCATCTAGGCGCTTGTATTGGGATAGAGGCTGACATTCACAATGGAGAGAGGTGAGAAGCGGTGTGCCCCAGGAATCTGTCCTGGGACCGGTGCTTTTCAGTCTGTTCATAAATGACCTGGAGACAGGGATAAGCAGTAAGGTGGCCAAGTTTGCAGATGACACGAAACTTTTCCTGGTGGTAAAAACCAGAGAAGATTGTGAAGAGCTCCAAGAGGATCTTTCCAAACTGGGGGAATGGGCTGCAAATGGCAAATGCATTTCAATGTAGCAAAATGTAAAAGTAATGCATATTGGGGCAAAAAATCCAAACTTTATCAACTCATGGGCTCTGAACTATCCGTGATAGATCAGGAAAGAGGTATTGGTGTGTTGGTGGACAGCTCAATGAAAGTGTCTACCCAATGTGTGGCAGCAGTAAAGGAGGCCAATTCCATGCTAGGGATTATCAAAAAAAGGGATTGAAAATAAAACAGCCAACATTATAATGCCATTGTACAAAACAATAGTAAGGTTGCACCTGGAGTATTGTGTACGACTCTGGTCACTGCATTACTGGACTGGGGGACCTCCCTTATGACGAAAGGCTAAAACATTTGGGGCTCTTTAGTCTGGAAAAAAGGCGCCTGAGGGGGGATATAATTGAGATATACAAAATAATGCAGGGCATGACTAAAGTGGATAGAGGGAGGCTCTTCTCCCTCTCACAAAATACCAGAACTAGAGGACATCCACTCAAACTGAGGGTTGGGAGAGTGAGGACAAAAGAACTTTTCCCCCCAGCGTGTTGTTAGTCTGTGGAACTCCCTGCCACAGGATGTGGTGATGGCATCTGACCTGGATGCCCTCAAAAAGGGATTGGACAGATTCCTGGAGGAGAAGTCCATCACAGGTTACAAACCATGATGGAGTTGTGTAATCTCCAGGCTTAAAACCGGAGTACTTCAAGGGCCAGATGCGGGGGAGTGGGTTCAGGAGATAGGTATCTAGACTTGTACACTACCAGACGCATTTGGTGGAGCCACAGTGAGATACAGGAAGCTGGACTAGATGGGCCTTTGGCCTGAATCCAGCATGGCTCTTCTTATGTTCTTGGACTGCAATTCCCATATTCCCAATTAATTTTTATGTTGGTGAGTACTGGAATCTGACATCTGAAAGGCCACAGATGTATTATATGGAAAAACAGCAGCTCTCCTGGCTTTCTCCTAAATGAGCAGCTACTTCTGCCCACCACCACCCTCATAGATATAGGCTTCAAATGTGTTACACAGCAGCCTTGTGAAAGACACACTGAAAAGGAATGGTGGCTCCCAAACTCCCCCTCCTAATTTTAAAATGCCTGTATTTGTTTCTCATAAAGAATGTCCTCTGTCTGGTTAGCTATATTATCTTACATTTATGGCATTGCAGGGCTCAGTTTATTCAGAGGGCAAACAAAAAGACTATAAACAAACAATCTGGATTGTGGAAAGGTAGTAAATAGGCATACAGTACAGTATAAGGACTTCTGCTCCACTAAAAAGGCATCAGTTTCTCATGACCAACTTTCCATGTTTTTACTGTATGCACAAACATGTATTTTTGCTAGGAAACACACACTAAACTACAATATGATAAAACAAATCCTTTACATGGAAAATATAGAGTGCATACAGGGACTACTTGCCAAGTACTAAATTACTAGAATATACAGAAAATTTGCAGTCTGCCTTAGAAAGCAAAAGCTAGCTGACCTCTCTACTAGAGTAAGTTATCAGTGGTAAATGGGTATCTGTGTGTAGCCATGATATTATGAGCCATCAAGATTGCCAAAGTCACATAAAATCAAAGACATCTTGCATCATTTTATAGGAAAGCATCTGAAGAATGTTGATTCAATCAAGAGCGAGACACGGGTTTATGTAAAAATGAAATATATTTCCGAGCAATATTTGAACATCAACATGCAGGTACAACATGAATAAAAATTATTGCACCTCTCTAATGTGGCAATTGTTCAAGTTTCTAAAAACACTTTATCCCACAGCATCCTCTGTTAGGCTGGTACCAACTGGCACCAGCTTGGTACTGGAACCCAGCATTAAAGCTGAGTTCAGTCTTCAGAATAACAAAAATAAAAATACAATGTAAACGCACACAGCTGTAAAATCACCCACTAGAAGTACGGCACCAACCTTCATATCCAGTAATGTTAATCTGGAGGAAAACTTCACCCTCCTCACAGGAAATCAACAAACAAAACTTTCAAATCACACCTTAATTCAGTGCTAATAGGGTTGTGGGGACAGCAGGTGATTCCCTTTACCCTGCTCTATGGCAAGTATTTTTTCATAGCACGAAGAACACAATGAGATCTTGGTCATCCTTCCCCCAGGAGTGGCTTTTACCAATGCTAACACCTAATATTTACACTAAATATCAGTCTGATGGCCCTAGATGCATCATTTAATGGTGTTAAGCATTGTTGAGGAATGCATTAGCTGGATACTAAATGTTTAAATATTGAGGAAAATCAATAAATTCCAAACATCTAAATTATGACAAACCAAAAAAAATATGGTAGGATGGTTGTATGTATCTCGTACCAAAATGGAGTCCTGCATGCATGGAACACAATGGAGAGTCTCAGGTAGCTGGATCAGCATCTTAAGTGGAGTGTGAACAGTCATACTAACAATTTTTCCCCTTCAATGTGGTAACTGAAGTTTAATTCAGCCATTGTACACCACTTCCAGCAAGCCTCAATGTTTGCTAGGTGCTTTTAAGATTTTAAATTTTGCCCTCAGTAACGTCATGATCGTTAGAATTCTTATTTGTAAGTTTCTATACAGCATGTCTGTTTTAATGGAACTTTCTTTAGCCAGTAATCTCACCAAAGTAGGTCCACAATTAAATGAATCTAGGCAACAGCAGTGAAAAATGAAGGCTTCTGGGAGCTTTAACAATTACAGGAGTTTCCTGTTAATAGCACTATAAATATATCAAAAAGCATCTGCGTGGCATCTATAATATAGAAACGTGGTGCCCAGTATCATTTATTTGGTTATGCTAGAGATATAAATCCTTTGGCTCTCTTGTGTATACAGGTGCTACAAAGTATGCTTGAAGCTACATTATTTATCTCCAGGGCACAAATTCATACAGTACCACTGCAATTAATGTTCTCACATTATTCAAGTTAATGTGCATTTCTGAGTATCTATGCCATCAACCCATATGAGCAGCAATTTCCTTTTCCTAAATGCGTCTGTATATTGATACCTCCAATTCTTTTTGCCCAGAGGACAATGCAGCAAGTGACAGGTAAGTAAGATATACGGCTGGATGCAAAAGCAAACAGCTAGCTCTTGTGTGAAGGCAGCAGGATTAAGGAGATTAGTGTATTTTTGCCTAATAAAATCATTGTGGGAAATGGGAACAATTATCTGTGAAATCTTGAAGATTGATGTTTCAGTTTTATGTAAGAGAAAGCTAATGGATCTTCTTTTACAGTGTCAAAACACATGCACACACGCTCACACACATACTACATTCCCATCATACAAATGTAAACAAACAGTGGTTGATGAATGTAAAAAGAACTCCAAATCGAAGACAAATTGGTCCAAAACTGAAACCAAAGAATCTAGAATTAGGTGGAGGGGAAGAATCAGGGATTTCTATCAAGAAACAAAGACTCTGGATAGGTGATAAAAATGGTGTGGGAAAAGACTTTATCTCAGAAGCATGGCAGAGTAAAGAAGCTGTATTGTAATTAGCTCCAATGCTTGCCCCAGAGAGTTATTATAGCCACCATATGATCACCTCTCTGTGTGTATCACAGCAGGCTATGCAAATAATTTCCTTCTCTGCCCCCACACAGATATGTTTTTTTCTAGGCAAGGCTATAAGTTAAATTCAAAAGAATTATGGGGTTTATGCAAATAGATACCTCTGCCTATAATGCATAATTAGATTCACTGAGTAATAAATTTAGAAGGCTGAAGATACTGCCTTATTCAGTAAAGTATTAGAGTTAGCCATCTTTTTTGACAAGGCACCAGATAATGTAGAGTTTTCAGAATGTTACTTTAAAAAACACACATACAAGAGATCTGAAAAAGAGGTTATAAGTTTAAGGAATGGAAAGGGATCTGAATAATAATCAGTGTTTTGTTGGCATGGATGTTTTAGGGGGCAATTTCCTAAACAAATGCAGGGTAACAAGGACTAGTTCATGTAGAGTGGCTTGTACCAGCCTCTTCCTCATAGATCACTGAAGATCACTTCCTCCTATGTCAATACAGAACACTTTTGTGATTTTAGCTCTTTCTACAACAAGCCAACTAGCTGCCCTCCCACCACCACCACCCAGTTACTTACTGAGAACTGAATGAGCTTATCCAGTGATCGTCTGCTCTGAGCAAAGTATGGTTGGTAAGGCCACAAAGATTACATTTTTTTAAATGCTAGAGTGCATGCTTCTTGAAAGCAGAGTAAAAATAAATCAAAATACAAATGCAACATTTGTTTTGGTATTTCACTTAATAGGTGTTTAACAGGTACTGATATGCCATGACGAGAATTTTAGGAGCTTGTCATCAAAAGACTTTTTGTTAAATCCTTGCCAATAGAAGGATATGATTTAAAATTCTAGATACAAGGACTGCAATTTGAAATTAGTGGTCAAAATGTTTTCCAGTGATCTGTCTCATTTTGCATATATAATTATCTTCGATTTTGAATAATTAAAAAATGATTGAAAGAAAGACAATGCAAACATTAGGTAATATTCTTTTAAGGGATTAAAATTTGAAAGTGGTGGTCAAAATGTTTTCTTTTCAAGTGAGTTGCCTTAATCTGCAAATGAAGTTCTCTGTATCTTGAAATACTGAGAAGAATGAAGATTTGCAAATTATGTTGTAATTTTGCTCTAAAGATACCCTGTTAAGAGGTGTTCAATGACAAATGCTGTGTACAAAAATAGAATTGCAAGAATGAAAAAAGGCAAGAGCGTAAAAACACAAATCTACAAAAAATAGATGTACAAGATTTCTGTTTTACACTATGTTGTTCTAATGCTAATGCTGTTTTTTGTTTTAGAATGCAGAGATCCTGCTATGTTTCCTTAACAACATCAGCTTTAGACAACAGGAAGTCTTTTGTTTGTGACTGACTTCCAGCCTCTCTGATTTCTCCTGGCCTTAAAGTAATCTCGTTTTTATAACTCAGGCCACTGTCTAGGCCAGAAGAAACCATAATATTCTGCTTTGCAGAGCCAGCTGGCTGTTCTTCTGTGGGAGGTACTGACCACTTATTTTCCAAAATTTTAGGTAGAACAGAATTTCCTGGCCCTGGCCCCTCTTTTCTTCCCACTAGACATTCTGACTCCCAAGACTTTGCTGAGCTTTCTGATTCAAAGTAGGAACCACACGTTTTAGGGAGATCATCTATGCTGAAAGATGTGTCTCCTTCTGAACTCCACCCCTCCTTCATTGTCTCTTGCATTCCTTGCTTGGAAACATTCTTTTTCATACAAACCACCTCCTTCTGAGGAAACTCTTCTCTTGTTACTTCTAGTTCTCTTGAGCCAGTTATACTGGAATTTGCTGGACCCAACATGCCTTTTGCATCTGTTAAATAAGCTGGCCAGACAACTGTTCCACTCTCAGCTGGGGCATCAAGTATACAAGCTGGACTACCTGTACAGTGATCCATTGGACAACTTGGATTTCTATTGCTTGACTGATTTTTATGTTTTGAAATGACTACTGGAATTGCCAACTTCTGTGGTTCTTTAGCATCAGGTGATCTTTGTGCAGATATTTCACCACTGTCTGCCAGCTTCTGAATAGTAGTGCTCTCCTTGACAGTCTGGGATTCCTGTTTTGGAGGGGATTTTTTGCAGTATATTTGGCTTATTAGCGGAAGAGAGCTCATACTAGTTGTGCAAGTAGAAGAAAGTGCTAACAAAGGCATAGCATCATGAGACGATATGGAAGCAGCTTCTTTAGAAGCTGAATTGTTCACGTTATCATTGTTATTTGTCAGTTCTGAGCAATCACCTTGACCAAGCTGTAGGAAACTCATTGATAGGCACTTCATTGGCTCTGAACAGTCTGTGTTTTCCTTGATTACCAGATCATCTTTAAGGTCTTTAACATCTTCACCATCAGGAGTCTTCTGACTATTACATTTATTGCCTTGTATTGACTCTGATGCCACTTGGGACTCTGATATTATCTTAACTGTTTCGTAATTACTATCTTTTTCTACAGATAAATCCCTTATACGAATCTCTGATTGTAACTCATCTGTGCTTGAGGGTGGTGTCCTTGCAGCATCCTCTGGTTGTTGTTGGTTCTCTTCCTTCTGCAAATTGCCACTTTTGGATTCTTCAGGAAGAAAAGCATCATCCTCCATACTGTCTTTACTATCCAAGTTGGAAGAATGTTTCATTTCCTCACTAGAAGGATCAGAAATCTGCCGATCTCTACAGAAAGGTGGCCTGTCTAGTCTTCTCCCATCTTGACTATCTTCTGATCCTTCATCAGTTTCATCTTCAGAAGAATCAACTTCTGTGATGGCCTCCTGCTTCTGCAGAGATTCCCTTCTCTCCACTCTGTCCTGCCTAATGGCTCCAAGTTTTCTAGAAGAAGGTTTCTGCAGCAACCCTTTTTCTGCTAGCCCAACTTTGCCCCCAGTTGTTTCATTCATGGATTCCTGCCAACTTTGGAGACCTGGATCTCTCTGGAGCATCTCCTTTTTGAATTCAGAATGAGAGATATCCAAGCTGTGCTTGCGTGAAGAAGGTAACTTTTTTTCTGAGGAGGTCAGAGAGGAGGTCAGTTTTTCAGCTGACTGGACCCTTTTCAGCAGAGGTGATCGTGGCGGCTCAGCACTCTTGGGCCTTGAAATCTGTCGGACAAGAGGTGGGGAGGAGTGTAATTTCACAGGAAAACTCTGCATGCTGCTTGAACTCCCAATTGAATGCCCTGACAAAGGAGAAGGGGAGCGCTGTGGTGATGTGGACTGTGGAGTTGGTGAGGGAGTATGAGCTAGTGGTGAAAGAGGAATGTTTCCTGCCGATTTACGTCTTGGGGAGCGATACTGTCGTTGAAGCTTTGGTGCTAATCCATGCAAAGAGCTGGGCCGGATGTGTCCTGAGCTTGCAGGAGAGTTGGGAACACTGGAACTTGGTGAACTGCTCTGAGAAGAGTTCCCACCAACTGTGAACATCAAAAAAAGAAAACATAAAAAAGCAAAATGTAAAATTTTTGAGAAGAATTAGAAACACGTATATCTCATTTGAAATGATGTGGCTGTTGAAATCTGGCAATATGGAATTGAATTAACATGGCAAATTTTGTCTACCATGATGTAAAGTAGGCAATAACATGGACCCATCAAATTTTCTTGTAATTCAACACTAACCTAGCCAGCATGCCTGGTTGGCATGCTCTTTGTTTTGGCTCCCCCTTCCCCCTGAGCATCTTCCTGCTGCTACTTGGCTATGAACACTTCAGCGTGCTATTATATTTATTCATAGGGTCAGGACTTCTAGGACTTCCACTCCCAGAATCCTGGGGGCAGAGGTGGGGGACCTGGAGTGGAAATCATAACAATCTAAAAGATAGTCCCAGAATTGGACTAGAAACCCCCAGGCAGAATTCGACATCTTCAGTTCCATGTGTTGGTGTTTTGAAGATGAGGAGATGCCTTGATAGCTGCTGCTGGTCACCCCAGTGCTCCATGGGATGAGTAGTTTAGTGGAAGAGCTCTATCGAGCCTAAAGAGCAATGAGACTAACCTTCTTATGGAGCACTGCAGCAGATCCCCTTTTTAAGGAGTATTTTTACCCCACCCTTCTCCTTGGAAAAGGACCCAAGGCAGCTTACAGTACTGAGGGACAATATACAGTCCAATACAATTAAGACATATTCAAGTAATTGAGAGCTGGGAATTGAGGGACATCTTACAGCATTAAAAGACAACATTACATTAAAGCTACAAGAGAACGAAGCAGTGAAAAGGAGAGTGTAAAAGTTATGTGTGAGGGAAACTAACATTGAAAACCTATTGTCACAAAATCTATAAACACAACGTCTATGTGATCATATACAGTAGATTCATATAAAAGTCACACAATAGGTAGCCCATCATTCAGGGAAAGCTTGCCTGAAGAGAAAGGTCTTTGCCTGTTTAGGGAAAGCCATCAAAGATGGGGCAGTCCTCGGGCACTGCAGCTGAGAAGGCCCTTTCATGTGTTCCCAGGAGACATACCTGTGAGGGTGGTGGGATGGAGAGAAAGGTCTCTCCTGATGACCTTAGCACCCGAGCCAGTTCATACTGTGATATCTGATCTTTGAGGTAGCTAGGACCCAGGTCGTACAGTGCTTTGTAAGTTAAAGTCATAACTTTGAATTGTGCCCAATACCTGATTGGTAGACAGTGGAGTTGCTTTAAAAGGGTTGCAACGTGATTCTCTGTACCCTGCCCCAGGAAGCAATCTGGCTGCTGCATTTTGTACCTACTGAAGTACTCCTGGCACACAATAGAGTCTCTCGCTCTCCTTAGAATGAAACACATATGCTGGTAGGGAGACCTCTCTTTTGCCTTTTATTTTTCCTAGAATTCTGCTTGAGGGATTCTGGGACATTTCTAGGATTAGGAGTTCTAGAAATTTGAAAGTCTTAAAAATAATATGTCAAGCTGTGCTTCTAGGTGCTGGTCTGTTCATTCATGCCGAATATACTATTTCAAGTTTCTGAAATTTATTCTGAGCTATAGCCCTGCTTCATCCCCCTTCCTCCCAATTTAGCCTATATTTCTATTATTAAAATGCTTTTGCTTACAGTGATTGCTTTTTGTAATTATTCAGACATGTAGACAAATAGATAATTGCATTTGCATGAATACGTCAAAAAGGTGAAATAAAATAAAGAGGTGTCCTGCTGGGCAAAATCTATGACTTACAATGTTACATGGGGGGAAATGCACACAACCATTAGTACACTATTCCCCAAAAGTTATGAAACTGTGCTTGTCTTCTCAAGGCCTTCCTCTATACTCACTGGATACCGTTATCCATTCTCACAGTATAGCTTGATCTCTTGGACAAGCCTCTTCATCTATATTGCTACTACATCTTGCTTATGCAGTTTACACTAGTGTTTCCTATATTAAATTAGAATGAAGTTCCTAAGACACTGAAACAATCAAACTCTTACATCTTTTCTACTGAATTCTTGATTCTATATGGAAATCCTGATAATTTATACAACATGTCTGCTGTATTCTCCAGCTTGAGAAAATCTAAATCAGAAAGACCCGCTTAAAGCCTCCAACTATCTACCAATTTACCTGAATGTGCAGACTCGGGTGTAGATCGGTAACTTTGTGTTGGTGAACGAGGAGAGAGATTGTGAGTTGGTGAACCGGGGACACTTTCCCCAGATGATAGAGAACGGTTGAGGGAAGACAAGCTCCTGCTGGTGTGAAGGAGAGATGCTTGCTTTGTAATCTTCCTGAACAGAGAGCTCTTCTTTTTGCTGTGAAAGTAAAATAGAAAGACTGCCATCATTTTATAAAAGCAAGCAGATTCAGATTTAGAAAATATTCTTCTATCAGTGCAAGGAGTCCTGCTATTTACAGATGGCCCTTTTCTATTTGTAAATGAGCCTTGGATACAATAGATTTTTTTTATGAAAGGAAGTGTATAAACCTCTCACTCCCACTTCAACATTCCCCTCTTCCTGACTCTTCTGAATGACCTCCAAAACTAATTCAGCTGGCTTTCAGGGAATGCAAGATCCAAGAGCATTCTCTTCCACAGCAAAGAACTCTGATCACATAATTCTGCATCCAAACCATGCTTAATTAATATTGTGACTGTCATTATGTGCACATGGATAATTAATATTGTCATTATGTGCACATGCACATGCACAACACACACACACACACACAAAAGCAACATATGCTGGCAGATATTACTTTTGTCAATCATTTGGGCAATTGCTATTTGGACATAATACCATTTTCCAGGGAAAGACATCACTAACCTTTCCTGTCCATCTTTCGTTTTGCTTTTTTTGTTCCTCCTGGCCATTTTTGATTTGTAGCTAGCCTTGCGAGCTGGCCCCACTTTGATTGATGTGTTCTCAAAAGGTGTAGTGGATATGGATACTTTATTCCCACTCTGAAAGGAAGGAAGGAAAATATATATTTGAACTTGTCTTTATTCATCCCTTAGTCCCTTCTGAGTAGCTAGATATTGAAGCAAATGGAAATGCCTGTCTTAAAATCCCCTGATTAATTCTTTTTCATCCCATCCAATATTTATTTTATCTTTATAAAATGCTGCTACTGGGACTTCCTATATCAGACTTTTATCATCTCACTGATTAAACAACAAGTTTTCTATGTGAAGGACAGCTGAATAGAGCTCCAATGTTGTGATTTTTTTCATTTTTCCGACTTAAGCTTTGTAAGTAGTAGGAGGTGAAATAAATTAGAAAACAACTCCAGCAGCACCTTCATGCAAGAAACTCTATTCAATAGCACTTTTAAACTCCCTTTCTTTTATCATTGACACTTTCCCTTCTTCTAAAGAACTGGTGTCAAACACAAGCCATATTGAAATAAGAGATGCATTCATTTTATATTATTTCATAAACATTTTTTCAGGCAATTTCACCAATAAATTCCCCCTGCATGTTTCCTTTTTAATCAAATGAACTCTACTGCCATGGGGACAACACAAGAATGGAAGAAACAGTATTACCATGTATATGTAATATCAGAGACTGTATTCAATAGGTTTCCTTTGCATTTGTGCCATTGTATGGCAAAAAATACTCCAAATTGCCATTACTGAACTAGCTGGTGTGGCACGTAGACAGTGTAAATTATTTGTATATAGCTTTATATTAATATACATAAGTGACTGGCTGTTGTAGGCTGGATGTGTGCCAGAAGAAGCCATTTACATTGTTGAGTGCTATGATGAAATATTTGTGAATGAACTGGGAGCTGAATGGTTAGTTGATTCCCTGCTTGAATACTAAAGGAATCATAGTGCCAAAATATAAATTAAACAACGTTCCTGATGAAATTTAACTCAGACTGTTATCCTTCTGATGTTGGAAAATGGAGAACCTTGCCTGCTGGCAGGGCAATATGTAGCCCATATACAGTGGTACCTCTAGTTACAACATTAATCCGTTCCAAATGCATTTTCTTAAGTCAAAATTTTCTTAAATTGAAACGGAGTTTCCCATAGAAATGCACTGGAAATTGATTAATCAGTTCCAAGTAGGAAATCACCCCCCCATGAAAACACATTAACAGGCATGCAGATGACAGAAACTCAGCTCCTTACATTTCAACCTCTTGAGAACTCCACCAAAACTTCAAAAAAAGTCCCTAAACAGTGCCAAATATATCCAAAATTCGCAGTTTGAAAAAGGTTATTTTTTTTTTAAAAAGAAGCCCCGGTTTTCAGCTTTCCTGTTCAAAATGGCTCCTCCTTCTTCCTAACTGAAGCGCTGGAGTCAAGTGGCCACAAGATGGCAATATAACTATTGCAAACAAGCAGGAGCTATTTTGAAAAGGAAACTTTCCTTTCCTTTTCCATTTCATAACTTGAAAAACAGGCTTTTTCGTAACGCGAATTTTCCCTATACCCACAGATTTCTATTCTTAAGTCGATTTTTTAAAGTCGAGACGTCTGTAAGTTGAGGTACCACTGTAATTAAATTATTAACTGCCCAGGGAAAGTGTCGAGCCCTATGAGAAGATCTACATAAGTAGCACGCTTTATCCAGAACATATAATATGGAAAGCCAGAGTAGATTCAGATGAAAACTTGATAATTGGTGGAAGAAAAAACATCAAAGCTAAAATATGCAGATGACACTGTCTTGCTGGCAGAAAGCAGCAATGACTTGAAACAACTTTTAGTAAGCATGAGAAAAGAAAACCCTGGAAAATTTCCATTTTGTTTCATTTCATTTATCTTTGATGAGTCCATTCGTTATTTGTTTCAATCCATAATATAGCGAAAAATGAAACAAATAAAAAATTCATTTCGTGCCCATCTCTACTGGTGACCATGTGTTGCCATACAGATGGTAAAGTTTATGAACTTCTAAAAAAACAAACGTACTTGGGGATGAGCCTTTTTGCCCATCAGACTTCAGATGATCTGAGGCATCCAGACAGGAGAATCTATTCAACTTCTTAGTGTAAGAAAAGGCACAGGAATATATCACCAGTCCTTCTGGTCACCTAGCCCTAAGTTATAAAGGCTCAAAAAGTTAGAAACAACATTTTGAATTGAGCCCTGAAACAGACTGGAAATGATTGCAGTGGGCAAAGGACTGGCATAATATAGTCAGCTTTTCCAGTCCCTGTATTTTTAACTATGATTTCCAAAATATTTTTAAAAGACAGTTCCATATAGTCCCTTATGTTTTATAGTAGCCCATGTAGCTTATCTTTTTACAAATGATACTGCAGCAGACTTACACTGACACAAGGAGCAACCTACAACCTAAATGAAGAAAATGAGCCAAGATGCCCAACTAGGTCTTTTAACATATTGGGCGTATCATGCAGCTTTATAGGTATGCTCAATTCATACTCTGTATACTTATCATACAGCACATGTGCGTTTTCTGTACCTTTAGGACCAATTCTACCACTTCAGTATGCACCAATCCATGTACAGGCTCTCCATTCACATGGGTGATCAAGTCCCCTTCCCGCAGACCAGCTTCACTTGCAGGCCCACCTTCTTCCACGTGCTATCAAAGAGAGACAAAAAAGTGTTGGCTTCAAAAACATGAATTATCTGGCCATATTAGCTACCCTCCTCAATTCCACATAATAAATCACTCTCACTAGCAGCCATTCTAGGAAATAAATATCATAAATTGTTGCAATGCACACCATTTTTTCTCCTGCCATTTATAAAGATGGTTCCTTATATATCAAGTCATACTTCCCCCTCCTGTAGCACCAGTTCTCTGGAATTTCAAGAACAAGTCTTCTCAAGTTCTTATATCTAAGGTTCTTTATCTGGAGAAGCCACAAATTTCATCTGGGATCTTTTATATGTATGCTGAGAATATGGTGTGGTGCTACAGATGGACATCAATAAATATCTACCTTGATAATTTTCAGAATGCCTTTTATAAACATTCATGAGTCAATGGGAAAACACAATAAAAGTAAACAACTCGAGATGACAAGGTTTAATTTATGCTATACTTCCTGCATTTTATCACACCTCAGTCTTTTTACATACTGTATATACGCGAATATAAGCCAAGTTTTTCAGCCCTAATTTTGGCTGGAAAAGGGGGCCCTCGGCTTATATTCGGGTCAATACTTTTAGCTACTGAGGCAAGTCATCTGTGGCTAAAAGTCATTTTAAACATTGCACGCCGCTTCTCATGACCCCCCTCTGCATCACAGGAGAGCGGCACACGATGCTGACCCAAGCACTTGCATCAGTGGCTAAAAGTTATTTTAAACATCACACACCACTCCCCCAGCTCACAAAGGAAGAGCTGCCAGGCCCGGCTTCATTTCCCACCCTAGGTTTATACTTGAGTCAATACGTTTCCCCAATTTTGGGGGGTTAAATTAGGGGGTTCGACTTATACTCGGGTCAACTTATACTCGAGTATATACGGTAATACAGTCTTTGACAAGGTCAAGTGGAATAAGGATCTGAAACAAATTTATTAAAGGAATTATTCTACTCCGATTTATTATTATAGTACTTCTAATTAGCTTCAAAACCAGCTCTATTTAAATGAAGAAACCTTAAGTGATATCTGTAGAGAAATGAGGGCACACTTTTATACTCTTTCTCTTTTACCAAAGAATATCACACAATTAAAATTGACAATTATTATTTATGGGAAATAGCTATATCAGACAACCCCGTGTCATTCTCAAAGAAAGGGCATATAAAAGATTGACAGAGAATATGGATGAAGGAAAAAGAACACACATATAATAAGCTCCTTGTAAATCTCACAGCTGAACTGAATCCCAACTCTCTAGTCAATTCAGTGGGAAGACAGTGATGCTTTAAGACATGTAATCAACTTCAAGCAGATGTGAGAAATCCTAAGGGAAGGGAAATGATCCGAAGCAGGCTATCATTGTCAAAACAGCTCTGAAGCGACTAAATGTAATTAACCTATGGGTTACTTCTCTGATAGAGACGACCACCCCATTACACTTATTTATTTCTGTAGAAAAGACTCACTATTTCTAAGATGATTCTAAGAATTCTTAAACTAAAAACCAAAAAAACAAAAACAAAACAAAAACAAAAAAACCCAAACAAACCAGGGATATTATGTGCCTCTGATTAAGAAAGCCAGTAAGTATAAGCATACCCAAACCATGTGATGCACTGTGTAGATATCACTGGTCCCCATGTAAACTCTAATAGCACGAAGAGTGAAGCCATATTTTTTCCCAGCTCGGTGGATGATGATTGGTGGTTTAAGGTTCATAACAGCTGGATAAAATTCTCGACTTGGAGATGAATCTCTTGAAGATGGGTTGGAGGAGAGAGAATGAGGTGACATTGGACTCGCTAATGGAGAACATGTATGATGCTCTAAATAAAAATACAAAAAGATTCAAAATTAGAAGCCAGGCATACAGTTCACATTATATTTATAGGGAATAAAATATCCTGAATAACGAGACATTTTGCCTACATATGAAAATCTCATGTTCTTGAAAAAAAGGGTCATAGCATTTATCATCAGAAAATACAAACTTACATTTCCATGCCACAGCTATGCTGACCTTTGTTTCTTTATGAAAACTATTCTATAATTCACATGTAAGTATATTCTTAAAATATTCTGGTACTTCAGATTTTAAGCCATGGCATTTTTTTCATTATGATTTCTTTCTTTTCAAAAGCACTGCAAAATGTACTATTATCGACAGAATATAAAGATCTAAAAATGAAATAAATGCCTTACACATCAGAGTGCTAAGGTCAACTTTGTTAGGTATAAAATTCAGAAACAGCAAAGCTAAAAAGCAACCAATTATGATATGCAATACATAGATCAGATATACTATATTCTGAGTTCTCAAAGATACTCTTAATAAAATTTTCTTATTTCAAATTATTCTGATTCTTAAAACTATATATAAGAAATTATGTACAGTGGTACCTCTAGATACAAAATTAATTTGTTCCATGGGACCCTTCGTATCACAAATATTTTGTATCTAGAAGCACGGTTTCCCATAGCAATGCAATGAAAACCAATCAATCCATTCCAGAGGTCAGAAAACAGTCAAAAAAGGGGAATGGATTAACTGGTTTTCAATGCATTAATATGGGAGTCTGCATTTTGGGATCCCCGCTGTGGTGCATTCCGCTCTGTGCCACCAACCTCCTTTTCAGGTGCTCCAAAGCCAGAGGAAACACAGTGGGGTGGGGGGGAGGCTTGTGGGTTTTGCTTCAGCCAGCTGGATCCTTTGTAAGCAGTCACTTGCCTTTGTTAGCCACCACTTTGGGGAGGAAAGGCGGGTGACTGGTGGCAAAGGAGCTAGCTGTCCGAAGCAAAACCAGCACCTTTTGCCTATGGCTCGGCATCACTGTGGCAAGCAAAGTTGGGTGGCTGCTTGTGAAGCCTTAAAGAACGGAAAAGGCTTCGCAAGCAGCCACCCGACTTCACTTGTCGCAATGGTGGCAAGGTTTGGTGGGGAGTAAAGGCGGGTTTTTTCTTTTCCACTTTGGTGGCGTTGGCTTTTTGCATCACAAAAAGGGATAGGGGCCCAAAGTGGAAAAGGCTTTTCACGCTTTCTTGGCGGTGGGTTTTTGCAATGCAAGTCCAGCTCCTACAGGGTGCCCAGTGCTACAGGGGAAAAGCTGGTGTTGTGTGGTCTGCCCAGCCAACACCAGCTCCCCACCCCCTTTGGCACTGGGCAACCTGTGGGAGCTGGACCTGCATTGCAAAAAGCTGACACTACCAAAGTGGAAAAGAAAAAACCCGTTTTTACTCCCCACCAAACCTTGCCACCATTGTGGCGAGTAATGTTGGGGGGCTACTTGCAAAGCCTTTTCCCTTCTTTAAGGATTCACAAGCAGCCACCCAACTTTGCTTGCTAAAGTGGTGGTGAGCTATGGGCCAAACACTAGCTCCTTTGCCACCAGTCACCTGTCTTTGCTCCCCACAGTGGTAGCTAGCAAAGGCGAGTGACTGGTTGCGAAGAAGCCAGCTGACTGAAACAAAACTGACAAGCCTCCCGCTGCCATGACACCTTCGGATCTGTGCCAACCACCTCCTTTTCAGAGCTGAAGGCACCACGGCTAGGGGAGGCTTGGCAAGGTGGAGGGCTTTGAAAATGGCACCTTGCAAGCAACCTGTCTTCAGCTTTCAAAGTCCTCCCCCTGGCCAAGCTGAACTTGGGGGCTCCTTCATCTTGGCGGGTTAGGAAAGAAACTCCATGCATAATTTCCACCACCCCCAATGGAGTTTCTTTCGTATCTTGAGTTTTTTGTATCTCAGGGCATTCGTATCTTGAGGTACCACTGTACTTTGTACTAGGAAATTATGTAATATAATTTAAAAGATCTTTGTGAAAAGCAAAAGCAAATGGCTAGTATAAAGCTATAACGTACAAGACATAATAACAAAGGTTTTTCTTAATTATAATTTTAAAAAAGGGAAACATTTTGGTAGATGAATTTATGTTGCATATTATGGCAGTCTTTGAACAAGCCTGAACGGATGGGGCTTTGAAACAAAATATTGGTAAACACCATAAGGATCCACTGAAATCTTACCAAAAAAGAGCCATCCTATATGCAATAAATAAGTAAGTAAGTAAGTAAGTAAGTCAGTCAGTCAGTCAGTCAGTCAGTAAATATTCGCTTTGTCAGTAAAGCAATTTTAGCCAGTAAAAAGTTATTTTAGTTGGCAAAACAGTAACAGATCATTATGCAAAATGTTTGTCAACTGTTTTTAAATAAATAAATTTAAATTTTAGACAGACAGATAGATAGATAGATAGATAGATAGATAGATAGATAGATAGATAGATAGATAGATAGATAGATAGATAGATAGATAGATAGATAGATATCAGAACAGTCTTTTAATCATACTGTATTTTACCTGAGGGAATTAAAAGTGAGAGGGCAGTAGCTGATGCTGACTTAATCACTTTGTTGACAGGTCGTGAAGTCCGCTTTTCTGCAGATTCGCCAGAGAGTAACCTATGTCGGGCTCGCCTCACTGCTAAGTCACTTGTGGCTTTAGGGGTAGCAAATTCTGGGCCCTCGTTGCTGTTACTGCGGGTACGCTGCTCAGAGAAGTCTACACTGCTCCCAGCTACAATTTCAATTAACACTGATTAGGACCATAGGGAAATCCTAACATCCTGTTCCCCTGCAGGCACATACATAATATCAAACTAATGTTCACACAGAGTCCACCACTGGACTTTCATCAGAAGCAAACCCAGACTTATTTGCAAGTACATTTACAAATACATTTAATGTGAGCTGATAGAAATCTAAACAAAATTACCAGTCTTTCCTTTGCTTTTGAGAGAAAAATAATTAACCTGAAGAAAGACTGCCTCCTGGAACTTCTCTGAATGAAACAAACTCTGATACAGTATAGCATAGAGTATACATTTGAAATGGAAGGTCTTGTTTAAAAGAGCCCAACCAGGAAAGGAAGCCTAAATAGTCTCTGAATATTAGAATGAAATATCTCTATTACAGAAGCTGTTACAGACCAAACGAGAAGTTGAAACATGTCCAGCCTGAGTTGCTACTATAAGAACCTGCCTTGGGTCGTTTCAAGGAGGGAGAAAGCACCTTTGAAGGAACCCTGCTGGCTGTTGAGCGGCCTGTTCCTAACAGTACAAGTCTGCAACCCAGGAGTTGGGGACCCCTGCTTTAGAGACCATGATTTTTATCACCATGGTCTCTGATACGTACCTGATAGTGTTGAGCTGCTAACATTACCAATGGTTGAAGAAGGAGTTTTTGGCCCATTCTCATCATCTAGTTGGAGTTCCCTCTCTACAGGCTGTTCTAAAATTGGAAACGGAAGACCTTCCCGTGGCTGTGTCACAGCCACCGATGCTCCATCCATTGGTTTCTTCTTCCCTTCTTCCTCAGCTGACGTAGCATAGCGAGGCATATCAAGAAGTCCAGAACAACGCCGACGGACAGTCAGTGGTGGGCTGGAGTCACTCTCTGTATGAGAGGATTCAGACACTGAGATATGTTTACGCAGTCTGGTGGGAAAAAGCAGAACATACCTTGCTCAGTTTATTTTGCAGTGATGTTAATGACTGTAAGATTTAACCATCAGTAATGCTGTAGAAGCATAACAATGGGAATACCAGAAGTGGACAGTCTGTTCGGAGTAAATGAAGGAAGACAAAACCAATGGCAGAAGAGATTTTACTCTTCTAATAATAATAATAATAATAATAACCTTTATTGTGTAGCCTGCACACTGTAATTAAAATTGTAAACCTCCCAGAGACTACTTGTAGTGGTATGGGGCGGTATATAAGCAGAACACTTTATTGTCATTGTACAGCCAGTGTACAATGAAATTGGCTGAGCCTCCCTCCCTCCCCCCCAACACCATCCCACTAAAAAGCCATTCAATCTGATTTCACACTGTGTGCTTGCTGCACAACTCGCCAGCCCCATGAATCTATCACGAGTTATCATGTCCCATTTAACAGTCGAACAGCCCACGGATAAAAACTGTTTTTTAGCCTGTTGGTACGGCTTGCTATACTTCTGTATCTCCTACCCGAGGGTAGGAGAATAAAGAAGTGCTGACCGGGGTGTGAGTCATCCCTGATGATTTTCCTTGCTCTCCTAAGACAGTGGTCCCTGGCAATATCATCCAGTGGACTCAGGGGACAGCCCATGATGTTTTGTGCTGTGTTCACTACCCTCTGTCAAGTCTTTCTGTCCGCGGCTGTCAAACCAGCACACCAGACTGTAATGCAGTACGTAAGGACACTTTCTATTTTAGACCGGTAGAAGGAGGTCATCAATGCTAAATGCTAGCTGTCTTTGCAATGGGCCCAAGATAATTTTAAGTTTCATTTTAAACAAACATATTTCAGTCAGAACAACACTAAGTGGCTAGATTAAAAATACTGTAAAGCTACTACAACTGCAATCATTTTCTCTCTCAGATTAATTACACGGTTCCATAAAGATGCCAAAAACAATTTATCAAATTTTTTAATCTGTTATGGCTTTGACCTACCAACATTGTAAATAGCTGCAATTTCTGTTTTCTGTGTATCAGTGTACCAAACCCATGCTAAGTCAGAAATTAAAACTTTCAGAAAGCTGAAACCATTCAAACTGATAAGTAGGAGCATTATTTATGGTTAACTTATAGGCTTCCAAACATTGCTGGACTAGAACCTGTTTCCGCTTATATACCACCCCATACCACTTCAAGTAGTCTCTGAGTGGTTTAGTTTAATTACAGTATGCAGGGTATACATTGTCCCCCCAGCAAGCTGGGTACTCATTTTACTGACCTCGAAAGGATGGAAGGCTGAGTCAACCATGAGCCTGGTACCTGGGATTGAACCCCAGGTCATGAGCACAGTTTTACCTGCAGTACAGGTAATGAGGCTTCCATTAGCTATGCTAGCTTGGTTTGAGATGCAAGATGAAGTCCAAATACACCTGGAAGGCCATAGATTTCCTTCCTCAACACACAGAACTGCAGCTTCAACAACTTTGTATCTTAAGCTTACATTTCAGGAGAGCCAATCACCCAGCTGCGGTCTCGATTCTTCAGGCCACCAAGGCTATCTAGTCTATCATCCTTTTCCTCACTCAGGCTACGCTTGGTAGGAGGTGGTGTTTTTCTCTCTTCATGGATAGAAAGACGTTCCATACTGCTATATACCTGTAAGTACAATCATATACGATGTGTACTAACAAGTGGAATATTGTATGGTAGCTCAGAATTTCTGTTGGGACTTCATAATCATCTTTAATTTTCTTTTCCAAGAAACAAAAATATGATCCCCACTACCAGTTTGCTCAGGGTTGGGGAAACACAAAGGAAGAACAGTCAATTATTTCTACTCTATTCAGCTGTTGTTATGGCCATGCATTCTGCTGCACTATTACTACTGTTTTTTTTTTTTTTTTAACAGAATAAGCCGTGTTTCACATCTTTAATGCTACGTGTGGGCCAAGACCAGTATATTTTCAAGCCTTGAGATAAACTATTTGACATATCCTGTAACATAAACTTAACCCAGAGTTTTTTTTTTTAAAAAGAAGAAAATCCTCATGGACTAATGTATTAAGTCAGTCATACCTGAATTGCTTTTACAACAGCATTTTGAATTGCTAAACAGTTAACAAAAGGAGGGGAGGAAATTCATGTTTATAAGATTCAACTCAATGGAGAAGCTGATTTGCATATGAGACGAATGAAAACACGATTAAAAATTCACAACATCAACAGGATAGCTATTAATAAATTATCTGGCTGAACTGTCAGACAAGACTTTCAAAATATAATGAGAATTTCATGCTGCCAACACTATGAGTGGTGTATTTTATTTTATTTATTTATTTATTTGTTTGTTTGTTTGTTTGTTTGCTTATACATTTATACAAAAACATTTTCAGTGTAAAAGATATGAATATGCCGGTAGCACTTCATTTTTACACCAAATCCCCTGCCCCCAAATTCTGCAAGACATTGTCCATTTTGCATCTCATTCTGTGCCCCACTTCTAAACTTACAGGATCAGCAAAACACTTCCAGACTACTTTCCATGTCAGTTTATTCTTTACTGGAAAACTATTAAGCTCTTTGTAATGTCTCTTATATTTTTAAAATGTATAAGTAGGAATAATTTATTTTTTTCTTGTGATTTAAACTGGGAGCAACTATCTTGAGATACTAAAATTTGTATAAAACCACTGTGATTGCATCAGGCATAAGCACAAAAACACTATGAATATATGGTCTTCTAACTTACTTTGATTCCCTGAATGAACAAATGCAAAATGCAAACCCAATAATTATTAATCTTTTTAATACAGATATTACTGCTTAAAACAAATAAGCAAAGGTATCAAATAACATTCTGGAGTTGTCCAAGAGATGGATCAAGACATTTAAAAAAAAGAGCACTAACTATATTTTTTAACATTCCAGTATCTTCTCTATACCTTCCCTTTCTATAAAAACGACTTATCTGACAGACCTGAATATCTGACAGAGTGTATCTCCCAAACGTCAGAGCTGGCCAGACCCACCAGAGCCTCACAGCCGTCTCACTTCAGGTGGCCGCCCCAGGGAGGCCTGTTAACGTTGTGACTCGCAATTGGTCTTTTCGGTGGCCGGCCTGACCATATGGAACAAACTGCCCTGCAAGATCCGTCTGGCTGCATCCCTCACAGCCTTCAAGAAATTACTGAAAACTTGGCTGTTCAAAGAAGCTTATGGCAATCATTAATGCCTGTTTGTGCCCCTTGTGATTTGTTAATATCTGTTTGTGCCTCTTGCCAGACTTTTTTTCCTTTTTCCTTTTTCTTTTGTTGTGTATTCATTGATTTGATTTTGTGGGCGTTGTAATAGTTTATGTTGTTCTGTTTGTAAACTGTCCAGAGTTCCCTTGGGAAAACTTAAAAATAAATAAATAAATAAATAAAATTGAATCCCTATTATTTAGCATTCTACATACCTTACTAAACCTTGGTGAACATGAGGAGAACTGTTTAATTTCCACGTGATCGTCATAATTTGTGTCTTCCTCTTCCTCAGAATCCAAATGCTGGTACCGCTCAGTGCGGGCTGAAACAAGAACAGAGACTTTAACCCAAGAATCAGTACAGAAGGCAGCAGCCGATATTCACTATGTTCATGAGTCAGTATCCTACATGGGATCAAAGACTGAGATTCATTTTAAAAACTAGGAAAACAAAATGGGCTTTATTTTAAATCAGTTGTCCATTTTCTTCTTTGCTTTTGAATTTTCATCTTGCCATAATCTATACCAAGATACGAAAATAAGCTATGAAGTATAATTCTTGAATAAACAAAGGTGGTTCTTCTTAGTTTAGTAAACAAAGAATAGAAAACAAGCAACCCACCCAGTAGCCATTTTTTGCAGAGACCATATAATCCTGCCACACCTCAATGAATTTGCGACTGTGGTAATACTAACAAGCAGCAGCAACCTCCTGCCATATTTTAAAAAGTAAGGGTCATTTCCCCCATGCACCTTGTTTTTGAGTGTAATTATAATCCTAGGTGATCCAAGTGTGCAGAGTGTGTGAATCCTGGGTTTTATCTGTGTGTTCATTACAGCTCCTTTATCCGTTGGATCATTAACCGCTGATTCACTTATCTACAGTCCGAGGGGGAAAATAATTCAGTAGCTGCAAAAGCAGGCTACTGTCGCAAAGAGTAGCCACAGAGCAGATAGCAAGTTGTCACGGTGGCGGCAACTGCAGCATTGGTAGCCGTCTGCAATATCAGTGGTGGTGGTGGAAGAGGCGCCCACATGGCCCACAGGCACCCATCTGCAATATCGGTGGCGACAGCAGCAGCAGCAGCAGCAGAGGTGCCCACATGGCCCGCAGGTATCTGGCAGGCTATGCGAGTGCCTCTTCTGCCACCACCCAGTGTTGTATTATACTAGATGATACAACACTGGAACAATACTGTGTAGGCCATTTTCTGCACACCCTAAGAACAAAGTGAAATACATCCTAGCACCTTCTGGAAAGTGCAAAGGGCTTCTATTGGTAGCGGAGAGACAGGTTTGCTCATCACCAACTGAGTCAAGTCTGATAGATAGCATCATTGCCTACTGTCATTGCCCACTGTCTTAAGCAAAGACAAAACAAGTTAAATGTGACAAGTTCTCCCTCTACATTATTATGTTCAAGTACAAGAAAATAATGAAGAGAAAACTCACACAGCTGTATTATTTGAAGTATTCGATATGCATGTCCAGCTGCTTAAACAATTAAGGCTACTTTTTCAGTTATGTGTCTATTGCTGTTGGCCAACAGAAGTTATTTGTTGTTGCTGTTAGCCCTCATGCCTTCTATGTGCTGAACAAAACATATAAATGACACTTCTTGACTGTCAGGCTTAATGTGTGAGAAATCTATGACAAGTTATCTATTCTTCTGACTTCCAAAATCAGAAGCTGTGATGTACAATAACCACAAGAAGATTCAAAACTTGCATTTTAATTTACCCTGAGAAGTTGATCCAATACAAGTCATTTCTCTTGAGTTTGCTCCTCGCCCCTATTTCTTAATCACACTATTTTGCAATGTGCAAGTTCTAGTGTTAATCAGCTCTAATAATCATTTTCTGTAACTAGACTAAATTCAATGTTAGTACACTCACTGGAATTAATAAAACTAATAAAACTAATAAGAGGACTCAATACTATTATAAGTGGCATTCATTTCAATAAGTTTATTCCATTTTGTTCTGAAATTGGGCAAGCCAAGCTCATTCACTTTCCCACATAATGCAGAAGTAAACACTTTATACAAGCATTCAGGTCTTCTGGATTCCTCACTGCAGGGATATTATTCTTAGCCTGAACTCCTCTGTTGTGCTGAGCAAAGCAGTATATAGAGCATTGTGTGTATACCAGGCTATATGCTTCAGAAATCAGATCCCAATATAAGGCAAGTCGCAGTTCCAGGCAATTTATGAAGTCTAATCTGAAACCTTCCAACTCTGGAGATTCAGGCATAAGGACTGGAGGGCAGTGGGGCTTTTAAACAAGTTTCTAGTGGACCTCACCATGTGATGTGGAATTTTTGGGACCAGAACTAATGAAGCAAGATTACTGGATACTGGGATTGCAGAATGTGATATTCCAGCACAAGAGACTACAATGGGTGGCTTCTGTATTACTGATGGTTACATGGGTTATTTCTGAAGCTCAAAATCTTTGTGTGGTTAATTTCCATGAACAAACTTCTGAGCTACTTTTTTGTCCATCTAAGTGCCTGACAGGAAAAATAGTTAACTGTAAGCTTTCTTTCTTACTGTCAAAGTAGCTTGTATCATCTTCTGATTCTAACTGTGGAATAAATTCTGCTTTTTGGCGGAGTAATCCATTCCAGTCCAAGTCTTTGAAGAACCTGTGCTGTTTCACTTCAAAAGCACCACCTGAAATGACAACAATGCAAAAGATTTCTAAAACTTTGTAGAAAGCATAGCCTAAACAATACAACATTCCTTTAAAGCCTGGTTTGAGATAACTACTTTGACACAGAAAAAAAATCAGTTCATTGATTTAGAGAAATAATGGTTCAGTAAAGAAGTTAGAAATATTATTACATATAAAACATAAAAAATAAACAAAAAACAAAACAAAACAAAACAAAAGTATTGTAGTATTTTAAATTGTAACAGATTTAGTTCAATGTGAGCATTCATGGACTAAAATCCGATTGTTTAGTAATTTAGAGATACAAAACCAAACTTTGTAAACCTGTTACAAAGGAGGCAATATTTTTGTAATCATTTTTATTTTTTGAAAACAATAAATAATTTTCATGTTGGAGAGGCAGATGGAAGAACCCACAGAATGACGTGCCTAAAAAGTCCTAAGCAAACACTTGCCTCTGTAGATTTAATAAAGTATGGTTTTCTAGTAACTCCTTGACATAAGAGTAATTAAATATAGAGTGGCACCTCTGTTAACAAAATTCATACAGTCACCCCCTACCATTTCGCGGTTCAGGTACTGCGGTCCCACTATATCGCAGAATATATCGCAGTACCTGCGTCTTGGGGCCATACGGGGGGGCAGCGGCGGGTGATTGCATCACCCCGGGCCGCCCCCCGGGCCTCTCCGAGGCTTCTCGGAGGAGTGCGGGGGGCGGCGTTGGGTGCTGCCCCACAATCTCCATTGAAATGCATTGGCTCAATGCATTTCAATGGAAAAATTTTCCCCATTGGAATGCATTGGGCCAATGTATTCCAAAGGGGAAAATTATCTCCATTGAAATGCATTGAGCCAATGCATTTCAATGGAGACGCCAGGACAGCGGTGGGAGGTCAGATCCACCACCACCGGCGCGTGCCGCCCCAAGACTTCTTGGACCGGCGCATGGCGACAGGGGGATCTGATCGCTCCCCCCAGGCCCCACCCGACCCGCTTCTGCATATCGCAGATTTTCAGGCATTGCGGGTCGGGTGGGTCCCTAACCCCCGCAATATGGTTATTCTATTTTTCACGGGCTGTTTCATAGAGTGAAAATTTCATTAACCAAAATGTGGTTCCCCATTAAAATGAATTGGAAACCAATTAATCCATCGGGAGGTCGGATTAATTGACTTTCACTTCCTTTTCCTCACTGCGGTGCCCAGCAGGGGAAAGGAAATGTTGACTCTTTCAGTCCCTGCCAGAAAGCCAGGCGACTGGAAGAAGAGTGTTCTTCTGCTGATTGCCAACCACATACAACTGAATCTACGGATGATTAATCAGTGGATACGGGGGTGGTACTGTATGCTTTTTGTGCCACTGGTTTTCAGTATTTGTTTAAGCCCAGAAATCTAAGCAAATAAACACTAAAATGCATAAAATCTTAACAGCACTGTCAAATGAAGCAAAAGAGCTATAAAAAAGTATAATCCCACACTATCAAAAAGTGGAGCAGCTTTATCACTACTAAATTGTCCTTTAAAGACAATAAATTGTCCTTCAAATATTTGAAATGGTAGCCAACAATGACACTTGCTAGAGCTGAGTGTGATGGATTTGTAACAAGGTAAGAATTGGGTTAAACCCACATTAAACCCTTTTGCATATGCAGTGAAACTTTTCCACTACAGAACCATTGTCAGGATTTATACAATCATCACATCACAGGTAAATTAACAAGAACATTACTAAGGCAATTAGTTATATGGTCACTACAAATGCTTCCCTGTATTTAGCAGCAGGCAGAATTCCACTAGTGGCCCTGTAAGGTTTGTATTACTTTCCAGAACTAATTACAGCTAATTAGATGTTGTTTTGGGGTACTAAGATGCATCTAATCAAGGAGCCACAATTAGCAGCTGCAAGTTAAGCAATGCTTATGTGAAAATAGGATTCTAATTTTTTAAAAACATCAATCTTCATTTATATTTCAATGTTTCTAGAAATCCTTTAAAAACATAAGAATAGAAGTTTGTTTGCACCTGTTCCGAGTCTTTCCATTGGGTTTTGTCGGAGAAGTTTACCAATGAGGTCCTGTGAATCAGCAGGTAAAGCTTCCTCTCCTTCTGGCCAGGCAATTTCATCTATGGAAACAACATTGAAAATATTAGATTGGACCAAGTTTCTGCTTCCCAATCTTAGTCCAAATTATAAACATAATTCCTTTCACCAAACATGGCTTTCCCATCTCTTGCCCCTTCCATAGGGCACTTCCCTTCAGGCAGCACAGTTTTGGACACACAAGACAACAGAAGTTGTAAAATATAGCATACTGTATATTATTGGATGGTACAGTGCTGCTAGTGTGTTTTTGTTTTTAAATAAGGCATTGTTTTCTAACTTGGTAAAGCTACTGATAATCCAAATATATTTGTAACATTTCGCTAGAAACAAGCAGATAATGCATTCAGTATGCACACAATTCTGCTTGTAAAATTAGTTCCAACTGTGGGTCTTTTATCACATGTGCCCAATAAACACTGCAGGAAGATACATAAGAGCCTTCCCATCAATGAACATTATGGTGTACATTCAGGATGTATTCATTTAGCATATATGTGTACATTCATGAGCAAACAACAACAACAAACCCTGTGCGATGCTGTATAAAAGTGGGCACATATGAAATTTACATTGTGTGACTGATAGTACTGGAAAGTATGAAGAAGCCATAAATATTAGTTTAAGTCATTATTAGAAATGGGTGTTTCGTTTTGGAAGGAGTCCGGTTCCGAAAATGAAACATGACAGCACTGCTGCGGTTCAGAACTGAAATCCAGCCTCCGGAACAAATTCAGCCACTGACTTACCTTTGTTTGGGTCACACAGGCGAAACTGCAATCAGGAAGCAGCCTCCGATGCATCATTTTCTTCTCCTGGCACTGGCCAATCAGACTGGGAGGCAGGATTATGCATGTCCTTGCACAACTCCTGATTGACCAGCGCAAGTGAGAAGGAAAGATAATGAGTTGGAGCCTCCTTCCTGATTGGAGTTTTGCCTGTGCGACCCAAATAAAGGTAAATCAGTGGCTGATTTCATTCCAAAGGCTGGATCCTGGTTCTGAACCGCAACTGTGCTGTTGTGTTTCATTTTCAGAACCAGACCCCTTCTGAAACAAAACACCCCATCTCTAGTCACAATTAAAGATTAAAGTACAGAATATAAACCTTGACAAAGTAGAACTAAAACAATTTCAAGATCCATACTAGAATGTAAAGTTATAGCTGTAAGCCTAAATTCTATTATTGTCCCCAATTTTGTTCTTGTTAAGCAAAGTGAAGGCCATCTCACTAACTCATAGAACCTTATTGAGATAATCAGGAGAGGCCCTTCTCTCAGTCCTGCCACCTTCACGGGTATATTTGGTGGCAACATGGGAAAGGCTTTCTCTGTTGTTGATCCCATCCAACTCCCTCCCACCAGAGGCCAGGCTGGCCCCATCTTTGCTGTCCTTCCGAAAGCAGGCAAAGACCTTTCTCTTCTAGTAACCTTCCCTTAGTGACTAACTACCTGGATGTGATTTTAAAATGAATTGTTTACCTTACTGTTTTGAATGTGTTTTGGTGTAGCTTTTCTTTACTCTTTTAGTATGGCATTTGTTTGATCTTGTTTAGTATTTATATAGTCATGGTTGTTAGCTTTAAATACAATATTTTAATAATTTAAGTTGCCTTTTTAAGGAGGAAGATGGGGTCAAGATATTTTAAATATAAAAATAAATAAATAAGCATTCCTGAGCAAACTGATAGAAACTCAAGCCATCCCCCCTCAAAAAAACTAGTCTTGCTAAAGAAATAACAAAATGGGGAAATCCTGCCTTACTAATCTCATGGAGTTCTCTGAGAGTGTCAATATGGAAGAAGGTGAGAAAATCCCCGATTAAAGGCTCCTAAGTAAATTTAACATCATTTTCATCCCTGAGACTACATCAGTTATCAGTTTGGGGAGTGCATGGCACTATATACAAACAATCCCTTTTTTTTAAAAAAAAGTGCAAGTGGCATTGATTTATTTTTATTGTCATTTTATTTTTCCTGTTTCATTATATCCCCTTTTAATTTTTACTTTAATATTTCCCCCACTCCATTTTCCTCATTCCTTTGTCTTCTCAGATAACTGCTAATTACTGGCTTCCACAGTCAGAAGCAATATTCACAGAGCAGGCTGCCAGAGCACCTGCAGAAACCCCTCCGGGAGCATTTCTAAGTCAGAGGATATTACAACAGCAGCAGCCATGCTTGTGGCCAAAATACAACAGCAGTGAGAATCAACTGAGGTATATATGTGAATATCAACCCAGGATAGCAAGCAAAAATGGAAGGGAATGGGACACCAAATAGGCAGTGGCAGCAGCAACCAACTGAGTAAACTGATGAGAACTAACAAAAGAGAGGGCGTTTGGCAGAGGAGTATCTGGTAGCTGTGCTTCAGTGTTTGAGAAAGTGCAGCCCAAGGGCCACACATTCCTGATTTACTAGGTGAGGAGCACACAGTAGCTAAAGAGCCTCCAGGTTGAGAGGCAGTATGCTTCTGAATTCCACCTCTAGGGTAAACGAGGGAAGAGCAACTGCTTCACATTTGGCTTGTGTACTTTCCAAAGGCATTGAGATGATTATTTTTTAAAAACAGCTGTTGGCCTAGCTAGACCCTTGGTCTCATCCAAAAGGACTCTTGCACACTATTCTTATAAAGGAATTAGCTGCATGATCCTAGCTTACGAGAAGCTCTCGCATCAGGATCTTGCTATTCTTTAATTGCTCTTTTAATGGTTTGACTGATGTATCAAGATTTCATTTCAATGCTTATTAAGTCCATTTTATCTTTGTTGTAAGCTACATGGGATACTTGAATGTTGATTAATTAAATGCTCTTAGAGTCATTTATGAAACGCATGTATACACATGTCCTGATTACAGAGATACAATACATACCACTGATAACTTGTCCAAATAACTCTTCTGGTGTGTCGCCAAAAAAAGGAACACAGCCAACGAGAAACTCATAAAGTATTACTCCCATGGCCCACCAATCCACAGGCTTCCCATAACCCTGTCGCAAGATCACTTCTGGAGCAATATATTCTGGAGTTCCACACACCTGAAAAAGAAAGACAGGAACAGTTGTAATGCAGAAAAAATAACTTCATATTTAAAGGCAATGTTATTCCGTATAGCTCATAGCACATGGATGTTCTCAGGAGAGTATCTTATTTATTTATTATTTATTTATTTATTATTGTATTTATACCCCGCTTATCTTTCACACGAAACTCTAAGCGGCTTACACGGGCGAGCAAGCGCCAATAAACACAAACAATAATTATATAATATACAACAAAATAACTAAGCAATTAAAACCCGGTGCATCCAAAAAACCCGGCAGCGTTTTTTGTAGTCACAGACTACAGGGCTCAATCTTGTAAATCCCACAGAGCCAGTGTTTAAGAATAATACAAATAACCCACATTTTCCTTAAAACATTCTGAAAACATGTTTAGCACTATTATGATTAAATATTTTTCACAAAGAAAAGATGCATAGCTAAAATATTTCTATAATTTAATTATAATACATTCAACAATGTAACAAAAATATCATTAATTCACTAAAATCCTGTTGTGCAAATTTATGCCTATGCAAACTGATGGTGTTATCTGCCATGAACTTTTACCAGTCATTAAATATTTCCTGTTGAACCCTCCTCTCCCCAGGTTCTACCAATCCTGTCACTAGGATTGGGATTATCAGTGGTGATTTAGGGGCATTCAAGTGTCCCCTGGTCATCCTAAGACTCCCACAGTTTTTTTCCAGTTTGGAAGGAATGCTGAAGGAGTCTCAGAATCTAGGATGTCTGGAATTATACATGTTTGATGTGCAACAAAAGCCCATGGCTGGTGACATACATCATCATATTGTGCTTATGTAAACTTATATTTATTGGGGAAAGGCATGAGCACAACTAGGATAGGTCTAATGTTGCAGTAAAAATAATCTTAGTATTTTCAGAACTCTTAGATAAATTTGGATTTGCTATCATTACCAAAAGTGGTAACAGGCATTTCTTCTTTGTGTATTTAAAGAACGGTTTGTGAAGTTATTCAGAGAGGTTTCAAAAATGTATTTCTGCTTACCTGCTTATCCAAGAATTCTCTGGCATCTTTTTCAATATGGCCTTCATATAGATTAGTTGTCAGGCTCATTAAGCCAATTTTAGAGAGGCCAAAGTCAGTCAGCTTGATATGACCCATTGATGTTATGAGAAGACTGAATCAAGGGCAACACAAACAAGTGTTAAAAAGTCATTTGTGAAAAATTAAGCAAACTATACTGCTGTACTGAAACACTTTATAACATGTTATTACTTTAACAATTCAATACAGAAAATATAGTTTTTGTAGGAGAAAGAATCAAATACCTAAACAGTCTTGGACAAGTATTTACCATAAATACACCACAATTTGAAATGTATATGTATATATTTTTTCAGATTTTACAAATTAGAAAGATGGATTTTACCAAGATACTACAAAGGTATGAATATACACTAAGTATAGTGACAGTAATCTAAGTACTTAAAAAAGTAATGTAAATCATATGCATGATTTAACAGTTACTGTATATACTCGAATATAAGCCTAGTTTTTCAGCCCTAATTTTCAGCCCTGAAAAAGGGGGTCCTCGGCTTATATTCAGGTCAATACTTTTAGCCACTGAGGCAAGTTTGGGTCAGTGGCTAAAAGTCATTTTAAACATTGTGTGCCGCTTCTCATGACCCCCCATGTTTAAAATGACTTTTTAAAAAGTCATTTTAAAATAATGTTTAAAATGACTTTTAGCCACCAACTCAAGCACTTGCCTCGGTGGCTAAAAGTCATTTTAAACATCAGACACACACCCAGCTCACAAAGGAGGAGTTGCCAGGCCCTGCTGCATTTCCCACCATAGGCTTATACTTGAGTCAACAAATTTCCCCAGTTTTTTGGGTTTAAATTAGGGGCCCCGACTTATACTCTGGTCGACTTAAACTCGAGTATATACGGTAATTTTTTATTGTCAAGTTGCACTCTTCACACTGGCCTCACCTGCAGCAGTTCTAGTTGGGAGAAATCGTAATGCTGTTCTAATATGGGGGCATTCAGTGAGAGATTAATTCCATAAGTATGCTGAATTAAAATGTGGAAGTAATTTTGAGCACCTTTAGATGCTGGAAGCTAATCAGCAAAATTTCATGTCTGAGCTCAGTCAGTGCAGAGTCAGATGTGCATATGTAGGATTCAATCAAGACATTGTCATACAGTGAAATCAGTGAAACTTACTTAAGTCATGACTTGATTAAGTCCTATCTATTTCATTGGATTTACACTATGGCAGAACTAAGTCCAGGTTGAACTGGAAATGATATGGCCAGAATCTTAAAATAATGCCAGCGTAATTCCATCAGCATATATTTCAGATATGAATTACTGACAGTTAAGAGGTTGGTGTAACCATTTATTATTGCATGCTGAGCCCCAGAAAAAAGTCACAGCTAAACCTTTCATCAATAGGGTTGCACCAGCAGGCAAAGCTAATACGAATCTGGTCAATAACAGAGCTAAGTCTTATCTGCTTCAAAGTGGCACATTTAGCTATATTTTCACCTCCAGTAATTCGTTTGCTATATAAGAGGACAAACTTTGCTGCATTTGAAATGTAGCATCCATTTTCAATTTGGGGGGTATTGTTATAGGAGAGATCAAACACATATACAAAATCACAATCTGGCATTTGTCAATAAGTAGCTCATTAACAAGAGCAAACCTAATAAAATTTCAAAAAGTACCCCTTGTAGAAGACAGAATATGACACATGTTGTTCTTATAACTATTTTTAGCAAGGACAGCTGCAACTACAGGTCCAAACATGAGAAGCTAAAAGCGTACTTGTCAGGCTTTAGGTCACGGTGAACGATGCCATAATTGTGGAGATATTCCAGTGCCAGCACAGTTTCTGCAAAATACATCCTTGCCATATCAACGGGCAAAGCTCCAATATTCTTCAAGAGGGTTGCACAATCTCCTCCTAGACCACAATGAAAATACCGCATGCAGAACATTTGGGTTAGTTATGAGATGCCAGCAAAAGGCTGAGAAATTACAACTTGTTCTATACTTGTCTATTCAAAGGTAAGCCCCACTGATTTCAACAGGGCCAAGAGAAACGGACAGAAGACTGCAGCTCCACACAGATACTTTTAAGAATAACTTCCTTTACAAATGAGCTATGTTTTGGCATAATGGCTGCACAGGTGGGGTGTGGGGTGGGTGTTAGCTTTCTTCTGGACACATGCACAGATATGGTTGGTTCCCATGGGTGCTCAAAACAGAAAAGGTGGCAAACAGAGTGAGATATAACAGGCTATTTTTAAAACAGAATTGGCAGTCTTGATATCCAGCGGATAGTGGGACACTCCCTGCTGTAGTGATATTACAAGTAACTTCCACTGTTTAAGGAGGTTTCTAAACCATAATACTTAATAAACAGAAACACATAATGTTGAAAGTACATGGAAACAATCTGTCACTTATCACTAGAGAGTCTATTTAGGCACATACATATGTATTTCCAATACTGGGACGTATACAGTTTCACATCACATTCACAACTGTTGTGGTTGCATGTTCAAACGTGCATCTCTGCTTATTATAAAAAATGATAAACATCTTGAAGTGCTTCAAATTAATGGTTCAGGCTTTAGCTCTAAAGTTTAGCAAAACTCTAAAGACAGGTAGCTCCTGAGTTACAGGGCAGCAAATGCTGCAGTTTCATTGTCCTTGACAATTTTTTGGTTCATCATAAAGTGCTAATATGTTGGGAAGTGCAGTAGTAATCTCATGAGCAGTTTGCAGTATTCAGTGAGGAAATAAAGAGCTGCTGCAAACCACTTGTGGAACTTTCAACAGGTTACTGACCAAAAACTGAGGCAATGTACAGGATATAATGCTTTCTGAAATCTATTGGATCCAATTGACGGTGACATTTAGAAATAAAAATCTTTACTGAACATTCAATATAATAAAGGGAAATAAATATAGAGATGGAATGCTGGTAAGGTTTGCTAATTAAAACCAAGCTATATAGATGCAGAGACACATGCTTTCTTCTATCTAAAGCTTCTGAGCAGCTGTCAAAAGCATTTCCTTGTTTAGTGAACCATACTGGGATTAAAAGATATGAATCGAAGTTGTCAGGGCCAGGATTTCATTTGACTCATATTTCCAATACCTCCATATCACAATGGCTAAAATTATGCAGCTTAGCATAACATAACAAGTCACAACTAGAAATGTTCCACTGATTTGATGGGCTACTCTAGTTGTAATTAACTCAGCTAAGCAACAGAATCTCAGCCAATATCTGCCCACTACCACTGCAGTTTGCAGTTCTTTCTGGGCTCTGCTGTGGTCACTAGTTCTCTTCAAAATCCACAACTACCAGACAAAGTACAGGAATAAGTGATTCGTTTCATGCCCTGTAAACATTCCCCCGTTTCTCTCTTCCACAGAAAGCTCTGAATCAGATACCAGTACCTCCAGATGAACAGATACAGCCAATTACAATGGCAAGATCCTTCACATAATTTCCACACAAATTCCATGTGAAAACATTGGCTGCATAATGTGAAATTTCATTATGCTTCCAAGGATGGACCTTTTCTGGTCCAGTTATTGGGGAGCGGGGGTGTTCCTGCAACACAACATTAGATTTTGGGGTGTCCATTCTAGATTTACGTAATAGTAAGCAGCACGTAGGATCCTACGGGACATTAAGTAGCATATACAGTGCTCTCTCTCATAATAAAATCCATTTAAATCACTATTTAAGATTCAGTATTAGGACTTGGGGAATTCTGTGGTAATAATACAATACCTTCCACATACTCCATGACCATACAAAGGTGCCGCTTGGTTTCAAAGGAACAGAACATGCTGACAACAAAGGGGTTTTCAGCAAAGGTTAAGATGTCTCTTTCTACAAAAGCTTGCTGAATTTGGTTTCTTAATATGAGATTCTGCTTATTGATCTTCTTCATTGCAAAGCGCTCGTGAGTAGTCCTATGACGCACCAAGAACACTGCCCTGAGAGAACACAGTAAAATGGAAATGTCATAATCAATCCCTCAACTTTCTGAAGTTTCAGACATTTGAACTGTTATAAAAATCCAAAGAAAGAATTATAAAAATGTTCCATCCTTCTATGCTTCTATTACAATGGTAAACAAGCAGAAAAGATTTCTGCTGGACTTGCAGTAATCCTCACTAAAAATAGAAAGTCCAAGTCCATACATTAGAGTAGAAATGGGGAAAGAAGATATGCAGTAATAATAGAACTAGATTTTGAAAATAAAGTAATTAATTGTTCCAGTGTTCTGAATAATTAATTATCATTACTTAAAACTTTGGTCGGACATCATTATATAACTCCTGGTTGTTAAAAAAAGAAAAGCAAAATGTTTGCAGCCAAGTATTCTTTTTACTTTAAAACTTTGTATCATGAACTGGCTATGCATCATTACCAACATTGTTAATATATCTTTGAATAATTTGACCAATCTCTTCTTCTTTGAAAGAGCTGCTTTGTCATATGCCAATACAACATCCAGATTTTCACACTTTAATAGAACAGGTTATGGTTTATTGTACTTTGATTTGTTCGTGTGTTCAAACCTAGCTTGACAAATAAACCATAGTCAGATGTGATCTAGTAGTTAGACTATAAATTCTGAATTATATAAAGCTCCTGTTACAGCTGAACCATGGCTTGCTTTCCTAGCTGTCTCCCCACCCCACCCCACCCCAAAAGAGGAGGTCAAAGAAAGGTGGGAAGGAAACATATTAAGCTAAGGGCATAATATTCTACAGGATACTATGTGCATGAAGCAACAAAGTGTTTCTTAGTGTAATGTGCGAAATACAATGAACAGCATATTTTTCACATACTCAGACTTACTGGTTGAGCATGGATGAGCTGCTTGCTTGTCTTCTTGCTTAGATTAGCACTGGGAGCAGCTAAACAAACAATTGACTTTTAGTCCATGGCTTGTTTAATGTGATGGATGAACCTGGCAGGAAACCAGCTCTCAGGCTTGTATTCCAACTGCTATAACATGCTAGAAAATTAACTTTAAAGCAATCCCATCTTATATTTCCAGTTGAGCAAAGGGCAAATATAGCTTTCCAAATTATGTTGGGCTTCAACTCCCATTACTCCCTCACCATTGACTATACTGACAAGGACTCATCGGAGTTGTAATCACATCTAAAGGGCCATAGGTGCTCATCTGTGCTCTAGCTTGCCAGAGAGGAGAGTTGGTGCATGACAAGTTCACAGATCAAAATAACTAAACACTATTACTCAGGCCCATTAACATTCCTCCTGCTAAAAACAGCAAGGATTTGGCAACATATGCCTACTGGCACATCCTCACAAACCAGAATTCTCTTCAATCGGAGCTTGTTGTGACATCCCAATGACAAAAATAATGGTTTATAAAGTGTCTTAAAAGATAAAAGTAAAATGAGTTTTAAAGGAGTCTGCATTTGCATTTTAGTTCCTATCTCCCATTATCATGCACCATAAAAACCCTATCCAATAGCTTTGTTTACTTTAATTCAAAGCAGAAATAAAACCCAGAAACTGGTATTGCAGATCTCCCACACCTTTGTCTTTCTGCATTGTTTTGGGGGTTGCAACTGTTATTTTTAAAGGGCTAGACAAAATGTAATATCCTTACCCATATGCCCCATTGCTAATTAGTTTAATAGTTTCAAATTCCTCTTCGGATGGTGTTTTCTTGGCTTGCACTGTTGCTCCCCGGCTCTGAAAACACATGAAAAATATTTGCCAGTTTCTTTTCAAGGTTCCTTTTTGTGTACAGAGGTGGGACTTATTTAATGAACTCTGTCATGGCATTACCTTTGAAAAGAAAATGTGTGTATTTCTAAAATTCATGTTCATGAATACACTATAGCTATTTTATCTCAGAACACTTAAAATTATTTATGTTATTCTTTGCTAATACTTTTCCATAGAGACAAGGGAACATTTTTTGCTGCTTCTGGGCTCCAGCGTATATGTATATGCACATATGGCAATAAAGGGGCATATTTTAAAACCTCAGGTTCCAACTAGTTTTTTTTCTGTAAAGTACACTTCAAACAGCAGCTTAACAAAAATCCAACTATAAAATAAATTTCTGTTTATCTTCTAGATACTTTGTAGTACTGTACCACTCTGGTATTTTTCCATGGAGAAAATAAATATTCATGCACTATTCATTCTTTATAATAGCACACTGAAGCCAAACAGCTAGAATTGCATTATTATAGATCAGCTATTTTATTATGGAATGAATCCGTCCACTCAGTACCTTTCCTTCAGCAGAATCATCTGTCTCTGGAGTGTCTGGACTATCACAGCTATTCAACTGGGCCATTTCTGGAGGGAAAAACAGAAATGAACACTCTCAGGATGAAAAGGGTACATAATTTTTGGTGTTCACATCAAACTAATTATGCCGTTGACTATAAGGCAAGCAGCTGGAAGTTCTGGCAACCACAACCTCATTGTGGAAGTAGAAGCTGTGGGATCTCAGTGGTAATAACTGCTTACACAATAGCATTTTTGAATTACTATGCCAGCAGGTTTTTTGGGGGGAAGGGTTTGTTTGTTTTCTTTTTTTGCTCTGCTGCTTTCCCTAAATTCCTAATTCCTTCACCTACTGGCAACCTTTCCCTTAACTTCACAGCTCTCCATGTTGAAGGTGATGAAAGAGTTTCAACCAAAGATGACTCAAATAAAGATAATTTGTATTGGATACTATTTTCACTAATTATTCCTCTCTTCTTTGTACAGTATATCACAGAAATGAGTACACCCCCTCACATTTTGTAAATATTTTACTATATATTTTCATGTGACTACACTGAAGAAATGACACTTGGCTACAATGTAAAGCAGTGAGTATACAGCTTGTATAACAGTGTAAATGTGCTGTCCCCTCAAAATAACGCAACCCACAGTCATTAATGTCTAAACCGCTGGCAACAAAAGTGAGTACACCCCTAAGTGACAATGTCCAAATTGGGTGCAAAGTGTCAATATTTTGTGTGCCCACCATTATTTTCCAGCACTACCTTAACCTTCTTAGGCATAGAGTTCACCAAAGCTTCATAGGTTGCCACTGGAGTCCTCTTCCACTCCTCCATGACAATATCACAGATCTGGTTGATGTTAGAGACCTTGTGCACCTCCACCTTCTGTTTCAGGATTCCCCACAGATGCTCAATAGGGTTTAGGTCTGGAGACATGTTTGGCCAGTCCATCAACTTTACCCTCAGCTTCTTTAGCAAGGCAGTGGTTGTTTTGGAGATATGTTTGAGGTTGTTATTATGTTGGAATACTGCACTGTGGCACAGTCTCCAAAGAGAGGGGATCATGCTCTGCTTCAGTATGTCACAGTACATGTAGACATTCATGGTTCCCTCAGTGAACTGTAGCTCCCCAGTGCTGGCAGCACTCATATAGCCCCAGACCACGACACTCCCACCATCATACTTGACCGTAGGCACAACAGACTTTTCTTTGTACTCCTCGCCTGGTTGTTGCCACACACACTTGACACCATCTGAACCAAATGAGTTTATCTTGGTCTCATCAGACCACAGGACATGGTTCCAGAAATTGATGTCCTTAGTCTGCTTGTCTGTAGCAAACTATATGCAGGGTTTTTTTGAGCATCATCTTTAGAAGAGGCTTCCTCAGCCCTACAAAACAATTTGATGCAGTGTGTTCCATACGGTCTGAGCACTGACAGGCTGACCCCACCCCCACCACTTCAACCTCTGCACCAATGCTGGCAGCACTCATGTGTCTATTTCCCAAAGCCAATCGCTGAGCACAGGCACTCAACTTTTGGGGTCGACCATGGCGAGGCCTGTTCTGAGTGGAACCTGTCCTGTTAAAACTGCTGTAGGGTCTTGGCCACCACCTTGCAGCTCAGTTTCAGGGTCTTGGCAATCTGCTTATAGCCTAGGGCAGGCATGTCCAAAGTTCAGCCCTCCTGATGTTTTGGACCAAAACTCCCAGAAATCTAAGTTTAGAATGCCAATGGCAAAGGACTGTGGACTTGCGGTCCTAAACATCTGGAGGGTCAAAGTTTGGACATACCTGGCCTAGGCCATCTTTATGTAGAAAAGCAATTCGTTTTTTCAGATCTCAGATAGTTCATTACCATGAGGTGCCGTGTGAAACTTCAAGTGACTAGTATGACAGAGTGAGAGCAATAATACCAAATGTGAAAGTGAGAGTGATAACACCTGCTCATCCTTCACACCTGAGACCTTGTGACACTAATGGGTCTCATGACACCAGGGAGGGGAAATGGCTACTTGTCACTTACTCAGTTTTGTTGCCAGCGGTTTAGACATTAATGACTGTGTGTTGGGTTATTTTGAGGGGATAGCACATTTACACTATTATACAACCTGTATACTCACTGCTTTACATTGTAGCCAAGTGTTATTTCTTCAGTGTTGTCACATGAAAAGTTATACTATAGTAAAATATTTATGAAATGTGAGGGTGTGTACTCACTTCTGTGATACACTGTAGCCCCCAAGGCCGTTATACCGTTCCACATTCTGTGGGAATGGGAAATTGATGAAAATTCCCTCCTCTCCCTGCCTCCACCGACACAGTGAATCAGTTTGTGGAGTTCTGCTGTTCCCAATTCTGGATCCAACCCAGGATGCACTGAAAATACACTTGCACATGATATACACACTGTGCCCACCTGGAACGAATGGTATTCCTCAAAACAAACACAGCTAACATCTATTTCAAAAAAAGACAAATTTTCTCTCACACTAGAAAATGTGCCGACTTATAGAATTTCATAATGTACACATCAGTTGTCCAAATCAGAATATACAAGGCTTGTGTTACTTAGCCTACTTGTGTTCTGTGCAGCCCTAAGAATATATAGTTTAAGTCCTTACCCTCCAGGGGATCCCTAGTGAGGCCCAGCTGGGAGATAATATAACGAGGGATATCACATTTAATTCCTTCCCCTTCCTTGGCATGGCCTTCAGCAGCTTCTAGCAGATGATAAAACTCTTCAGGATCAAATTCCTAATACCCAAAACCACAAACACAGAACAGTTAATTTGATTTCCAGAAGCTATAAAAGCCTATAACTTTTGGTGATGATTTACTTTAATGCTAATGAAAATAAGAAAATCAAACCTAGTTAGCTTAAACACCTGGGACTCTTTTACAAATTCAGAACTAATGTCAACAGTTCACAGCACAAATCACAGTGGAACACTATACAATATACAGTATGTATATTTACTATAATTAAATGTGACTTGCTAGATAAAATTATTCTTGAGAGTACTTTGGTTTCACCATAAATTCTTCTTAAGTCAACATGGGAACAAGAGGGAAAAGGCTGGAAAACTATGGCACTTCATGCATTTCTCAAGAGCAATCAGCCAGGCAAATGATGGAAGATTAGCCTTCTATCTACTCATAACTATTATAGTGGCATACATAATTTACCTTATGCCTACATCTTATTGAGAGAACAATACTTTCTTTTGTCATTAAACCTCACAATTATCCTCTTTTATTCCCATACTGCAGATGGAGAACAAATATAAAAGTGGTTTGTCCAAGTCCACCTAAGATAGGAAATTTGTACAATTGGGGTTACAAAAAGAAATTTCTGGGAATGGGGATGTATTGCTTTAAGAAATTTTTCAATGGAATGATCCGGTTACAGCTTTCAGGCAAGAAAAGCCACAGCCACCTTAAAGCCAGCTCCTTGTGTTTGGGGCAGTTGCCATGCTGACTTTCAGGTATGTGGTGCGTCTTTCACCCCCTCAGTGCTTACCTTTACCCACTCCCAAAAAGGCGGAGGGCAGCACACAGCCTGCTCCAGGAGCCGGGTCAGGGCACCTGCTTTTGGCTGCCGGGTTAGGGCTGCATGCGGTTTCCCTGCTCCAGGAGCTGGGTCGGAGCACCTGCTTCTTGCTGCCAGTTTGGGGCTGCATGCAGCTTCCCTGCTCCAGGAGCTGGCTGGGCAGCCAGGAGCTTCTACTTGCCTCCTCACTGGGCTCAGGTGCTGGCTTCCTAAACGGGGCATCCATTTCAAATGATTTCCTTAGCCAGCAGCCCAAGAAGCCTGACTCCCACATCCACGATCTGGCAGCCAGAAGCAGGCACCCTGACCTGGCTCCTAGAGCAGGCACCATGCCACACACCTCCTTTTTGGGAGTGGGTAAGGGTAAGCGCCAAGGGGTGTCGTATCTCGAAGCACGGCTTCTCATAGGAATGCACTGAAAACCAATTAATCCATTCCCTTTTTGACTGTTTTATGACCTCTGGAATGGATTAATTGGTTTTCAATGCATTCCTATGGGAAACTATGCTTTTGGATATAAAATTTTTGCAACATGAAGCATCCTGCATTTTGTAACCCAGGGTACCACTGTATTTAAAGAACCAATTTAATCATTTATTTAAAAATGAGCATTTTTACATTATGTAAACTACATTCCATTTTTACTTCAGGAACTTAAGTTGCACTAGTCTTCCCAATGACACTTGGACCCTGTTTCAATTTAACAGAAGTAGCATTTAATTATTATTATTATTTTGCAGGTCCCAGCAGAGTGAAGCTGAAATGAGGAACACTTGAAAATGAAAGGAGTAAATTGTCCACTGTGTATGTTCCTATATTCATACATCTAAAATGGAATTCTTCAACTGCTTACCAAGGAGTAAGACCCACTGAACTCAACAGGATTTACTTTGCAGTCAACATCTATAAGATTATACTGCTAACTTCATCAAGTGTCAAGACTGCTGATCCCTATACTGGACTATTTAAAAGCCATTTCCTCTATAAATTAAAATAAGAAGACATGTAAGCCATCCTTTAGTTAATAAACAGCACTTCATTTAACTCTCAGTATTATTTTAGTTGTCAGTTTTGTGTCACTATTTAGGAAACAGATTTAGAAGTATCAAAGAGAAATTAGATTTAAACCAGTCATTTCAGTTGACCATTTCCCCTGCTAATTAAATTGCCTAAATCTAAATCAACTGAGCATGCGGTTGTATGACCCTCTGATCCTCTTTCATGTTAAACATTTATATAACCTGAAATGAATCACCCTGCTTCTCCACTTCTACAAATTGGGCTTCAAACATATCTGAAGATAAAATAAGGTATAAGACGTTCATGATTCTAGGACTTCCAATCCTAGAGGTCACCAAGAATCCCCCAGGCAGAATTCTTGGGCTGCGGGAGAAGAAACCAGTAAGGAAAAGAGATCTCTTTTTACTACCAGTGTCTGCTTCACTCGATGTGGTTCAGCTGGAAGGAAAGGAATGCCTCTTCAGTTACACCACTTCCTGGCAGTCACCTAACTGCTCAATGGGAGGGGAGTTCAATGGAAGGATCCTCTGACAGTGTATGGGTAGCAACCCTGTCCTTCCCATGGAAGGTTGGAGACCGCTGCCGTAACCTCCTAATTATTGAGAGGGTTAATACTAACTAATCTAAGATAGCATGGACAGGGTATTGTATTATTGTAACAGATAACACAGCATGAGTAGAATGACACTTGGAAATGCTTTTGGGATCACATGCATAATCAAAGCATACTGTTGAAAAGAAATGATTTGAATGCAGCTATGTAAGTGAATGAAGCTGCTCTGTTTGGATCTGTTCCAGGTTGCATTATACTACCATTCAGCTGTCTGGCACATAAAGCATGAACACAGAAAAAAGATAATACTTAAAAGCACACATAATTAACATTTTTACTCCTTCGGTGTTAAACCCTCAAATTATCATGCTCAATAATTTCATCTTAAAAGTCAACCACATTGTTGGAAGCGTATGCTTTTGTAGGAAATAATCTGCAGCAATCAATTCTGGGCATGCAGGAGTTCATCTCTCCATCTATGGCATTCTAAGATTAATGATACCAGATGCTCCCTATTATTACAAGAAAATCAACAGCAGTAAGTATAGGGGCCTATTACTAATTTTATAGTAATAAAATATAAGGTGAAACTGTCAAGGGGCTATGTCATATATAGTTACAAAAATGACAGGTGAAATAGATTGAACACAAGTTAAACAGCTAATTCAGAATGGTCTTGCAGTTTACATTTGAGGACCTTCCACATTAATTTTTACAACAAACTTCTATTAATTATTACAACAACTTCCATTAATTATTACAATAAACTTCCAAGTTCACTGCCTAATATACCTGCTTCCATACTCTCCATATCTCCTCCATAAGGAGGAGAACTGTCATATATCCTGATCATGGTAACCTCCTTTTTACTAGAGACCAGTTTAGTTTAGGAACTTCTTCCAAGAAAATAACTAGTCAGAATAACGCATTCATGTGGCACAAGCGCATAGACCACACTTTAACTTTAAAGAGATGAACCCTGTCCTTTGTACTACTTACAAACCACTTTCAGAACAGGAATTTCAAAAGCAGATTCAATAAAATGGGGTGGCATAAATTCGTGTTTCATGAAGATTTCCGACTTGCACTGCATATTTCTAATGTGTGTAACATTGCTAACATGCTACATGAAGATCAGAATAAGATACAGTATGTCCACAAATATGCAACTAACAGGCACAGTTAGCATTTTTAATTAACTATTTACCAGCTTTTCTTCTGCTGCTGGACTTTGGCAGCACACCATTCTGCATGTATGTCAATTCATATATCTACAGATGCAAGCTATGAAAGAGGCTTTTTGTATGCATTCAGGAAGGTACATGTGTACCCCAGAACTTGCCATTTTCTATAATGAATAAGCAGCCTTATTGCAACACTATGGAGACCGAGGTTATTTGACATGCTGGCATGCTAAGTTACTGCTTAGTGGGAAAATATGCAAACCTGCTAGACATAGAGAATCAGCTGCATTTTACTATGGTTTGAGACATATTCACCATATGCATGCAGTAACTAATTGAATGGGTCAACACTTGAAGCAATAGTATAGAGAACTAACATAGACTCCTTAATAGAGAAAGCTGCTCCCCACTGAATTAGCAAGCCTTTTAAGAGCAGATTCTATTATTTCCTATGTGCTGTATAATATTTTGAAGAACATCACTTTAGTACTAATTATTAATTTTGGTGTAATCCCACAAAATACCATTAGTGCTCCTGCTCCTGAAATATCCTATATGCTTACCAGACATTCAAGCAATCGTGCAGGTCGTGCTATGATGATCATCAACTTTTTCACCAGCTGTGTTACATATGTCACCTCTGAGCTTTCTGATCGTTCGTGAGCCTGTATAAAGTTTTAAACAAAGACTTGGTTTCATGTATGTCAGGCCAGAAGCCATCACTGGTTGTTAGCTTCAGTTCACTAAAGGCACTAGAGAATGAAGTTATTCATCCTCTGTATTGCCAAGGATTTCCAATAACAAACTCAATCCAAGCCACAAGCAAAATTGCAGAAGATGTATTCATCTTAAAGTGATTGAACACTTACTCAATAAGACTTCCAAAAAATAAATTAGTTCCTACTTTAACTATTTCCTATGGCAAAATACCAAGTTTTTATATTTATAATTAACATTATAAATAATGCTATTTCCATTACTCCTTCTCTAAAGAAAAATGATATTTCATTCTTTCATTCTTTTATAAGGACATTAATTAAACTGGAGTGTCAACAGAAAGAGTTCCTTGCATATACAGCATTCCCCCGGCTGTTCGTGGTTCATATACTGTGGTCCCACTATATCGTGAAAAAAGGTCCCCTGGGGTAAGGGGAAAGGCCTGCTTCAGGCATCCCGTATTTACCCCAGGACTGGCGTTGTCCTGAATGGGCCTGCAATGGTCTTCTGGAGGCCTGAAAATGGCTCCCTTTGCATTGGAAGTGAGTTCCTGTTTACCAGAAGTCACTTCCGGTTTGCAGAAAATCATTTCTGAGGTCTCTGAGGGCCTTTCTAAGCCTGTCGGAGGCCTTAGAAATGATTTGGGGCAATCCAGAAGTTAATTCTGGTTATCGGACGTCACTTCCGGTTCGCAGGGAGGCCCTTTTGGGGCCTCCAAAAGGCCTGGGAAGGCCCTTGCAGGCCCATTAAGGGCAGCACCAGGCTGGGGGTAAGTACCACCCAGCAGCCCGACCCGACCTGCATCTGCATATTGCAGGTTTTCAATTATTGTGGATCGGGTCAGATCCCTAACCCCTGAGATAGGTGGGGGGAATCACTGTAATAAGCTGCATAGGTATCTATGTACCTGCACACAAATTTCTACATATAATTCAATGGTGCAAGAAGTACCTATAAATCGCTACTTGAACTTAGTTCATTATATTATAGTAATGCATAATACTCAAACAGTGAATGTCCTTTGCACCTTTTACTTTCTTGTTTAAAAAGAGGAAAGAAAAAAATCTATCTTATTTATTCTGTATAAGGTTATATCATTTGTAAAAGAAATCTCCATCCTTTATCAATACTTTAAAGGTACTAAGGATAATTATAAGCATTACTCTCTGGGATGAAATAAAATGCTTAAAAATAGAGTTACCAACTATATGAGTAGCAAATAATTGTTGAACTTTCTAAGAGCCTGATGACAAAGGAGGATAATCTACAAATATACCAGCCAACAAAAGAATTACTTACCAACATTCATTCAGAAGTAAAGGAATTCTATACACAAACAAGCAATTCCTCTTTGTTTATAGAAATACTATTAAATCACTCAAATTGGCCCAATTTTCAGAATCACTGTTTCATACCAAATGACATTTATATCTCTGAATTAATAAAACTGTGACAGTGTTTCACAAAATGCTATAGAAAAACTTTATGAATTACTTTGCAAACCAGTCAAATAAGAAATCTAAATTATTTACAATTTATAATTCTGTTCTCCCACTACTATCACACAAAGGAAAATATACAATTCCTATGGACTCTGACTGATTTACCTTGGACTTTGTAAGTGACCTAGATATTTTAAAAAAATGTTTGCATTTGGAAGCTCATTGGAACTTAATGTAAATTGGCATGACATTTAGCATAAGCACCAATATTTGAAAGGTTGAAAATTATTTCCATAGATAACAAGGAAATGTTGAAAACAAATGTTTAAGTTTTTCAAAAATAAATGTTTATCATGCAATCATAATGCTTGTTCATTTCCAACACCAAATATGAAAAACTTTCTACAAATTTTACCTAGAATTAAATCAAATGTGTTTTATATCAAATCAAAACACAATATATTTAAATTTAATTTGTTCTGAAATTTGCAAAACCTAAGCTAAAACAAAAATGATAAACACAATTGTATAAGTTAAGATTATAGAAACGCAAAAATCAAACCCAACTTTTAATAGCCACCCAGCCATATCTGCACAGCACTGCAGCTCCGGAGACCTTAATAAAATTGCCATTAGCTGTTTCCATCTCTTACTGGATAGTCTGGACATATTTTCAAATGATGTGTTTTAGAATACATCTCATTTATACTATGTCTTGGATGCTTGTTTTCTATACCCCATAGCTGCCTATCATTCACTGCCCTTGGTATGGTGCATGCCATCTAATTAACAGCTCCAATGACAAGATGCTTCTCTGAAGGTTGTGGGTGATTTTTTTTCCTTTCCTTGTTGGGAAGGGATGAGGTTAAGCACAAGGGTGATGAGCTGAAGCTGCTGCCATTCGCTTATAGAAACAAAAAAATGTTTCCAGTGACATACGTACTAGAGGTAAAAATGGGCAATTTACAAAGCCATTCCCTTATCTGAAAGACTCATCTGTCACTAACTGTCACCACTGGAGCATGAAATTAAAATCACTGTCTTTTCCGGGAGTACAGCAGGACTAACAGTAGTGATATTTAAGTCACAACTGTGTAACTGAGCTAATACACTGATATAGATGGTGGCAGCCAAACTTTAGAGACAAGAACCAAAACATCTGTATTTAAACTCTTTTAAGAACTGATATTATAATTAGGGCTGCAGTTTACATGGACAATTCTTAAATGGACAATTCTCTCTGGCGCTGAGAATTGAGAATCACCAGGGAGAGGGAAAGGTAGTACAACAGAAGCTGCTTCCTGGTTGGAATTTCATCCAGTGCCGACTACAGCAAGGTAAGACAGTGTTTGATTTTGTTCCAGACTGTGGGACTAGGTTCTGAGCACTAGCTGTGCTGGCATGTTCCGAAATGAAATGCCAATCTCTAATCAGAAGCACTCCACACCTCTACCAGGAAGGCCACAGCTAACAATCCATACTTAATGGGTGTTGGGAAGGGCTGCATAGGTGTGACTTTCACACACCCCTGGCCATTGTCAGAAAATGTCACTATGAAGCAAAAGAACACAACCAATTCCATCTTCCTTTACTTTGATTGTACATAGTAATTAAATTCTCAAGAACATTCAGATACCATTTTTACCATCCTGAAATATGAGGCACATAATGATTGGAAGACACCCTTACCATTTTACTTGGTTCAAACTAAATCATCTGCATCTAATCTAACTCTTGGAACTCCTTAAGTAAGTCTTGGCTTACTTGACTGAAAAGTCTGTGGCACAATTCAGTCTGTGCAACAGAAATGATGTCAACAGTGACAAATTGCCAATGATTAAGCACATCTATTATTTCAGGGTGCACTCAGCTCATACACAATGTTATGAAGTCAACTGCACCACAAAATTGAAAAAGGAAGTCTTTAAATAGTAACAATGTGCGGCTGCAAAGCCAGTGCCCATTCAACAAGAATGTCAGCAAATACATTATTCCACTTAAGGCTGAACCTGACAACCTTTAAGTCCCTCTCTGCCCTGTGAATTAAACTGGTTAACACCCTAACCATACAACCAAAGGGTTGTATCTGTTAATAAAATACTTACATCCTGAAGAAGTTTTTCAAGGTTTTCCTGCAATTCATAGAAGTACCGAGACGTAATAAGCCCTTCACGTGATTTATCCAGGCAATCTCTGGCCAACTCAATAACCTGATGATGGACAAAACTTAGGACTCCATCTGCTATCTGCAGCACATTCTCTGGTGTGTTGGATGCAATAAATTCAGCCAACCGCTCCTCCATCTGAGCTGTGGCCTAAGTATGAAAAAATAGTTACTGGCATCTTGTTACCAAAAGATTTATAGTTGAACTTAATTAAACATATCAAACCCAATTAATGGTCTTTGTTTAATAACTGTGGCAACTGAGAATTAGTGAGCTTTGCTGTATAGAAATGTATGAAATTTTTTAAACTGACATGTAGTTGATCAATATTACAATTCTCATTTGAAAGATACTGTGATTTAAGGAAGCACAAGAAAGTGAAATCTACTACAACACTATGTATAAAACAAGTTGGCATACGCAGGGCAAATATATGAACGAGTCAAAGAACATATTGCATATGAGAGCTCTAATTGGTTCTTCTGTTTTCTGTTTCACTTTTCCACTTAAAAAGACACAAAAACTAGGATTTTGATAAAAGCAATAGTGCTGGCAAGGGGAGGTAAACCTTCTGGTCATATTTACCTCCTAATCTAATGCTGCTTTTTGTCCCTCAAAGAAAAACTATATATTTCAACTAACAAATATCCTACATAATGTGCAGTCTGATTCCAGCAAACTAATACAGAACTTAGAGAAACAAGATGATGAATGGATATGTGTGTGATGTTTACAAGCCAATAAGGATTCTGCTGCAGCTGGTTCCCTCTTCCTTATTAGACAAATTTTGTACTTGGAGACTGATAGATAGGTCCCCATACATTTTTTATAGAAGATAAATATAATTCAATTTGATATTGACAGCCAAAAATGATGGTCCTCCATGTATTACTTTTCATTTTATATGAGCAAACTCCTGAAGATCTAGAGGTACTTCAGTGTCATCAAATATAGGGTCTTTGTGTAAGAAATTAGGTTTCTGGTGCTGTGCTCTAGAACCTTGTGGCACAGTTATTACAATACTGGAGTCAAAACTCTGCTCATGACCCAAGGTTGATAAATTAAGTACTCAGCAATGTGTAGCCTGCACAATTAAATTGTTAACTGCCCAGAGAGTGCTTTAAGCACTGTGGGATGGTATATACAGTAACTAGCACACTTTGCTTTTAACCTCAGTTTTTTAATGTTCCAATGTCCCTTTAGGTCACTTTCAAATGATGGTGACTATTAACAGCACAGGGCCTTCAAGGTATCTGAAATGTTCAGTAAGGGGTTGACCATTGGCACCCATACACCCACAGGTTTTTATGGTTTAGTGGGTATATGAATCCATGTCTCCTGAACCTCAGTCTGACACTCTCTCTGCTACACCACAATTGCACTCAGAATACCTCACTGAATTGATTAATTAACAGTATTGCTTCTTACCTTTGGAAATCGTTCTTTATACACATGGTTCATCATTATTATTTCGCTATCAAAGGACACTGGAGAACGGCCAGGACTGGAGGAAAAAAGTTTAAAATGTTATAATTAGTTGAAACCAATAATTGAAATCTGTTCAAACACTACTGTGAAACAGTAACTAGAAACAACAAAAAGGGAAATGTTATTCCATCTCTCAGAAAGTTATGGTAACATTCTGGTTTGCATTTACAATTTTATGAACACTTGCAAGAAAGGAATTTCTTTCACAATATCACTGGGCAGACAAATAGCTAACCCATTCCTCCTTTTCATACAACTGTTACCTCAATCCTGTTAAGCCAACTAAAATATACATTACATGGAAGGAGCTAAAATGAGGAAAACAATATCACAAACACCTGTGGCAAAACAAATGTTTTTATCTTTGACCAAAATACAGGAAAGCAACTATACTGAACCAATGAGACAAATCAGAATACCGTCAAGATAATTTCTGCAATATGATATAATGTACTACCATACACAAATAACAGTTACAAACATATTTTTAACACTAATATGTTAATGTGGTAGAAAAGATGTACCTGTAATTTGATAGGAATGCAATTTGTTTAAGCAGTACAGAAATATATCAGTCATGTTATAAAAGATATGATAGGTTACAAAATCTAGTATCACTAATGAAACTTTTGTGTTATGTACCAAATTAAGGGACAACATGAGGCAATTATAGTGCACGTGTTAACATTTAGCACACCACTACTACCAAAGGGGAAATACAGCTATATTAACTACAGACCAATTTATTCCAGTGCTATTAAAGTTTCTGCTTATAAAGCTTATGAACAAATTTTACACATATGTGCTTGCAAGGGATACATTACTTAGAGAATGTTAATTTATCTATAGCAGAATCAGAACACATCAAGCATAAAATGCATATTTTAACAATGATCTTCATTCTTTCAAATTCATATATTGAAGAATAACAGATCAGAATTAAGGATTCATTCTTATGTTTTAGAAGAGGTAACTGTATTGGTCTGTGCAAGCATATCAGCAAAATGCCGATGACTTTTTAAAAATGCCAACAGTCCTGCCCTCTGGGACCATTCCTCCTATGCTTCTTCGTAAATACTGTGCTGGACTGCATGGGAGTTAAGTTCCACCTCATGGTGTTTGTGTCAAAAGCATATACTGAAACTAAGTAGCTGGAAATAATGGCCAAAATTCAGTTGCACAACATAATAACTAACACCAGAATAGGACCATGAATCTAGGGGGATTTAGCATAAGTTCCAGTGAATTCAAGAGGCATATTATGTTACTTCCTTGCTAGCTTGAAATTGAATGCCTCTCATATATGTGGACAAGAACCAAGAAGTAAAATAATTTATCCATTTCTTTTAAAGAACAAAATCAGTAGAAAACTAGCAAGAAATAATAAATTTCTTTTGCTAGAAACAGGATGTAAATGTCACCTGAGGCTGCGAGATCGGGGACGCATTGCTGGAGATTGCCGTCCTTCCTCATCTGTGATATTCTCTGTGCTGAAGTGCTTTGTCAGGAAGTGAAGTTCATCAGGTGTTGGCTGGTAGGGCAGCTGATGCAGCTTCTCCTGAGATGAGCAAGACGACTAAGAACAAAATGTATATAAGAGACTACTTAACGTAACATACCACATGTCTACACACTAGAAGCCACAAACCAAAGTCTATAAGTCTTCTTTGGCTTCAAATTGCACTGAAGTGCTCTTTTGCACTGCTTATTTAATACTCTATTGAAGGAAATGTCTGATATAGAAATAAACTCTCAATTGATAGATGTGATTCACAGTCATAGGCCACTGGTTGGAACCTCTGCTTTAAATAAATGAATGAATAAACAAGCTCTCGATAAAATATTTTATAAAAAGATATTGTAGTATTTAAGAAAAGTAAGTTAGCACTCCTCTCTTGTCTCAAATATTTTAGAAGCAATAAAATCAAAATATTCCTTCTTTAGGTCTGTGCTCTCTCACTTTAAAAAAATCAGATAAAATCAAGGTTTCGTATACACAGTGCAAATGTGGAACATAAAAGTGCATTACAACATTGGTAACAATTGTTATAGAAATACATGAACTGCCTAGTTATAAAAGAAATGTTTGGTCTAGTTGAAGTGTTGATAGGCCTGTCTATTACATATTAATCACAGATAAAATTCTCATATTCCCCAACATCAAATCAAACATTGTGTTTTTCTGTTTATAAAATGCCCCATGTATAAGACAATCCCCACTTTTCCAACCCAAAATTATAAAGTACTGGTAATCAAAAGTGTTTTTCTCCTTTAGAGGGTGACATCTAAAACCCTCCAAAAACCTATCCATCCCTCCCTCTTTCTCCGTGCTCCCTCTGCCCCATGCCTTCTGTGCCTGCAGGAGTCACCTCACTTGCGTGCGCTCCACCCCACATATCCCATCCACAACAGATCCTCTCCATTTTCTTGCCCTTGATATGGTGGGCAGCACAAGCTCCTCTTTTTCAGCTTCAGTGTGAAGGATTGGGTTCTGAAGCTGAGAAAGAGCAGCAGAAGGGACATGTGGGGCAGAGCGCCCATAAGAGAGGTGGCTCCTGCGGGCACAAAAGACGTGGGGCAGAGGCAGCATGGAGAAAAAGGGAGGGATAAATACTTTTTTCAGGGTTTTAGACAAGGTTAGTTTGTGCAAGCATATCGCGCAAAATCCAAAGAAACAAAACAAAACAAGGCAAGAATAAATGACATGTTAAAGACACATCCACCATGTATAACACAACCCTCAATTTTTGGGCTAACGATTTTAAGAAAAATATCATCTTATACACAGAAAAACACGAATGTTTTTCATCAGTGGCAGGTTTCTAATGCACTCAAATTGTGGGGGGGGGGAGGGAGATGACAAATATGCCTTTGGTATTAATGTCAAATGTAAAAAGATCCATTCCAAAGCACTGGAAACCACTCCAAAATCTGTACAACTATGAAAGAGTTACAAAAACAGTGATTGTCAAGCTGACTCATCACCATGGATCGCTGGAACAGGTACAGAAAGAATAAATTTAAAAGCAAAATATTAGAATTCACAGTATTTTACTAGTTAACTATCATGAAATTTGACTTACAGAAACTGTAGAACTGGGAGTGTTTGTTCCATATCCGGATGAAGGGAGGGAAGCCAGGGACCAGCGACGTCCATCTGTCCTGAACAGAAATGCAAGCAGCATTACATATAAATGCTTCTACCTCTAAACAACATAATAGAATACATTTCTTCCATGAAGTAATCAATATGCATTTGTTGATGGCAAATGTGTTCACTTTAACCATCTTCTTTATTTTCTCCCCAAATGACATCAGCCTATTTATGTGAAATCCCACATTCAAGTTTGGGAGCAGGCCTCTGGCATTTGGTTTTTCAGGCCATACTTGTCTTTGCCCCAACAGTGTGACGAGTGATTATGGGACCAGTGTATTAGAACAATTATGGAGAATGAGAATACTTAGATCTATGTCAGTGAGAATAAAAGATTTTTTTAAAAAAAAATAGGTTTAAGATGGTATTTAACACCAGTGAAATTGAATAAAATAAATGGTAATTTTTGTAAGATTTGTTGGAAACTTGGTAAGGATGTTGGTACATATTTTCATATGTGGTGGGAATGTGAAACGGTACAACAATTTTTGAGAGATATTTTAAAGAATTAAATTATATATTTAAAAGGTATATAGAGACCAATTCAGAAATTGCTTTATTGTCAATATTTGTTAAGACAGATTGTGACTTTAAAACTAAAGAGTTGATCACTAATCTCTTGACAGCAGCTAGATTAATCATAGCTGAGAACTGGAAGGGGAACTATGAACTATGTAAGGAAGAAGGGTATAACGAAATTTGAAATATTGCCTTAAATGACAAATTGATGTGTAATTTAAAGATAAAGAAAGGAGAGTTAAAAAGAGAGATTTATTATGATATATGGGGTAGATTTATTGAATATGTACTTGTAACAAGTAAGGGTAAAGTTCCAGTGCAACAATCAATTCAGTTCTGGAAGGGAAGATAACAAGGGACAATAATGTTTAAGAGATCCCGTTGGTGGAGGGGATCACTGTTGTTTAGTTTTATTTTAATATTTTTTATATATGTTTTGTATTTGTTTTTTGTAATTTTATAAAATAAAATATTATTTTTTTTTTTTAGAAAAGAACAATAATGCATAGGGTTTGTGAGGAATGGGAAATCATCCAGCACCATAAATTGTTGAAAAATATGATGTGAATGAAACAGTTTTTGGAAATTTCTGACTTACATTTGACTTCCTGCTTATATTTTATTACAAATTGCTATCTTAGCTAGAGTTGATGTATTTGTAGACTCCTGTAACTTAGTAACGCTAAAGGATAAAATGGTTGAAATTCTGTTGTGCGGTTATGCAAATGGTATGACTTTTGCAGGCAAATGTCCTTTCAGTTAAGAAATCACCACTATGATTCTGCATTCAACAGATAACGTCTATGGAGATTTCTTCACTTATGGCAATTTGCCTCTCTGTTACAACTTTTGCACAACTGAGAAGCAAGTTTTCAACCAAAATATAACTGGATAAGGAATAAGCTTCAAATTTCATGTAAAAGATACGATTTTTTAACTTTACAAGAGAACAGCATATGGATATTGAATAAACAAAGCTTTCATGCTTCATGCACAGGAACACAAATATTTAAAGTATGATTACAGAATCCATGCTACAACTAACACTTCATTTAGGCAATCTTTTGGACATAAATATCACTGAATACTGCTGCTATATTTAGCTACATGCTACGCCATATATCTGAGGACTACTGCACGCTGGAGGTCTGAAAAACAATTGTGAGGCGTTTAAAAATATTTGAAAGGAACAAAGTGATTGATTGCAGGCACATTTGCAATGTATGGCATTTTAAAAATCATTTCAACAATTTCCACAACACAGCAACTTCTTGGATTTTCAAAGTGACAGATATGGTATCCAAAACTGATACCATATATTGGGAGAAAAATAACACAATCAAATACTATATTTCACTAAGCTGGAAGATGTCTAAAGCTATTAGTGTGTGGTGACTCCTTCATGCGGCCACCTATTCCAAATAGACCTGCTTAATACAGAGATGACTCCCCCTCACACAGGTTGCTTTGCAGATTTTTCTTGGAAGTAATGTGAAAACAATCATTATCTGGGGCTAATAAACATACCAAAATAATGTTAGTAATATATTTCCCTTGAATGGAGCAGTTGCCAAAATGTAAGATATAAGCCACACTTGATGGAAACTTCATTATTTAAAATGGCTGCTAAAAGCTACTAAATTTATAATTTCTTCCCTGCAAGACCACTTCAGCATATCTGATATTGAGTCACTGACATTTTAATATGAGCAAAATGAAGCAGTAGCTGGTGCTGTATGTACACCTCTTCTCACAAATAAGTTTGTATCCACATTGTATTGCTGACATACTGAAATTATATCCTATTCAAGTTCTTAAAGAACAAAAACAATTAATGATGTTAAAGTTGCAAAAAATGAGATATGACTTTCAAATGTTCAAGTGAAGCACAGTAATTATCAGATCACATACTCCTTTATATCCACTGTGCAGTGGTTAAGTGCCTGTACTACATGTAAAACTGCTCACGAACCATCTGGTTCTTAGCAAGTCTGAAAATTAGGTAAATGCAACCTGCATGGTCTGGCCTTGGGTTGATTTGCTTGAGACTCAAGGAAAAGCTGGCAATTGTCTTGAATGTTTTCCACTTCTGGATAATCTTTCTCACTATAGAATGATGGACTTTAAAGTCTTTGAAAATTGCCTTATAACCCTTCCAAGATTGATGCACAGCAACAACTGCTTATCTTCCATCATTGCTGATGTATTTCCTCCTTGGCAGTGTGGTGACATACACTTAAATGCTCCAGGCATTTGCTAATGACCAGATGATTTTTATTATGTCCTAATATATAAAACCATAGGATTAATGTACTGTACTTTCTTCTTCACATGATTGCACATAAGAAAAAAATAAATGGGCTAGGATACATGGGAAGATTTTATAAATACACGAGGCTTTCCCAAGTTTGTAATTACACAACTTAAAATACTTACTGATTACTGTAAGCCACCTTGGGTCCTTTTCCAAGGAGAAAGGTGGGGTGAAAATATCCTTTTAAAAAAATCTACAAAGCAACGCCATAAGTTGGGAGAAAAAGCTGTACCCATCCTCATTACCCAAATAGTTAACCAAGCCCTGAAAATGACGGTTTGAATCCTGTTGTTAGTCTGTGGAACACCCTGTCACAGGATGTGGTGATGGCATCTGGCCTGGATGCCTTCAAAAGAGGAATTGGACAGATTCCTAGAGGAAAAGTCCATCACAGGTTACAAGCCATGATGGAGATGTGTCATCTCCAGGCTTAAAACCAGGATACTTCAAAGGCCAGATACAGAAGAATGGTATCAGGAGACAGATATCTAAGTCTTGTGCACTTCCAGATGCATTTGGTGGGGCCACTGTGAGATACAGGAAGCCTTTGGCCTGATCCAGCATAGCACTTCTTATGTTCTTATGTTCTTATTAGTCACTCTTTCATGGTACATTTTACATTAGCAAGCCATGTGAAAAAAATAGTAGAGGGCCAATCTTTTACATATTTATTGCAGATTAATCTGTAAAGGATTAATTTCTTTGAACACTGCATGGTCTGGCCTTGGAGTGAATTTGCTTGGGACCTAATGACCTAATGATCTTTATATCAGAATACAGTACTTGTATAAAATGCATAGTGTTCCAGTTTAAAGGAAAAAGTTTAGAAGAACAGCAGCATTTTCTCAAGAGGGTAAGGTTTGGCAAAGTACAGAACTAGCATGCCTAAATGGAGTTATGACAGCTTATAAAGTTACTAGGATTTTAGCATGCAAAAGCATTCCATCTGCATTCCACACAACATGTATGTATGAAATATTACCTGTCTGCCCTGTGTCCATGACTATATAAAAGAAATAGCACCAGTGATAAAAACCAGGGCAAATCACAATCCACATATAAAAACATAATCATTTATTTATTTATTTACTTTAGAGCTTATATACCGCCCGTCTTCCAGAAGGAACTCCGGGCGGTTTACAACAGGAGTTACTGTTATGCTTTTAATTCCCCATGGCAGACTTTTATTTTTGAAGATCAAAGATATAGATTGGTAAAACAAGCAAATAACAGAAATAGCGCATACGCAGATGAAATAAGTGAATGCAGAAAATTTTGCAATTTATGTATAATTTCTTTACACTGCAACAATTCTAACCACACTGAAACATTCAGTTTTGGGAACTGCTCATTCTTGTTGCTTAGGTTTCTAAAGTCCTCAGCCTGAAAGATTTTTATTGTAGTAGTTTTTATTTTATAAGGTATATTAAAATCAGGATTTAAAAATGCAATAAGCAACAACAACTGCAACACTGTCAGATATCCTGAAACTATATTATTTAAGACTCCCTCCATAGGTTGATATAGGGATAAATAAGACAAACTGGAATATTGAACAAAAAATTACAGTGCTTCAAACCACCCCGTCACCCCTATATAAACCCCCACATTCTTGTCATCTAAAATAACGAGTTCATAAAATAAGAATGGTAAACCACATTATTTCGAAACCAGGCCAGAACTCTATCATGACATAACATATAATGATACAATGTACATTATATTGCAAGAGAATCACTATAAAAGATAGGGTAAATGAGAGATACAACATCCCGCTTCTATTTGGTGGCTGTCAAATTTTACCATCTATGTAAGTTAGCTTACTAAAGGTTTAAAAAATTAAAAGATACAGAAGTACACTTATTTCAACCAGCAGGATCTGTAAATGCTTCTCTATCTGTCTTTTACTTAGTCACCTTTAGAGCTCTTGAGCTGTGGTGGGAGGAACTAAATATTTAAACCCAGCCAATTAAAGAACGGCATGCAGGTAGTTACTAAGGCTATCTCCCAGGACAGCATCATTAGAGTACATTAGTGGCTTGATAGGCTAGTCATCATAGATCTTGTGTGCACTGGAGAACTAATGTGCTATTAGCACTCACTAAAATACAAGAATAACCTCATTTGTCATAAAGTCAGACTCATGCTTTAGAAGCTGCTGTAAACATAGTAAAATATGTACAAATAGTAGAGATATTTTACAACTAATCTTGTAGTTGTAGGCTGGAAAACACAGAGAACATTTGAAGAAAGGAAGGCCCAACATTTGCATAGCACAGTGCAATATAAGTAAATGGGTCTCTGACTAAGAGGCTGGAAGAATGATATTGATCTCATTTACATCCTTACCCCATTTACTCCCACCCCTCCTTGTTTTCTGGTTAGCAAGATTGTGAATGGTTCAAGTATAATGTGGAAAGTATGACTGGCTTCTATGGAAAACCATTCTGACAAGAATGGTTCACCCTACACCCAATCCTGATATTCTTATGAAAACACTCATGATAAAGTTTGCAGCCAGGGAAACTGGCATTTGTAAATCAGCAGGCAGAGAAAGAGAGCAAATAAGAGGAGGAAAATGGAAAATGCTACAGGATTTATAAAAATGTTGTTCCACTAAATCTACCATTTGGAAAGAAAGATAAATACAGCAATTGATCTTCACCCACAAAATTACGTTGGTAGGGGTGGATCTTGTATTTCCATTTACAGTAGAGTTGATCTATCTCTTAGAAAGACTGGCAGGCTGGGAACCATCCCAAAAGCTTCAAAACACTTCCTTCAAGTAAAGGAAGTGGCCTGTGGCCTGTGAACAAACTGTAATTAAAGCAGTTCAAAATCATCTAAAAATGCAAGTAGATAAATAGGTACTTCCATAAAAAGCGGGAAGGTGAGCAGGGTTCCGTGCACAGAAATGTGTTTAGTTATGCCAGCTACATGGTCACAGACCTGAGTTAATGTTAAGTCGTTTTATGGTATGCTTAGTATACTGTCTGTTTTCAATAGTGTAGTTGCATATACTGTAACAGGAATGGGTCTGGTAGGGTGCCTACTTTGTTAGGTTTTCAATTTAATGTTTCCTCACTCCTAGATAATTTGGTTTGAACAATGGCATTAATGTCCCTTTTCTCCTTTTCTAGTACCTTGATTTGAAGCTCTGGAACCTATAGCAAGTAAGAAGCCAGGCACCAAACCCAGATCCTTTAATCTGAGCCATCAAACAATTTCAATTCTTAATACTAAGGAAGTCTACAGTGACAGTCAATGATTTTTAAGGTCAAGCTTTTACAGTTCTATATTTCTCTTAATACTCAGATCTGTTTGTTAATTCAGCTACAGATCGTTTCAATGCCAGAACTGGTCCATTAGAAAGAGAAAGGAAATCACCTCAGGCTGCAGATGCTGAGAGACAGAGGTAATACTTCTCACTGCTAAATGACAGAGGGGTATGCTATGCAACCCAATTTTACTCCTTAACTAGCCTGCTGTGTCAGGTGAGGTGCAAAACACAATCTCACTGCAAGAACTGACATGGGTTATCAAACTGGACTAAGTGACATGGAAGGGGGAAATAAAATCATGTCCTTCACCTCATACAGAAAATGTTTTAATTCTGGCTTGTTCCCTGGACTTCTCTTTCATGTTCAGATCCTTAGTGTAAGGTTCTTAGTTGTAGTATGGTTGCCAGAAGGGAACACAGTTTTTGTGAATGCTGATGGAGAAGTCAAGTCAATCAAACAGCACTTTCTCTCATTTTAGATTAATTTAGAAATAGTTTGGTCCTCTCCACTTTCTTGGTACCACATGATGGATGGCCAATCACAAACCCAACCAAGCCATATCCATGGCTATCTGCACCTGACAGGGACTACTTTTTGGTTTGGACAGCTCCATTTTATTTCAATTTCTGGCATGTATAATTGTTGCTATTGAACTAAAGTAGCACTGCTAGATGTTTCTTCCAACAAATCAGTGCCATGTTACTTGGGTGGCAAGGCAAAAAAATTATATGTGACTCACCAATTATATGTGACATGAAAAAAAGAAATCAAACTTTCCTCTGTTCCCTACAGAGGGGGTGGCAGAAAAAGACATGCAGGGTCATAGAATCATAGAGTTAGAAGAGACCTCAAGGGCCATCCAGTCCAACCCCCTGCCATGCAGGAACCCCCATCACAGGACTCCCGACAGGTGGCCATCCAGCCTCTGCTTAAAAACCTCTAAAGAAGGAGACTCCACCACCCTTTGTGGCAGCATATTCCACTGCCGGACAGTTCTAACTGTCAGGAAGTTCTTCCTAATGTTCAAATGGAATCTGTTTTCCTGTAGTTTGAAACCACTGTTCCGAATCCTAGTCTCTGAAGCATGGAAAACAAACTTGTTCCCTCTTCAATATGACAGCCTTTCAAATATTTAAACATAGCTATCATATCCCCCCCTCAGCCTTCATTTTGAAAGGCTAAACATTCCCAGTTCCCTAAGCCGTTCCTCATAAGACATTTCCTCCAGACCTTCAACCATCCTGATCATACTCCTCTGCATCCACTCGAGGTTATCAACATCCTTTTTAAATTGAGGCACACAGAACTGGACACAGTACTCCAGGTGGGGTCTGACCAGAGCCGAATAGAGTGGTACTATCACTTCCCTTGATCTAGACACTATGGTTCTGTTGATTCTGTTCCCCTTTTTTCTCTTCAATCCAGGGCTGTTTCACTTCAGTGACATAATAACAAAATAATATGTCATTTACCAATCAAGACAAAGGATAAAATCTAGCTTTCTCATGCTCCCTAGGGAGTGAAAGGCAGAAGAGGAGATAGAAGGAGAACTATTTTTAATCCCTTGAGCAATGGTGCTGAAGGGTATTATAACTAGATACTTAACCATGAGTCAATCCATAGCCATAAGTCAATCTCTACAAAGATTTCTTTTTTGTGACTAACTTAGAAAGACAACTAAGACCAATGCATCTATACTTTTTTCTATGTTCTACACTGGATCTGGAATACTACTGACACTAAACTGAAAATGGGAAACTTGTAGCCCTTGTTACACAGAGCTGTTGGGAATAAAACTGTTTGGGATGAAGGAAGTTGCAATGTAACAACTCAAGGGCACAAGTTTATTTTTTCTGCACTTAATAAACACTAAACTAAAAGCTGAAGTATGGTGGTTTCTTGTTGTGCTTATGCAAAACAGAGAACTGCAACTGTATGAAATGAAGGAGACAGGATTTTTGCAGAATGCCTGAAGTGGGTAATTGACATCAGAGAAAGAACAGGAAATGGGGAAAAAATCTGTTCATAGCTTTTATTCCTCTCAGTAGTAGCCACTGTAAGGGAATAAAGCAGCTGGGGGGAATAATTAGCAGGGGAAGAAATTAATATTTCTCTTGATGCAAATAACTTCCTTCAGAAAACACTCGGCAACACATTAAGTGTTCTCAAAAATGTTGTTACATGTTGCTGTAGCACGTATATGCTCTCATTTTCACTCAAAGAAAAGAAAAAATTGTGTTTTTAGTTAGAACTTTGCTACTGGTCTAGTGAAACAATCAGCAGTGGTAAATAGATGGCTCCTAGTTTTACTAAAATGTTTTATACAGAGAGATATGAAAAACTCAAGATCTACTTATTAAGGGTATATATCTATTTAATTATCAGTCTTCTAAAATATAATCTAAACGACACAGTTACAGCAATTTGATATCATTTCACTAGGCAAGCTCTAGCACTGATTCACTACACAGCTCTTTAGGAAACATTTTCAATACCTTACCAAATGACAAATCCTAGGATTCTGTACGTATATGGAGCCAAAGCAATTAAAATATGTATCAAACTGCAGCAACAATATAGTACAGATACATTTTAATACAGTTTATTGAATCAAATGTGAAAATCCTTCATGCAGCATCTCACATAGAAAAATTATGCATAATCAGCCGTTTGTGTTTAGTTCAAAAGAAGATCTAATAAATGGGAAGATAAAGCTATTGAAGTAGCCCATTTCTAGTCAAAAACAGTTAAATTATTTTAACATATTAATTATTTGTATTTTTACCTATACTTCATATCTGTCTATAATTTAAAATTGTAGAACACTCTGAATAAAGCAAGAAGTCAGTATTCTAATGTTGTCTTTTACTCATTATACTTTAAGGCAGCTCCAATATTTATGAAGCGCTGTAAAAACATAAGCATATCAAGGCAGGTGGAAATAGCAATTCAGAGGATGAACATGTCAGAGGATGCAGATAATGACACCGTATCACAACATTTTTGCAGTTTAGCTCCTTGCTATCGCAACAGCCAGCAATGATTAAAAAACAACAATAGAACACCATTCAAGCATGGTGTATTTAGATGTCTAGAAAAAGCAATGACATTTATCTTTTCACAGCAAAGCAACCACCCAAGTGGCAATGGAGCCAGAGTATGTTTTCAAGCCATTTTCTTCCTACAGTACTTTGGCTTTGTGCAAGAACTGGATCTTGGCAGTGGGCCTGTCTTTCAAACTTGTACCAACCCTCAATCGGATAAGCTGACTTCACAGAATCATAGAGTTGGAAGAGACCTCGAGGGCCATCCAGTCCAACCCCCTGCCATGCAGGAACCTCCATCCAGCCTCTGTTTAAAAACCTCCAAAGAAGGAGACACCACCACCCTCTGTGGCAGCATATTCCACTGCTGAACAGCACTAACCGTTATGAAGTTCTTCCTAATATTCAAATGAAATCTCCTCAAATATAAATTAGTCCAGAGCATGGCATAGATATCTAACTACATCTCCAGAAGAATTATTAACAGCATGAGAGATTCACTTTCATTGGCTCTAGACAGCCTGAACATTTTTTACCCATAGTCAGACTGAGTATGTTAAGACCAATGTCTCTGGACTTGTATTGTAGACTAATAGCAATACAAGCCATAAAGCTATGATTCATCCAACTTTATATACTGGTTCTCTCTTTCCTTAATCCCGTTGTTTTTGCAACAGAATACAAGAGAAAGAACTTTTCGGTTATTTTCACATCTTTCCATTTATGTTCAAATGAAGACACAAGAGTGCATTTTCATAAAGATAAGCATAATTAAGGGGGAAATTGTCTTGTTAATTCATGTTGTTTTTTAAATGCCTTAAAGCCTACATTTTAAACTAGCAAAAAAATAAGTGATTATTGAGTTAATAATTAAGGATACTAGAACAAATTACATCAAGCAGCAGAAAACATGAATTATCTCACACAACTTTCACATGCCAATAAGAACAAAATGTTCACATACCTACGTGAAGGAACAAAGGAAAAGTGAGAAGGTGCATTTGGAGAGAAGTTTCTGGGACTGTCCAATGGACTTCCACCTGTTCAAAATAAGAAGAAGAAAATTTGTACTACATTCAGAGTCAAGCTCCTATTGTATTTCATGAGATGGTGTTTGTTGCTTGCATCTGTAGCTGTCAGTAAGAGATTCATCATATCCATTTTCACTCTGCATTATACAGTAAGAAGTTGGTGTTCCAGTCTTACCAATGGTACAAACAAAATTACATTTTGTCTGAACATGGCACTGAACAATTAGCAACTTTCTAATGAATCTGCATTATGATATTTAAGGTTCCTATTCAGATTATAAGGATTTCTATTCATAAGAACAGCCCTGTCAAATCAAGCCTAAAACCTACAGTCCAGCACACAGTTCGCACCATGGCCAATGGAAAGCCCACAAGCAGGACATCAATGAAACAGCATCCTACTATTCATGTTCTTCAGTTACTGATATTGAGAGCAATACTGTATAATTCTGATATAACAACTAGTGGCCATTGATATTTTCCATAAAAATGTGTCTAGTTTTCTCAGGGGACTAAGGCTGTGAAAACTGTTGGATGCAAAGTCGGCAGCTCGGCGTTCAAATCCCGGGTGCCATGCAGTGGAATGAGCTCGCACTGATAACCCCAGCTCCTGCCAATCTAGCAGTTCAAAAGCATGTAAATGCAAGTAGATAAATAGGTACCGCTGTAAAAAGCGGGAAGGTAAAACAGTGTTTCCTTGCAGCCATGCCGACCACGTGGCCATGGACTTGCACAACACTGGCTCTTCGGCTTGAATATGGAGATGAGTACCGCCCCTAGAGTCGGACACAACTAGCACGCATGTGTGGGGGGAACACTTACCTTTACTTTTTTAGTTTGTATTTTAGGGTAGCAAATTCCATGTTTTAGCTATGCATTGTATTGTTTTTTATATATCTGAAATCTCCCATGACAACTGAGAAGACCCTCCCTAATATTTCATAAAATTTCTGCATGTCACTGGTCACTGCTCTCCCTACTTTAGAACTGGTATCTCAGCCTTATAAAGTACATTGAGGTGACGGAAGAAAGAAGTTTGTCACTTTTGTACTTTCTTTTCCAACCGAATTTAATTCTCCACTCTGCCAATAATCTCGTCTGGAAAATACACTGAATAAAACCAGCAAATCAGCAGATCTTTCCTCTTTCCCATCTCTCCGTTCTATTAACTTTTCCAGACTCAGGTAAGCAGTCAAAACAGTCAGAGAAGCAATGTCAAAATATATGCACCCTACAAACGTGCTACAAGAGAAAGATAGACAGAAGGACAGAAGGAAAATGACAAGCTTCTCTGTGTACATCCTCATCTATAAATGAGTGCCCTTTGTCCTTCAAATGCTGATTTTGGTCCTGAGCTGCTGCCCCTCCTATGTTGGGTTATCCTCCTGTTTAATGGCTGTTTAGTTTCTCCAATGTAGAAGTCTTCACACTCCTCCCTGCACTGGACCACATATACTGTACTATATTGCTTCTCTTATATACTGTACTATAATGCTCCTCTTGGGTTTCTTTGTTGGGTCCTTTGGGTAGACAAAGGGTTGGGTGTTGGGAAGGGTTAACTAGGCCAGTGTTGGCAAAACTATGGCATGGGTGCCAAAGGTGGCACTCGGAGCCCTTCCTGACATCAGCCCTTCACAGCCACTTGTATTCGGGTTAAATTGCTGTATTGGCACTTTGCAAAAAAGCTATCCCCACTGATCTAAACCTAACTGTGGCAAAACCCCACAAACTCAATTTTCCTTATCTGATCCCATAAAATTTCCAGAAACAACCCCAAATAACTATTGTTTTATATATAAAGCAGATGGTTAAAATGTGGGAAACTGTTGTAGTTTCCATTACATTATCAATTAAACTGATACAAGACTGATTTTAGAAGGGAAGTGAATGGAAAAATAACTAGAATATATTGTATGTCAAAAGATGGCGAAGTATATAAAATTCACTGAAACAGATAACATTCTAAATAATTTTCTAGGATCACTGTTTTAGAAAAAAATGGCAGGGAACAACACAAAAGAATAAGGAGCATAAACAAGATGCTTTTCATCATCATTACAAGAAGCAGGAAAGAAAAGTAGGTGAATCTAAATATTCTTGTCTTATAAAATGTCTGCTGCATAAAATAAAGTTAAAACTACTTTTTGATGTTGCACAACTAACAATTCTGGAGATTCAAATAAGGATCTTATTAACTGCATTATGACATGAGGCCCATGCTACAGGCAACAGACAGATTTCCTAAATTAACGGCACAAATTATTCATAAACATTCACTCAATTCAGTCCCAAATATTCCAAACTCTCTTCAAAAAGAGATGTCTGGTAGAATGAAAACAATAGCAGCTCTGTCTAACAATGATTTGCAGCTCGATCACATTTTCCATTACCTGCATGTCCATGGAGTGGAGAATGTGGCCGCGGAAGTGTTGGAGATGTGCTAGAGGTGACAATCAGGCTTTTTCTATTACTGGTCCGGCAGCTAAAATGAAGGCAAAGAAACACACATACTTAAGCAAGAGAGAAACATTGTATGACATTCATAGCATGTTTGCCTTGTTTAAAAAGACTCAACAGCGAGGTTTGTAGATAAAACAGCAATAAAAACATTCTGGCTCAGATCCTGTTCAGCAGCTCAACATATGCAACATGCAGCTGCAGCAATGGTGATGAAAATGACAGCACAGTGGAAGTGCAATTCATCAAGTATTCCCCAGTGTAACAGTCGCAATGGGAGCAAATGTATGCAGGTATCTTATGTTATGTGAAGACAAACAGGAGTATAGCAAAATTTCCTTGTTAAAACACCGCTAACCTATACTAGATGTAGTGCTTTAGCAGAAAAGTTTTATACATCTAAGCAGGTTTATTCTGCTACTTCCTATACTGTCCTGCTACCATTTCAGCTGCCGTGATTTCTGAAATTCTGCAAGATGAACAATATTAATTGCTCAAGTTAATTTTCACTTTTGCTGGAATTATAGTTAAATTGCAGAACTGCAGCCAATACTCTGCTCGCAATCTGGGTTCAATCCCATATATCCAGTTAGAGGTTCACTCGGCCTTCCCAGGAAGTGATTTAAGCATTATGGGATGGCATAGAAGCAGCACACTTTTACTAATGTGAATAAATCAAGATGAAGAAATTACAAAAAGAACAAAATGTTAGAACACTTCAGTCATGTAACAAGAAAGCAAAGGTACAGACTGTTACTGATTATCACCCCAGGTAAAATTAATGGGAAATGAATTATTTATTTATTTATTTATTTATTTATTTACTGCTCTATCTAGTTACCAGACTACTCTGGGTGGTTCACAAGAGCTAAACAAATATCAAAGAACAAAACAAAGCCAACAAACAATACCATAAATAAACAATCCAATATAAAAACATAATACTATTAACATAGTAGTAAATTAACAACCATCAAAGAAGGAAAAGATTGGCTGAAGATGCCACAAAATAAAATAAATGACAGCAAATCAATAACAAAATAAGTTAACAAGTTAATACCCCAGGAAAGCTTTCCTAAATAGCCATGTTTTAAGTCGCTTCTTGAAAACCGGGAGCAAAGGAGCCAAACAAATCCCGGGGGGGGGAGTTAGTTTCAAAGACGAGGGGCTGCCACTGAGAATGCCTGGTTTCTCATCAAACACTTGCGGGCCTCCTTAAGTGACGGCACCCTCAAATGCCTTGCCTGAGATGATCAGGTGTTATGGGCAGAATTCTTCATAAAAAGAAGAACTTGAAAAACACTGGAACTGTCTCCAGTAAAGGAAAATACCATCCTTTAGAGCAGGCATGTCCAAACTTCAGCCCTCCGGATGTTTTGGACCACAACTCCCACAGTCCTTTGCCATTGGCCATCTAAGCTTAGAATTCTGGGAGTTGTGGTCCAAAACATCAGGAGGGCCAAAGTTTGGACATGCCTGCTTTAGAGCTACTACACCTAAAGTCAGGATAGGCACGATGATGTTCTATGTCCAACCACCAACTCCAACAACAACAATGTACTGGATGCCTCTAGTTTGCTGCACTTGTTTCATAAAATTCAACCCATATTGTAGAGCATTTTCAATAAGTACAGTACAACATTTTGAAGTGCTTAGGGCTCCAGACAAAGGGATAAATATTTCTCAGCATGTGCAACAGACTCCTTTTCAGAGACTATATCCATGTAGAAAGTTGAAAGATGGTCTTTATCAATAGGAGATAAAGTATATTCATCTCTAGTCAGAATCTACATGCCAAAACGGTCAACATAACACATATTAGGCTAGAACGACTGGAAAACATTGTTACACTGTTTTTTACCCAGTGTCTAAACAGATAATTCCTACAGATGTAGGCAACAGCATTCTAAGAATAGGCCATTCCACCCCTTCAGGAACACAGATTGAGGGAGAAAATCTTCTTTAGCATTCATAAAATTACTGAAACTCTTGGGCAAGTGCTTACATAATACTATTCACATAGGAAACATTCTGCAGATGAAAACAAATATTTTTAAAAAAATTCTTCACAATGGAGCAAAATATACGAGTCTAAAATTGACATGTTAATGAAAACTACCAGCTGCACAGCAACATTAACTAGATATGGAAGTTATAGCTTTAATTATAGTAATTTAGAGATGGAAGCAATTTTGCAAGCAATTGTACCACTGACAACAGGAATAATTAATGCCTTCCAAACAGATAAAAAGCAAGCACCCGGTATAATACTACTTCCATATTTGGTAAGTTTTAAAAGGTATCTTTTCTAGAAGAGATAAAATTATGAGGTTTCCATATTATATATTTGCTATTTTGCATAACAATGTGTCAAATATATCTTATTCATCTCTGCTGCATACTATGATCAAAGTACCCTGCTATCAAAATAACTACAAGTATACAAAGAAGCATACAATAATTGAGCTGGAATGTGCAGGCCATTGAGTCTAACACTCCCTGGTCAATGCAGGAGTTCCAGTTAAAGTAAATCTAACAGATGGTTGTCTTTATCTTGAGTGCCTCCAGTGCTGAAGCATTCACCACCTCCTGAAGTTATTGGTTACACTATTGTACTGCTCTAACAAGTTAGGATGCTTTTTCCTGATAGTCAGCCAAAATCTGGCTTCCTGTAACCTCAGCCCAAGAGTGCCCTGCACTCTGGGATGACAGATAACAAATCCTGGCCACCTTTCAAGTGCAGTAATACCTTGGAAAACGAATGCCCCTGGTAATGAATTTTCCGGATAACGAATGGAAATCTCTGGGTATAGGGTTGCCTCTGATAAAGAATTTTCCCTACAGACTGCCTCGGATAACAAATGTTTCTAAATGCCTTTCAAAAAAAATAGGTGTACCTAGGATGCATTGCGGCCCCTGTAGTTTGTGGTGGAGAGGGAGGAGTTAGAACTTTTTTTTCATGGCATTTTGGAGCCATTAAGGGCATTTTTTGCTGAGGGATTTGGACTTGGAAATATAGGGAGCTAGCTTTTATTAATCTTTGCAGTGCTTTACTTTGCACTTTGGGCAAGAAAAGGCTGGGCTAGGCTTGCTGGTTTTGTGCTTCTCTGTGTTTGCAAGCTTTCTCCATTGCTCTGGAGGCAAAAATGGGGTAGGTTTTACTTGCTCCTTGTTTCTCTGTTTGGATTCCCCTCCCCTCCTTTTGCAATTTGGGCAGGAAAAGGCTGGACTAGGCTTGCTGGTTTCATTTCTCCGTGTTTGCATTGCACTGTTGGGGGAGGGGTGTCCTGGGGGGAGGTGTTCCAGCACTGCATGCCTTTAAAGTGCAATCTATAAAGAGGTCTGAAAAAACCCCCATCTTTTTGCCCTTTTTCAGACCTCTGGAATGGATTAATTGGTTTTCCATTCATTTCAATGGGAAACAGCATTGTGGATAACAATTTTTTTCGGAATAACACATTGCCTCAGAGAACAAATTAAATTAGTTATCCAAGGTACCACTGTATTTGAAAAGTTCTCTCATCTCTTCTTTCAGTCTTTTCCCCCCTCAAGGCTCTTTCTTGATAGCCTTGAGAAAAGTTCTTTCAGTCTTTCCTCATAAGGCTTTGTTTCCAGTCTACTGATCATCTTTCTTCTCAATTAGCTCCTGTTTGTTGGCATCCTTCTTAAAGAATGATGTCATAAATTGAACAAAGTACTCAAGATGAGGGCTAACCAGTGCAGAATGAGGAGGACTAGTATTTCATGGGATTTGAAGACTATATATGATTGAGATGTATAAAATAATGCAGGGTATGAGTAAAGTGGATACAGGAATGCTCTATTCCCCCTCGTAAAGTACCAGAACTAGGGGACATCCACCCAAATTGAGGGTTGGGAGAGTAAGAACAGACAAAAGAATTTTTTTTTTACCCAGCGTGTTGTTAGTCTGTAGAACTCCCTGCCACCGGATATGGTGATGGCATCTGGCCTGGATGCTTTCAAAAGGGGATTGGACAGATTCCTGGAGGAAAAGTCCATCACAGGTTACAAACCATGATGGAGATGTGTAATCTCCAGGCTTAAAACCAGGGTACTTCAAGGGCCAGATGCAGGGGAGGGGTATCAGGAGAGAGATATCTAGTCTTGTGTACTCCCAGACGCATCTGGTGGGGCTACTGTGAGATACAGGAAGCTGGACTAGGCGGGCCTTTGGCCTGATCCAGCATGGCTCATGTTCTTATGTACTTCCATTAATGCAGCCTAAATCAGCATTGGCCTTTTTGGCAGCCACATCACACTGTCACATCAACTTGTGTTCTACAATTTGCTCATAATATTATTGAGCTAAGTATCCCCCATCTTTTAACTGTGCACTTAGTTTCATTCTCCAAGTATAGAACTTTGCTGATTCTGATGTGTTCAGTCCAGTGTTCAAGCCTATCAAGTTCTTTTTGAATTTTGTTCCTATATTGCAAAATATTAGCTATTCAACCCAATTTTGTGTTATCTGCAAATTTGGCAAGTTTTCTCTGAATTCCCTCATTGAAGTCATTAACAAAAATATTGAGAAACACCAGGCTAGAACTGTCCCCCATGGTACGTCACAATTCTTGACAAATCCATACTGGCTTCTAGTTATCACTGTATTGTTTTCAAGGCACTTGCACAGTGCTTGTTTTATAATCTGCGCCAGAATTTTCTAAGGAATTGTTCTCAGGATGGCTGGTCTATAGTTTCCAGGTTCATCCTTCTTCCTCTTTTTGAAAATTGGAACATTAACCCTTCTGAAATCATCCAACACTTTACTCATCCTCCATTATTTCAAGAAAATAATGCACTGTGGTTCGGAGAGTTCTTCAGCTAATTCCTTCAATATTCTTGGATGCACTTCATATAGCCTTGGAGATAGGCTAACATTTATAGTCAACGATAAGAAGGCCTATGTAATCCCAAACCTGTTTAAGGAAATATTTCAAAGCATTAACATTCATTTCAAGATAAACGGTTTGTGTTGCAGATGTATTATATTTCAGCAAATTATTCAAATTTAAGGTCTCTCTGTTTTATAGTTATTATGATCTGGCTTACATGTACTGTACATGTCTGTAGAATTGAAGGGCATATATGTTTAATCAGCTGTTTTTAAAAAAAATTAAAACAGTTCATTCACTACAAAAATGAAATCATATATGAACAATTCTGACAATTTTGGTTTTACAGTGGTAACTCGCAAGATGAATTCTTCGTAAGACGCATGAAATTTCTGAGGATAGACACTTTTCACAAGATGATGGTTTGCCTACCTGATGTCTTGTGAAAAATCCATCTTACGGGGTAAGCATTTGAATTTTGCGCAACCTGAGGGGGTTCTGGGCGCACAAAATTCATACTCCTGCCTGGCTTTCCTAACCATGTAGCACCCAATCCGCAGGAGCTATACAGTTGGGAAAGCCAAGATCGAAGTGTCGCCACCTCATATTTACCCGGGTCTCTGCGCTGAAACCCAGGGAAAAAGGAGGTGGTGGCGCTTCAATCCTGGCTTTCTCAATTATATAGCACGCGTAGATCAGTGCAACATGGTCAGGAAAGTCAGGGAGATGTTTGAATTTTGTGCGCTGAGACCCTTCTGAGGTTCAGTTTGCTTCCATTACCCAGGCTGTTTGCAAGGGAAGCAGCAGTGGCAAGGCTGGGTGAGGATCACTGCATCCCTGCTTCACCCACCAGGTTGTTGGGCGAAGCAGAGACACAGTGATCCTCGCCCAGCCCGGGCTGTTTGCGAGGGAAGCAACGGAAGCAGAGCTCGGCGAGGATCACCGCTGAAGCCACTGGGGAAAAGACACACCGAGCTGCTTTGGGGCGCTCAAAGTGTCTTTCCCCCAGCCTGTCCCCTCTTCCTTTCAGCTTTTGGGTGTTTGAAAAAGAGGAGGGGACAGAGAGCTGCAGCCAACAAAAGGAGGGAAGCTTTCCCCCTGCCCCAACCCAGCAAAGACGGGGGAAAGCTTTCCACCTTTGCTGGTTTAGGGATAAACCCCTTCAATCACCGGCAGCCAAAGCCTGCTCCACACAGCCATGACAGATAGCTTGGAGCTGTCAAAATCAGATGTCTGTCAGCTGCAGGGGGAACACCCTTCAGCTGTCCATTGATTAAGGGGGGTTGGGGCAGCTTTCCCATAGGAATGCACTGAAAACCTATTAATCTGTTCCCTCCAAAACAGATTAATTGGTTTTCAATGCATTCCTATGGGAAAGGGAATGTTGCAAGATGAATTTTTGGTAAAACAAATTGCCCCATGGAATGAATTAAATTCATCTTATGAGGTACCACTGTAATCCTGCTTCTAACAGGATTGTACAAGCAGGAAACAGAGACATCAGTAACTTATATTCAGAGGCATGCTGGACTTGAACACCAGGTAATTTAGTTTAGGGCTCCCATTCAGATAACATTTGTTCTTTTATATCAGGGCTGTCCAACTTTGAACAGGCTGAGGTCTACTTTTTCTGGACTAAAGTGCCTGAGGGCTACTACACTAAAACCTCTACTTAGGAATTTTATCTGTTCCAATCATATGTTCATAAGTAAAAAAAAAAATGTTAAGTAGAGCAGTGGTTTCCCATAGGAATGCATTGAAAATCAGTTAATCCTTTCTGGAGGGAACATATTTCAATGCACTCCTATGGTAAGCCTGACCATGCACACATTTCCCTTACACCCGCTCGATCCTGTGTGGACAGGTGCAAGGGAGGCATGTGTATGCTTGCACAGATCACCCCTTCTGCTTGCCCAGGCTGCTGGAAGACTTTTTTTAAAAAGGTGCACTTTCCCTCCCAACCCGCCCAGGGCCTGACTTGACTCTACTCCCCCTGTTTTTCCCCCTTCTCCCTTCCAGGCCCCTCTCTGCCACTGCTGCTGTTGCCCATAGCTCTCACTCACCTCTGCCATGTTCGCTGTGCAGCTGGGATGGGCCAGGCCAGCAGCGGGGCAATCACATCGCCATGGCGCAAGGAGGAGGGAATGGCTCAGAAGGTGAGCAGGAGGAGCGGCAGGTTACAGTCTCTGTGAGGCAGCTGTGGGGGTGGGAGGAGGAGGAGGAGGAGGAGGAGGAGGATGGAAGGGTGGGAGGAAGGAATTCTCCAGGGGGGAGAAGAGGGGGATGTCACCACGCAAAGGAGGTGGGCACACCCATGACCCCGCCCCTCACTGTCCCCTCTACTCCTCTTCCTCCGCTCTGCACCAACAACTCAATTGGTCATGCATGACAGTAGTGCAGCAATCATCTGGCCGGTAGGGAGAGCAGGGAGTGTGCCATGGCCCTTGAACTGCCCCGCTCAGCTGAGACAGTAGGCTGGCAGACCCAGAGCTTTGCCAGGGCAGTGGTGATTCTTGGTTTGGGGGAGGTAGAGGTGGAGAACTTATCCCCTCACCTTTTTTTATTGATGGCTGGTGGGCTACTTTTGAACCCTTCACGGGCTACTGGTAGCCCTTGGTTTCCCTGTTGGGCAGGCCTGTTTTGTATGTAACTGTACCCTGACAATATTACTATTTTCCCTGCTGTCATGAGACTTAAATCCATACCAAAAGTGAGAGACAAAAGCCTCCCTTAGGTGGCTTTTAATGGCAGAACTAATCTACTCTTTTAAATAAAAATTCAACACAGAAGATAATTTTAATTCTACTTTCCTAAAATATTTCTGAACCATTCCTTTAAAAGATGCTAATTTTTTAAAAGAGAAGAAGAGATTTAAGGATAAAATGGTGTCATTGGCACTAATCAACAAAGGGAAAGAACAAATGTTCCATCTGGATGAGTTATAACAGTTATTATCTGCTGATTAGCATGTCTAATTCCTCGCCTTAAAATTACTGAATCCAGTGTCCAAATGTGCATTTATATGTTGCCTTGTCGGAGCGCCCTAACAACACATCTCATTAAGCCAGCACAAATCCCTGAGTTAAGAAGGAATGTTTCCCACTACCCACTTTCTCCACACCATGCATAATTTTATGAATTCATCCTCTTTTTTTGCCACAAAAAATCTCAAAATGCTATAACCTTTCCTGGCAAGGACGATGCTCCAACGTTTCATAATTATATTACTATTTTGCAACTTTAGTTCCATGACTGTATTAGCCAACAGAAAAACTGAAGCTAGATCAGTGTCCAGGCCATTTTCCTAGTTACTCTGGAAATTCAGTTTTAAGTGACCAATCAGAATACTACTAGGTGTATGATCTTGGAGAAGACAACCAGCAGATAATTTATATTTACTCATCAACCTGAACTTTCAAATAGCAAGCCACACCAGCTTTGGGGGGGGGGGGAATCACCTATCTGAAAGGTTGCATATAAAAGTTTTAAATGGTGTTTAATATCCAATAGGCCAAGGCTGTCCAACTTTGAACAGCCTGCAGCCTACGTGACATTCCCCAACGGCCCCTGAGGTTTATCCTTGCGGTGGCGGCAGCACAGGCAGCTTGAGGACCCCCAGGAAGGCCAAGGGAGTGCTGGGTGGTTAATGTTGCTGCCAACACCAATGCCTCAGCTCGGGGCACCACTGGGCTAAGGGATGGGCAGGAACCCCCTGGAGATGCTGGGAGGGGTGCCCAGGGGGAAAATCAGTTTTTGCACCCCTACCCCCCCTCTCTCTCTCTCACACACACACACACACAGAGGTATGTGCACACATGTGTGCGCACACACACACCTCTCTCTCTCTCTCTCGGGCGCACGCTCAGTGCCCTCTGCTCCCTCTGACGAATGCAAGGCCAGCGGGAAGTCCATGCTCCGGGGCCACTGTGCTTCCTTCCTGGCCTGGCCGCCCTGCAGCTGCAGCGGAGAGGGGTGTGGGTTAGGGAGCCCATTGCGAGCTGTTCAATGAAGCAGCAGCGGCAGCAGTGCTGCTCCTCCTTTGGGCTCTGGCTTCAACACCAGCACCATGGTGTGGCAGGAGCAAGGGTGGGTGGCTTCCCTCCCTCCAAGCAGGTGAGGGGGCTAGGTCATGTGGCGGATGGCCTGGCGCAGGTTGCTCTCTGGCTGGTGCTGCCCAGGCTGAGCCTCTGGGGTCTGGGATGCTCCTGCTAGCCGCAGTGCAAGGAGCACAGTGCCTGGGCACCTCCTCCCTCCAACGTCTCGCGAGATTCCAGGTGGATGCCATGGAAGCTGAGCGGGGCAGTGGCACCCTAGGTTGCTGCCCCTAAGGGAGCCGTGCGACTGTGGTAGCAGTCCCCCTCCTCTTCTACCGCCTCCCGCCCTCCCAATGATGGTCACCCCCGCCGCTGGCCATCTCTCCCAGCTTGGTAGGCAGCTCCCCAAATCTGCCGCCAGAGAGGCCGAGGGCGCAGAGGACAGCTGGGAGAGCCCGGCAGGGCTCAGGCTGCAGGCCCACCAGGTGGCCCAGCACTGGCCCATGCTCCCGCATGCCTCGCCAGTGCGCGAGCAGAGGGAAAATACTCCCCCAACATGCCACCACAGGTGGCGTGGGTGACCTCTAATGGTTCCGTGGGCGACTGGTCACCCGAGGTCAATGCATTGTGTAGGTCTGTAATAGGCCATTGCTAAATTAGAAATCAGAGTTTGGTACTTTATAATAATGTGAGTTGTCAAGTCAACTCTGATTTATGGTGGCCCTTTCCTATTTTTTCAAGGAAGAAAAAACACATAATGGCCTAGAATTTTCACACCACGATGGTACAATGCTAACCATCTGCCCACTGCTTTCTTTGTGCCATGAGATCATTAAGAACTATGGAATGGGGGGAAGCTTTCATGTTTTTGTTGTTTTCAGTTTAATTTTTAACATGCAGTCTCCAAAATCAGAACTTCTAAGCACATCTCAGGTCCAGGCACTGGATTTTCTGGATAAAAGGCCTAGCTTTCAATTCCAGACCACAGTGGTGAAAAAGCCTCAAATTTGGCAGCTGGAATATGTCACACATGTCTTTCACATATAGGAATGTTTTGTATATTTTCCACAGTATATTTCATATTCGCCCTTAAAAGCTGAAAAATGTACATCCTACTCTAATTCACTTCACTGAAAGTACTATATAAGTTTGAAGTAAAGCACCATATGAGTCCCGTACCCCCTTTAAAAAAAATCCTTACCACAAGACATACACTTATCTTCCGCCATTAAAAATGCAATTTACAATACATGCATGTCAGCCTTTCTGTAGATCTTATAGGTATAAGATGAAAGATGAGACCACATTAATTATATTGCACTTTTACTCTTGAAGTTCTGAACCTGAAAGAATCACTAGCAATACACTGACAACATTAATACTGGTGGAAGGGCATTTCACAGATAAGCATGGATTAAAAAGAGTTGGTGAGAAACAAACTTCTGCCACTATAAATAACCAGACTGAATATCAAAGTCCAAAGTGAACAGAAAGAAACAAAACAATAACCTATTCTGATAGCTGTTGTGAGTTTTTCAGGCTGTTTGGCCATATTCTGGAAGTTTTTCTTCCTGACATTTCACCAGACTCTGGGGCCAGCATCTTCAGAGGGCAGGGAGCTCAGGAAACTAGGAGTTCTGTCTGTGCTCTGGAGAGATGCCCTATGAAGATGCCAGCCACAGAGTCTGGCAAAACGTCAGGAAGAAAAAAGTTCCAGAACACGGCCAAACAGCCCGAAAAACTCACAACAGTTATCAGATCCCGGCTGTAAAAGACTTCAGGAATACATCAATAACCTTCTCTGTTTTACTTCACTTTACTTCTCTCTTTCAAGCAACTGTCGAATTTCTAAGGATTAACTAGGCAATAGAGAGCAGGAGTTGTTGCTAAATATTACACAAGTATTCTCACTAATAAATGACCCTACATTCTGGGTGTGTTAATAGAGGCAGTTCTCTTTGTTTGGTTAGCCAAGAAAACAGCAAGGGCAGTGCCTACGATTCAATGAACAATGAAGGATGCTTAAGCATCAGCTCTGACTTATCCTACATATAAGTTGCATATCAAAACTGTGATTTACCTGTAGGTCACCAGACTTTACTATAGGATTATTCACATACTCTCATCAGTAAAACACTCAAGGAAAATCCCTACACCATTTAAATTACATCACCTTTAATTTGAGTATTCTTTCCACGTTAAATAGCAACCATATCTTAAAGCCTGTTTCTACATGTTAGAGGGGTTTCACTAGTTTATATACTAAGCAAAAGAAGTCAGAAACATCATTATTTATTTATTTATTTATTTTTATATTTGTATATTGCACCAATTTCCCAAGAGGGAACTCTGGGCGGTTGACATAAAAGTCACAAGAAATACAAAAAATAATAAAACTGAGAATGATTTCTATATGGAATCACTACTTATTTTTGTCATTTAACTTCAAAACTACATTCCATGCACTTGGGAAAGTGGGCTGCTTGTTCACAAAAGCACATGCTATAATAAATATGTCATTCTTAAAAGTGTCATGCAATATTGTCACTTTATTGCATGCTTTACATTTATCTTCTATAATCACTAAATATTCTTTCTTGTTTTTGATGGATGGATGGATGGATGGATGGATCCTAAGTGTGAATGTGCATGAGAGCCAAAGAATAGGTGTCAGAGTGTGTGACAAGATGTGGGGATGTTTTGGTCCTGACCATCTGTGATCCCCACCACATGTAAGATATGGACTTGGAGAGTTTTCTAGGAGGAAATTTAGTCCTCAGACTGAAAATGGGTTTTGTTTCATTTCCCTCCCTTTATGACCTAAAGAGAAGCACAAGTTTAAAAATTTAAAAGTGACTATTAGGGATGGAATTTTCATACATTATGAACTCCATCTCCCAGAACTCACCAAGAATCCTCCCTAAGCAGAACTAGGGGATATATAGCCAAAAAGCTGAACTCTCAAGACTTTCCTTGTCTACATGTGAGACTCCATCAGCAAGATTCTTTTTTTAAAAGCCCCACAAAGGTTACGATGAATTACCTCGATTGCCTTTAAACAAAGTTTTCTAGTGTGATGATTTTAGTATAAGGTTTTTATTGTTGTTTTAATTATTTATTGTTGTTTGATGTTTTTAACTGTTTTAATTCCTTGTTTGGAAGCCGCCCAGAGACCTTTGGGTAGTGGGCAGCATATAAGTTGTAAAAATAAATAAATAAATAAATAAATAAATAAATAAATAAATAAATAAATAAATAAATAAATAAATAAATAAATAAATAAACAAACAGAACTACACAGTGATACCTCGGTTAACGAAATTAATTCATTCTGCGGGCCATTTCGCTGTGCCAAAATTTCATTAACCGAAACACGGTTCCCCATTGAAATGAATGGGTTAACAATTAATATGTTACAAAGGTTTTCAGACCTCTTTATAAAGTGCACTTTAAAGACATGCAGTGCTAGAACACACATCCCTTGAACACCACCACCCCGCAGTGCAGTGCAAACATGGAGACAAGAAAGCAGCAAGATAAACCAAACACCAGCCTGTTCGCACCAAATGTACAATGGAAACAAATGCAAAGATGGACCAACGAAAGCAGCAAGAGAACCCCCAGCCTGTTTGCGCCAAATGTACAATGGGAAAAAATGCAAAGATGGATCAACGAAAGCAGCAAGAAAAACCCCAGGTCGTTCCCAAAATGTGCAATGAAAAGCAGTGCAAAGATGGATTAAAGAAAGCAGCAAGACAAACCCCAGGTCATTTCCGCTAAAAGTGGAATGAAAAGCAATGCAAAGATGGTCAAAAGAAAGCAAGGACACTTCAGCTCCGTACATTTCCAAATTCAAAAGGCCCAAATCCCACGCAAAAAAAAAATGTTTAGAATGGCTCCAAAACCTGATGAAAAAACTGCTCCAACTCCTCCTACCACTCCACAAAATGCAAAATAATAATGGAAAATACGCTATCCGAGGCAACACATAGGAAAATTACATTAACCGAAACATCCTTATTCGTGGAAATTTTGTTAGGTTATCTGAGTTTTCCATTAACAGAGGCATTCGTTATCTGAGGTATTACTGTACTTCCAATGAAGCCAAGATTCATAAGCCAACTTCCAGCTCTGATTTAAACTTGGTTGCTGAACTGGGCTTATTTAGAAACATATAACCATAGCTTTTGTTGCATAATTAGATATAAAGAATGACCATGAAGCATTTGTTTTCGTTTTGTTTTCAAATTACAAAAAAAAGAGACCTAAACATGCACCTTCTGATAGTACATATACCAGCTCATTAATTCAGGATTTTCAGCTCCTCATCATGTGAGATGTGGCCAGCAGGCACTGAACAAAGACACAATTTTCCAGGTGACATTAGTGTTACAGTCCATTTTTCAAAAAAGGCCAGCTACTTAAAGTAAGTGAGCTAGTTGTGTGACATTTTGATTGGTAATTGCCGAGCATAGATTACACAATAAAATATCTCCCTTAAATGTTGAAACCTGATTATAAAATGCATCACATTATTTTAATCTGTCTAGACTTTGAAAACAAAGTAATTTACAATATGAAGCTCAAAGTGTTTTCCGTCCATCTTATCCCTAGCAGACAGCAATATAAAATTTGGAAATATGCCAAGACACTGCCAACAACAATATGTCTGGCAAAATCGGTCTCACATAATGTTACCCTAGAGGTCACTTGGTAACAAAGGATAACAGAACCTTAGCGCCTACACTGAAATAAATTACAAATACTATGCTGACAAAGAGACAATCTTAAGTCTGTATCATGAAGCCACCTAAAATGGATGGCAACTACGGCACTAATTATATCTTTTATGAAACATTTACAGTTGACATTTGAATTAATGTATCCCCCCATTGGGAAAATAAAATTACTGGCGCTTGGACTGACACTGAATTCCTCTCATTAAATTTTAAACCATATAATAATAGTAACCATTCTGAACTTTTAAAAAAACTGTTAGCAAAGTGCAGAGCGGCCTAGATGCCCTAAGCACATCTGATCTCGCCTGATCTCGGAAGCTAAGCAGGGTTGGTCCTGGTTAGTACTTGGATGGGAGACCACCAGGGAATACCAGGTGCTGTAGGCGCCTGGAGAAGGAACTGGCAAGCCACTCCAGTATTCCTGCCAAGAAAACTCCATGAACATGGGGTCAAAAAGAGTTGGTCACGACTGTAATGACAACACATACAGAGAGAAAAGTGCAGAGGTTTTTAGGTGTTGAAACATTTCAGTTTTTTGCGCAGATATACAGTATTATAATTTAAAATTGATAGGCCAGGTTCCTCTATTTTTCTTTTTTTGGTCTTGAAACTCATCAATCTAGTTCAAATTAAGAAAATAAAAAAACATACTAATACTGAACAACAGTGAACATACAGAAATTGAACAACTAACAAAAATCAGAACAGGTGAGGTGCTACAGACTGACAGAATTATCCATTGTATAACACTCCTAAAATAAAGATACCAGAAGTCTCCTATGACATTGTTTCACAGAGATCCTTGCCATGCTTGAAGAATATGTATTTCACTATCATGCTTTATATGTATTCAAAAAGATGCCAAGTCTCGTAGCATGGAAGAGAGTCTATGGACCATTGAGTCCAGCTGTGGTTAAGAAGGCTCCATGTGGAACTGAACCCTCAACCTCCGGCTCCACAACCAGATATCTAAACCACTGAGCTAGCAGGTACTTACATAGCTTCATGCTTTTCTTTTCAAATTAGCCTGTTGCATCAGTTTTTCTATTAAAGCAACAAAACCTACTTCTCCATGTCTGTGGAGATTCTCTGCAGTGGAGAAACTAAAGGGCCACTAAACAGGAGGATGGCCTAGTACAGGAGTAGCAACAGCTCAGGACCAGAAACAGCCGTGTACTTTCATTTGAAGGACAAAATACACTAATTCAAAGATGAGAATGTACACATATTAGAGAAGACAGGTGTCAGGGGAGCCATTCATGTATGTACAGAAAATCCGTCTCTCAACAGAGGTTGAGATTTAGGAACAATCTGTCTCCCATTTATCATGCTGCCTTTTCATCTACCCCCCCCCCCCAAAAAAAAATCAGAAGGACTTCACACCTTCACCAGGAAGGCCACTGCTAACAATCCATTCTTAATAGGTTTGGGGAAGCATTGCACAGGTGTGATTT
>JAHTLZ010000129.1:49121938-49195837 GCA_023846285.1 Phrynocephalus versicolor
TAGGAACTTCATTAAGTTGAAGCAAACATATACTTCTAGGGCATATCAATATACAAGCTATTTACAATACAGGAAAAGATACAAAACTTTCTGATAATGTTTGTAAACATTTTTATTTAAAACAAGCATTTATCACTACACCAAAAGTTATCCTTATATAATCACCTTAATCATACACATTTTCACTTATGAGTCAAAAGAAAGTTATAAATCAGATGATGTTTTGACAGATGAGCTCAAACCAAAGAGGTCAATCATGCCAGTATTTTAGAGGTTTACTACAGTATAATACTAAATAACTCAAATATTTTGCAACTTTTAATTGTGGTTCTTCTTTCCTAAACAGTGCAAATATATGAATGCTATAATCTCAACATTAAATTCTATTTATGCTTAGTATGATTTGGATGAATTCACAGCCATCTTCTATCTCTTAACACTGGCATCATTAAAAGTTAAAACCACAGGAAAATGCAAGAGCTGCCAGATTACCAGTCTTATTAACTCACTGAAATGCGCATTTAAGTCCTGGTTTTGACAAAAATGCTCGCAGATACATTAAGCAGCTTGAAGGTTCAGATTAAAAATGCACTCGGAATTATTACTGCAAAGTAATAAAAAGTCATTTTGAAATGGGAAATATTGTAGCCTTCATTTTAGGTTTAATACAGCATATCAGTGTAAACTGATGGGAAATGACATCTTAATTATAGATGTATATTCTTCTTATATTTACCTGAGTAACGAGAAAGAAATCTACACTCAGCTTACATTCATTTGAATAAAAGCACTCCAAATAAATCTGTACATTTTAATACCTGCTGTTTAAAAACAATCTATGTATTCAACCATACAGTATATGTCATCCATCAGCTTGTAACTTTGTAATAGTCTCAATCACAGGGAACAAACAAATTAAGGAAACATTCTAAAATTTTGTTCTTAAAATCTTTCAATTACCTTTTGGATCGCCTCAACATGCTGGTTTCTGGCAGTGAGAAATTTGATAGCACTGTCCAGAAGGAGTCAGACATGATCTTTATGTGCTTTCATTGACAGGAAAATCACTGCACAATCGAGCCACAAGCAATAAATGAGGGATCAAGAAAGCCAGTGACAGAGCCAATCCAAATTCCCTGTAGACTTTGCAGGCTGTTCAAAGCAAGTGAGGCAAGCAGGCAAGCTGCTGCTGCTGCTGCTGCTTTCCATGTCTGTGCTTTCAATTGATTTCATCCATGCCTGTCTGCCTTCCTCTCTCTACTCAGAAAGGCATTCACAGAATGACACTGTTTCCAAAGGAAACCAACCACAGGACAAGGGTTGTTTACAATCCAGTTTATTTAAATGCCTTAATTTATTTCTTTTGTTCAAAGCAATTACAGATCAGTGTTTTTTTCTCCTTTTCCACTGAAATTAAGTTTAAGCACAGGAAACAGAATTTTGTCTACTGCACCCTGTCCTTCTTATTGTAAATAATAATTCATCACTAAATACAATCCTTACTGCAAAGCATGTGTAATGCAAACATAGAAATCCATAACATGGTGGTGAAAGCAAATGAAATTCAAACAAGCACATTAAAATACAGATCATATGTAATCTAAAAACAGTAAAATAGAAGAAATGTATTTTATCAAAAATATGTCTCTGTGTCAGATGAATTTTCTCACTGAAAACATCTCACAGATGCAGCTGGACCATAGAAATAGTTCATTCCCGAACTCCCACACAGAGAAAGTCCTCTGATGTTAAGCATAGGCATGAGGCAACATCATGCAAAGAAAGACACTTCTTGGCGAGAGATGCCTCTTGGGAAGAAATACTTCTTGAGATCTGCAGCTGTGCAGGGCTTTGCAAGTTAAAACCAGAACTGTGCAGAAAACCAAGAAAAAATGTGTAGAAGAGAAAAGACTGGACTTTCATGTTCATATTGGCTAGTTCCAGTCAAAACTCTGGCCGGTAAATCTGCCCTAGCTATAGTTTCCAAACTGTGAAGACAACTTAATGTACAACATGTTGCTGTAATCCAGCCTAACTAATTTATGTCAACCTGCTTCACTCTGGCAGTTTTTGCTTTAATTTCGTATTTTTTTGTTTTGTGTTGTTTGGCTTTGACTTTTTATCTTTATTCTCCTACTGCTGCTTTTGCTTGTATTGTTTCACAAAGTACTGCATTACATTGCTTTCCAGGTGTGCACTGGTACCTCAGTTTACAAACGTGTTGGTTAACATAATTTTCGGTTTACAAATAAATATCCATTGAAAATAATACCTCGGTTTACTATTTTTTTTTCCACAGTGTCTCGGTTTAATTTTTTTTTCAGAGGTTCATTGCACCGCCCCCATGCATGCTGGGGTTTGTGTTTCAGTTTAAGAATTTTTCGCAATACAAAATGTCCCTGAGAACGCATTAAATTCATAAACCAAGTTACCACTATATCTTGCTTCACCTCACTTTGTTTTTGCCTTGCTTTTTCCCAATTGCAATCTGTGGCAGCAGACTACAATTACTGCTGACAAAGTCTTTATCTTTCCGGAAGTGTCTGAAGAATTTGGGGGCCACAGAGTTCATAAGCACTCTTAGTAGCAAGCTGCTAAGAATTTCCTATCTTTGGTGCTGAAGAACTTATACACTTTTTGAGAGCTTTCCATTCCTAGGTTTGTAAAGTTCTGTTACAACAACCAGACAGGCTGAGTCATTCCCTGCAACCTGGTGAGTGAGTGTACATCAGAAATATTAAACTTGAGTCATCTTCATGACCATGTTAAAGAGGTCCCCTCCAATGACCTGTCAAAGCTCTCGTGATCACCAATGCCACAGTCAAGTGTGAAACTCATCTTTTGTTAAGAACATCTGTCCAACTCTGAGTGACAGCACCTGAAATTTATAATTCTGGGTTTCATGTTAAGGCTGAAGGAATGGGAAATAAAATGCTAATAGGTTCTCCTGCCCTGAAGACACAACAGAAGGCCTATCAATTCGGAACCTGGGAACAAGATCACTAGACCAAAAATGACTGATGACAGTGCCTAAAGGAACTTCTATGACTGCTTCATTGTCCACCAACAGAGAAGAGCTCAGAGAGGTTCTGTAGCTGACAACGGAAACTTCAAATTGCTTGAAGGGACAGATAGTCTGTCAAAACTTGATTGTTTATTATGGCCATAGGCCTTTACAATGTACAATGTATAATATAAAAGAAATTCCAACTTTTCAAAACACTTATAATCATAATTCAAAAAAGTCAGATGTCTTCAATTTGGTTCATGCATTTCATGATGAATTTTCCTTTTCTTGCTGAATGTACTTGACACTCTGCAACTCTACCAAATGCAATCCCATTAGTCCCAATATATCCACTAAATATTCTGTAAACTGCCCAGAGTGACCTTTGGTCAGATGGTGCAGTAAATAAATAAATAACTAAATCCATGACATCCATGCCTCTCTAGTGGTGTTTCAATAAAGATGGGAAAGCTGTACGTTTGATAAGACCTTGTCCATCACAATCCCTGAGAATGACTTAGGAAAAGTTCCTTAGTTCAAATAAGTTTCTGTATTTTCTTGACACATACAGGACTGTCCACAGCTCAATTACCATGAGCATATGCTAGCTCTGCACTCAGCATTAACAAGCAGAAATGTGGATATATATATATATATATGTCAAGCCTATGTATTTTTCCTGGTTACTCACTAATCACATAACCAAGGATAAATGGGCCATCAAAGGTCATAATTTGTTAAGCTATTTCATTTTAACAGGAGAGTCCAAAGGGGAATAGAGCATAAGGATTAGTCAACAATCCAAGCAAGAATTGGGTCACAGTATGTTTTGGAATTTACAGACACTTGGAAAATGAAATGTAATTACACAACCTATTCGAGGTTTGAAATAAAAAGAGTCGCAATTAACAAATACAACAAAATTAAATGTTATAGATTCAAACCCAGGGCTTTGTACTACACCATGCTGCATTTCTTTCCACAGTTAAAGGACCCTTATATATTATTTCAAATTCTGAAACAGATTTTTTCTTGCTTTTTTGGAGCTTTGTGTCTTCTTTTATGACTTCCTATTTTTTTCACATTTAGAACACTTGTGGTTTTCCTTCTGCCAGGAATCCTGTAATATGTTAAATATATTCAGGTATCTTTTGTTTTCTCCAACAGTCCCCCACTTTGGACATTTTCAATACACCTTATTAATTTTACTATCTGACCACTTGTTCACATTCTATGTCCCTATTTCTTAGACTTGCTGTAATTCTTATCCTTAACTATAATAAATATCCTAAGGAATAGATTAAAGTTTTGTACAATGCTGATCATTGTTTCCAATTCATTTTTATTGCTGATTTAGATGAAAAACAATGCCTGCCTGCTTCTATACCATTACTGTATATTCTATCTTATTATAAATCCTGAATTAGCCAAGCAGTATATATTTCCTGTTTGCATTCTCCCTTTGGAATTGTTTCTTAATAGAGGTACAAGGTACATATTCACTGTACTCAGAATTTTTGTATATGTTTTTTGTCTCAGTTATATTGGTGAAGGGTGTGTACTGTACATTGTTTCTTTCTGAAGTACCCCCAAAAATAAGCCCTAGCAGGATTTCTATGCATTTGTTAAATATAAGCCCTACCCTGATAATAAAACCTAGTGATGGGCGTGGCTATGGTTGTGTGCAGGGCTGACATTCAAGCATATTATACTTAATAAAAGTAAGACATCCCTTGAAAATAAGCCCTGTCTTCTTGAGAAAAAATAAATATAAGACTGTCTTATTTTCGGGGAAACGCGCTACCAAAACAGTTCTCCCTGTCAGTTGATGAACTGCATGGTCTTATTAATATTTTATGCAAAAACATTATCAGATCTTCACTACTACTTTCATATCATAGTTCTTTCTGACAAGTGACTCTCAGACAGAGTCCCTGAATCTTTTTCATTTTGTCTGTCTTTTAATGTAACTGTTGTCACTGTTTTCACACAAGATATATTGCTTATTTTCCAGATAGATCATAGGTACAGGCATAGTAATATCGCTTTTCCCATGAGACAATATCATTGCTCCTCCTTATGAACCAGGTATTGTTACTTTCCCATTCTGCTGTCATATCTGCTTTACTACAGTCTAGTATACATTGCCACTTTGATCTTTGAAAGATTGAGTGAATATCTTCTGGAATATAAACACAGCACTGTTTTCCACAGTAATTAATATACTGTACCTACTTTCTGTGTTAATAAAAAGTCATAGTGATATTTTTAAGTACAGTACTACTTGTCTCATTGCTTTTATTTCTATTGCTATTTCCTTTAAAGCATCAGCCATATTGTTGGCCAATATTTCCAACAACACAGAGAATCTCTTGCATTATTTCCATTTCCAGCCAATCCCAAACCCTGGAAAGATGATTCCCTAATATCTGTCCTATTCAATGTGCACCACACAGTAAACAAGATTATTATGTATTATATCATGTGGGTGCTACCCCATAATAATAAGTTCATCAGTGTCTGTGTATCACCATTTATATGCCTTATTACCACAGATAAAAGTATCTTCCTTATTCAACATCAATACATAAGTATACTTGTGGAGGTGACATATACAATTCTCCAAATCTAGAAAGAGAGTCTCTGGCTCAGTCACACATATATTCTACTGGGAGAATACCTGGTCAATAACTCCCCTCTTTCTCTCCCCCCTTCCCTATCTACCCACACCCCAGCTCTGTGTCTATAGGAATTTGAAACCGGGCTTGCATGATAATACGCCTACATACAATAGCCAATGAACATTTGGTATGAAACATATATTCCATTACATATTATATTGCACACCTCATTCTGCTACTATATGTCTGCAGAAGTGAACATGTCCATGAAACGTTACATTAAAATATGAAAGTTAGTCTTTAAGGTGCCACATGTTTTGTGTCTTTTGTATCTTTTGTTTTGTTTTTGATTGATTTTTGCCTGGAATTCTGGTATTACCTGGAAGCCCCCCATCTAAATACTAATAGTCCCCAACCCTGCTTAGCTTATGCAATCAGAAAAGATCAGTGCTTTCAGGATGACACAGATGTCTTCCAAATTAGAAAATTTTCAAAATACTCAGGTACCTGGCAAAAATAAACAGACATTCTCTTTCCACAGTAAACTGACAGTACCATGAAAATCAGACTGCCAAAATCTGCATAGTGGGACACAGCAATTTACGGTAATCATATATCTCACAATTAGAGGTGAGCACGAAACAGAAAACCCATGGTTCGGGTTATTCTGTTTCGGGCCCACCTTGGTTCGATTCGGTTCGGGTTCATACGGATTTAAAATAAATTGTACGAACCCGAACCGAGCCGAACTGGTTCGGGTCCAACGTACTGGGCGGTGGCACCAGCAGCGGTGGCGGCAGGGGCTTTTTCAGGTGCTGGCTTGGGGCCAGCACCTCGAGTTTTTACTGTTTTTCTCTTTGTTTTAGAGCACCGACCGCAAGCTTCTGGGGGCGAAGTGGCGCTCCTTTGTTCATTTATTTTGTTTTGTTTTTTGTTTGTTTTTTTTAAGCGCCGACCACGCAGCCCCTGGGGCCGGGTCAGCACTCCTTTTTTAAAATTTTATTTTATTTTATTTTGGTTTTAAAAGCCCCCAGCCGGGGGCTTTTTGAGGCACAGACTTGGGGCCAGCGCCTCTTCAGGCCTACCTTCCCCTGCCGAGTTCCAGGACTAGGAGGACTGCAGCAAGGGCAAGATAGGAGGGGGGTAACAAACAACAAAGTGAACGAAACAGAAATTTCTGTTTTGCTTCGTTTTTCTTTGATGGGTTGGTTCGTTATTCGTTTCGTTAGCTAACGAAATGAACAAATAACAAAATGAATTAAAAGTTTGTTTTGTGCCCATCTCTACTCACACCAATACATACTTTATATGTTTGCAGATATAAAATAACTGAATCTAAAAAGTTCATTAGTTTCAATAGACGTATATACCATATTTTCCATCTATAAGGCACACCCATGTATAAGATGATCCCAAATTTTTCAGTCCAGAATTACAGTTTTGCAAATGCACGATACTCTCCTCAGCTTGCTTCTATGTATGAGACCCTCAAATTTTAGTCTAAAAATTTTAGACAAAAATAATCTGCTACACAGAAAATTACTGTAATTCTACTACAACAACATGAAGTTCTTATCTCTTCTATCTCTCTCATATACAACACACACATAAAGAGGAACATAAGTTGGGAGAAAACAGAAAAGTGGAAGAGGAAATTTTCTCAGAAAGAAAGAAGGATGAAAAATATGGAAGAGGGGAAGAGAGTGCAAAATGAAGATAAAGATTGATCTATGTCAAACAACACACACTTCGGGGAGGAAGGGAAAGAGGGAGGATTTCTCCCCATGGCTAATAAAAGAAGCAATGTTTCCATTTTGCCTGAGAAAGAGGCAGCTGTACTATCAAAAACAGCTGAAGAGCTCACTAAGGACTCTAGTGCCCATGATATTTTTCAGCTAGTTTTCTTCACCCGCCCTTGTTCAGATTAAAGACAAATTCACTCTGATCACTCGCATAGGATGCAAATGCTGGCTTACGTCCCAGAAGAGCTTGGAAGCAACAAGGTCTGTGGAGGGATGGGCTGTTCTCCCTCTATCTATTTTTGGCACCTGATTTTTCTCACTTTGCAAATACATGGAGAAGCTGTTCCATTAACTTGCAGATGGGCAAGACTGCAGACAGCACAGCACAGCTTTGTAGGTGTGATGGCAAAAATACAAGCCTCTTGTAGATCCCACCTGCATCATATTGCTGGCTTTGACTAACAGTAATTGCTAGTTAATTTTTACAAATAAGCTTATTAGTGTACGATTTAATATTACTTTGCTTCCCAAAGTACTTACAACATTTAAAAGTATAGCATACAAATATAGATGTATAGTATAGTCAGTATACTAATTCTCATTTCTTAAATTCATATACTGTACACTACAGTAACTACCTAAATTACAATTGACACATTTACTGTACGATGAAACTGAAATATATGCTTAGCTTATTTTCTCAAAAGGAAAAATAAGGCATTCAGTATTGAAGCTCAAGAACTTAAACAACACACAGTAATAAGCATGTTAGAGTCATATATTCAAAGTTGCCATATCTTCTCCACATTGGGAAGCAACCATTTCAAAATACCACTCAGAAATGTAATATGATATTCAGCAAATTAATGAAAATACACAGATGATGCATGTTATGTACAAGTAAAATGATACACATGGCACTTTGAATTGTTGTTGTTTTACACAAATACTCCTTATATGTACTGTAACCTTAAATGTGTGGAAAGGCAGCTAATAAAAATCAAATCATTGAATTCTCTCAGCTGTGCCTCTCTTTGTTATCTATGTACTACCAAAACTCAAAGTACTGCCACTGTTACTAAGATTCCTCTTGCTAAATTGAAATCTGCTTGCCCTTCCTTCACAAAACACCAGCCTAAGTCCTACTGTTAGTTCTATTATTCTGTTGAACTGCTTTTCTCCTAATAAACCTCTTGAAAGAACAGCTTGGTCTTCCTATTTCATGGGCGGGATATTTTCATATTACTGTACAGTCACCCCCTGCCATTTCACGGTTCAGGTACTGTGGTCCCACTACATCGCAGGATCGCAGTACCTGCACCTCGGGGCCTCGGGTGGTGCGAGCAGGTGGCGGCGGGAGGTAAGATCCCGCAACACCGTCTGCACGCGCCGCCCCAAGACTTCTCGGACAGGCGCGCGATCACACACCCCCCCGCCCCCAGGCCCCACCCCACCCGCTTCCGCATATCGCAGATTTTCATACATAGTGGGTGGGGTGGGTCCCTAACCCCCACGATCAGCGGGGGGGGGGGGTACTGTACTTATACTTCAGCGCCAAAATCTCATCAGGAACCCCACAAAACAGAATTGTTGGGGGCAATTAAGAAGTCAAATTCCTTACCAGTGTTTTCATGTAGCTATAGCTGGCTAATTAAGATTCTAGCAGTAATATTTCTTCTGTGGAGAAAAGGGAGATGGATGGGCAGGCCTAAACTCTGTGGAAGCTGCAATGAATGAGGGGGTCTCTTAGTCTCCTGCTATACAGGATTACTCTCAAAAAACTGCAAGAGACTAACTCTTCTTTCTGCTTCTGTGGAACATGCCTCTTTCATCTCCACAAGAAGAAAATAACTCTTAAGAGTCTTAACTCATCTGCTATACTTGCAAAGAAACATCCAGACTTTGATTTCTTGATTAAAGGCCCCGACATTCTGGATGGGGGAATTACTGATGAATTCAGGGGACTGAAATCCAAGAAATCCAAGAAACTTGAGGTCTCTTCCAACTCTATGATTTTATGATTCTATGATTAAATACTATCTTAATTCTCTTATAATCTTATCTGTGATTCCTTTGTAACTCATTTTCATCCACAAGATTTAATCAATATGGTTCTTGTATATAGCTTCAAACTGCTTTCTCTGGCCACACTTCATACTTTCTTTTCCTCTTCTTGATATAACCATATGAACCATGTTTTCACCACTAATTCAGTGGAACTGTTCTATCCACAAGTGTCTCGACATCCTTCTGACATTTCTTTTCACACTTTCATTTCTTCATCTTTTTTCATTTTAAGTACAGGTATTTTCTAACCATATGGGAGCTGCTTATGGCTAAGATAAGAAAAGAAATTGTCTAAGCAACTCAGCATCACAAAAGACCTTTTGGACAAATGTTTTCTAGAAAACTGCTGGGAATACATGAATGCCACACCATATGTTTGCATCATTGAGGAATTATTGCCTCATGGGATCAAATTATACTGAAGAGTTCTGCATTCTCCTTTCAGTATAAAGGATGGGGAGCATATGTTATAAAAATACACAAACAACAAAGTACAATCAAACAAAACAATATACTCTAGACTACTCTAGGTAACACACAGTGAAACTCACTATTAGAGATGGGCATGAACATCAGTGGTGGTGTGCATTCTTTTTCCCCATCTCCTAAGCCAGTGGTGGCAAACTTTAGGCACTCCAGATGTTTTGGACCACAACTCCCAGAATTCCAAGCCTGCATTGCAATGACAAAGGACTGTGGGAGTTGTGGTCCAAAACATCTGGACTGCCGAAGGTTCACCACCACTGTCCTAAGCTAACTCATTAGTCAGAGCACACTCTCCTCCTCCTCCTCCTCCTCCTCCTCCTCCTCCTCCTCCTCCTCGGCTGTTCGACCAGTACTTGGCAACAGCATAGGTTTGCCTGTCCTGCCTCCTTGTCTGAGTGGGTGATCAGCCAAGGAGGTGGGGCAGGGAAGACTGTGCTCCTGCAGGAGACTCGTTGAACAGTCAAAGAGGACGAAGAGACCAGAACATGCCAGCTGATGAGTGGGAATCCAGTTGGGGAAGCTGAGGAAGGGAACCAAGGTCCATGTCCATCACTACTCACTATCATTTAGGTAATCAAATTACACCACTAAAAGTCACCAGAACTGCAAGCAATGAAGAAACTACCTCACAAAAACTGAAATATTAATAAGCCAGGTAATTCTGGTTCCTGACAGTAAAAAACAGTCAGTTGCAGCTATTTTTAATTAAATGTTCAGCTCTAAGTTATATTTAAAAACAGTACATTATTTTATAGTAGTTAATTTATATATGAGATATAAGGTACAGTATTAATTTCCCAATACAGCCTCCCTAAAGTTCAGATGTTCTTTTTCAGACACTGTAAGAAGAGAACAGTCAGTCATGCTAGCACCTGTTTGTCCACACAGATAGGATGACTGTGCCAAACAAGGGGAAAGAAAAAAACTTATGTTTACAGAACACTGACAAATAAATGCAATGCTATTAATGGATGATGTAAGCATTTACTAAGCTAGGTACTGGATCCTCTGCCATTCATGGGTGTTCGAATTCATCACTGTTGGAAAAAACTTGACAGAATGAACTTTGATTCCAAATCAGTAGCAACAGTTACTGACTGGTATCCAAGTAAATAAAACAACAACAAAGAGTGAGTAGATAAAATAGAATCAAGACCTTCACAGGTGAAAGTAACATTTTCCAGAAGCTACAACAGTTCTTTGATTAATTGTGCCGCAAGGAATAAAAAAAATGTTGTGGCACCTTAAAGACTAACTGCTATATTTTAATATGAGATTTCACTGACAAGTCTGAAGAAGTGGACATGTCCATGAAAGCTCGCATAAAAACAATTAGTTAGTTTTTAAGATGGCATAACTTTATTTATTTATTTATTTATTTATTTATTTATTTATTTATTATTTTGCTATTACTTGACAGGCTTTCAACAGTTTCTCTGATTCTCTGTGCAGACAAACCCAACCCTTCACTGCTTTCACTCTGAAAGTACAGAAGTTCAAATAATGGAAATGGAAATGAATTCAGGAATATTAAGGTGGAGTAAAAATCAGCAAGGAGACTGAAAAATGTGTTGTGAAGACGTATGAGTTAAGATTGTAATAACAAGACAGCACTTCTCAGGAAGCAAAATAGTATGGCTCAATCAAGGAACAAAGAAGAGGCTAGGTGGTCCCCAAGATTACACAAGTGCAAGAGTGGATGATGCCTTTTACTAAACCACTAAAACCTAACAAATTTCAGGCTTCCAGGGATAAAATGTCATCTCTTCAGGCTTCGCAGAACACCCTCATAGATAGTGCAAAACAGAAGTTAAGAAATGGATATTACATGCCTGTGGAAGGTAATGTCTTCACAGTAGGAGCGTAAAAATTCCAACCAGACTACAAAGCTACTCAAGACAGCACCCACAAGAGGACTTACATCATCTCTCACATACCATCAATTTCTGGACTTTTGTCGACAATTTTTCATACTATCCATGGTGGATTTGTGTTAAGCCTAAGAAGTGGAATTTTATCCACAAAAGTCTGCAAGTTGTTTAATTTTTAGTGGTCTAATAAAAGATATCATCCCATCTTACATATGGTAAATAAATTCTTACTGAATAGTGATTTAAATTTTGATTGCATTTCAGTTAAATGCACCTTTGTGAGAAACATGCATGTCTTTAATTGATGTTTCATCGATCTTGATTGAATTAATTTTCTCATATATTATTGTGCATATAAACTAAACCGATAGCAAGATAAAATATGCCTTGTCTGACATTTTTGTTAATGAGAAGCCATTGGACTTCAAGATATTCAATCCTAAACTCTTGTCCAAAGAAAAGGATATACATCAGGACAATAAAATGTTTGGCTCTCCTATTCCTATGTTTAATATTACTTGTAGAGTAACCCCCATCCTTACTTGGTTCCTATACTGTGGCCCACACTATATCGCAGTACCACAGTACTGTATATGAAAAAAAAGCCCCTGGGGTAAGCTGTTTCAGGCCTCCTGTACTTACCCCAGACTTGCCACTGCTGCGAATGGGCCTGCAAGGGCCTTCCCTGGCCCGTCAGAGGCCCCAAAATTGCTTTCATGCAATCCAGAGGTCACTTCCTCTTTTCCGGAAGTCACTTCCGGTTCACAGGGAAGCCCTTTTCGAGCCTCTGAAGGGCCCGGGAAGGCCTTCGCAGGCCCATTCAGGGCAGCACCAGGCCGGGAGCAAGTACAAGAGCCCCCAGCTAGGCCCCTCAGGCCGAGCCCAACCTGCATCTGCATATCGCGGATTTTCAATTATCGTGGGTCAGGTCAGGTCCCTAACCTGTGATAGGCAGGGGGGTTACTGTAGTCGTGTATCTTCCTTTCCTGACTCCTGCTTGAATATTTGGCATTTCTCGCTCTGCAAGGGTAATAGTTTCTTCTGCAAAACCTTGAACATAATTTTCACTGCATGGGAAATTAGTACATTAAACATTAGTGCTATAGTTACAATAGAAATTGAATGTACAGTAACCCCACGCCCTTTCGTGGTTCATATACTGCAGTCCCACTATATATACCACAGTACATTTTTTAAAATCCCCTTGGGGTAAGGAGGGAAGGCCTGTTTCAGGCCTCCTGTACATACCCCAGGCTTGGTGCTGCCATAAGCGGGCCTGTGAGGGCCTTCTTGGGCCCGTCAGAGGCTCCAAAAGGGCTTCTCCGTGAAATGGAAGTGACTTCCGGAAAACAGGAAGTGACATCCAGATCACTTGAAAGCACTTTTGGGTCCTCCAAGGGCCTTTCTAGGCAAGTCGGAGGACTCTTAAATTCTTTTCTGTGAACCGGAAGTGAATATAAATTTTCTTCATTTCAATATTGTTGACGTTTGTCAGGCCAAATTAGTATGTGGCATTTAGAAAATATTTAGAAAGTCATAATATTTATGATTTAATATTATGATTAAAATATAATTTTCTAAACACCCGGCAGCAAAAGCAAAAAAGTAAAGTGTTCTGGGTACTCATTTTACCGACCTCAGAAGTATAGAAGACAACCATGAGCCGGCTACCTGGGATTGAACCGCAGGTTGTGTTCACAGTTTTAGTTGCAATACAGGCACTTAACCAGTGCACCATGACGCTCTTAAGAGTTGGGTTGACAAGTAGGAACAGAAGAAAAGAACTTGAACTTAGTGCCTTTTTGTTTTTCAAGAAAATAGAGCCGGTTCAAGGAAAGATGATTCTAAGAATTTGTTCTTATTTGCCTATTTGGAATGCAGGATGAAAAGCTGGTAAGCCCCTGATTCAGCAAGTTTTTGCTCAGATTTATATTTACCTACTTTCCTCAGGTCTGTAGGCAGTGAATGGAGTAGGTCCTACTAAGTAACTTGGCTGACTGATGTGAGGGTAGCATTCTCTTTCACATTCCATTCAACAAAAAGAATACAAACAGACTTGCACCTGAATCGTATTTCAAGACTGGATATAGATCAGCATTTTCCCACTGCACATGAAAGTAGTAAGCTAGCCTGGGAGTAAAAAATAGTCCACATACATCTCTGTCCTCTTTGTCACTGCTTGCTCACTAGGCCATCAAGCATCTAATTCCAAACCATTGAAACAAATGCTACAGTGCAACAACATGAGTCATTTGAATACAGCAACAAATGCACAAAAATGCTGGACTGCATGGTTTCAGCTCTAGTCTGCTGTAACTTTCCTAAGACTATTTGACATAATGGGTCAAGGTGACTAAGTAACAGCCACTGAGAACAGCAAGAAGCAAACATGTTTTGTCACCAAGGGATCAGCTTAGACATACAAAAGTAGTGACTAAGAACTTCTACAGCCTCACAGCATGAGCAACTACTGATTGGCCAATGGTAGGAATTAGCACGTCCATTATGATATTTTCAGTATCTAGGGCTCTATATGGAAAAAAGGAGTTTGCCTCTTTTTCAGTTGGGACAGCCACACAAAAAACAGTTCTAACGCTTCTACATTTAGACAGTTACATTTTAAAGGCTCCTGTGAAACCAGTTAAATCAACATAGGGTACCGTGCAGGTACACATGTTACTACTGTTTCAGATTCTCATACAAATGTTTAAAAGAATATTTTATTACTGAGGAAGATAAAATAATTTAGCTTCTTTATGGGGGATCAACTGAAATAAAGGTGCAAGGGGCATTTTAACTCTGCTCTGGACCTTGAGTTATGGTTACCCATTTTCTCAAACCACGTGACATCTGGACACATTCAGAATTTTTAAAAGAAGCTACTTTGGGCATACAACAAGATACACAATAAACCTTCAATGCCTTCCTTTCTGCCACTGTGAGGATTTTAGGGAACTCCATGTGGCCCACCACTATTCTAGATGTTTGATTTTGTGGCTGCAATAAATTTTTTGAGTGTAATAGACAGTAATGTAAAACTGAGTAAGCTGACTTATTAAACAATCCAAACAAACAGTTATGCAAGACTGTATTAAACAGACATTCCTAATTTAAACGTCTGCTTACCTCCACTGAAGTGGATTGCTGCAGCATGGGCTACCAGGGTTGCTCTGAGGTTGTGGGTTGAGATAATACGCTAGAGGAGAAGTAGCAAGGGCACAATCAGCACTAAGTGGGATTTTAAGATGCTGCAGACCAGGGGCAGACGTAGGAGAAAACACGTGCTGATGGACATCACTTCCTCGGCAGTGTGAGAGGAAAGGAGAGGAGATTCTGACAAAGTACCATAATAGAAAGAGTCAGTATCAAAAATGATCCCGTTATGCTCTTTTTTCAGAGAGAAAAACTACTTGCAGATGACAAATAGCACATCAGCTCCCAAACACTTACACTCTGTTAAAACCATATTATGTTTTGTATCTCAATTAGACCTTTTGCATTAAAAATAAAATAGCCATATGCTATTGCCAAAGTTTCTTAATCAGTCCCACATATATGTGCCAAGCCTAGATTACATGACTGCTAATCGCTGAGCTACTGAAAGCCAATGTTATCATTTTTACACTTAATGGCAGAATTCGCCGACTTTCAATATCACTTGAAATCACTTCTTCCACGCTAATGCTCCCCAGCAGGTTTTAACCACAATCTTTAATTTTAATCTATTTTCAAGAGTCAAGAATGGAACTTGATTTACTGTACTTAAAAGTTACTACACTGGTTTATCAATGGAGAAAATCCAAGCAAAATTATTTAGACTTCAGCATACATATTATTTGATAATATTAGGTATACACAAGCTCTACAATTGTATTTTTAAAGATAAAATTAACTTAACAACTTCATATTTATTTTTTAGAATTAATATAAAAGAAACAACTGAATCTTTTCATTATGTAAAATATAAGATTGTACTGAACAATAACTGCTTCTACACTTAAGGAACTGACAAATTAAAGAATATTTCTTATTAAAAGTTAAGTGAATAATAAGTTAAGTTAAGCTTATTTTACCAATGCTGTGTAAGCCACTCTAGAAGGCTTTTTTTTTTTTACTGGAAAACAGGATAAAAGTTCAGTAAATATATAATCACATTTAGACTCAAATCTATCTTGCATGTGTTTATTCTGAAAGGCTAACTAATCAAAGGAAATATATTTCTCCAAACAGTCCTTACTGGATCCGTAGAGAAGGGGCTCCAAATCTCTCTCTTCTTCGTTTCATCATTTCACTGAGTGAAGCTCTAGATTTTATTCAATTAATGCAGATCTTAAAGCCAGAAAAATCTCAGATCTATTAAATCCAATAGCAAGCTTGTTGCATAGTCCCAGTATCAAACACAGATACTCTGTATTAAGTTGCAGTCCAGATCTACCAGACAGATCGCATCAGAATGCATTTTTTAAGAAGTCTTCAGCAAATGTATTTATGGCATCCAGAAACAACAGAGCTGTAGCCAACCAGCTCGAAGCCTGCAACTGCGACGCCAAAGATAGGGAATGAACCCTTTTGTCCCACAGCCTACAATGTAATTCTGCCAACTCTCAAAGAGTTGTGGCACCACAAATCATTAACAAACTTTTTTTTTCATGTCGGCAAGCCACCAAAAGAGAAAGAAAGAAACCAAAAATCAAGGGAGAGAAATGGCACATGACAGAGACGCTGGCAGAGAGCTCACATACCAAAATGAAAGCTCACACTGCAAAAGTAGTACACAGTCAGAGCTCTGATCCAGAGTCTTAGGAAAGTCATAAGCAGCTGCAATATACTGCTATGGAAGGATTTAAACACTTTTTCTTTCTTACCCCAGGATTAGTTTATTGTACTATCATTTTGATAGTATTTGAACACACTCACTTTTTAAAGACTATTTTATAGCACACAAGACTTATCAAGAGGTTAATCAGTTTTTCAGTTGTTTATGAATTAATCAGATTTTAAACTGTTTGTAATTGCGAATTTGGAATATGCTGACAAAGAATGCAAGAGCTCAAATGTCAGAGATTTAAGAAGCCCACGAAGCCCTTTTAAAGAAGGATTTCCCCCCCATGAAAAATCCCCATTTGATTGATTTCAGCAATCAAACAGCAGTTCCTGTTAGCGACTCAAATCAGTTTCATGATACATATATTGTTACTCAGCAATATATTCAAATCCACCATCTGCAAAAATTGCTACCTTATACAAAAAGCCTATTAGTCACTACAATATGCCTTTATATGCCTCTAATTACCAAGACCATATTGTATGATACCTGTAACATGTAGTAGTCCCAAAACCATTCCTGTATCTACTCACTAAAAACCTCTATATGACCAAACAGTATGACTCATTAACATTATGGTACAAAGAAGTGGGGTAGTAAACCCTTCCAAGTACTCTATACCTAGACAAGCCTGGGAAAGGTCACCATAAATCTGAATAAACTTCCATGCCTACCAGAGTCAGAAAGAACAGTGAAACATAACATCATATATAAAGCTACTTTTTTACTTGATTCATGGGCAGTTAAATTAGGGAGCTTTCACTATCCACTCATTTGCCCTTAATGATCCATCATTAAATATTTTATGATCCATGCTACAATACAAAAAAATTCCTTTACAGATGCAGTATTTCTGTTCACAGAAAATAAGCCAGAGAAGATATTGCTTGGGATCTCCCTCCCATACATGGCATCGAATAATATTGTCTAGTTGTGGGTTATTAGAGAGACAGAGAGAGAATTAACACTTGAGGAAGCCTCCTAGTTTTAGAAACATTTTGGGGAAATGTGCATCCTGTGGAAACACTGAAGTTGTCCATCGCAAGAAGCAGTATCTGTCTTTTTGCCATGAAGGCCGAGTGGTAGCATCACACACAGTATGAACACGAAAGGAAGTTATGGAATTATGAGAATCATAGAATTGTGAAGTTGGAAGGGGCCTATAAGGCCATCAAGTCCAATGCCCCTGCTCCACACAGGAATACAAATCAAAGGGTATCTGCCAGGTGATTGTCCACATTTGTCCTGAATGCCTCCAGTGTTGGAGCACTCAGCACCTTTTGAGGCAATTGGTTCCACTGCCGTACTGCTCTATGTGACAACCACTGTTTCCCGCCATTCATAAGGCCATCTCAAGCAATGAGTCAAAGCCTTGTTATATTAGTCACAAAAGGAACGAGCACATCCTGAACTGCATTAATACAAACAAGTGTTACGCCTTCTTAGGGCAAAATGGGATGAAAATTGCTTTTAACAAGTTACTTCCAAGCTTTGCACTGCAGATAGAAAGTATGGCACACCTTCGTAAAATTTACTTAAAATAACTGGAAAGTTTCAGAGACACTACATCAGGGGTGACCTTATCCATTAATAAGTTATAATCATAACTTAGGCATTAATTATTCCTTGATATCTGAAAAAAAAGAATTACAGTATATACATGTAATTATTTGTACCCATTTACTTGTAAAATCTGTTCCAAACTTCAGTATATAGTAATGTGTGATTCTGATTCTGATTCAATCTGGTGTCTTCTATGTCAGCAATCTACATTGCTGAAATGGATACAATGAAGTGAATCTATTTTCAACAATTTAAAAGTAGGCATAGTGAGCCCTCACCCTAAATTGGGACTGCAGCCAGAGGAAAATGCGGGGATCCATTTTCAGAAAAGAAATGTGCAAGGTTTTTTTTCGAAATGTTCATATACACAAATTCTACTGTGATTTCTTGTAGCAAGCTCCTGTCATTGCACAGAAAGAATGGTCGTTTTCTAACATAGCTTTTGTTAAGCTATGACTGGATGTAAAAATGGCCCTACTGTAATTACAACTTATTTATGTTAAAAGGAACTCCAAGTCTCATCACAAAGGAAGTCCAAGGGGGGCTGGAAAAACAAATCAAAACTAAATGCAAGCACACATACTGCAGACAAACAAAAAAGAATTAGGGAAAGCTGAACAAACCTGAGTGTAAATTGAAAAACAATTTGGTTTACTCAAGTCTGCTATGCTTACAGCTACTTTCACCAATGTAATATAGTCCTGGTGTCTTAGGTAACCGCAACCAGCATAATTGATTGTGGATTCCAGTTCAATCCATCCAGAGGGAATAATAGCTTTTGTTATTTAATTATTTGGGGGAATAACAGCTTTTATTATTTAATTGAAAGGCTCATATTCCAGGCAGCCATAAAGAAAAGCACTACTCTTGGTGAATGAGAGCATACATGCTACACTGTGGATCCCATTTATTGCCTAACACCCAACACAGGAAGTATGAAACACCAACACATTCTGCTACTAAAATGTATTAATTTAGATGAGATCATTTAAGTGTTTCCAGCTTTTATGCTTATGCCCAAACGAATTTTTTTCTTATACACCCAACTAGACTGATACGTGATCAGTACTACAATCCTTTCATTTATAACCAGAAAGAGTCTATTGGATATCATGTAAAACAAAAAGTGATTGGTCTGAAATGCAGCAACAATGCCATGAAATCGTTGATAATAACAAGCAAAGTACAAAATCCAAAAATGAAAAATAGGAAAACTGAGTAAGTCTGGGCACATGAGATAGCAAAAACAGTAACAGATAAAGAAGGTGACATGATTGAGAAAATAACTGAGGCAGTCTGGACACTGCAAGTGAGTTAAAATGTCTCTGAAGTCTACTAGAAAAGGACAAGAGAGGCACTAATCATGCCAGATATAGATGAGACAGACACTGACCTTAACAAAGAAAAGACTCAATGTTTACTTCAATACTAGAAAGTTTCTTTAAAAGCAAACAAATACAATGAACAATTACAATTGCTTCTCAATTATAATGCACTTGTTCAATCTCAATCAAGGTTAGGAATTTTCACTAACTTCTCAAACAATTCAACTAGAAAAAAAGAGTTAAATGTCTCCACTGAATGATACTGGTCTATAATCTTAAAACAAGTGTGCTGCTCATATACCAAGCCACAGCACTTAAAAGTACTCTATGGGTGGTTTATAATTTAATTATGCAAGCTACACATTCTCCCCTCCCCTCCCCCTTGCTGAGCTGGATATTCAGTTTTCTGACCTTGAAAAGATGGAAGGCTGAGTCAATCTCAAGCCAGCTAACAGAACCCACTGGGATCGAACTCATGCCATGAGCCGAATCTTGACTGCAGTACTGCAACTTAACCACTGTGCCACAAGGCTTCTAATCTTAAAATTATGTATCAGCATGAAATTGTTTGTACCATTTAATTTTACTATTACAGTTTTGACATCCTAAATTATTGTGCATGGCAGCACCTCTACAGATCTAGTTCTGCAAAATTATACAAAGTGTACTGCTTTGTATCATACATGACTGTAAAAATCATATATGGCTCTAAAAACTAGTAATTTGTATCAGTATTAGTTTATGGTTTTCATATGACAGTAGCCTAATGTTTATGCAACCTTCCTCACTTCTTTTACATACAAACATATAAAACCTTAAAATATCATTATTATTATTTTAAGAATATATTATTGTTATTAAAGAAAAAGATGAAAAGATTATACTCACAAGCTTCCTCTTCTAGGGAGACTGAGTTCCTTCTGGAGGGAAATAAAATGACAAATTAAGTAAGCAGATAATAACAAGTGATTAACACATACCTAGATACAATGTTATTAAAATATCACATCTGACAAGCTTGCTTTTGATCAGCTAATCACACAGCTAATATTCCATATATAATGTGCTATCATCAAATGCTCCAACTAACAATTCTGATCTTAAGAAGCAGTAGTGATTGCTAAGAGCAGGTAATCTCTGTTTCTGCTTTATATTGCCCTAAATATAAATGGGATTTCCAAATCCATGGTTCTCACAAGTGCCCAAGGTGACTCTGAGAACCTTGCTGGTCTGGCATGCCAATACTTTATTTATGATTGATACAATCACACCATTAAACCTGTCCATGTAGCACAAAAAGTTCAAATTTCAAACTACCTTAAATCCCAACCTCACATTTACACCGATGAGATCTGATCTCAGTTATCTACACAATCAACATGGAGATCGTGAAAATGTTGCTACACTGTGCAGTAAAAGTAAAAACTGCTGGACATAATTTCAAAAGAAACTGAAGGTAAAATTGCCAGTGCTGCCCTAATATTAATGTATGGCACAAGAACACTAGAAATATTGTACATTATTCTTGTCAGTGCAAATCAAAAGAATGTGATTAAGGTGACGGAGCAAGATTAGTGATATAGTAAAAGACTAAGAGGTTGAAGTTAGGCTGAACCACTGTTTTGCTTGGCCAAAAGACAATTGAGGGAGTGGGCACAACAGAAGTACAGACAGTTATGCACGATGTGAAAAAGTAGGCACGCTTTTATCATGCTACCAGAAGCTGAGCTTATCATTTAAGGCTTAAATTCAGGCAGAATCGTTCATACACCACACATGGTTGGCTTGCAGAATTTGATACCACAAGAATGCAGTAACAGTCATCAAAGCGAATAGCCTTAAAAGGCATTAGATCAATAAATAGCTATGAATAACTGTTAGTCATAACAGTTGCGTATCGCCCACACATCAGAGACAGTATACTTTTATGAATCAATTGCTGAGTAACATGAGTGGTAAAATGTTGTACTCATGTTCTGTTTGTCATTTCCCCCAAGCATCTGGTTATCTATCATGTAAACAGAAAGATAAACAGGTCAAAAAACAGGCTGGCAAAAAACTTCTCTTATGTTCATGTAGATATTTTTAAAACACCCATTAAAAGCAGTCCAAACCACTAAGATTAATCTAAAGGGACAAGAAAAATCTATAGCGTTTCTATTGATTGGTTAAAAGGTACAGTTCACTTTATAAAAAGTCAAAGAAAGGGTTCCCAGACCACCTAATATGCAGGTCCCCTTTAATATTTTTGCTTATCTATGTATTCTTTTGGGCACAGGATCATGGACAAATTGGACTGAAAGAGGCCTATAAAGCTACCAACTCCAACCTCTTCCTCAGTACAGAAATCCAAATCAGAGTATATTTGGCAGATCTAATTTTCTCTTGAATGCCTCCAAAACTGCAGAACTCATCATTCCCCAAGCCCTCAACAATCATCAATTGGTTCCACTGGTGTACGTTCTAACAATTAAGAAGTGCACCCTGATATTGAACCAAACTCTGGCTTCCTATAACTTGAGCCCATTATCATATGTCCTTCGCTCTGGGATGACTGAGAACAGCTCATTCTCCTCCTCTGTTTGGCATTCTAATTTTAAGAGTGCTAAAATACCTCCCATCAGTTCTCTTTTCTCAGTTCTTACAGTCTTTCCTCATACAACTTGGATTCCAGTTCCCTGCCCTCCTCTGAACTTGTTCCCGTTTGTCACCATCCTTCTTGAAGTGAGATATCCAGAACTAGACACCGTACATAGGATGAACCTAATCAGTGTCTAATAGAAAGGACCTAGTACTTCATGGGATTTGGCAGCTATACAGTTGTCCTCCGCCCTTTCGTGGTTCATATACTGTGGTCCGGTATATTGCGGGTCCGCAGTATATGAAAAAAGGCCCCCTGGGGTAAGAGGGAAAGGCCTTCCTGGGCCCATCAGAGGTCCCAAAAGTGCTTCCCCTTAAACCGGAAGTGACTTCTGATAAACCTCCGGATTACTAGAAAACACTTTTGGAGCCTCTGAGGGTCCAGAAAGCTCCTTGCAGGCCCGTTTGGGGCAGCGTCAGGTCTCCGGTAAATAAAGCCATTTTGATACAGCTACATTTGACCACTTTTTTCTTGCTTAAATTTACTATATAGAAAATTTGTTTGAGCCGCCTCATGCTTCTTTTTGGATGCAGGTCAATGTAGGAAAGCACAGCATAAGAAACTAAGTCAATTTTGTCAGCAAAATTGATGATATCAGTTCAAGCAACTATGCTAAATTTACTAAAGGGCTGAATTAAAAATGTTTAATGTTTCATTCTCAAATCAGCATTTAAAATGTTGTCAAATACAAACAAATACATTACTGCACCACTAGATGGTATCATTATCCTACTTGGCAATCGTTTAACAAAGTATCGTACATAAAGTTATTGCCCATCATCAATTTTGCATATATTTGTCAGAAAGCAAATCTTTCTTTGGGATTTTTTAAAAATTAAGACTGATAATTTTATCTATCTACTAATTAATTAATGATGAAGATTTCTAGATATGCATCTATAATTAATATTTCGTGTTCAGATCTAATTATGTTTAAATCATTTACTACAGAAAAATCAGTTTTCCTACTTTTTCATCAATGAGGAGAAGGCCATCTACCTATATTCTGACACCTCAGATAGTCTACCTATATTCTGACACCTCAGATAGTCTGAATCAGAATGATTGCTGAGAAAGGTGTGTGTTTTTAAGAGGGGGAGGAGGTAACATTAATAATCTTAACCTTAATAATCTTCCCACTGTATTATATTACAGCTCTGATTTGCATTGCCAGAAAATGTTAAACAATTGTTTTGAGAGTCTCTGTTCTCTAAGTCTGAATGGCATCTGCAAGAAATTTTCCACTTCCCAGGACAACCTATGGATCTGATCGAAAAATATGTCCCATTCCCATGCCATTTTCAGTTCTTTCTTGTGCTAAGTGCTTCTTTTCTCTTTCTTCCCTTTTCCAAAGCTCCTTAAGGTCCCATTTTAACTTCTGCATTGCAGCTTTTCACTCCCAGCAGCTATGGGCAGCACTGCATAAATCCATGCCCTGCCTCTTCATCTGAGTCGGCAGCTGCTGAAGGAGCCAGAAAATGGAACTGGAGGTTCATACAATAAGGAGGGAATGACCAGTGCATGCTGACTTGTAGGTGGAGGAGGCGGGGTGGGGGTGGGGGTGGAACACACAGTACCTGTGGTTCTGCTTTGATGACTTGGCACAATCCAACATGAAATGATTCATGCACATATCAACAGATAACTTTCCAGCACTTTACATGGACCTGATTTGTAGACCTCCTTCTTCTACATAACAATATCTACTCCACAAAACTTTAAACTGCTTTTTGTTGCTGTGGTTTTCGTTTGGCTTGTTTGTAGTTTTTACTTTTATTTTTGTTATTCCTCATTGAACCAATAAATCTATGTCTGAAATGATGTAACCCAGACTACAGATAAGAACTCGTATGACCGAATACTCCTCCATATTAAAAGAAAACTCAGTTTGACGACAATTGGAATTATCCTTCCGGTCACTTAGGTTCCTTTGTGAAATTCAAAGTGAGGAAAAGAAGATCTCTTCTCCCAGAAAGGAGGACATATGAGAAGCAGCCTTTTATTGGCTTAAATCAGTCTATCCATCTCAAGATAATTTAAGAAGCTCTCCAAGGTTTCAACTAGGAGTCTTTTTCTGGTCTATCTGGAAATGGTAGAGACATTCTGTATGCAAACTCATTATCTACCTCTGAGCTACAGGCCTTTTAACTGGTGTTTAGAAGGTTTGATTACAATTATGAGGGAAAGCTTCTTGGGAAACCAAAATCCTTCCCAAGACCAGGGAACCATCTTTTCTATTCAAAATGTGCAGACTAGAGGAAAACAGTTTTTCCTTTAAGGCACTCCCCTTTACAACCAGAATAGAAAAACAAGATATATTTTCTTAAAAGGACAAGTAAAGCAATAGATTATTTTTTGAATACCGCTGTGAAGTGCAGCATCATGGATGAAAACTGAATTTTCTTTCAACCTATCAAACATCACTTGAAAGAAGCTTGATAATCATGCACACATGGATACTTTCACAGTTATTAGCAGGAATCACAGCAGGGAAATTAGTATGCCAGCTAAGAAAATGATTTATGTTTCAGGATGTTTAGAAGTTATATACCTCAGCATATTCACAGTATTTGGGTCTGGCTGTGCACAGCTCTGGGAAGAATAAGAGGTTTTCCCTGAGGGAAAAATAATTCCCACATTTTTTCCTAATAAAAATACTGTCAGGTTGTAACCACTGTATTTGACCTAGCATTTAACTATGCCAGTTATTCTCCAGTTTAATAAATTCTGTTCTAACGTTCTAATTATGCTTAATGCTTTGTGTCGTATAACACCCTGGGCACATATCAGACAGAAACAGCACGATACAGCTGTGGCAATTTTAGTGTCTATTTCTTACAAATGTTAATTGTCAACACACAAATGTTTTTACTAGTCTTCTTTAGACTAGGGCCTTATCATGATTGAAAAATAGAACAGAATGGGAACTGTGCAAGTGCTTTCCCTGGGAAACGTCCCCTTGTGTAGTCAATCATATGCTGGCTGAAAAATCAGACATACAACTGAGTGCACTCAAGTCAGCCCACTGGAGAGAACACCTGCATGACTGCTTCTGTCAACATGGTTTTTCCCAACAAGATTTTGGCCTCAGTCAGTGTCTGTTGCATAAGTACCAGCATAGCTGTTTAGCCAATTGATCCAGGTTTATTTTACTAACCCCCCATCTTTCCCAGAGAAAACCCCAAATGCTGATGGCTTAGTAACAAATGAACATTTATTTAACATGCTATTCTGGAATAATCCTTTTACTGAGACCACGACAGTGTTGTTTTTAAATGCAAGCAGAAGTCTACTTTATGCTTATATTTACTCATTAGTAGGTAAGGTAAGGTTTATTGTTGTCACATCAAGCCACAATAAGATAAAATAAAATAGAGCCAAACGCAATACGCTAGACACTGGCTGGAAAATTTAAAGACTGGCGTACACTACAGCAATCTATGCAAAACAGATAAAATATTTTAAGACAACAAACATAGCAATATAAAACCAAGGTTTAAGAATTTAGCTATCTATTTTGGCTGCTATGACATGCCACCCAGAATTTCGCCAACAATTCGGAAGTATTCCGACTTTGTTCAATTAGCAATTGGTTACAATAGTCCAAGTCTGATTGGCCTGCCATATCTTTAAGAGAGGTGTGGTGCATTTTGTTTGCTTCAGCAGCATATATTCTAAAATTGGAATGATTGGCATACTCATTAGCATAAGAACGATTATTTTTCAGCAAATGAATCAAGAAACATTTCTGCTCCTTCCATCCTTGAGTGAGAGCATGATGATGCATATGCACAGGCTAATTGTTTCTTTTAAAGATGGAAGGAACAGAAAGGTCTTCTTGGCCAATTGATTTTCACCATTAAGTACTCGTGACAATCTTGTAATGCAAGTCAGTAATATTCAAATTTTATAGATATTCATTTCACTCAATACTGAAACAATGCTGATATTACTAAACTGTCATATTTTGCTTCTTAGCCCTCCAGGTTCCCAACATCATTTGTCCCAAAACACTTGAACACATTTGCCTCTTATGTTGCATAAGGCTCTATCACACATCCTTTAAAATGCTGATTACATTTCAAGATAAAGTGTTTCCAAAAATCTTGGCTCCATGGCTGCCGGACTTTAAAAAAAACAACGGTTATGCCCCCTTTAGTGAGCTTTCCAAGACTTACCGGAGAAGTTGGGAATTTTTTGCTCCAGTAAAAAATGCGAGCCAGAAGTCCGTGGGAGCTCCCATATGATCTGGTTTTCTGCTTTTTTTCTGCCTAGCGCCAACCAGCTCGTCCTGGGGCTTGTCAGCACTTTTTTATTTTTATTTTTTAAATCCCCCCCCAAGTGCTGACCAGCTGGCCTTCGGGCTGTCAGTGCTTTTTTTATTTTTTATTTCAATTATTCCTAGCGCCACCTGCTGTTCCTGGAGCTGGTCACCACTTTTTAAAAAAATCCTTGTACTGTATGTGGGAACGGAGATCCCACATCTTCAATCATGTGACCAAGAAAGAAGAAAAGCCAGACTTTCACAATATCCTGACCTTTTCCCAGCCAGAAGTCCGTGGGAGCTCGCATATGAGCCGGGTTTCTGCTTCCCCCCCCCCAGCACTGACCAGCTCGTCCTGGGGCTGGTCAGCACTTTAAAAAAAAATATTTCCCCTCCCGCCCCAGCACGGAGCAGCTGGCCTTCAAGATGTCAGTGCTGTTGGGTTTTTGGGGGGAGGGGGTTGTTTTTTTCCTAGCACCACCTGCTGGCCCTGGGGCTGGTCGGCACTTTTAAAGAAAACCCTTGTACATGGGAATGGAGATCCCACATCTTCAGTCATGTGACCAAGACAGAAGAAAAGCCGGACTTTCACAATATCCAGATCTTCCCCAGGGGAGATAGTGGCCATAGACTTATTTATGAGCACTCATTAGCTACTGTATTTTTCGCTCTACAAGACACACCTGACCATGACGCACCTAGTTTTTAGAGGAGGAAAACAAGACCTCCTTGCAAACAAAGTGATTTTTGACTACGGAATATTTGCTGCAGAAGGGAAGAGGAGAGGCTCCCTGGATGAAGCCTCTTTGCAAAGGAGGTGATTGGGACTGTGGAATCCTGGCTGCAGCAGGGGACGGGAGAGGCATTCCTGCACATTGATTCAACACACAGTGCTTGACATGAGGCCACAGAACACCGGTTAAATATTGCAAATTTTCTAAATTTACCTTTAATTTAAAAAGTAATTCAAATGAGATTGTATGTTGCATCTGAACATTAACTAAGATTCAGCTGTTCTATTGCAATGTTTTTGACTAGCACAAACCTAGAAGTACTGAACTTCTAAGTTAAAAGTTCAATGCCTACATCACAGGGAATTTTTTATTTCTCTGCACTTTGGACTAAAATTCTCAAGCTGTGAAACACAAAAACTGATGATAAAGCATGAAGCAGCTATTAATCAGTGCTCCCAGGCACCAATTTACTTTTTCCTGATAACTCACTGCATGAAAGCCAAAAAGAGTTCAACAGAACAGCAAGTGGCACTTCTCTACAACAAAAGTAGTTAACTGCCTCGAATTCCAAACAGTTCAAGAAGTCTATGCTAGTGAACCTGACTACTCCTGTGGAAGTTAGCATTATGTGCTAATAAATCATTATTTACATGTAAAGAGAGATCAATATTAGTGATTCTGCACACATTAGCCACTTCAAACATATGAGTGCAACGTGATAGTTACTAGCCAGATGGCTTAAATTTAAAATCAACACGAAGAAAGAAAGGTCAAGAAGCCTATGCTATAGGCAAACAAATGAAAAGCTTTTCTTGGGGGTGTGCTTATGCTAGATGTGTGCAGACTTGGGTTTCTGAGCTAAAATTCCTCAGTTTTCTGAAAAATTTGAGGAACTGCAGTCCAAAATCATAAAAGAACACACCTCTAGCATCTTGTTCCAAGAGGGCTATTAAGGTAAACAAAGATGCATTTGAAATGACTTGTGAAAATAATTTGAATAATTGCCTCTTTGCTTCTTTCTGCCTCTGATTCAACCTCCATTCAAATGTTGTTCACATGGCAATTTAACAAGGTAATACAAATGTAAGTTCTCAACTATCCTTACCTAATGACATACTTTAATTTATATTATACTTTATGTCTCTCTTTTAGTTCTCCCTAGTTTTCTTCCTGTTTAGGAAAAACTGCTAGATGATTTTGAAGAAAAAGGCATATACGCTAAGTCCTTCATGGATTGGTTTGCACTTCACTTGGCACCTAAAATACTTACAACTCTCAAGAAAAGGCCAAGTTATGCTGAGACAGAAAACTATAAACAAGCCCATAAACTGTGTTCTTCTGATACTAAAATGGAAACTACACTGCATTACTTTCATCAAGAAAATCAAACATAGTTGTCAGATTCACAATGACAAATATTTTGTAGGTTAAATAAAAATGCCAAGCCACCCATCTGTGCTAAGCAAACTCAGTGGATTAATTTTTCCCTGACCGTGGCAAAAGGTTCATATTTTTAAGTCTGCAGAAGCCCTCTTTCTTGTTGAGAAGTGGGGAAGTACTTTTTATCTTGGAGAAACAGACTTTCTGCTTTTATTTGCTGAGAAATAAATAAATAAATAAATCTGGTCTATCACAAGTATTACTTTACCTTTTTGCTTTAGCATCATGTAACTACACAGCTCAAAAACATATCAGGCAATAGCAGCCAAAACACTTGGGCTATCTAGTGAATTAAAAGATTAGGAGGAGGAATTTTTAAAGAATGAAACAGATAAGACATTTTAACCTTTTCCACAGTTTAGTCAAACACATACAGGTAAAACTCAAAAAACACAATCTTTATGGGGATGCTGACTTCATTATCCAGCAGGACTTGACACCTGCCCACACTGCCAGAAGTACCAAATCCTGGTTCAATGACCATGGGATTACTGTGCTTGATTGGCCAGTAAACTCGCCTGACCTGAACCCCATAGAGAATCTACGGGGCACTGCCAAGAGAAAGATGAGGGACATGAGACCGAACAATGCAGCAGAGCTGAAGGCTGCTATTGAAGCATCCTGGGCTTCCATCATACCTCAGCAGTGCCACAGGCTGATAGCATCCATGCCACACCGCATTGAGGCAGTAATTGATGCAAAAGGGACCCAAACCAAGTACTGAGTACGTATGCATGCTTATACTTTTCAGAGGTCCGATATTGTTCTATTTCCAATTCTCGTGTCATGTAATATTGATGTCATGTAATATTCTGATTTTCTGAGATTGTGAATTTGGGGTTTTCATAAACTGTACACTATAATCATCACAATTTTACCAAAGTAAGGGTTGACATATCTCTCTTAGCATGTAATGAGTCTATCTCATATATTAGTTTCACCTTTTGAGTTGACTTGCTGAAATGAATGAACATTTGCACAATATTCTAATTTTTCAAGATTCACCTGTACTCTGCAAGACAAAAGTAGGAAGCTGATGCTAGCCCACTCCACTCTGTCTTCAGTTCCACCTCACTCCTGCCCATTAAAAAGACAAATGAAATACAAAGAAAATGAGCTTTGTGGGTGGCGTCTACCTAAATCAGAACCCTCACTTTCCAAGCTCATGGAGAGTCCACACAGATAACAGAAGCTCTCCCTATTTATTCTTATCATCCTGCATATACCAGAAGCTGACAGAAGGGGTGACAGAGAGGCAGGGCTGGAATGCACTCTTCTGTGCCTGAATGTTCTCCACACGGTATAATGCATTAAGAGAGCTGTTATAAAATTAATCCACAACCAACCAGCAACAGGCTTCTGGAAGAGTAGCCACTTCATCCCTCCCAATAAATATTTTTCATAACCCTACAAACCAAAAACATGAGGGATTTTCCAGAACTTCATTCTATATGTATTAAAGTTAGACATGGCAGATTTCTGCTTTGCAAATTTTGAACCTCAAATGTCACTATGATACGAGGGTATTTTTATTTAATTTATGTATTTTGAATATTTTTAGCCCACCTTTCTCCTTGGAAAAGGACCCGTTGACTTACAATAATGAGGGGCAATATACAGCCCAGATCACTTAAGACATTTTCAAGTTAAGAACAGGGAATTAAAAGAGGCATCTTAGAACATTAAAAGGTAACAGTAGAGCTACAAAGAGCACACAAACAGAAAAGAAAAATCCATTATGAGGGATGGAAAGTAACATGGAAAACATTGATGTTATTATGAAATCAGTCAAAGCAATCATGTATGGTAATCCATATAAAGTTACATAGTAGGAAGTCTCAGGGAAAGCTTGCCTGAAGAGGAGAGTCTTTGCCTGCTTCCAGAAAGTCAGCAGACACGGGGCTGTCCTGGCCTCCAGCGGGAGGGAGTTCCAATGTCCGGGAGCAGCAAAAGAGAATCTAACCTCATCCAGTCTCTTCAGTTCTGTCCTAGTTTCTACTTCTTGTTTATGTACTGATAAAACTGAGGATACTTTGGCTGCTTCAGAGTAATGCAAAACTGTGTCTAGTTACAGTGACAACGAAACTGCTGTGCTATAGGTTGCCCACTGGCACAATTGAGAACACTGGTCATAAGCAATAAAACTCAAATGATTTGGAACAGCAGCCTATCCATGTGTTGGGATCATCCAGGAAAACCCTTTACTCTGTCCAATCAATATTTGGTATGTATCTGGTAGGAACTTGGGGAAAGGGTACTCAACTCACTGCAGACAAATAGCAGAATAAGGACAAATAAATTCCTTATTAATAGTCTTTTGCTAACTACTGTGGGATGATTTAATGAATGTCACTGTGTTACACTGGTTGCCATGTTAGATTGGCACCGTCAGTGTGACACAGCGGTTACAAAGTTGAAGTGACACTAGAAGCATGGAGGTTCTACTTTCTGTTCAGCCATGATATTGCCTGGGTGATTTTGGACGGAGCACTCATTCCTTCTCACCTGGTAAGAATGTCATGAGAATAACATGTGCAAGAGAAGAATCACATGGAGATCTATTTGGGTTTTTCTTGGCTGCCCTGTTTTGACCTGCAGTTGTAATCCAATAATATGTACATTTTATGTTACTAACACCCCTTTTCCTCTCCTGCTCTGTAATATACATTATGATCTTGCTCATTTGTTTGTGATTCAGTTACCTTTTACTATTAAACAGGTACTTGACAGAGGCAAACGACATGCAGTATAAATAGCTGTGGGAGAATCCTCTGAGAAGTAGTTCCTTAATGAGCTCAAACATAAGAGCATTTATATTGGCAAGATGGCGTTGCCACTTGCTGCTGCATTTTTGTGTTTTCCTTTTGGATTTACTCTGTTTGCATTTTGTTTTGTGCTCAGTTTAGTTCTCTGGGGTGGATTAATTGTTCTGTTCTTTATCATCATCATCTCTGGCTCCATTTATTACCTAATCTTCCGAATGCCATTTATCTGTTCCTTAGCTCAATTTATTTTTCTGCTCTCTTCACCTTCAGTGAAGGCTCACCTGTTCTCTCCACCTTCAGTGAGGCCTGTCTAGCAAGAAACAAAATTTCTAACTGAGTGCAAAGCTATACCTGCTTATTCTACAAAAGAAATTTAATATGGTAAGTAGCTAAATGTTAGCTACCTTTTTGTTTAATTATACATATGTATATATAGATATAGTAATAATAATATGAAATAAGTATTAAATTAAATAACTAATAACATGAAATAAGAGCCTCTTTTGTGCAATCTTGCTGAACATATCAGTTTAAATGTAACTCTGTAATTTATAAACATGTTTCATTTTGTATCCAGTCACTGTCATTTCAAACACTATTTTTATTATCTTACCTAAGTGTTTGGATTCAGCTAGATACACTGTCTTCTTACTCAGAAACTCAGAAGCAGATCAAAATAATTTTCTATTATATATTCAATGATATAACATTTCCACTCCACATTATTTCATAAGGCATTATTATATCGCCATACACAAAACACATAAAGTCTCATTAAGGATAAAATTAACAAAGATCTGCATCACAGATTTGTATACATTATAAAAATGCTTTTGAAGCCTTTCATGCCAAAGCATTATATCTATTGGCAATGCAGTTATTGAAGGAAATAGCTAAAAGGATCAGCACGTAATTAATTATTACATTTTGCAGTGCTAATCTAGGCACCACACTTATTTAAATTTCAAAGATAGTAAAGCAGCAAAATAACATTTGTTTGATCATAACTCAGTGTAACCAAAGTTTTATATTACAAAGGTTTATCTTGATAACCTACATCTGAAATCTAGTGTTTCTGTGTTTTGTGGTGATAAAACATTTTCATAAATCAGCAAGGAAGTCTTATGGCCTATTAGAGATTAAAGCTTCACAACACTAGAACATGGTTGTTTTTGTTACTGGGTAGACTAGTTCTGGGTACCCAATGTGATGTAATGGATCAGGTGACAGACCAGGACACTGGAGAAAAGGGTTTGAATCCCCACTTGGCCATGGAAACTCAGTGAGTGAGTGGGACTGATAAAACCATTCATTAAATATTTTGCATACCATGGAAACCCTATTAAGGTTGATATAAGTCAGTTACAATTTGACAGCACACGTCCAAGTAGATTAGTTCTAAATGCAATCATACCAGTTCTAAAGCCTTGGCTGAAATTAAAACATAAAACAGGAAAACTGAGGAAGAGAGACTTTAAAAAAAAGTTTAAGCTAAAGTTTTGTCTCTGTCACAAAGGGGAGATATGAGAATGGAACCACCTGGACAATTATTACTTATTAAACTATGTTCTCAGTCAATTACACTTCACCTCAATATAATGAGAACTTAATTGAATTTTAGACCAATGATAGCTGAGTTCTAACCACCAACTGCATGCAATTTACAATGGCAGACTCTTCCTGAACAGAATAGAACATAGACTTATTGAGTTGGAAGGGGCCTAAAAGGCCATTAAGTTCAACCCTTTGCTCAATGCAAAAACCCAAATCAATGCAGATCCGATAGATGGTTGTCCAATTTTCTCTTGAACACCTGTAGTGTTGGAATGTTTACCATCTCCCAAGGCAATTGGTCCCATTGTCATACTGCTCTAACAGTTAATACCTAGGGGCAGAGTGCTCTACTCACTGAAGAACTGTGCAAAACCTTCATGCAAAAGCCACTACATGGAATTAAAGAAACATATTTTGTTTTGAAAATTTCTACCTCTAAATGTGATAGATATTCAGCATAATACATTTTCTCAAGGCAAGTGTCATAGTAGCAGCAGCAACTACAGATTACTGTACTACAATATTCAATAATGTAAAATTGATTTATTTTTCATAGGTTTGACATATGTGAATGCATCTTTGAGAATAAATTGCATCTGTTTCCTCATGCTCGCCGCTTCCCACAGCCACTCATTGCTTCTGTTGTAGCTTGTTTTTATTTTTTCCTCCAATGGGGATAGTGATAGTATGGCATAGAAATATGAGAGCCAGCAGAGAAAGAAAGGAAGAATGCACTTCCTCCTCTTTTGCAAAGTGAACCGACCACTGAAATTTCCAATTGGAGCTTCTTTGCTTGTGGGGAGGAGAAGAGAGGGCTTTCTCTCTTTGCTGGCTGGTACATTTCTACTGTAATGTCAGACTATTGCTATCCTTTTTTTTTTTTTGAGGTGGGGGGGTATAAAAAATTTAAAAACAAGCCCATAGCAGAAAGAATGAGCGTCTATCAGAGGTAGCCAGCAGGAGGGCAGGAGGGTGCAGAACAAAGCCTCAATTCTAAGTAGATTACAATATGTCTGCAAATGTGCTGATTGATGAAATGGTTTAAAGTCCCATGTAGCTTCCCAAAGTGGTTTTAAGACCCTACTTTATATCGGAGTAATACTTTTCAAAATGAGTGCAGAAAGCAATACAAAAAGCATGTTACTGTAAATTCTTTTAAAATACATTGTAGCTGAACCCAATCCAAAATCAGCAGCGTGAGCAAGCCCTGAGTCAGAGAGGTCCAACTCAAGATATGACAGCACTACTCTGTTTGGCAAAGGAAATACAAGACAGTTATGAAGGCCAGTTAATGTTATTACCAACCATTTGCCAAAGAGCTGTCGCCCTATTACTTAAAATGAGCAGACAAAGTTAAACTGTAGTACTTTTGTATAACCAAGATGAGTACATAGTTTTCTCATCAGTCCCTATGCTTTCAAAGATGTTTTTAAAAGCAATCAATACACTAATGCACTCACCAAAAGGAGAATTTATAATTGATCTGCAGTTATGTAGGAAAGATGGAAAACAAAGCTTTTTAATGAGCCTCGTGGCGCAGTGGTTAAATGCCTGTACTGCAGGTAAAACTGTGCTCACGACCTGGGTTCAATCCCCGGTAGCAGGCTCAAGGTTCACTCAGCCTTCCATCCTTCCGAGGTCGGTAAAATGAGTACCCAGCTTGCTGGGGGGGCAATGTGTAGCCTGCACACTGTAATTAAAAATTGTAAACCGCCCAGAGACCACTTGTAGTGGTATGGGGCGGTATATAAGCAGAACACTTTGCTTTTTTCATATTAAGAAAAAATAGCTTTCATATTAAGAAAAAATTGCTTATGTAAGCAACTCAGCCCTTTCTTCACCACTTAAGAGTAACAATAAAACTTAGTTAGCATTATGTCCCAGACTTCTAAACTGTGCAAAGCATTGTACATCACTGCTCTACCTAATGCTGACCTACACTGGGGTTCTAATGAAAAATGGTTACCATGAATAAACATCTGTGATCCAATGATAACATAATAATTGCATTTTCATTACCTTGATGTTGGGAGCATCTGTCCTCCCTCCCTCTTTCTCCCCCCTTCCATCTATCACACAGAGCCGTACACCCCCAAGCCTACCAGGGTCATTTGTTGTTAGTACTGCTTATAGAAGGCAAGTCGCTCAGACATTTTCTACCACCCGCACCAGCAGCGCCAGAAGCCACAGAAGCCACCAAATCCCAGCTCTGTGTGGTAGGTGGAAAGGGGGGGCAAGAGAAAGAGGCAGAGGGAGGGGAGGGAGGACAGGTGCTGCTTGTGCATTGTTGTTGAGGAAGAGGCAGAGGGGAAGTCCCAGACAAAGCAAACAATGTGAAGCCACCGTTTGGAATCAGAGCCATGGCACAGACAGAAAGGCTGTGTGGACCTGTGTGTTGGGAGGGGGCACCCTTCTGCCTTTCAGCAGATGCCTGTTGGGAAAGAGAATCCTCCAAAGTGGCTTTGGAGAGGGGTGACAGTGGTGATGTGTGTATGTATCTGCTGTCATCCTCCATCCTGTCACTTTGGGAGAGAGGTGGTGGCGGCGGCAACAGGCTCCGGAACAAATCGTGTGTTTCCAGTGTTTCTTATAGAGAAAATTGTTTTGATGTATGAGTGCTTTGGCTTAGGAGTATAGTTCCAGAATGAATTACAGTGATACCTCTTAAGACGAATGCCCCTTAAGACAAAAAACTCGTAAGATGAATATAATTTCCAGGGATAGGAGAAACTCGTAAAACAAATTTTTCTTTCCCCTTTACATTTGTCTTATGAGGTACCACTGATCCTCGCCCAGCCTGGGCTGTTTGCAGAGGAACAGCCCAGGCTGGTAGAGGATCAATGGGTTCTGCTCTGCTCACCAATTTGGTGGGCACAGCAGGGATTCACTGACCTTTGCCCAGTCCGTACTGCTTGGGAGGGAAGCAGCGGTGGCGATCTGCTGCCACTGCTTGCCTTCCAAGCAGCACGGGCTGAGAGAAGATCCACGTGTGCCCATGGATTTTCACCCAGCCTGGGCGGGATGAAAGACAAGTGCATTGGCGATTATCTATGCCACTTGCCTTGCAAGCCTCCCAGGCAGGGAGAAAATGCATTTTAAAATATCACGCCATGAGTGCTCTGGCCACTGCTGGAGCATTCAGGACGGGACATTTAAAAATACATTTTCTTCCTGCCTGGGAAGTTTGCAAGTCAAGCAATGGTGGCACATCGCCTGACCCGGGGGGGGGGCGCGCTTAGAACAGATTAATTGGTTTTCAATGCATTCATATGGGAAACCATGCCTCGTAAGGTAATTTTTTCATAAGACGAATTGACCCGTAGAATGAATTAAGTTTGTCTTACAAGTTACCACTGTCTGCTCATAAACCAAGGAATTACTGTACACAGTACAGCAGAATTAGCAACTATAGTACAAAAATTGTCTGTATCCCTTCTTTCTTTAGCAGAGAGTCTTCACTGGATCCCAGTCCCCCTCATGAACAGAAGAAAGTGTTTTATCTTTGGAGGAGTCCATTTGGAGGCAAACCAAAGTGTTCTTTTTCCTTCTTCTATTCTACATATATCATTTATGCTAAGATTATCCCTACCAAAAGGATTAACCCTAAAAGCTTATTTTCATTTTGTTTGTTGTACTAAAAGGTATCTTGTCCACATAAGCAAACAATAAAAATGAGATACTGAACATAAAAAAACCAAAATGTATTTAACAAGATTCATGGTAAATTAATCTATTTTCAGCAAACTCATCTACATTTACTGTATTTGCCTCTCAAGACCATCTGTAAAGCTTCCCCCACCCTTCATTCAGTTCCACTGGGTTTATATTACACTCTGTGTTACAGAAAAGCTTTAACAAAATGATTTTATTATAGCACTCCATCACCTGTCTGAATTTAATCAAGCATAACACTGTTTTCTGCAACACTAGTGTACTACAACATCCCCAAGGGACTTGACTCGTACAGTTATTTTGGAAGAAACATAGCAACACAGCATGTCCAATGTATTACAATTCACAATTGGGTAGTTCCCAGTACCCAAATAGAGCATGTCACTTAGGAAAAAAAAGTCTTGCTTTAATCATGTGAGAAGCACCACAGTTCAATTAATAAATATATCATATGTTTGCCCAATAACAGGCAACATTAAGAACATTTAGAGCAGCTAGCTTGAAATATTCTACGGTGCATGTTGAAGCAAATTTAGATAGGTGTGACGCTGCCTACTCTGTACTTGCATGTAACTATGACACTGCAAAAAAAAAATTATTCAGGTTTAGCTTGGTTCTGCCAATTCCACTCTGTAACCTAATAAGTGACTTTTGCAAGTAACCCAATTCTCCATGATGTCTGGAGCAAGACCTTCTGGGAATTACGGCATTTTAAGAAGTAGATACCATAGGCTGTTCTTTCCAAATAATGCTCCAGGCATTCTATGCTATTTCTTCAGGATTCACAGCTGTTCTGAAAAAAAAAACCTTTTAAAATTATTTTTTATCTGTGAGAGCAGGATGACAATTTGATGTAGATGTCTTGATTCATCATTATTTGTTGCTAGGTCTTCCTGCATATCACTGTATGCAATTCCTGCTCAATAATCGACTTTATGGATAGGAGTTGGCTTCTGGCATCTAATAACGATTCTAAAGCTTTCACTGACTAAAATTCTGTTTACAGTATAAGCCAAACAGTAACTTGCTGTCTGTATTTTTCCTAGTCTACATACACTAAAACAGTATTTTTCAGCATACTGGGAACAAGGTTGTAGCTGTCAGTATTGTTGGTTGGCTACCTCAGTTGTTGCCTATAGATTTCAAAAAATATTGTTCATTGCAAAGACTTTTTTTTTTTTAATTTGTGTTTTGGTCTTGTTTCTTAAAGGTTACTATGAAGTAAAACCTACATGTCAAAGTTTGAAATGTATGTATAGAGTGTTAAAATTATGGGGTTGTAGAACAGCAACCCTGAAAATGTACATTGTGCTTTAAAATTGAGGCTTGAACAGCAGTAGTCTAAAAGTCATTGTGAAACCATCAACCAGTTGTCCAGCAAAGTTTAAAAATAGAATCAATATAAAATAAAATTGCTTCACAAACCATACCTGTTTCTCTAGCTATCTGTCACTTGAGTGTGTGTGCATAAGTGATAAAGAAATAAGCCATTTTTAAAAATACTAATCAGCTATGAAACTCCTGGAACACTAAGATGCAAATAGGGCAAACCAGTACTTAACCGAATTTGTTCACCAGCACTTTATACTCCTGGAATTTTTTTTCATCAAGTAGAATAGTAGAATACCATACAACCAAACTGCTACTACAGAAGGTGCAAGGGAACATTGCATCTGGCCTGGATGCTTCAAAAGGGGATTGGACAGATTCCTGGAGAAAAAGTCCATCACAGGTTACAAACCATGATGGAGATGTGTAATCTCCAGGCTTAAAACCAGGGTACTTCAAGAGCCAGGTGCAGGGGAGTGGTATCACGAGACAGATATCTAGTCTCATGCCCTCCCATTTGGCGGGGCCACTGTGAAATACAGGAAGCTGGACTAGGAGGGCCTTTGGCCTGATCCAGCATGGCTCTTCTTATGTTCTTATATTAACAAATAAAAATATAAATAAAAGATTTCCGTCCACACTATTTTGCTACTTGTTACAAAAAGCAACAGAAAATCCCATTGAATCTTTTTGACTGTTTATAGAGAACTGTAATTTACTATAGTGGCAAAATTCAGTTGAAAAGAAATGTAAACAACTGAGAGAAATGCAAAAATACAGAGGAAAGGCACATACCACACACACCAGATACCAACAACAGAGATAACAAGGAGCACCAGGTACCATGTAGCAGCCGGAGCACAGAGTTAGAACAGACAAAGATAATGGATTTTCTCCCTTAATGCAAATTGGCAAGTGGCAATAGCTTGGGTGGAAAAAAACCTAATATTTTCATGTCTCTCTAAAAATGTTAAAAGACTAAAGAATGATCAAGGCTATAAAGTTTTTATTTTTTAATGATATATTTTAAAGATGTAATCTCTGGTTTTTAGTGTGCCTTTTTAAGGCTATAAGTGCCTTTGTTTTTTATTGAAAAACGTTTTACATTCTTCTCAAAAGCTTTTAACTAAAAAAAAGTGACTTAAATTATGCCTATGAAATAAGTTTTACATTTGCAATATTCTTTATTTGCAAAAACTTATAAAACTTTCTGATGTCTTTTACATGATTTTTACCTTCAATTTTTCACAGCTTTAGACTGATTTCTCATACTTATAACTTCTCTATTTTCAGTGACTGAAATATGTTTGTACATATGGAACACAGAAGCAATGGAGCTGTGGCAAATACAGGCTTCTGATTTCTTCTAGATCTTCTGGGCAAGAGCACCATGACTGAAGGGAACTGCAGAAATTATAAGAAATCTAATATTTTCTATATCATATTTTGATTAAGGCTAGGCATAGGAATCATGTATTTGGTAATTTATAATTTATAAACATGCTTTTGAGCTGTGGTGCTGGAGGAGAGTCTTGAGAGTCCCCTGGACTGCAAGGAGATCAAACCTATCCATCCTGAAAGAAATCAACCCCAAATGTTCACTGGAAGGACAGATTTTGAAGCTGAGGCTCCAGTACTTTGGCCACCTCATGAGGAGAGAGGAGTCCTTGGAAGAGTCCCTGATGTTGGGAAAGATTGAAGGCAAAAGGAAAAGAGGACGGCAGAGAATGAGATGGTTGGACGGTGTCATCGATGCAACCAATATGGATTTGACAAAACTCCGGGAGGCAGTGGAGGATAGGAAGGCCTGGCGAGCTCTGGTCCTTGGGGTCACAAAGAGTCAGACATGACTGAACGACTGAACAACAACAACAATCGCTATCATATTAGAGAGGATTAAGATGGATAATAGCTAAAACAAATTAAAGAGTAGAGGAGCACCAAAAGTCTCGTAAAGGTAAAGTAAAAGGTAAGGTTCCCCCCGCACATGCGTGCTAGTCATGTCTGACTCGCATGCATGTGTGGGGTGCTGCTCATCTCCATTTTCAAGCCACAGAGCCAGGGTTGTGCAAGTCAGTGGCCATGTGGCCGGAATCGCTGAACGCATTTCTGTGCACGGAATACTGTTTATCTTCCCACTTTTTATGGCAGCACCTACAGGGCTGTGGAGTCGGAGTCGAGGAGTCAGAGTTGGAGGAAATTTTGGGTACCTGGAGTGGGAAGTACAAAAAGCTTAGGAGTCGGAGTCGGAACATTTATCTACCAACTCCACAGCCCTGGGTACCTATTTATCGACTTGCACTTAAATGCTTTCAAACTGCTACGTTGGCATGAGGTGGGGTTAACAGTGGGCGCTCGCTCTACTGCGTGGCACCTGGGATTCGAACTGCCGAGCTGCCGACTTTGCAGCCAACAGTTTCAGCACTCTAGCCCACTGAGACATCACACCCCATAAAGGTTGAGTAGTGCTAGTAAAAAGCTCTATATACATGAAAGTGCAGCTATGTGAGTAGCATTTTTGTCAAGAAGTATTTCACACAAACTTAAGATTGTGAAAAGACATGGTTGGGTGGGAAACAATACACGTTCTTGAGTACTGTACTTCAGTGCTTCTTATAATTACCAACAGTTAAATAATCAATAAACTGATGAAAAATCTCCCTTCCTCTCTCCTTTTCCTGCTCTCCCCACAATAAGCCTGTTTCTCATTTCCTGAAAGAAGGCAAGGGTGAGGAGAAGGAAGATGAAAGTTCCCCTGATAGGCAATCATTCTCAGCCTCTAAGAACTTCCTATGTCTCCTCTGTTGGCAGATGAAGCTTCCCCTTAATTTGGCAAGCTCTGCTTCTTTGATCATAACATATCAAAATCAAAACTCTCTTGGACTCCATGAATGCACACCGGTTTGATCAGAAGAAGACTAAAAATAAAAGATTCATATACAGTTAATGATATCATCTACGCATAGGCCTTTCATTTGGGGGGGGGGGGAGGGGGAAATGTGGCTTCTATAATTTGCCAGAAATTTCCCCAAGCAGAATTCTGGGAGATGTAACCAAAACCAAAACCCCTCAAAGAAGGAGTTCCTACTGACATAACGTGTCTCTGGTGGCCATTTTGCTAAAAAGTAAACTCATACCATCATACAAAGTTTAAAACCACAAAGTCCCTGCCCCACAAAACAAAACTTCCAACATATGGGAGATTCCTCCCTCCCTCCCTCTCTCTCTCTCTCTCTCTCTCTCTCTCTCTCTCACACACACACACACACACACACACACACACACACACACACACACACACACACACACACAACTACTTGATGCCTTCTCTTCTCTTAATTAAGGCAAGCAAGCTGCAACAGAAAAAGGTGCATTAAGGAAAAGCTCTAAAGAAATAAGAGGAAAAGCTGTTTTCCCTATCACACAACACTAGAACTAGGGGGCACTCCATGAAAATTTTGGGTGCTAGATCGCAAACAAATAAGAGAAAGTACTTTTTCACCCAGAGGATCACTGATCTATGGAACTCCCTGCCAGAAGCATTGGGAATAGCTTTTAGGCTTGTCATCCTTAAGAAAGGATTAGACAAGTACATGGAGAACAAGGGTATCAATGGTTATCATTATGGATGCCTACGAACAACCTATGGGTTGAAGAGATAGGCAGGATATCTCTCAATGCCATTTGCAGGGAATCGTAAGCAGATGAAGACATCTGTTTTGGAATACCCTGAAGCAAATGGTGAGCCACTGTGTGAGACAAATGCTAGACTGGATGGGCTGTGGCCTGTTCCAGCAAGGCTGTTCTTATGTTCTTATGAGAGGGATGGGGAAAAAATCCCATAATTCAATTGGGACAAAAATCTGCCAAAAGATTAGGGGAAAGAAAGAGAAAGAGAGATTTAAGAGATTTCTGGAAACGTTGGTAACTTAGATGCACATAGACTGCAGTTCCCACAAGCCTTCACCACTAGTTTACTGGGTGGAATTTATGGGAGCTGCAGTCCAAGAACCGGGTGGGGGGGACTTCCAATTTTTCCCCAAAGTTTCCAGAAAATTTTCCTCTCTAATCCAAAGTGAATACAAAAAGGCCAGCCAGCAGGCCAATGGAAAATTGATAGCACTAACAGCTTCCATACTCACAAGGGGCTACTGGAGAAAAGAAATAGTGTTCCTCACTGGGTTCCAAGCCCATCGAGATTCACTTTCCCCTTGACATTCTGATTTGATGTTAACAGCAGCTCCTTTTATGCTGCTGGATAAAAAAAAATCCCAAGTGATTTGAAAGACAAGGGGTGAAAAGCCTGGCCCCACTGGCTAAGTGATCTCACATGGGGGTGGACCCTCCTGGGCACAAGCAATATTGGGAGTCAAAATCTTACTGTCTGATAGTCTCTATATGAACTACATTGAGCTAGCAGCATAGCAACTTGTTTTATTAAACAGAAACAAGCCAAAGAAGGTAGCGAGTCTACAGACTTATGTTTCTGGGCTGTACTTTCCAGAATTCTACTTGTGAAATTCCTGGATAAATCTGAGGATTAAAATCTAAAACTAGGAAAATCCACACCTTCAAATTTCCTAATTGCTAGGTGCATGGCAAACTGTCATTCTTTATGAACCTGCAACAAGAAGGCACCGGGTTGGTTTACAATCATTCTCCTCTCTTCATTTTATGCCAAAAACAACCCTCTAGTGGAAGTTTGGCTGAGAGGTTGGACTAAGGACACAAAATACGTTTTAGATATAGAAGGGTCAGTGATGTTATTCTATGCAAGCATTATAAGTAGAAACAAAATAAAAATAATAAAATCAGTAACTGTTGTGACTAAGCTGAGTACTGAACTTAAGATTTTCCTGTTCTACTCCAGGCAATTTATCTTCAGTGTAACATAAGCATAAAATAAATGTGTTATCAGAAACACATTCCATATAATAGTTTTTGACTTGGAGAAGCAGCATTAAATCATGACTGTAAAATAAAAAGGAAATCAAAGAAGAAGCTCCAAAAGAAGAGGAGGAAACACACAGCCTTATGTTTCATTTCTAAATCTCTGCATGATCATTGGAAGGCCCATCTGAACTAAGTCAAAGTGACAGACAGCTGCAATTTCTGATATAAAAAAGACACAGTCTTTCACATAGCTAAATTAGCACTGCATGTACCACATACAACTGACTGTGTCTACTCACAACATTAACAATTTCAAAATTAAGCATGGATAATATCAAGTTTAAACAGCGGTTTACACGTGAATAGTTCTTACCAGCAAACCATAGTAGATGAAGAAATAAGGAGTTTGCAGTTAAGGCCATATAATGTGGACAGTTTAAACTAGCTTAATTTTTCTTAATCTAAGAACACAGTAGAAACATTTGAAAGAAAATAAAAGTACTATAGTGAGTTTAACTACAGTTTCAGGGCTGCAGGGAGAATCCAATTTAAAAGCCTCTGGAATTATTTGTCTGCTTAGTATTAAAGTAATTACTTGCACAAAGTTATCTGTATGGAAAGAGAGATACCATTCACTTGGGGGGATGCAGTTCTCGCTTTAAGAGGCACCCTGCCTTATTTAAAGTGAAATTAATTATCACAAGAACAATTTGTTTGTTACATGCTTCAGTAACCTAAAGAATGCCTCTCAAGGACAAAAAGTACATTATCTTAACAATTAGGCAATGTGACTGAACTGGCTGAATGAAATGTCACATCACTGACATTCCAAGTTTTATGATAATTTTATAATTTACTACAACTGGTTACATTTGGAGCTATCCTTCAAAAAACAAAAATGTTCCTTCCATTTACCGAAGATGCCGCAACTGTAGTCCTTACAAGAGAAAGGAGAAGGAAGATAATTTCTACTGATCCCTGCTTATGTCCTTCCGCAAGCAACCACTTCTCTTCCTCAGTGGGAGTATTCTACTGGCTGTCTTCCAGTCACAGGAATTCTAGATTCAACTAAACTATAGCAAGACAAGCCTAAATGGGGAATACACAAGTAATTCTGGCAGTCAAATATTTTTAAAAGATGAATTCTACTGCAGTCCAGGTATTACAGTATACATTCTACACTCAGCAGTTTTCATTCCCAGCAACACAGAAAGATCATTTAAAGCAATCTGAGGAATTTAATCCCCTAGTTAAAATAATTTATTTCCATTTGTGTCTAATTTAAACCTTCAGGTTAAAGCTCTACTGTTTCATGTGCTAACAAAATAAGTCTGTTCATCACAAAAGATGTGTCAGGTACGATAGTTCTATTTGGCTTTCAGTACTGCATGCATAACAATAGTTCACACTCTATTAATGTCCTCAAATCACAGTCCAAAGTAAACTATTTGAAAATACAGGTAAGATGATGAAAATGTTTCAAAAGCATGAATATTACTAGCTCTTATAATGATTGTATTGACATATACAAAACTGCATTAAAACAACCTAATAACACTCAGGATAATTCTTCCCTACAAGATTAACTAAGTAGTACGAAATATATCTGAATATAGAATATTATTAAAGGTATGCTTTAACATGCTTTGTTGTAGGTTATAAAAATTATCCATTAGAGATAAAAACTCTTTGTATACAGGATATATTTCCTGAAGATTTTACTGATCTACATTATTCTTTACCATGTTTCATCCTGCCTAGTATTTTCTGTAGCTCCTGCATAAATATTAATAGTGAATGCAATCAAGATGCATTATTAAAATATACGTTCTGCTATATTATTGAGGGAGGGGAAACAATTTTAAATCAATTTAAGTTGCTCAGGCTGTAATTTCAGATTGGCAGCCTGACAGTAATTAAATCAGTTTCCTCGTACCAATAGAAAAAAAATCTGCTACTGTTCAATCCAGTATGATGAAATTTCTTCCCCATTTTAAGTTTAAAAACATATTCCACCAGAAATGCTACCTAAACTACTAATCAAAGACCTAAATTGTTTTGCATACCAACATTTAATAACTAAATACTTCAAAACAAGTGTATGCTTTCTTGTATATTATTATCTCTAAAACAAGACATCGAGTTTACAGAATCTGAAACAAAAGACAAATACTGTACTGCAACTTCAAATGCCTTTTACAATTGTATGACAGAATTCTTTAAATGTTTCCTTGCCACACTAAATTAATTCCTATTAAAGTAACTTAGGTCCAACTTCAGGCAATGCAATCTTATGTTTTCTTTTCCCGTAACAGAAACATAATGTCATCATTTTTACAGTCAAGTATTACAAACTCAACCTAGTAAGCAATTAGGCTTGTTTCTTACCTGTAACCCCCTCCTCCGCAGAATGCTTGAATCATCCATATTTTCAACTGTTGGTTACTTTAAAATCTTCCAATAGTATCCTGATGCTCACTTGTGCTATTTCCCCCCTTTTCCAATGTTACCGTGTTTACAGGTTTTTTTTTTAAAGGTGCCTCTGTCACAGACAGTGAGGGTAAATGTCTGTGAATAATTATATACGTTTAAATTCTTCTTTATTGCCACTGTCACAACATATTTGAACAACGAGACAAATGGAAATCCGGATTTCAATACCAAGATGTTTTTGTTTGTACACACATTTGTGTACTGGTCAAGCACCTAGCAATGGGAGCATGAACAAAATCCCAAAAGCAATCAGTTCATGTTTTCTCCTAATTCAGTCAAACTGATCTCCCACACAGGATCAGTAAATTGCAACAGCTATGTTGCAATAACCTCAAAAAACAGAAATCTTATTTACTTGAAAAAGCAGAGCCATGATCCACATTTCTTCAAAGCTCTTTACGTTTGAAGAAATTTAGAAATCCATTATTTATAAAGGGATCTCTTTATGTTCAAACTGCAGAATTCCTTTATCCTTTGTACAGACAAAGCAAATGTCAGAGTATTCAGATAATAGTAGCATATTCTTTTGTTTCTGCAGTCTAAAGTATGCTGAGCTCCTTCTCCTTCCTCGAATGTGTTGAGGCATGATCTCTTCTTTTAGTTCTGTGCTAAGAGCTTGCTACTCCTTTTATATGATGAATCCAGAACACATATTTCCCTTCGGAATACGTAACAATATGTTCATTGGAAAAGCTATTCGTCACTGGTAGAGCTCTTCCAAATAAGCCCTTCTATTTGATACTAAAGGGTTAAGTGGTATGCATATTTCTACAGATGCTTTCCCGCTCTGCATTGTGCCTCCACCTCCCTGCCACCAGGCAGTTATTCTCAAAATGTAACTCAATAAAACAAAATACAAATTATTTCCTCCTTGTAATTTTAAAATCCAAGGAAAATGAGTTTTTTAAACATCAACAATACAATATTCTGAAGAACAAACTTTGTAAATAAAATAAAAATTAGGTACAAAGTAAGGAAGACTTTTTTCTTCAGCTTTATTCTTCACAGTGGAATGCAAATTCACAAATAACAAATATTACAATTATTGTGGAATAAGTCATTAAAAACACCACAATAATCTTACTCAGGAGCTTTAGGGAGAAGATTCCAACCCTTAATTAAATTATATGAATAAAAACAAAAAAAATCCTATTTACTTTTCCCCTCAAGTGGAAATGTAACAAAAAGCATCAGATGTCACATATAAACCTAGCACTTTCAAATCATTTTAATTAAATTATTCCACCTTTTAATACGCGACAGGAAGAAGTCAGCTCTTCATTTCTTGCTAATCATCACAATGTACTTTTTGCTACAAGGACAGCATCACCAAAGACTGTCTCAATCAGAAATGGATTTCCAGTGCTTTAAAGGGTAGATATTTACATATTTCAGCCTATATCTAATGCCAGTACAGGCAGCTCCCAGCTCAAAATGAATAAAGCTTACTTCTATTCACTAGCAATCACCTCATCCTCAGTACCCCGCCTTTCATTTTGTTAAGGTGCTAACAAACCCTCAGCTTGCCAGAATCTTTTTCCATCTGCTGTTTTAAGCAAGTGAAAGCTGAATTAAGTCTACTGATTCTTTGTGAGCTACCCTACAGAGCAACTAACTGGAAGCAGGCTGATCAGGCAGCTTATTTGCATAAAGCACCATACAATGCAGAACCAGAGCACTACAGAAAGCAAGACTATCAGACCCTTGATTTTAAAGCAACAGTATCTTCCTGCCCCCAAAGAAACCAACAGGGAGAATAGCAGTATGTTTGGCCCTACATGTACTACCTCACTACATAGTTCTTAGTGTAAATGACAATGTAATGTCCGGGGAATTAAGTACTGTATAACATATTAAATTATTACTTCATACAACAAATACAAGCTCCCAACTTCTTCTACACATGAGTTCATATTGCTCATAGTCTATCTATTTAGGAATTCTTGACATTTCTCTTGCAAATTAAATACTTGTTTACACTAAGAGATTCAACTGTAAAATAAATCACATCATGATCTAATTATTTTAAGCTGGGTAAATCACTGCCAACCTATATTCAGAGAATGTCTGTGCCACTCAAAGATTTTAGTGGAAGGTGCTCATGATTCACCATAAATATGTGGTTTAGCTTTATTCCCAGGTAGTACATTTCTGCTTGAAACCCTACTATTCAAACTCTGTTCAAACTTTCAATATCATTTTATATTCCATAAAGCCTCTAAAGAAATAATACATAATACAAAAATGAATTATATACACAGCTTTCAAAGTTAATCTATTATGGAGTTTGTGTGCTGCATAGTTAAAAATAAGCACAACTCCTTAATTTTATAAAGACTCTGTCTAGCATTGTTCTATCTGTCTTGTGAAAATCCCAAAGTATTTATTTCCAGTTTTTCTGAAAATAAAAATTCTTAATTATAACTAAGAATATACCTGGTGTGTCCTTCAGAATATGAATTCAATCAACAATGGTATAAGAATCATCATGTGCCATCAAATCTAATCTGACGTACGGTGACCATTTTTCCAAAAAGACCAGTAATTACCGATACAAACCAGTCCAAGGGTAGGCAAAAAAAAATGAGTAAGGGCAGAAAAAGACACAGACACCAATAGTGTAAGTTGGCCATTTATATCTTGGGCAGTGAGAAATCCCTCCTTCTCTTTCCACCCATCATGTGAGAGCCCAGTCAATCGGCTTTGGCTCCAAGGCAATGTCTGTTCTTGTTCCACCACTAACCCAGCGTTTGTGCTGTCTGCTCCTTTCCTATCAATGGCAGTTTGTATCAGGCAAAATTCCTTATAGATTTTAACACATTTGCTAGTGCATTTGTGTATGCTACCAGAGGCAACAAGGAAACAGCCTGAAGATAAGAGAGTAAGTCTGCCTAGCCCTGACTCCTTTGCCTCAGCTTCTGTGTTTGGTTTTCTTTTCTTCCAGACACGTTTTTTTCTCAGTGCATGTATGTCAGGTACAGCCACAAGGAAACAGCTCCTGAGGTATTTGCCCCTTCAGTTCTGCCATTCCTCTATGTTCCCTATCTTTGACCTGGCACATTCTGTGGCTTCCAGTTCATTTATACGCCTCTTCCATTCCAACTGAAAAGTATGTAATAACATCAGTGGGGCCAGGCCTTCTGATGAAAAAATAAGTTTAAGCCAGTACTTAATCATAAGGACTTTGAATCGCGCTACAATGGGTACTAACCCAACCTCTAAACAAAGAGCCACATTGGAAGTACAAGGTGGTACTCCCAGGATAGCTCTCACAAATTTGGTCTGAACAATTTTCAGAGGTCGTAAATTAGCATAACTGAACACTTGGAGCAATAAAGCATTTGTGAAATGATTCCGGCCTTAAAAACTTGTATTGCCGATTGGTGTGGAAGAATCTAGTTAGTGCTGCAACATTTTTCTGAGCACTCATTGCTATGTGGTTTACATGTGTGAGCCAAGAGCCAGAAGAGTGGAATATTATGCCAAGATATTTATAATACGGAACTTGCTCAATAAGTCCATTTAAGCTTTGTTCTCATTCTGCTAACAACCATAATCTTAGTTTTGTCATAGTTGATTGTTAGTTGTTCTTTATTGCAGTAGGAGGAGAAGGATTTCAGGAGTCTTCTAAAGCCTACACACGTTGTTGACAATAAAACAGCATCATCAGCATATAGAAGTATTGAGAGTGGCAGGTGGCAAGGTTAGGTTGATGAAAATTTGGGTTAATTAAGTTACCAACTAGGCCACTGATGTAGTAATTAAACAAGGTGGGGGCTAATATGCAGCCCTGCCTCACTCCCTTGAGCACTCCCTTAAGATCCCAGATGAATTACATAGAACTCGCAGATATGTATTTTCATGGAATCACCTCACCACATCAGCAGAAGAAGCCGTTTATCAATACTAGTGGTCTCAGATTTAGACCACAGGCTTTCCCTTGGTATTGAGGTCAAAGGCAGATTTGAAATCTATAAAGGCTGCATATAAGGCACTGCCTTTAAGAGAAGAATATTTGCATGCCAGGTGATGCAAAATGAGACACTGATGTATGGTAGATTTGTCCTGCCTGAATCCGGCCTATTCCTCTTCAAGTATATTCTCCTTCAGTAGCCAATCCTGTAATTTCCCCAGTAAATGGCTCACATAAAATTTACTAATGGTGTTAGTAAAAAAGCTAACTGGATGATAATTAGCTGGGCCTCTTCTATTTCCTTTTTCGTAAATTGGAACAATAGCTAGACCACAGTCCTTGGAGAAACAAGGTTGGGAACCACTGCAATGAGTCTGCTTTGTATCATCTCATATCTATCCTGCCTAATAAAGTCTATAAAATATAGTAATCCTCCAGCACCCCATAAGGAGGAATGCTTTCCCAGTAATACCACCTGGAATCCTGTTGAATGGAGGTGGCAAAATCTTGCCCTAAGAAACAAACTGCTCTACCATGGAGAAAAAGCTACAGCAACAGATGTTAATTCAAGAAGACATATCCTCTTTTGCAACTCGTATTGATGGGAGTCACCTTCTATGCCAGCCCTGATAGAGGATAAGGACTACTATGCTGAAGAGATCAGCTCTCCTCTTGAGAAACTTAAAAGCCAATGAAATATGCTAGAAATTTCTATCAAGAGGTGGATACAACTTAGAACTCTGAAAGAAGAGACACTGAACATCTCCATCCTCCTGAAAATAACTGTTTTTCTCATAGCACTCAAAGATATGGGGTGACATGGGAGAAAGAACAATTATGAAGCCCATTCTCCTCTGTATTAAGTCATATATCTGCTGCAGTTTTACAAGAACCTGACATAACCCACCATCTTCCAAACAGTAGGGTGGTGTTACAACCTATCAGCAATGCAAAGACCAAACCCACCCTTTCTACCTGCACTGCAGTCAGCCTACTTCCCACTTTGGTATTCAGAAGCATTAAGGAAAAAAACATGGAACGTGATTAGCCACATGCTCATTTGCATCCAGTCCTCCTTCCATTATAATCTCCCAAAAGCAGATCTGAGGGTGGATTATTAAGCCTTGCCAAAGAGCTGGGCAGCAAATGTAAAGAGTAGAGGACAGACAAATAGACAAAGGTGTCTGGCAGGCTCAGCACTGATAATTATTGCGTAAACTTTTGGCCTTTGCCAATACCAGTGATCAAATCCCCAGATTAAGCAACCAGGTAAAAAGGGAAACCCTTTTTATGTGCATTTTCACTGGTTGTAGCTGTACAAGTCTATCTACAGATAATTTATATCAACTCCCAATAAAGCAGGCATGTTAGTCTGTCTCAAAAGGTTAGCAAAAGAAACAAATACTGTACAGGGTTGCCACTTAAATTTCATTGTTATTGAATGAAAGGAAGAATTTACTATCAATATACTGTATTTGAAATACATAAAGCAAAGACATTCCTCTAAAATGCCAACAAAAGTAACATTTCCCTTTGAGAAGCTTTAACAATATTTCTAGTTTTTTAATTCAATGTTGCACTGGATATGCTCCCAATGCAACATATTTCCCAATGTTATATTGGGAAATATGTTGGACTGGGAACATATTCAATGCAATATTTCCCAATGTGGTATTGGAAAATATGTTGGATTGGGAACATATTCAATGCAATACTTCCCAATTTTGTATATGCAACAACTCATTTAAAATCTTAAATTTTTAAACCAGTCTTTTATTTATGCTTTCCCCCCATCAGCATTTAGCCAGGAGGAAGAGGATTTGATCACCACAGCTGTTTTAAAGACCCTGTTGGCAAGAGAGGATTTGTGAAAATTCCCAGCATGCTATAACATACCCAATTACCTTAATAACTTATGCAAATGAATTATGGTCTCCAGCTTACTACAGGCTGACAACATGTCTCTAATATTATGGCTCATATAATACAGTTTTCATTTACTAGTTAAGTCCAAGTAACAAAAAATACTGCTTTCTAAATCTTTTATAAAGAAATAATTGTCTCTTAACATTTTCAGTTTTCCAGTTTACCTCAGTACCAAAACAAGAACACACTTCAGTTCACTAGATCTGACCGACTGCCTATATAGTGGCTTTCCATTTTAGGTACTTCAAGAGTGACCAATTGCAGCTACAGCTCAAATTAATCAGTGAATGAGAATTTCAACAGGAATGATTACAACATACAGTAGTAACTTGTAAGATGAAGTTAATTTGTTCTACAAGTCAATTCGTCTTATGAAAAATGTATCTTACAAGGCACAGTTTCCCATAGGAATGCATTGAAAACTAATCCGGAGTGAACGGATTAATAGGTTTTCAATGCATGCCTATGAGAAGGCTGTCTAAACCCCACTCAATCAGGGGACAAAGGAAGGCAATCCCCTCCCCTGCAGTTGACAGACAGCTGATTTTGACAGCTCAGAGGTGCCAAAACAGCCCAGGCTGGGCGAGGATCAATGGTATCTCATAGAGATACGATGGATGGAAACCATCTTAAGGGGCATTGGTCTTCCAAGGTATTACTGTATATGCTTCAAGGGGAAGAAAAGGGTGGGGTGGATGGGAGAGAAAGCAAACAGCACCATGTTCTACAAGACTGATACAAAACATTTAAAACTTTCACTCCGAGGTGTCAAGAGTGCAAAAGAATCCAAGAAGTAGAAAAAAATCAAAAATAATATCAAAACATTCAAAAGAATATCAGAATTTTTGAACTATAGACAAGAAGTGGACTCAGTCAGTGTTACTTATGGGAAGAAGGAAATTCCAGCTTTCTTCCTCTTCCTCCACCAAGGTATCTAAAGTGATAAAAGCAACAATTTGTTCAGGACTAACACCTCTTTCAAGGTTTGTGCAGTGATCGAACATCTACAGACTAGGACACACATCTGGAAAGCAAAAACCCACATTTTAGCAAATAAGCTCAAGGGTGCAAGTTGCTCACCTTTTTTATTTTTTCAAGATACTCAGCACTCTCTGACACAGATGTATTGATATACCAATGGAAATTAACAGCTTCTAGCCTGCACCCAATTATGTCATTGTTGCAAGTGCACAATCCACTCTGCTAGCAAATGTGCATCTGATCAGCTTTGCTCATAAGGGCAGATCCAAAAGTACAATAGTGAGATCCAACATGGTCATGCTGGTAAGATTCTAACTCCATTATTCTTACATTGGAGCTAGGCCAACATAGTCACTTTCAATATTTTTAAAGTGCAAACGCTATCATTTAGGCCTCTGCAGATTTCTAATGCAATAGTTCATTCAAAAATATTGGTATAAAATACCTACAACAAGATATGATTTTTTTTATAAGTAGCATTGATCAAAGAACTAATGCCAATTTAAGGTAATCGGTAGCGCCACTGATGTTAATATTCATAAATCCAAATAACTGTGAGGAAAAAAGTTAATATCTATAAAATAATTTTCTCTTTATCAAGGATATGCTAGCTCTTATTCCTCCACAATTACTCATCAGAATACTTAAAGTTAAACAATGGATTTCATTTTGTTGTTGTAGTTTCGGTTTCTGCTGATATATCTGAAAGCTTCTTGCCAATATTTTGGTAGAAGAAAAATATGTACATTTGCTGAAAAGCAATAATGCAGGTAATTGCTAAATTGGCAAAGTACTGTCAATGTTTTTCTAACATTGATTTTTTTTTTTTGCTTCACCAACGTCCATGGTACTTAATCCCAGATAAAAATTTTTACTGCTCACTGAAGCTTCAGCCATTTTTAATTGATCTTAACATTCCTGACATTCTACAGAAGCAATGAAAAAGTACCTGGGATCAGTAATAAAAATGGCTACATTTTTACACTACACAATTGCTTGCTGTCAGCTGAACATCCCTTTCACTAATTATCCTGGAAGACAAAATAAACTAAGCACTGAGTGTTTGTGGTGATGGCAACATAATTTTATAATGCTTCAATCATTTGCCTGGTCTTTCCCTATGAGTCACAAATATAAGAACAGCACATCATTGGTATTAGGTTGCTTGTTTCAGCTGGAAACCATTTGATTTCATTTCATTAATTCCATAAGCAGCCTACAAAGATACCTAACTGAAGGGCTGGAAAGGTGTGGGGTTTTTAAAACTGATTTCAGCTTCTTGAGTAGTACAATTAATATAGCAGAAGAGTCAGAAACTGAAAAAAGAGGTACGCAGCTTGGGGTGCTCTTGGACCCATCCTTGAGCTTGGATGCTCAGGTCATGGCTGTGGCCAGGAGTGATTTGCACAATTAGGGCTAGTATGCAAATCACGCCCATTTCTTAAGAAACCAGCTCTGGCCACAGTGATACATGCCCTAGTGACATCCTAGCTTGACTACTGTAATGCACTCTATGTGGGGCTACCGATAAAAAGTCTCAGTCAGGAAACTTCAATGAGTCCAAAATGCTGCAGCCAGACATCTGACTGGGGCGGGGTACAGAGATCACCTCACACCCCTATTAAAGCAGCTCCACTGGCTGCCAATCAGCTATCGGGCGCAATTCAAGGTGCTGACCTTGAACTAGAAAGCACAGTAAGGCCTGGGTCCTAGCTACCTTAAAGATAAAATATCACAGTACGAACTGACTTGGGTGAATGATGGTCTATCTATTATCTGACTTTTATATGGATCTAGAGGATGTTGGGAAAGGCAGTAAAAGATAGGAAGGCCTGGAGAGCTTCGGACATGACTGAACAACAACAACAACAACAGGATCACATAGACTTAGTGTTTATAACTAGTAATAACCTTATGGGTTTACATTGACACTATGTTTTCAATGTTCGTTTCCATCATTCATAACTTTACAAGGAACTTTACTCCCCTTTAACTGCTCGCGTCCTCTTGTAGCTTTAATGTAATGTTGTGTATTAATGCAGTAATGGCCCTCAATTCCCTGTTCTCAATACTTGAACATGTCTTAACCGTACTGGACTGTATATTATCCCTCATTCTGTAAGACACCTTGGGTCCTTTTTCCAAGGAGAAAGGCGGGGTAAAAATACTCTAAAACACATAAAAGCAAATAAAACAGTATGCTCCCTTACCTAGCTTTTGCTGGCCTGTCCCTGACCATATTCATTCCAGGAAAGCAACCCTCTCATGCCCTCCAAATGGCTTCCCAAGTTGGAATGTATGCCTTGGGTTGTAAAAAGATTCCACACCCAGACTTGAACTAATCTAATTATACTGGAACACACTAAAAACAGCACTGCACTTTGAGTTGTGGCATGTATTCCCTATGTCAACTGCAATACAGTACTGTATTAACAAACTGGGTAGGTAACTAATGTCACTAAAAATAAGAGAACTTGCTTCTAAGTAGAAATACATAGTTGTCAGAATTACATAATGGGAATGAAACAAATAGCAATATGGTATATGCATTTGTAAACTTAGGGGAAGGGGTGTCAAAAAAGTTTAGTAGGCATTAATTATATGCAAGTTCAAGGAGAACAATGGCAAACTCTTCATTAAAATTTAGACCGAAATATACCTGCATGTAGATGAATCCCACTGAACTCAATTTTGAGTGGACATTGATAGAAGCAGGTTCTCAGCAACTGGTCATTGAAACAACAGGGATCATGAAGTTATCTCAGCTTTCCCCAAGTTCTGTGTTGTTCTATATTACTACGTTCTCAGATATTTCATAATAATTCACAGGGGAATGGTGAATTAGTCTAATATGCATATCTTACACGTTCACCAAGAGATAAAGGTTAGGACGGGGAGGGAAGTGAAGAGCAAGCTATAACCCGGTCCACAAAATATTGATGCTATGAGAACATAGCTTTCATCCCACTGACCTTCCATCCTGAATAGCTCTTCATAAAATATTTGCAAGACTGAAAAATAAGAATCTTGCTTGCCAAGCACACTCCAGCAGTTTCTCACTTTACACTCACAACAAGACTGCTGTCAAAAAGAAAGCAGAGTTTTTGTGCCAAAATCAATTCAACAAGCTCTTAAGACAAAAAACAAAAATCAAAAGAAAGAAAAGACACAAAACACAGCACTTGAATATAATGAGAACTGCAATCATTCCAGCTGACAGGAGATGACTACCAATTATCATAAGGCAAGTTCATTGGCTACATAGCTATAAGCTGACATGCTTCGAAATATATTACAAGGATTCAGATTCTGTTCAATATGGAAATTTTCCACCACCTGCTGACGACCTTCTCCTAAAATGGAAATGAAAGGGAAGCAACATCTAATTGGAAGAGTTGAACATTTTTACAAATAACTGTGCTAAATACTGTGATAAATGCTGTAAGAGCCAACTTATAGTTCTCTGCTAAATATAATCATTTAATAATCACTATATCAGTATAATGTATTTGTACATAGGAGAATGCGTGGAACAAATGACTATTTCTAAAACTATTTTAATGCAAGATAATAAACTATTGTTTAAATAAGTGTATAAATAAATAAATAAATAAATAAATAAATAAATAAATAAATAAATAAATAAATAAATAAATAAATAAATATTAACTACTACTCTGTTTTACTCTGGATTAAGTCTGTCACTGGACACAATTATTTTCCCTACATTGTTGTTTTGTATTATCAAGTCAGAACTGACTTATAGTCTTATGGCTTTCAAGATAAATGAGGTATTTAAGGAGTAGTTTTACCAGTTCCATTCCCTAGTAAGTTTCCATGGCCAGGTGGGGAACTGAACCCCAGTCTCCAGAGTCCTAATCCATCACTTTATTCATATTGGGTACCTATATAATTAGCATGTAAATAACTGAAAATTTCTATTTTCAAGTATATTTACTTTGAATATTATCCTATTAGTATAGCTTATTAAAAGGTCCTAAAAAGTCATTCAGTTTCTGGTGCTCATTTTTCCTCTCATAACGAATGTCTCAATGAAAGCACACAAATGTTTTCTTAAAAAGGAAAGTAACTTAAAAGAGCCAACACCTTGAACATTTAAGAAAAACTCAATGTCAGAAGGGGGGTAATGATTTTGAAGAATGGGGAAAATACCATTGGATGGTTTCAGCGTGACAAACAGTGAGGCAGCCAATTTGGAAAATTAAACAAATTGGAAAAAGTATGACTAAGTGTAAGAATGGATTAACAGATGCAAGCTGCAGGTGGAGGGTGACCTCATGCATTTTGGGACCCAGATCCACTCACTCCTCCCATGCGATCCTCATGCCAAAAAAAATTATCATTCTGCTATATGTTAATAACAAACAAATATGGGATGTCATGCAGACAAACACAGTTTAGCTTAGTAAAGTCCCAAGATTTGTAAAATAAATATTTTCTTAGAACAAAACTTAACAGACATCCAATAGCCTAATAAGAGGCTACAGGGGGCCAACTAACTGTGAATATATTTTAATATATCTGTGTGCACTTTTTCTGATACATATACTCTCAAAATGTAGTTCACATGATGGAGAGAATGTGGCATCAAAGTTCTGACTTCTGACAATGCTTTTCAGGGTTTTCCAGATATAAAATAGACAGAATTAGTATACCATTCATTTCTTCTGGAGGTACTCTCGGATTGTGCAGCTTGCCTAAGACTGCATTGGTGGGCTCTTCTGGAACACACAGAGGGGAACTAAACTCCTAACATGTGGCTCTATAGTCTGGCAGCAAAGTCACTGGAATATTTAGCCAGTTGTGTTGAATGCAGCTCACGTCAATTATTTCTAAGATCATTTTAACTCCAGTGATACCCCAGTTTACATATGCTTCGGTTAACGGAAAAAAATTGCATGACAAAAAAAGACATTATAGGAAATGGGGATACATTGGTTTAAGAATTTTTTCAATCGAATGCTCCACTTTACTTTTTTTCTGTAAGGCATTGTGAAAAAAGTGTACCTAGGATGCATTGCACCCCTGTAGTTTGAAGAGGGGTGGGAGGAGCTGGAGTGGTTTTTGATTGAGTTTTGGAGCCATTCTAGACATATTTTACAGTGGGTTTTTTTGGACTTTTTGAACTTTTTTGGTGCATTTCTCAAGCACTGGGAAGGTAGGGAGCTGGGCTTCGTCATTTCCATGCCTTTTACTATGCTTTTGTGTTGCTCTGCATTGCAGAGGGAGAGTGAGCTGAGCTTCATCATTTGCATGCTTTTTACTGTGCATGCGGGATGAGGTGAGCTTCATCGTTTGCATGCTTTTTACGGCGCCTTTGGATTGCATTGCATTGTGGAGGAAGGGTGAGCTGAGGCTTGTGACTTCTGTGCCTTTTACTGTGCATTTGCATTGCACTGCATTGCATGGGGGGTGAGCTGAGCTTCACATCCCTCCAACATGCTGAAAACAAACTGTTCACACAAATGCAAACTAGATCCCCACATAAGGTTTTTGGAAAGAATAATTTGCTCTGAACAGCCAATTCCTGTATGGCCTATTGTAGACCTTAAAATTCCATTTTTACAATCAGGGAGTGACCACCCAGACTGAATGATATTAAACAACCAAGATGGGAGAATGGGAGTATTTTACAAATCATACTGCATAGTGCCTTCTTATAGGGACACAGTTTTCCATTTGGAGCAAAATTTTATTTCCCCAGGGTGTCCTAAAATGGACTAAATAACAATATGTTGTTCAAGAGGATCTGGAGAGATATGAATGGCCTCCAACGCAGAGACATTTTGCCCTTCATGCTATAATTCTCAATTTTTTTCAAAGCAGAAAGTATCCACTAAGAGCCCATCCATACTATGAATTTGTTCATCTTTCTTTGTACCAGTGATACTTGCACTGTAACCTCGTGTCTACAGAGTACAGGGTTAAATCTACTGTTAACAGTAGTTTCAGTTAAGTGGGACTTAAAAAGCCATTGCTTTCTGGGGCATTTTACAATATCATTCAGTGGTGGTATACTTTTTATTCTGCTCTGCTACAATTTGGTCCTGATCGGCTCATGCTGACCCAAACATACTTAGGCAATGTAGCCCTTCTTAGTGTCAAACAATCTCATATAATACTAAAAGGCCTAGGGACCTTCTCTATAAAAAAAATCTTGTTGGGCCACAGAAGGGAATGTGATGTAACAACAAGCTTCCAAATATTTTAACCTCCCAGGACAAGAGATCCTAGGACTGAGGCCCGACCAACCAGAACATTGCAGGCGTTTTCACTTCAGGTGGCCACTCCTACGGAGGCCCGGAAGACAATTACTCAAAACCAGGCCTTCTCAGTGGCTGCCCCCACACTGTGGAACAAGTTACCAAGAGAGATTCGCCTAGCACAGTCCCTGCCAGCCTTCAAAAAAGCCCTTAAGACACTGCTTTTCAGATAGGGATTTGGAAACCATTAGTAAGGTTTGGGGTTTGTTTGTTTTTTATTGCTGCCGTCATGGTCAATCCCCTTTTTTAGTTTTATTAGCGCTGCTTGTCATGTTTTGTTTTGCTTTGTTTGATCTTTCTGTGTAAACTGCCCAGAGTTCCTTTAGAAAGATAGGTGGTATAGAAATATATAAATAAATAGATAGATAGATAAATGTAAATACATTGGTGGTGAACATTTAGTACTCCAGATGTTTTGGACCACAGCTCCCAGAATTCCAAGCCTGCTAATGACAAAGGACTGTGGGAGTTGTGGTCCAAAACATCTGGATTGCCGAAGGTTCACCAACACTGTCCTAAGACTTTCATTATTGATCTCAAACTGGCTTCTGTAGTACATCTTTAAAGGACTCAAGAGTGTCCAAGGCTTATTATCTTACATATATTAATCACCCAGTTGTATATAATATCTCATGGTGTAGAGCAGTTGCCTCCCTTAACAGCTCCAATCTCTGACCCAGCCACACTGATTAACAATCCTATGTCAGTCAAGGCCTCCTAGCCTACAGCTACTACTGCCATGGCCAAGACCTGGTAACTGAAGGATTTTACAGCTTCACAGTCCTATTTCATGACTGTCAACATCATCTGACTATGCCTTCTTCACTCATACTACCATATTTGTGTCCAAAGTTCAGACTGTAAAGGATCAGAGAGGAGCTTTTTTGGAGACAGTTTGGGATTTCAAAAAGTATCAAAGGCAGACCCCATGTACAGTTTGGGAACTGGCATTCAAAAGACAGAGTTAAGAAGGCAAATAATTAAACTTATGTACAGTATTTTTAAAAGGGTTTTTTTACATTGAAACTGGCAAAACTTCCCCAGTAGATGGCACCATAACATAAAGTTCATACCACCTGTGGGATATGAACTGTCATATGTATGCTGTACAGTACCTTCCTTTCAATAAGGGCTATATGCACACCATTATTTTAACAGATAACCATCCATCAAGAAGAATAAAGCCTGAAATGCTAAGACAATATATTTCAAGTCCATACTAGCAAATCAAGTATGCTCAAATCCTACAGTACTTTAAAGGCTAACAGATTAGACTGCACTCCTGTACTTTTTTTTATTTCAGAAGTAAGACCCATTGATTTCAAAGGGTCTTCCTTCTAGGTAAGTAGGTAAAGTATCAGTCTGTAAGGCAAACTAACACTAATCTCTATAAAAAGGTGAAATGATCTCGTTCATTGATACTTCATTTCAAAATATATTTTAAAAACTGAATATGGAAAACCCCTTTGATATTGGTTTTCTACTTTTGACAGCAAGAATCCTCTGCCCCCATAATTTCAGCTGTCTTGTCCTCACACCATCAGGAGAGATTTAGCAATTGCATAGGTCTCAACAAAAATGGAAAACAGATTCATAAGGGGAGAGTCACAGTTTTAATATAGTCCTCTCTTTAAAAGAATCCTAATTTTATCATTTTTGTGAAATCTGGAAGACATAAAATGATAAAAACATTCTTCCCCCTTCCATGCTGCCAGTTTCTCATAGCTCCTTGTGAAGAGTCTATCAAACTGTATAGGAATGTAATTCTAAGTGCAAAAATCTAACTTTATCATAGCATTAATATTTAAGAGAAGTTTAAAAGGATGGAGAAGTTTAAAATATTGACAAGCATTATGGATTAACCATTCAGTAAATCCCACCCAGTGCCCTCAGAATGACAACTCCTTATTAACTATATGTGTCTTAAACAACAGCAGTTAAGAGCATAACATTTAGTGTTTCTGAGTGTGCCTGACCACTATCTAACAGTACACACCTTGGGCAGATAAATTGGAGGTCATCAGCAGTGTTCTAGAGAACACATTAGATGCTCTGCTGAATATAGGAGGCTTGGGGCACATACAAAACTCATGAAGAAAATTAATTTTCACCATGCTCCCAATATTCTACAATACCAACTGAAAGTCAAAAGAGTTTCATAATACTATGATCATGTGATACCCAGACATGGACATGGAGCTCTCACTATAAGAGTCTCCCAGTCCCTCAAGTAACAAATGTAGGAAAGGCAACCTAAGGAGGTCCTTAAAGACAACATAAAGACAAGAAGACTGCTCATCATATAAATGTGTTAACTTCTGGGTTGCCCATGGGCTTTGTACAAACTTAGAAGTTCAGTATTTTGTTTTCAAACAAATAGTTATGATTAAGTAATTATTCTGCAATATAACTGGAACCAGCATTGATGGTGTCTACTCATACAATTTAAAATTTGCTCATACAAATCCCTCTCATGATTGAGAATTCAAAACACCACATCACTTCTAGATATTCTGATGCTGCATGGTTGATGAAAGTAAGTTTTTAGGAACAGGAGCATAAGTTGAAGTATATACCCAGAATTGAAAGTAATAAAGACAAGATAGCAATCAGAATGTGGAATTATGAATACAAGATATTTTTAAATATATTTTAAAGGTATGTAATATATCAAAACATACCAAGCCAGCCGTAAGTGATGGAGCAGACTGCCCTAGAGACTGATTTCTCATGCGAACCAAATTTGTTGATTCTCCAGTTGGTTGCCATGTCGATGGTCCTACTCCACTGTGCATACTGGTGGATAAAGGAAGCAACTGCTTTCCTTTAAACAGAAAAAAAATACATATTTTACTTGATATTTGATTTCATAATGCAATGGCTCAATTACAGAGTAATATAAATAAAATTTTATTTTTAAATATCACATTCAAATATTTTAAAAGACTTGTTATAGCCCTAGATAAGTAATCCTTATCTATTCAAAGAGGGCATTTATACATGTAATACTGTAAATAAGTTATCATCTGATGTGAGATGAACAAAACAGTTACCTGACAAAGAACTGGCCAAACTGCCCTTTTGGAGCTTACAGTCATCTTGACTCAACTGACGATGAAGTTTACTTTTCCCAGTTGAAGAAAAGATGTCAGGGTTACTAAGTTTTCGGCAACGCAGTGAAAGCGGTTCTGCCACAATGTCCTGGAACAATAGTAAAAAGATTACAAAAATAAGGTTCATGACTACGGGAATCTTACGTTAATTTAAAAACAGACAAGACTGTATACTTATAGTGTACACTATTTGGCCCACAAGTTCTCAAACGTATAGTTTAGTTTAAAGCAAGTTTACTCAAAATGAATTCTATTTCATCTAATGGTGATGTTCCCTGGTATAAACGTTCAAGGCTTTGAATCTTAGGTTCTCAGTTATTACACCTACCTGACTTGCCTTTTTAAAGTGTCATTTTCAAATTTTTCCTTAGGTACGTAATACAGTACTCACTCAACCCAATACTCACTATAATCCAATAATCTAAAGAAAATATGAAGCTTTCCTCTTCAAAACAAAAATAATCCCCCTTAAAAAAACCTCTTTTCTTCAAGAAAGATATTTATCTTTTGTAACAAAAAAAATATTCCTTTATCCAATGAACTAAAAAATAATAAAAGTATTACTATTTCAAGCTATTTTCATGCTAACAGCACACCATCACTTCTGCTAGGTGGAAGGTACAATTACACGTACAAAAAGGCTACACAAATTCATTCATGCAGCAAATTAACTAACCCAATTCACAAAAGCAGCAAAAAATTCCACATAATAAAAGCCATTAGTAGCCTTTTTATATTCTCTGAATTTTACAAATGTAGCAAACATCTGTTCAAGTTAATTATAAACAAACAATATAAGTTAAAGGAAGTTTAAAAATTAGAACTGACTTCAGTTAGCATATTTCAGCCAAAGGAATTACACTTTCTTACAGACACTGCAACTGCATACCACAAAAAGTGAAGGATAAATGCAAAAACCAATGCATGCAGAGTCACACAGCAGAAATCAGCCTATATGACAATAGACACAAGCACAGATACCTACAAGTGTAGATAACTGCTATAGAATCTCTTAAATCCTTTGTATAAGAACAGGTTCTCTGGTATCACCGTTTGCCACGACCATTTTTCTAGGAAAATCAATATTACATGGCAAATTTAGCTCTCACTTCAAATACAATAAACAGACATACATATCTCAGCACTTCCCAAATCTCATCAATTTAGTAGTGCATACTGCAAAATCAAGTGACAAAGACTATGAACCATGTATTTGTTTCAAATATTTTCAGTGAGGAAAAGAAAACTAACAGCGACTAGAAAATTCCCTTCATTGGTTCCAGATGAAGTCTGCATCCATTACACTAGGATCTGTCATTAGAAAAGCAAGCCTTTACTTCAAGGTACCACATAATGTAAAATGAACTAATACACACAAATCAACTATTCCAACAAGAAACACAAAACAAAATAAAATGCTGTTTTGGCACTTTAAAGACTAATGGCTATATTTTAATATAATCCACTATCTTTCAGCAAATGTTTCACAATGTAGCCTCTGTATTTTACTCCTATGTCTGAAGAAGCTGGCAGTGTTCCATGAAAGCTTACACTAAAATATTGCAGTTGGTCTTTCAAGTGCCACAACAGCTCCTTTTTTGCTTTTCTTTTCTTTTCTTTTCTTTTCTTTTCTTTTTTTTTTTGCATTTATTGAAATGCCTTCACAGACTAACATGGTTAGAACTCTGAAAACAATCCACCCAGAATCCCATGACTTAATGCCTGCCAGCATATGTCCAACAGCATAAATTTCAGCAGCAAACTGTCATCGTTTAAGCTGAAGCTCACATTTTTGTCATATGCCAACTCACACAACTGGTAAGTGACAAAAAAAACGTGCCAACTTAATTGAACTACTAACAATTCGTCACTGAGATTTAAACTGCTTGACATATGCTAACAGCCACAAGTAACAGACCCTGGTCTTCTCCTTTGGCTTTGTAAAGCAGAGCCGACAATAACAATATTTGGTGGTTCCTCCATACAGTGAACAAAATCTTGTTGGTGTAACTTTATACTAGCATAACCCAGATCAGGTACCAGAAATATTTAATTTAAATTCAGGGAATTTTTTCTATCTACCCCAACCAGTTCTTTGTTGCTTAGGTCTCTCTTTTGTCCTGGGAAGTCCCTAAAATCGGAGAGGGGGGTGTTAATTATAAAAAAAATTACTGCTGGATCGAGACTGTCAGTGGCAAAGGATTCCCAGGGTAAAAGGAAGCTCTAAGGGGACAGAAAAATTACCAGGAAAATATTTTTTTTCCCTGTGCCCAAATCAAGTTATGCCGGTATAAAATTAAACAACAGGATTTTGCTCTGTGAATGCTAAAATACTTGCATTCTCTTAAAAAAAGAAAATTCAGCCTGCCTCTTGCAAATCTATTTCAATTGCACACTTGACTTGCATTATGTAGTTTCATGTCACTCTTACTAGAATGTACTGAGGCATAGCTTACATTATCAAGTTTATTTATTTAACATTAACTTGGCATCCCTAGCATTGCTACAGATACTCCAAATGCTCTTTCCATTGAACCTACAATGCAATAACCATACAGTATATACAGAGGTTATAACCATTAGTTTGGAAGTCATTCTCAGTAACATGCTGATTTAACAATTAGCAGCACATTCGAAAGATATAACGTTTTTAAAAATTACAGCTTGATTCTACAAATCAGTTTGACAGGGTGTCTGCCTACAGCATGCCTATAAGAAGAAGGCATTCCCAGATATCCATATTTCGGCCGGGGGTGGAGTGGAATCATAGCTTTCTTAGCTTGGCCCATCAAAGATTTCTTGTTGTGATGATAATTTGAGAAATTAATTAACAGTAATTAAATGTTGTTCTTAATGGAGTCTTCCAGTTTGTTTCAAAAACTCCCTTTAAAAAAAAGTAGAACTGCCATAAAAGGAAATGGAAAATACAAGTTTTGTCTTGGGAGACGTGATGACAGAATATTTAGAATATGAAACTTCTCTGTTCAATAGTTTGAGATAGGAAAGGGATAAAAATTCAAATGAGATCTGAATGCACCCTTGCACATATTTCACAAACTGAACTGAGGTTCTACCTCTTGACTGAGTTTACATTCAAAGAAAGAAGCTGCCAATACTAACCTTGGGGAAACAACTAGAGGGAAGCACAAGCAAAAGCAAATAACAACAAGAACATTTGCATAACCTTTTGCTTCCCTCCACAGTTTTGCCAGGCACACTTTCTCAAATTTCATTATGTGACTTTCTCAAAAATCCAGACAATGAACAGATATCCATTACTAAACTCAAATGACCATGAATGGAAAAAAAACTAGACTGAATCCATAGGTATTATTAGGGAAGAATACATAAAAGACAATTTCTACATAAAAAAGAAACCAAACACCTACATGGAAGAGAGAAGAAAAGCTTAAAATTATAAAGAAGAGGTGAGAAGCAAAAATAAAAGATAATAGAAATAGAGTCAGATTCGTAAGCCTGGATGCAGTTTTTCAGTAACTGTCTGGTAAAGGTAAAGAGAACTATTATAACAGTTACTGCAAAGAAACAGACAAAAATAACAGAAAGGGGAATGTGAGGGAAGCTTCTCAGAAGGGAAGAGAGGGACCCCTGCACGCCCAGCTGAGTGGATGGAGAAGCCAGGGCAGAAAGGGGAGCCTGAGAAAAAACTGACAGTGTCACCTGTGGAGAGGTTTATGTTATTGAAGGGATACTATGACACCCTCAAAATAATTGAGCAACAGAAGGAAAGGGAGAAGGAAAAGGACCCGGGTCCGACCGGAAGTTAAAAGAAGGACATGGCAGGAAAAGCTGACCAGTCTGCTCTGGTGGAGGTGGGGTTCGGGACTTGTAAGAAGGGCGAGAGACGGGAGCTTCCAGAAGGATGGGAGTTGGTGTGGATGGAGGATCCCTGGACAGGAAACAGGGAACAAATGATGATGCCCCATAAGGAGGCTGAGAGTTATAGACGCCGGGCACACAAACAAAAGTGCTCCTATTGGAGAGAGAAGGAGTACCGAGAATACAACAGAAAACGTAAGGAGATCCGTAAAGAGATTGAGCTGGAAGAATGGCTGGCAAAGATTCGGATGGAAGTCGAGACCGGGAAACTGGACCCCCGAGAGTACTTGACCCAGAGACCCGATTATCCTTTACGTACACCCCAGTGGAGAGACCCTGGTCCCAGGTCCACTTCGGAAGTTGGGATAAAAGCGGGAAAACCCAAACCCTCCATGAAGGAGATTGGGATACAAGTAGAGGGGCTGAGGCTTTCAGAGAGGGAGGAGGAGAACAGTGGTGGAGCTGGCTGCCCTCAGGTGATGGTGGTGAACTTGATCACATTCTAGAAACCCCAACTTACGGAGGGAAGAATAACCCGTTCATGTCTGATGTTAAAGATGTTGAAACTGTAGTTAGAAGAAAAACTTCGTTTATTGTTGATGAACCAAATAAAAGTTCTGTTTGTTCATTCCGAGAGATGCCTTCTTTAAAGTTTGAAGGACAGGAAGCCTGGGCTAAGACTGAACCCTCACAGGGAAAAAAATCTCTTCCAGAATGTTCAAGAAATCAAGAGGAAATTTAAGCCCCTTATGTGAATGCTGAAAAACCAATAGGGAAGCACACAGTCTGACCAGGAGAAAATAAAGAGAAGTTAGAAACATTATGATGACATACTCCTTTGAAGAGGAATCACAAAACAAAGAACTCATAGGTCTAGAAACTGAAGTGAAACATTTTTAGAATAATTTCCAGCCAGAGACTGAATCTATCAAAATTCTAAGAATATGCCATATTCTAAGAATGTGGAAAGTGCCTAGATGCCCTAAGCACATCCGATCTCGCTTGATTTCGGAAGCTAAGCAGGGTCGGCCCTGGTTAGTACTTGGATGGGAAACCACCAGGGAATGCCATGTGCTGTAGGCGCCTGGAGTAGGAACTGGCAAGCCACTCCAGTACTCCTGCCAAGAAAACTCCATGGACATGGAGTCACGAAGACAACACACACACACACACAAGAATGTGGAAAGCCAAACAACGGCCAGCAGACTGGAAAAGAACAGTAAGTATTCCAATGCCCAAGAAAGCAGAAGCCAAGGAGTGTGGTAACTTCCCATGCAAGCAAAGTGAAGCTCATGGTGCTGCACCTTACATGTAATGAGAAATGCCTGATGTTCAAGCTGGATTAAAAAAAGTTATTAAGATCATATTTCAAATATTCAATTTTGTTCCTGAAGCAAAACAAAACATTTCAGAAGATCAATCTATGTTTTATACAGTAAAGCTTTTGATTGTGTGGATCAGGAGAAACTATGGGTCGTTATGAAAGTAACGTGTGTGCCTCAGCACTTGATTGTGTTACCAGTATGGCAGAATACAGAGAGAAATATTGGTTTCCTATAGACAAAGGAATTAAACATTTCAATAAATAAATCAGTATACAGAACATATAATATGGAAAGCCAGATTAGATTCAGATGAAGGGAAGGGAAGTGGTGGAAAAAAATTAATAATTTAAGATATGCAGATGACACCATTTTACTGTCTTACAGAAAGTTCCAACAATTAGAAACAACTTTTAGTGAAATGGGGAGGCGTGCCCAATCAGGACTGTATTAAGGAACACATTAAAATAAAAAATTAATAAGTGTTATTATAGAAATACTATACAACTTTCATGGTGATAATGAAGAAATTAAAATACTGAATGATTTTGTACACCTTACTTCAATAGCCTATACAAATGGAGTCTGCAGCTAAGAAATCAGATGAAGACTGAAACTCGGAAGGGCTGCAATTAAGGGACTGGAAAAAATAATCAAGTGTCAGGATATGTCAAAGAAGAAGAAGAAAGACCATCCTCACTCTTCTATTCCCAGTCACCATGTAGGGGTGTGAATTCTGGACAGTAAAGAAAGCTGAGAGGGAAAATTTTGTTTCATTTGCAATGTGGTGCTGGAGGGGAGCTTTGAGGATACCCTGGACTACCAGAAAAACAAACAAATGGGTCCTGTAGCAAATCAAGCCTGAACTATCTCTGGAGGAAAAAATGACGATGAAAGAAAGGCTGTCCTACTTTGGGAATATCACAAGAACACAAGATTCTCCAGAAAAGTTAACATGCAAGATAAGTTGAAAAGAGGAAGACCAAATACGAAATGGCTTGCCCCCCTAAAGTTTCTTGGAGACTATTGCAAAATCAGTGACTCCTTGTCTGTGCATGTGCAAATGAAGATACAGTATATGATATAAATCACTCACAGATCCAGTGAAGTATTTTTCAGGCAGCTTCATACACTATAGTACATAATAGATATCAACAGTGTCCTGAGCAAAGGTACTGTATACTACTTTCGTTATCAGAACCAATGTGCTTCAAAATATCAATTGCTGGAGAAGAACAGTAAGGGAACATTAACCATAGGGATCAGAAATGAAAAACTAGCCTACCGGCAATACCTTTATAGGTCATTAATAAAAATAAAAAACATTGCAAGCTTTCAAGTGCAAAACACTCTTCTTCAAAGCAAGCCTCAAAAGTTCAAACATGGCAAAAGATGTGCTCTGCCAGGAGGTCATTCTTAAAGTTCTTGGGTAGATGATGTACACCAGGCAAGGAGTCTTCTTAGAGGTCAGAGGGCAGTTGTAAAACTGGTTAACATAAGAACATAAGAAGAGCCATGCTGGATCAGGCCAAAGGCCCATCTAGTCCAGCTTCCTGTATCTCACAGCGGCCCCACCAGATGCATCTGGGAGCTCATGAGACTAGATATCTGTCTCCTGATACCACTCCCCTGCATCTGGCCCTTGAAGTATCCTGGTTTAAAGCCTGGAGACTACACATCTCCATCATGGTTTGTAACCTGTGATGGACTTTTCCTCCAGGAATCTGTCCAGTCCCCTTTTGAAGGCATCCAGGTCAGATGCCATCACCACATTGTGTGGCAGGGAATTCCATAGACTTACAACGCGCTGGGTGAAAAAATATTTTCTTTTGTCAGTTTTTACTCTCCCAGCCCTCAATTTGAGTGTATGTCCCCTGGTATTTTGGGAGAGGGAGAAGAGCTTCCCTCTATCCACTTTACTCATACCCTGCATTATTTTGTATGTCTCAATCATATCCCCCCTCAGGCGCCTTTTTTCCAGACTAAAGAGGCCCAAATGTTTTAGCCTTTCTTCATAAGGGAGGTGCCCCAGCCCAGTTATCATTTTAGTCGCCCTCTTCTGCACCTTTTCCAGTTCCACTATGTCTTTCTTGAGATGCGGTGACCAGAATTGTACACAATACTCCAGGTGGGGCCTTACTATTGTTTTGTATAATGGCATTATAATGTTGGCTGTTTTATTTTCAATCCCCTTTTTGATAATCCCTAGCATGGAATTGGCCTTCTTCACCGCTGCCACACATTGGGGAGACACCTTCATGGAGCTGTCCACCAACACACCAAGATCTCTTTCCTGATCCGTCACGGATAACTCAGAGCCCATGAGTTGATAGATGAAGTTTGGATTTTTTGCCCCAATATGCATTACTTTACATTTGGTTACATTAAAACGCATTTGCCATTTCTCAGCCCACTCCCCCAGTTTAGAGAGATCCTTCTGGAGCTCTTCACAATCTTCTCTGGTTTTTACCACACGGAAAAGTTTTGTGTCATCTGCAAACTTGGCCACCTCACTGTTTATCCTTGTCTCCAGGTCATTTATGAACAGATTGAAAAGCACCGGTCCCAGGACAGAGCCCTCGGGCACACCGCTTTTCACTTCTCTCCATTGTGAAAATTTCCCATTGACACCTACTCTTTGTTTCCGGGATCTCAACCAGTTCTCAATCCATAAGAGGACCTGCCCTCTTATCCCCTGACTGTGCAATTTTCTCAGCAGCCTTTGGTGAGGGACTGTGTCAAAAGCCTTTTGAAAATCCAGATAGACTATATCAACCGGTTCACCCAAATCCACGTGCCTGTTGACCTTTTCAAAAAATTCTAAGAGGTTTGTCAGACAAGATTTACCCTTACAGAAGCCATGCTGATTTTCTCTCAGCAAGGTTTGTTCTTTTATGTGTTTTAAGATTTTCTCTTGGATGAGGCTTTCCACCATCTTCCCTGGGACAGATGTAAGGCTAACCGGCCTGTAGTTTCCCGGGTCCCCCCTCCTTCCTTTTTTAAAAATTGGTGTGACATCTGCTATCCTCCAGTCCTCCGGCACTGTGGCCGTTTTAAGAGACAAGTTGCATATAACCGTTAAGAGATCTGCAATTTCATTTCTCAGTTCCCTAATAACCCTTGGGTGGATGCCATCTGGGCCCGGTGACTTGTCAATCCTCAATTTATCAATTAGTCCTAAAACCTCCTCTCTTTTAACCTGTATTTGATTTAATTCTTTAGTCAAGAGGGGCGGCTGAGGCAGCGGAATCCGCTCAAGGTCCTCTGTCGTGAAGACAGACGCAAAGAACTCATTCAATTTCTCTGCAATGTCCAAGTCTTCCTTAACCTCCCCTTTTCTCCCTCACCATCCAGAGGGCCAACTGGTTCTCTGGCAGGTTTTCTACTTCTAACATATTTAAAGAAGCTTTTATTATTACCCTTTATATTGCTAGCCATTCGTTCCTCAAAGTCTTTCTTTGCCTCCCTTATCATCTTCTTACATTTCTTTTGCCAGAGTTTGTGTTCCTTTTTATTTTCCTCATTTGGGGAGGATTTCCATTTACTGAAGGACCTCTCCTTGTGCTTTAGAGCCTCTCTAACTCCACTTGTTAACCATGCCGGTGTCCTCTTGGACTTAAATGAGCTCTTCTTTCTTTGTGGTATGCACTTGTGCTGGGCCTCTATTATTGTTGTTTTAAACAGGCTCCATGCACTCTGAAGAGATTGGATTCTTCTAACCTTCCCCTTCAGGTTCTCTCTAACTAGTTTCCTCATCTGAGGGAAGTTTGCCCTTCGAAAAACAAGGGTTTTTATGTCTGATTTGGTTGACACTCTTCCTCCGACATGCATGGCAAAGGTAATTGCAGCATGGTCACTGTTCCCCAGAGGCTCAGTGACATTCACACCCCTGACCAGGTCCTGAGTATCACACAATATTAGATCCAGAGTTGCCTGTTCTCGGGTGGGCTCCGTGACAAGTTGCTCTAAGGCACAGTCATTCAGCAAGTCGAGAAACCCAGTTTCTTTTTCTTGCCCGGAGCTCGCATTGGCCCAGTCAATGGGATAATTGAAGTCCCCCATGATTACTATCCTATCCCTCTAAGCCACCTCCATGATTTCTCTCCTCATTTCAAGGTCCCCCTCAAGGTTTTGATCTGGTGGACGATAGAATACTCCAATGATCACATCACTCCTTGGACCTGGTAGTTTAACCCACAGTGATTCTATGGTGGAGTCAGACCCTCTGTCCATCTCCATTCTGCTGGATTTCACCCCTTCTTTGACATAGATGGCCACTCCTCCTCCAACCCGCCCCTCTCTATCTCTTCTATTAAGCTCTGGGTCTCACATCTTCCTTCTTCAAACAAAGGAATACAGGCATCACCTGTAGGCTAGTTTTGCGTTTGTATTTTGTGATGGCCACGCAGCTCAACCCCCCTCATTTGCTTTGATGGAATTGTGAAGATACCAAGAAAGAACCCGTGCTCCCCATATAGCTGGAATGAGGCACACGGACTCGCAACAACAAAGGGCAAGACTGCAGCCACTAGGTAATATCACTTTAATTCAATCTGGTTCCAATTGGCAAAACTAGTGAGCTTGCTAAATTTTACCTCAATCCAAGAATAAAGCACATGGGTCCTCTATGTCAACCCTGTTCTCCACCCACCCACCCACCCAAACAGGGACTTGTAAGTCTGCTAGAGAGCAAATCAGAATGAGTGGTGAGTGATTGGGGGGGGGGGATGTATGACCCATGTTCCTTTGTTTGAAGAAGCGGGATGTGAAACCCAATGCTTAACCAACTTTTACAACTGCCCTCTGACTTCCGGCCTCTAAGAAGACTCCTTGCCTGGTGTACATCATCATCTAGCCAAGAACTTTAAGAATAACTCTTGGCAGAGAATATCTTTTGCCATGTTTGAACTTTTGGGACCTGCTGTGCAGAAGAATGTTTTGCACTCACAAGTTTGCAATGTTTTTTATTTTTATATTCGTAGCCTATAAAGGTATCGCCTGTAGCCTAGTTTTGCATTTGTGTTTTGTCATGGCCAGGCAGCTTAACCCACCTCTTTTGCTTTCATAGGAATCAGGTTGGCCCTTGGGGGGAAAAGGCTGTTTGACAAAATAGGTCACTGGTGTGGATCAACAGGGCTATTGAGTTGTTATAGAAAAAGTTCCATGAGTGCAATCATATTTCCACTGTCTGCTACATATTACCTCATTGTCCAGGGGCAATTACCTTCATGCAAGATGTACAGGTGTTGTTTTCAGACATATGGCAGAAATGAAATGTTTTCAGCTTTATCATTTATAATATCATCATTTGAAATTTCTGAGACTAGAAAATGCTATAAGTATTTAATGACTACATAAGTAGATCTAGCTATCTTAACCCTTGTGGGGTTATTACCCTTATATCTAGCCTCCCAATTTTTCCATTTTTACCAAAGATTTTTCCATTGCTTCATTTTACATCTGTACTTATTACCATTATTTTTAGTGAATAACCCTTATTATTTAATAAGTTACAGGAGCTATACAAATACAAGTCAACAGCATTTTATCATTTGAGCAAATATTCAACAGATAAATCATGTCTGTCACATAGTTTCCCAGTGTCTGTCAAACATCTGTCCTCAGCCAAACTACATAACTATAAAATCCAGCTGCTCATCTAGAAGTCTGATTCCTTGCCACCAATCAATCCAAGTAGATCAGTCATTGTACCATTTCACAAGCCTATAGAAAGGGGGCAGCTTTTTCCCTTTGGCATTCATGTTTAGACTTGCATTTATTTTCCCTACATTATCACCTTCAAAAACAAAAAAACCCCAAAACAACAACAATAACATGGTCAACTAATAACTGCTTTCATAAGAACACCAGTGTTTTCCATGTTAGTTTCCATCCCTCATAATGGATCCCCCCTCCTTAATATTACTTTTTAATGTTCCAAGATACCTCTTCTTAATTCCCTATTCGTAACTTAAATTATGTCTTAAATGTTCTGGGCTGTACATTGTCCCTCATTATTGTAAGCCACCTTGGGTCCTTTTCCAAGGAGAAAAGTGGGGTAAAAATATTCTAAATAAAATAAATAATAATACATTTTTGCATCATCCAACTCACCAATACATGGACACAACAAGTTTGATACAATTGCTCACTAACTCTGTCTGTTACAGAAAAGTTAGATATGCTCTTCCACAAGTCATCAGTCACATCCTTACAGCTAGAGCTTTTCATGTATATCCCTTGAAGCAACATTAATGCAAAGTACCAGACTGGAAAGACATGAGACTCTAATCCCAGACTGAATGTGTCTGGCTGGAACTTGCTGAAACTGCAACTGGTCTGAAACAACTTAGAGCCAGCCTTTCCCAATAAACACAGGTAGGACCTCAGGATACCCAAGGCAACCTCTACACAGGATGGTCTCCTTTAACCAAGGCCACAAGACCTTTTCCTACATAATATATCAACATGATCACAAAAGGAAAACGAAAAATGTCTGTTCACTTTTATCCAAGATATTTTTTCAGTGCTAGAAACCAAACCATTATGCCTACACACACATCCTCTGGCATCAACAGCATTTTAAAAACAACAACCCTTAATTTGCTCCCTGGAACACAAAATCTCCAAGAGCTTTCTAAAAGAAACGAAGGCTTCACCCAAGCATTCCTCTGGAAGGTTTTCCTGGCACAGCATCTGGCAAGACCCGACTAACAGTTGACTCGCTTCCAACAGGATCCATCCTCCTAGCCTTCAGGCATATATGCTCTCCCAGCGACCAGGTATGAAAAGAGCCGCCCACCTCCATGCGCCATAAAGGTAACATGCTTGCTCGTTGTGTATTACTCTAGGGGCGGTGCTCATCTCCGTTTTCAAGCCAAAGAGCCAGTGTTGTGCAAGTCCGTGGTCATGTGGCCGGCGTGGCTGAACACATTTCTGCACATGGAACAATGTTTTACCTTCCCGCTTTTTTACGCCGGTACCTATTAATTTACTTGCATTTACATGCTTTTTCGAACTGCTAGCTGGGCACCCGGGATTCGAACCGCCGAGCTTCCTGACTTTGCAGCCGGCAGTTTCCAGTACTCTAGCCCGCTGAGCCACCAATGCCCCATAGACCCCCCTCCTTAAAGAGATGCCTGTGAAGACCCCCCTCCTCCTCACCCCCACTTTTCACTACCACTCCCTCCCCCCCCCCCCTTTTCCGCCAAGGTGGCAATAAAGAAAT
>JAHTLZ010000129.1:49195847-49270458 GCA_023846285.1 Phrynocephalus versicolor
CCCAACAACTCCTGCAGCGCCCACTAGTACCTTGTTGGCGGGCGGTTCCCTGCAGGCGGCGCTCCCCCGGCCGGCTTCTTCCGCCTCCTTCCTGCCGCTGGCGGCGGCGGAGGAGGCGCTTCTTCTCTCCGAGGGCTCTGTCGGGAGGCGGGCCGCCTGCTCCTCCAGTCTCCTGGGGGTCGGCAGCGCCGAGGGACCCGCTTTCTCCCCCCGAGAGCGCCCCTTCCTCATGATGATGAAAGGAGCAGGGGCGACAGGGGCGGCGGCGGCAGGGGCGCCTCCTCAGCGCGGGGGCTCCTCGGCGAAGCAGCCGCCCATGGCCGCCGCGGGGAAGCCGCCGGGGAGCGGGGTGTGTGTAGCTTGGGGGGGGGGGCTTAGAGGGGGGGCTGAAAAAAGGGGCGGTTGTGGGGAAGAGACGTGACGGGAGAGCTTCAGGGAGAGCCAACCTGGCGCGCCGACATCCTCGGACTCCTGTCAGGAGGGGGCGAGCACGCCGGGCACTGCGGCAGCCTCGGCTCCTCGGCCACGTATCGCGAGAGGAGGAGGAAGGAGGAGGGGGGAGAGAGAGAGCCCGGCGGCGCGCGACCGAGCTCGCGAAGCAGGAGTCCGCGCGGAGCGGGAAGGAGGGAGGGCGGGGGGCAAAGGGAGGGGCGCGCGCGCAATGCGTAGTACGGCCGGAGAGGAAGAAGGGAGGCTGGAGAAAATGGGGGTCTGTGGGAAGCTATGTCTATTCGCAAAGCATGATGGGGCGGATGGAACCGCTCTTCGTTAAATACAGGAACAGACGACCCTCCCTGGGATGTGTGTGTGTGGTTGTGGTTGTTGTTTGTTAGTCTCCAAGGCACGAAGGGCTCCTGTTTCCTTAAGAGGGAGTCCCTTATCAGTCCGTTTTGTTTTCTTAAGGAAAGGAACGTCTGTCTTGGGACGCGGGCGAAATTATAACCATTGCTAGGAGTGCTTCATCGTCTAGTGTGCGGAGCAGGTGGCGGCAAGCGCGTTTCGTGTTGGCTGTGGCCGCCCACCGATGTGTGTCCACCAGCAATGTCAAAAACCCATATAAGGAAAGAGAAAACTGCCTCGCATCTCTTTGTAGCGATGAAGTTTTTCCAGGAGAGATTCCAAATACGGTCTACCATGATGAATTTTCCAGTGTAGGAGGAGGATAAACATGGTATGGGGACGTTTTTCTCTGAGTTCCTAAATAGACTGGTGCTAGAAGTACTAGAGCACAAGCCATGATAATATATTTTGAATATGGTATATAGATGTTCTTGATAATTCTCAGTAGATTAAAATATGGACTTCCTTATGCCAGAACAAGCCTTAAGATGCCCTCCTCTACAAGGCAAAAGCTGGTGATGCCTTGTACGATTGCTGCAAGACATTTCTGATGGATGCGTTTCTGAGCTATTTTGAAGCATAAAGAAACTATCTGAGCAAAATATATTTCATAACATTATTTTCATTTTTCTATTCATCTCCTGACAGTGTTTGAAGTACCAGCGTAGGAAAAGGAACAGAAAAGAAACTTGAAAACAAACTTGCATAAATAAAATACTGTTTTCCAATACAGAATAAGTTTTTTTAAAAAAAAAATAGGAAAAACACTACAAAGGACTATTTATTTCTTATGTGAATATGTACATTATTGTTACCAGTTTTTACAAATTATTTTTGAGTCCGTGGTTGGCTTGGAACCAGTGTCCAATAATTAAATTGAAATAAAGTAAAGAGGTGCAACACTGTACTGTTTAAATCTGCTTTATTGAAGCCAAGCCAATAGGTAACAGTCAGTGGTCTCACCCTGGATGGTGTGAGTGAGCAATGATTATTGGTTCAACACCAGTTTTTATACATACAACCAGTTCAATGTTTCCCTGGATCTGCATTGGTGGGTGATTGTTCAGATTGTCCTGATGATCCAATTTCCTGAGCCATTAAGCTGTTGATGGTCCAAATCCTTGAGTCAGTATTCCATAGGTTGTGCCCTATTGTTCAACTAGGCACAGTCTGGCAAAGAGGGGGAATGTGGAATTCCAGACAATGGGGCAATCTCCTGTCCCTCAGGCACAGTGCTCTGCCACTTCCTGGCCTATAACTTATCTTGCTGGAATAAACATTTTGGAGCCTGATTTCTCATGGTAGTATCATGATTTTGCAAAAATAGGTCCTACACTACAGAGGTACATATGAAAAGCATAGAAACCCCTTCTATTATGGATTACTATATACAGGGATAAGGTTGCACAAAACGTTAACATTTTCCAAGTGAGATTTGTTTTCTTAGTACCTGCATGCTTTCAGAGAGTGCAGTCCGTGTTCATTCTGCTTTATTGGGCTGGAATGTTGCCTACTTACCATTGAATGTTAGTGCCAGTCAAAGAGACATCTCCCAATAGAAAGGTATATTAGGTTAAGACTCCCTTCCTTGCACTGTTTGTATATTTGTGTGTTAAATAAATATTTTTAAAAACCTCAACAAGCTGTTGGTCTTGTCATCTCCCTCCTGTGGATTTAAAGCAGATTGCAGATTACTTACTGGTCTTTTAACAACAAATTGTATCTTCTTAGAAATGTCTCCTGGAAAATAGCTGCCACTGGCCTCAATGTGAACCTATATATGTATGGACAAAGAGGATACCTAGTGTAGGAACCTGCACTGTATTTGCCCTGCAGGAACCCTTATCTTTCTTTGTCCTGGGAAAATATTGTATCTTTGCTCTGCAGTGTAATGGCTGTGGCTGTATGTTCACAGATTGCAAAATCTAGATAGCAAATTACCCTGAGTCATGTATTGCCAAAGTTTCTCTGGACATTTGCATTATCAGGAATTCCCACAACAAGCCCTGGAACAGGTATCAGGCAGAACCATGTTCAGACCCCTGTAAGAAGCTTTAGTACCAAGCTGTGCAACTCTTGAGCCATCACCTTCTGTCTTCCAGCTTTGCAATCATTTTGGGTCAGGCTGTTCTTTGAAATATGAGGCAAAACTCAAAGCAGATAAGAAATCTTATCTTGTATTAATATTTACATGATTTACCTCTAGTAAAATTATTTGGACCTTATGTTTACCTTTTGCCTTAAACAGCCAAAACTGTACTAGTCTGTTTTTCCCTGAATGCATGACGTGTGTGTGTGTGTGTGTGTGTGTGTGTTGTGTCGTTACAGTCGTGACCGACTCTACATGACTCCATGTCCATGACATACAAAGTTTCTAATAAGAAAGTCTCAAACTTAAAAGCTAAGCTATTTATTATGTGTTGAATACTGAAAATCATAGTTCTCTATCAAAAATTAACTTGTGATTTTTAAAGTTGCGTTAATTTAGAGTTGGCAAATGAACAGCAGGGGAATTGGAATCAATATTTACTTAGTCTAGTACAGCATTTTACTTGGATTGCCAGAAGAAAAATTTCCAGGGTCTTAAATTCCAAGAAAATTTTGAAGACCTGGAATGAACTCAAGCTCAGATTTTTAAAAATTCAAAGTAGCTATATACAGTAAATGTAAGTTGCACAGGAAGCTTTTAATTAAAGGGAGATGGTTACAGCCGATATCACCAACCATATGCCTGCACAGCTGTGTCAACAGGATACCTGATGATGTTTATTTAACTATGCATTATCTGATTTTCCAAAACTGAAAGCAACCTACAGTGCACAAAATAACCCTTAAAAGTTAATAGAATAAACCTCTGACAAATGAAGCACAAACAACAAAACCTATACAGGGCAACAACATATAATTGCTGACTTTCAACCTGCCATGTTCAGGTCATGGCCCTTAATTCAGAGGTGGGGAACATTTTTTTTCCGGCCAAGGGCCCTTTGAGTACCATATTTGCATGGCAGGAGGTTGGACTGAATGGCCCTTGAGGTCTCTTCTAACTCTATGATCCTATTATTTGCGGGTCATACAAAATTACCAACTTAAAAGTGAGCCTGCTATATTTGGCGGATGTTCCCCACCCCGATCTATGAGAGAAAGAGAGAAGGTGAATCAAGCAATGATCTTTGATTAACCCTGATCATTTCCCTTGTAAGTAAAAAATACACTGTCAACAGGATGCTGTTTAAAAAAACAAATGAATATACAGCAGCCTCAGGGTGCTTTTACATGTGATTTTCATGCTCAGGCTAGACAGCTCTCGATGCCTTACCTATTACAGTATCTTCTGCACTGTTTAAGAGGTTGTGTAGCAGGATTCTCATGGTGCAGTGGTTAATATGCAGTATTTCAAACAAGACTCTGTTCATGACCTCAGTTCAGTCCTGATGAGGTCAGTAAATTGAATGCCTCGCTCACTGAGGGGGCAATGTGTAGCCTGTAAAATTAAATCGTAAAGTTTACATCCGAATAACTAGCCATATTGTATTTAGGAATTGTAAAATTACTGAGAGGCCATATGAGTCACAATCCCTTGTCTTTTTTCTACTTCCATGAAAAATGATGGGCTGTAAAAGCTTTTTCCCCACATGACCGTTCTTGATGCAGTATGGAGCTTCGGCATTCCACATCACATGGAGTTTCCATGCTGACAGGAGATTATCTTCTTCAGAAATTATTAGCATGAGGAGACTAATGGGGGAGGTGATGAAGCTCTTCCCTCAGGTTTATTTTTCTTGGGTTTTTTAGGTGCTGAACAGGTTTTTTTATGAGTATACTGTACAAATAAATAATCAACGTATACATTCATCTGTGCCGATTGTGCACATCTTGGATGTATATTTTGAACAATCTGTATTACATTTTTGAGTGTGAATATGGTTGGGATCAACATTGCTAGCTCTTCAGCCATTGCTGCGTTAAAAAGTCTAAAGAGCTGGCTTTTAAGCTTCGGTCAGTATCCCGGGGGGGGGGGGTAACTAATGGAGTTATATGCCCTGTCATCTGTGCAGTCTTGGTCATGCTGTACAGCCTCAGACTACAACCAGAAGGAGAGACTGGTAAAGCACTTCAGAGCACCTAGAAAACCCTGGGAAGGATTGTCATACATTGGAATTAACTGGGTGGCATATAATAATAATGTAGGTCTAAACCTGCGCTTTGAATTGTTCCCAATGCATACAGGGCCTCTGCAAATGTTACTCGCCTGTACACAGCTTCTGTACAGTGTCCACAGAGTTAAGCCAAGCCATCTGGAATGGAAGGTTGGAAATGGCTCCATGCATCTGCTCACCGGGTTAGGTCTAGCAAAGGTGTTTCAAGGGCTGCTGTCTCTAAGCCTTCGAGGAGTGCCTCGTGGTTTCCAGCTTTCTCGTTATTAATACAGTGAAGGCCCTTTAAAAGGTGACATTTTTGTATTAGCAAGAAACAGTATATACATAACTGTACTATACTATAAAATGGAGGACTCGCCACTAACTTTCCTCACACTGGCGAAGCTGCTTGGATGAGTAGTGAAACGTTTCAATCTCTCAAGAAAATAAGTCCAGTTGCCATGACTCTTTTCTCCATTTTTACCTCTTCCACACTGGTTTTGTTCCTTACATTTAATAATTAAGCTCATTTTGGCCTCTTCCCCCAATTGCACGGTGGCTCTCTATTGGGAGAATATCTCCACCATGCTCTCTTCAGGTCACCTTCAGACAGTGAAGCATAAAATGCTGTAAATATTTCCCCACTCCACCCCATGTCATGTCCCTCTCTCCCTTCCCCAAACTCTTCCAACCTTCTCTGATTTTTTAAAATGCCACCCAAAGCACAGAAAAAAATTCCCAGATTTTTTGAAGAAGGGGAGACTTGGGAGAGTCTGGCAGAGTGAGAAGAGGCTGGTGGCAATTCCTGGTCCTTTTAATGCCAAAGCAACTGGGGGGGGGGGAGTAAGTGTTTGGGAAAGGAAAAGACAATGAAACAAAGAGGCTGGCAGAAAGGGTGAGGGTGAGATTTTTCTCTTCTACCCCAACCAGGATCAAGTCTTCCTCCATGGTATGACCTGGGTGACCCATGGGAGTGGCCTGGGGGGAGAGAATGTTGCTATCTTTTTTATAGAAAAAGTTTATGAAATAAAACAGGGGTGGGGTACTTTTTTCTGCCAAGGGCCATTTGGTCTGGCCTGCTCATGGGCCAGACCAAATGATTTCATCGGCCTTATACTGCCCCCAAGCCAGACATTCCCCATTCCTGTCTAACTAGACAGACAAAAACTAGTTGGAATAAAACACATTGCAGTATTGTACCTTAAAAATAATCAGGACTCCTTCTGTAAAGGCTAGTCTCCCAATTGTTGAGACTAGCATGGAACACAAAATATTTTACACCAGACATGCCCAAAGTCAGGCCCGGGGGCCAAATGCGGCCCGTTTACAAATTTTGAGTGGCCCGTGGCCTCTTCTCCTCACTGGCTCAGCCTGTCATGTATACCCGCCAGCTGGCCCTTCCCCATACCGGAGGGAGGCATCAGGTTGCAGTTTTATGTTTTGCCTGCCCTCCCTGCCTCTGCCCACCACCACCCAGCCACCTTCCCAGCCTACCCGCCCCCAGCTCCATTGCTGCAGCGTCCTCCCTACCTCCTTGCATGTTATAGAGACTTGTCCAAAGTCCTGCCCAGGGGCCAAATGTGGCTGAATGGTCAGCCCCCACACATTTTCATCTCGCCAAATCTGGCCCTCCTTGCAAAAAGTTTGGACACCCCTGTCTTACACTATAAAATTCATTATAATATCCTTGTATTTCCATTTTGCTTTGGTAGGTCAGCCTGTTCTAAAGGTTTCCAGTTTAGGACATTGCAGCTGAACTAGATTTCCATAATGGATGTGGAAAGGTCAGTTAACATCATGGTCAAATTGACTCTGGCAAAAGTCTGTTAGCATTGCAAAGGGTCAGGAACTTTGGTTGGCAAACAAATTGTTTTTGTGCAGACAGTACAAAGGAGACTGAAAGAGAAAATTAGCAGTCCTTGTGTTACAGCTGCTTGCAAGAAGAAGCAGAACACCAGCAGAGAGGTAAGAAATTAGAGTGCTAATTCAATTGATATGCTTTACTCTGCTTAAAACTCAGGGAGTCCCTGATTCAGTTCAGGACTCAAATTCCAGATCAGAATTTGGATTCAGTATCTGACACCATTCAATTTGAATCCTAATCCAAATCAAAATTAGGAAGTACAGATTGATTTGCACTAGGAAATTTAATATCTACTGTTAGGTGCTTAACATTTGTTAAAACATAAGCCTGTTTGAGTTTTGTCATTGGCAATACAGACTTGGAATTCTGGGAGTTGTGACCCAAAACATCTGGAGTGCCAAGGTTCACCACCACTGCTATAGATCATTGAGCCCAGCCTCTGTCAAGAAGCACAATAGGGAATCAAATTCCCAACATCTGGCTCCGCAGTCACTCAGATGAATAGGTAGGATGGAAATGGATTAGGTGAGATTTTGGAAAGGAAAATTTAGATATGTTACTGCTATGACAAATAAAGGAAAAACATGTTACAATAAATCCATATCAACCATCAGATCTCAATAAAGTTAGCTCAAATAATTGGACTAGGAAGTGCTAGTGGGAATTCTTGTCCAGCCCAGACTGGAAACTGGAGGGCTGGGTGGAAGTGAAGTGTTATTAACTCACACATTAAAATTTACTCACAATAAATGGGCCACTACTCAAATAAATTAATAAGAAAGACAAAAGAAAAATTAGACTAAATTAATGAAGCAAACGTCTTTGGAAGTGAAGATGCGAACACTCCGAGACAAATCAAGTTCGTTAACAACCACCAACTACTTTTGCTTGTTCAGTTACTTTTTACTAAATATGGAAAATCAGAACAGCTGCACAACAGAAGTGAATATATATTTTAAGTGACATCACAAAAGTCCTCTCTGCAAGTACTAGGATTAGAAAGTGTTGGTTAAAGTGTAGTACAATATTTTGAGTTTGCAAGCAACAGCAGATGATGAGCAAGGTCTATGTCAGTGGTGGCGAACCTTTGGCACTCCAGATGTTTTGGACCACAGCTCCTAGAATTCCGAGCCTAAACTGCAAATGACAAAGGACTGTGGGAGTTGTTGAAAACATCTGGAATGCTGAAGGTTCACCACCAGTGGTCTATGTCCCTTCTTCCACATAATACCACTATAGCATTTTCCTCATATGGTACTCTTTTCAACAGTCTGGAGTCACACTGCCTGGCTGCCTTTTAGCACCCCAATCACTGGATCAGTCTGAACCAATTCAGATCAGTGCAGTGCAGTGAAGCAATTGGTCATATAAACTTCATAGCCTTAATTAAAATAAATAGATTGACAACTGTAGTATGGATTCATCCTGAAACCTTTGCTTTGCTAATTCTTCTATTTACTTAAGAGGATGTTCATTATTAGGTACAAAGTTCTCTTCTAAGAATAGTTGTGGAGACAGAGAGGCTGGTAGGGAAAAGTTCACCCCCCCCCATCTCTGTGTGCCTTTCTGTCTTTCAAATCAATTCTTCCACTCGTACTCTGAAAATGGAGGGGGGAAACTAATGATTTCACAAACTGAATGATGTTCCTTTTGTTCAAATGGTTGCTGATTTACAAACTTTCCATAGACTAAAAAAAATCTATAGATAAGAAATAGCATGTTAATCCCTTCTTCTTCTTCTTCTTCTTCCTCCTCCTCCTCCTCCTCCTCCTCCTCAGGTGCCATGTCCTCGTAGAATGTTCGCAATCAGTAGCATGATCTTGTTTTTATGCAAAGTTATTATAGAGAAGCTCTGCTCACTGCAAACCAATGGTTTAAATTCTTATGCCAGAATGTTTTTCTATGTCCTGGGCCATGCTTTTCATCTATTTTTCCTTGAAGGATAACCTGCAGCAGATGGTATTTGTTATTGTGCATTATATGACCAAAATATTGTAATTTCCTTCTCTTTATGGTATTGACAATGTCTAGCTTTTTATTCATATTGCTGTAATGCATCCATATTAGTGACTCTGGCTGTCCAAGGTATCTTCAAAATTCATATCTCAAATGCTTCCAACTTCCTACATAATGCATTTGTAAGAGTCCAAATTTCTACAGTCCAGAGAAGTGTACTAAATACATAAGATAGAAGTATTCGGGTATATAACCTGATAGCTAAGTATTGGCTTTTCAAGACTTTCCTCATTTTCTGGAATGAATTTCTACTTTGTTTAATTCTACAACAAATTTCACATGAAAAATCCCAATTGTCCTTAACCACTATCCCTGGCCATTTACCCATTGTCATATGACACAGGGGTCCTTTTACTCCAATGACATGTCAATCCAGACAGGAGCCCATTTGGTCCTTGGTAAAGAAAATACTTAAAGGCATTTATTCAGTGTAAATGTACCGAATAAAACCCAAGATATGAGAATGCATGCAATGCATTAGAAACACTATACAGTACATTTTTCTGAAAAGTACAATTCACCCACAAGTTTTCTGTTTTCCACCCCTCACAGTCATTCTTCTTCCAAATACATAATGGATAAGTTGTGAGCTGCCACATTATCATGATCTTGAAGGTAAAAATGCCATTTTAGCAAATGCTGATTATGATTTTTCAGGCACTGAAACCAGATTGAAGAAGTATGATTTGTTTGCAGCTGAAACTTTCTTCCCCATAAAAAAGGTCTCAATTTAGAAAATGACCACATTATTGCTAGACATACTTTCTAGCAAAATAATAATTTCTCTCACTAGGCAGAAACATTTTGCTTAATTAAATAAATTGGGCAACAAAACTCTACCCAGAACAAATTCACTAGCATCAGGCTGCAGTGCAAATCTGGCTCCATCAAAAACAGGAGCTTTCACCAATTCAGCCTTAAAAGTCATAAAGACTTGTAGACATGCATTTGTCCATCTAACGGCCACCAGCACACTGGCATTCCTAATTTTAGTACAATTGCTACACTTTTAACAGCGTAGCAATTAAAAAGGGTAGCAATTTTAAAAAGTAGCAATTAAAAAGAGTAGCAGTTAGGAATGTACTTCCAATAGTACCCAGTCAGGCCCAGAAAATACATAACTAACTTTTTACTTTGGAGTAGCAACCATTCTTTCATGCTTCGTACTTGAGTCTCTAGGAGTTGGATGTGGCCTCCCTCTACAACCAGGGTGAGGAACCTTCGGGCCTCCAGATGTTTTGGACCTCAATTCTCAGTAATTTTTCATTGGAAATATGGGCTCAAAATCCTGCGAGTTGCAGTCCAAAACACCTGGAGGCCCAAAAGTTCCCCAAATCCCCACCCCTGCTCTAAAACATGTCCTATGAATGTGACACCTCCATGCCCAGGCTGACACTTTGAGGCTTTGAGCATCCTCCAAAAGGTATAACACAATTTCCAAATGTTGCAAGCAAGATTCAAAATCTGTACATAAGGTAGTTAGATTATCTATTCATCTGAATGGGTACTAAGTAAGTATCTTTGCCGACATGACATGACCTTGACCTTAACATATGGCCAGAATGACTTCTTTTGTTTACCCCCATTCACCAACCTCTGCAATGCCCATTTTGTTGAAGAGCTCTGCAAAGCTCAAAAGCTAGCCCTTTTGTTTTCACATCCCCCATTAAAGCTGCTTCCTTGGCAACCAATGAATTGCTGAATGCCTACTGGACCAAAAATGTCTGAAGGTGAACAGGGAGGGATCCAAACCTGTCTCCCCAGGGGAGAGGGGTAGGGGTGTTCCAGAGTTTCTGTTGAATTATATGCACAGTGTTGTGTCTAGAACATCACCACTCTCCATTTAAAGGTGAGGTGGGCCCCTGTTTGTTCCATGAGACACATTGGTAGTTATAGTCTTTTATAATCTAACTGTATTTATTGCTGACATTTCTTACTGAGCATGTTCCTGATTTTAAAGACAGCTGTTTAATTACATTATAATCTTTCCACACAGAGCCACTTCAGAAACGATAGCAAGATGTTGAGGTTTTCCGTGCTTCTGTTCTTCGCTGTCTTAACTATATCCGTCAGTGGAAAGAGACAAAAATGCCTGGAAGGGGCTGGTCACAAGGACAAGCCTACCCAAGAGAATCACTTGCAAGAATGCACCCTATACGCCAAATGTAAGTGTTGCAAAATCTGTGGATGAAGATTTGGAAACCTATTTGACAGTCAGACTCTACATGACCTAACCTAACTCTCCCTCCACTAAGATTAGTATGATATACCGTAATCTTAAATGATTTATTCCCATTGAGTTTTAATATTATAATTTATTTATTATTAATTATTACATATAATTTATTTCATTTATGTACTGCCTATCTGGCTTCAAAGACCGCTCTGAAGGCCACAGCAATCAACATTTACAAGTAAATGACATTAAACTGAACCTGAGCAAGAACCTGAGCATTGAAATAATGTAAAAGGATGGACTTGTACTAAACAAAGTAACTTAAAAATACAACATAAAAATATTAAGGAAAAGCATTTCATCATTTATATAAATGCTACTGATAAGTACCCTCCTTTCAGGTATCAGCTGCAAAATTCTTGAGTGGTTTCATTTAATCTCTATGAACACATGTGTTTTAAAGCACATAAAAACGCTCACCTGGAGTGGGAATTTTCAATTTTTTGTGGCTAATAGTTCCTAGCCTCAACCACACAACAAAGAGATCTTGCTCTCTCCTGTTTTCTCCTATGTAAACTGTTGACATGTAACTGTTGCTGTGTGATTGTTGGCAATATGCATTCCTAATGCTGCTGCTGTACATTTGCCATTCTGGTGACCAGGTTTTCTAACCTCTGTTGACTGGAAGGTGACTCACCTACATTTTTATTTGTGTATTCTCTGCAATTACAGAATTTGATGTAATTCCAATTAAGTCACAATTATTGGTACTCATACAAATTCTGAGTCTTCAAAACTGTAATAATATTGAGCAATAAACCTTTTCTATGAGCTGTTTGTTTTAATTCCCAATAGCTTCTTGTTGCCATGCAGACATTACAGAGGAACTTATTCATTCTCCCGTAATCAAAGTAAATACCACGTACTGGAACAGATGTGGAAATCTCAGTGAACTGTAAGCTACTTGTTCCCTTTTTTCAAGTACATTCTTTTTATTTACTCAGAGGCTGGTTGTGCAGACAGCCACCAGTACAACTCAAAGGTACAGTATGAAGTCATTGCTCTTTTCCTCCAGTGTAGCTCATATGCCTATAACAGTAGCATTTATAAATTCATTTCATCAATTTTTTTCCTTGGGATAATGTGAAGTTATTGAACACATAGGACATAAATTAGAAAAAGAAAAGTCAGCCCTATGGCAGCCACAGAATCATCCGCCATCTAAATTCAAAATTAACATTTAATTGATTTAGCATCTCAGCTTATTATTTGTGCAGAGCAAATGAATGGCATTTATTTATTTATTGTTTGTTTGTTTCATTTTTATACCACACCATCTTCCATCAGGAACTCTGGGTGGTTAGATCACAGTTCTAGATCACAGTTACAAATTAGATTTGTGTACAGGTATTTATTAATTCTGACACTGGGAACTAGAATGGGTAATATGACATGGAGCTTTAACTCAGTTACCATAATCCCACAACCACTAACAAGAATTACACAGTATTAGTGGCACACTGCTGTGAAGCATTTTTTTTTTGTTTAAATATTGGAAATCTTATGTTTTCAGAGTTACTGTATTTAGCTGGGAAACTGTTTAGTCAGTTCCTAAACTTGAGAGATGCATTTGTGCTTAAACTTTAGGCAAGAACATAATGCCTGCAAAGCTTGTGCTTTGGATGTCCTCCCAAAATGAAAGAAAATATAGTAAGAGTCAAAGGGCCTTTTCAGTGGTAGCACACTGGTTGGGGAATGGCTTATTTAAGACCATCACATTGTACCTTGTTTATATTGAATTCAGTATTAGAAGAAAATATTTTTCCAGGTCTTATAAAAAATTATACTCATTAACTTTTAACATCCAATTATTTTCTGCTGTAAGGTATGCATTTCCTTTTTTTCTGCATCTGTTTTTTTTTTAATTTAGTTACTGTATTTGGTTTTATTATTGTCTGGCTTATGAGCTGCCCAAAGACATTACTATTGGAGAGACTATCAAATGCGGTTACTAAATAAATAATATATTCTTACCTTTAAATTATGTCTATATCACTGAGAATAAACTAATTTTCCACATGAAGATCTTCATGGACCAAAACCAGTAACACTAACAAGAGTTAAACTATTAAGAGGCTTTGGAAAATCCCAAGGTATTCAAAAAATACAAACAAGCTTTGTGAACATAAAGATAATTGTGAAAATAGCTGAATACTAAGTCTATTACAAATTGATTGTATGACAGTGAAAGAAAAAGAGAGGAGAAGCCAGAGGGAATTAAATGGAATTTCCAAGAAAAAGACCTGGCTGGTGGAACTCTGAACAACAGCATGATAGTTTTTATATTGCAACATTGTACAGTATTACAAATCCATTATATCTAATAATAAAAGGCAAATGGAAAAAGTTAAACAAAAATAAGACAGGAACACGCCTGCCAATGAGTACAGTATTTCATTTCACAATCATGTTTGTTACAGAATCTTGCCATGTAAAGGTATTAAGATATGTTACTGATGTACTATTTACTTATGTACTGTAAACTGTAGATACTTGAGAGTCTTAAAGTAAGAAAGCACAAGGGCTGAAAAGTACAGCTCTAATTTTAACTTAATGCCTTTCCTAACATTCTGCATCTGGAAAATGCACATTGATCCTGCAATATAGATAAAGCTACATGTAATAATCATTTTTCATGTAATAACAATGGTGGTTTTTCAAACAACAGGTGTGAGAGTTACATGAAAAAAATTGAGTGCTTTTACCAGTGTTCACCACATGCTGTTCTCTGGGCACATCACCAATACCCAGCTGCTATTGAGTCTGTTCCCCTATGCCAACACTACTGTGATGACTGGTAGGTTGGATGTTACAATACACATTCTGTTGAAATAAATCCTTACACACACTGGTACATTTTTGTGTGCATGAAATTTATATTTCCATTTCCAAACAGAAAATTGTAGTTTATAGCTGATCAAGTAAAATAAACACAACTATTTGCACTGCTTTGTTTTTTTTTCCCCTGTCACATTGCCCCCACTGCTGCAACTCATATGAGTCAAGATGGGGTCTGCATCAACCTGTGCAAATAGGATCTTCAGTAGTTTATGATACAAATGTTTCCTTATCAAAAAGTATAATATGTACACTTTGGACATGTGATCCGTGGAAAGTTGCCAGTGATGACTAAAGCACAAAATCTCATTATGCATTTTCAAAACACTGGACATAACCAATGCAGCATTCTGAACCGATGCCTGCTGTTTGGGTGTGCTTGTACCTCTTTGTGATGGCACAACCATGTTGCCAACTAACAAAACATGAGTTATTCCTCTTACTATTACATATATATTGGTATTGGTTATAAGACAGCAATTTTGTGAATGACACAGATTTCATTCATGAATAGCTTTGATTTGAGACTTTTTGTCATGTGAAAACATCTCAAGTTAAAATTCCAATTTTAGTACTGTATATGGTCATAGACTTGATTATTTGATAAAAGGATCAGGGACTACATGGTTACACAGTAGCTAATACACAATATGAAGACTTACTTAAAAGAACCAAAATTTTGTGGTTAATAACTCCTTGAAATCCAATTTTAAACAAGAGCAGAGGTCAGTAGACAGTTTCTTTACAATGTACTTTTAAATTGGCTTTTTTGTAGCTCAAGCTGCCAGCTCCTCTGTGTGACTTCCCAACTAGATTAACCATCAGGGATTGGGGGTATACTTTCTCAGAAGCTGGGTTTGGATCCATTTGCTAGCAATTTAAAATTACTGTACTCCCATTCCAAAATACGGTATTTCATCTTATCTATTATGGGTTTCTACTTCGCTCCTACTCAAACTGTGGATATGGTCCAACCGGCATTTAGTTTGCTGTTTGGTACACTGCGGGGATCATCTGGTTTGCTCTTTTTACAGTGATCACATGACATCATAGTTGGATTGAACCAAATAACCCCCCCGGCTTCCCTACCCACCCCTTTCTGAGCCCCTCTCAAAGCCTATATTTCCTTTTCTTTTCTTCTTTTTTTTGTGTGGGTGAGAGTGCTCTGTTTTGGTTCATTTCCAGTGTGTGGGAACAATGGAAAGGGAACCAAAAGCAAACCATCTAGCTGGCAAGTCTCCTTCTGGTGCAAATTTCCCACATTGTAAATTACCTTGTACAGTAGCCATTGCAGGATGTTGGCAAATTAAATACATCCTCCTCCACAGCCATAATGCAGCAGATTTTCACCACTCTGTTGCTTTTAACTTCCTCTGCTACTCCACTAAGAAGTATTTATTTTTCCAGTACCCTGAAGTGGCTCTATTATTAAGCCACTTGATGATACTGGGAATTCTCAATGGAAGAAGCCAGGCCAAACAGGATTGCTTGAGCTCTGATATGCCATTTGGATGTGAGAATTGTACTAAATGGCAGTCGTACATCTACTCAATCCCAACCAACTGCATTTAGCCAACACCAGCGCATTCCAAAAGATCTGATGTAGACAACTCCTGTGTTCCCAAGCAGAAGCTGCAAAGCTGTTTATTAGATCCTCACTAAAAATCTGTTTAGCATTATACATTACATGGTTACTAGCAATAGTATTTTTGTTCCCTCATCCTGCAAATATCCTTGCTTGAAAACGTTTATAATGATTGGTTTTCACAGTGTTTTGAGGGAGCAGGGATTTGACTTAAAAGGACTTAAGGAACTTCTGCCGAAGTGTTCCTTTTCCTGTTGGCTCAAGACTGCCTGTTCCTACAGCTCATGTTTCATCATGTATATGGACTTTGGAACCCCCTAGGGACAGATTCCCTTTCCAACCCACCTGCCAAATTGCCCTTGGACAATCACAGAGGAAATTGTGAACTTGACACGTTTAATAATTCCCAGTGCTGACATAAGCATTTGTTTTAAATGAAAGCAGATATTTGGTGAGGCAAGAAATCTGACTTTTGGGAAAGTCAGTGCATTGCTTTATATTATGATTCATTTTCTCTGATGCACTACACCCTATGGTTTTCTTCCAGATGTTTTCTATTTACAGATCCTACTATGCCTTAAAACTTGGTTATGGTATTTCATGCACCTTTTAAAATCAAAGCCAAATCATGAAGAGAATGGCTGCATACAAGTTTGTCTTGTAAAGGCAAAGCTTCACCTTAACTTCAGTTTCAAAATGCTGTTGTCATTTTTCTTTAAATAGTATTCCAGTCCTAAGGGAAAAGAACTTAGAATCATAGAAGAATATACTAGAGTTAATTAAGAATTATTTCCTTTGTTAAATTGTGGAATCTCAATCAAGGACCTGTCATGGATGCCAACTTGTTAATACTTATTTGGCACTACTGGCTTCTGAGACTAAACTTCTGAGTATAACTTGCATAAAATACTCAAACAGAAATGGTTTAATGATAACATGAAGGTAGCATTCATCAAAAGATGGCAAAGCAATTTTAGCTGCATGATCTATGGTAGTGAAAAATCATAATTCGTTAATGCCTTTTTTGAAACATGAAGGTTGACTGAGCTTTTCTTGTCACCATGTTACAGCTGGAAACCCAACATAGTAGCTGTCATTTCACCAAGGTGCCTACCAGGCCTCCTGTTCTCACCACTACCCATAGATTTTCCTATAGTAAATTAAGAGGCATGCATTTCCCCCTGAAAAGAATATACCATTACCTTGGGTTCATGTAAATATATTTCAGACTTTTCTGATATAGTGCCTTCCAGATGTAATGGACAACAATACCAAGTATCCACAGCCTGCATTGTCCAACACATACAGAGAACAGAAGGTTTACCAAGGCTGTACCAAACATTTAATTTGTACCAAAAAATGTTAGAGGCAAAAAAGAATAACAACACAAACAAGGTGTGGTTTTAAGAAGCTGGGTAACAAATGAGGAAGCTATTTGAAGGAGGTTGTCAAGCTCTCACACCAGCTCCTATAAGTTGCTGACAGAAGTTACAGGGTGCTGTTACAACAGCTTGTATTTCCATGGACTTGGCACTGCACTTATAATTTTCATTGCCAAACAGAAAGCATAAAAAAGTGAGATACCTCTGCAGTATTTTAAACGCTAAAATATGTTAAATTAAGTTACATAATACCATTATCTGAAGTAATATTTGGCATCTTTAATTTGATTTAGAAGGTTTTTAAATGCGATTTATAATTAATCTATTCATACTCTATTCATTTGAAAACTACCATCTTGGAACCGGTCAGCCAGTAGTCACCCCATTTATTTATATATTTAAAATACTTATACCCTACCTTTCTCTTTAAGAGGACCTGAGGTGAACTAAGTAGAGCTATATAATTGATGAAATGTACATAAACTTGATTGTCAATTCAACAACTGATTCAATGGGTCTATTGTAACTGAGATGCAAGTTGGATGCAGTATATAGGCCTTACTAAGTGATTAACCCTCTTATAGGCATCATCTAATGTCAAAAAGCATTAATAGTACTGAGATACAAAGTAGACTCTTTGTTCTTGATGTACTGACAAAACTAGGTCACACTGTTTAAAAGGTCAAATGGGATTTGCCCTGGCAAAGATCCACAAGAAACAGGTTGATTAGCCAAAAGGAAAATAAACAACAATGGGTGCGTCACCCTCATGTTTTCCAACATGTATGACATTATGGCCATGGCATACAGGAACTGGGCTGTCGTCCTGTGGAAAAAATACTATACTGTACAAATCATGAGATTAAGATTTATATTATCCAGTTTTTATACACAAGCTAGATACAATTTGTGTAATGATTAAGCCATTTGTGTAATAATATATTGACCTAATCCCCCACCCCAGAAGATACAGATGTACTGTTTGGGGTTTAATGATACTCTAGGAACTTAAACATTAAGCATATTCTTAGGTATAGTCTTTCTTTATGATAATTTCCGCTTTGAAATTTAATTTGTGCAAGTGTATTTTCCTTTAAGAATTCCTCATTAGCAGAAAGCAAAGCCAGTGTATATGCATATTTTATATGCAAAATTTTATAGTGTAATATTTGTATATTGGGTTTCTTATTTTATTTAATCTCCATTAGCTATTTTTCTCTCTCTCTCTCACCTTACACTTTTTGTGCATCTATCCATCTTTACTTGTTCTTTATATTGGAAGCTGTGTAACAAGTACATTTCCCCCAATGTGGGATCAATAAAGATTTATCTTATCTTATCTTATCTTATCTTATCTTACTAGCAGTGTGGATTTGTGGGAAGCAATTGTGTTGCTCTGTGCCACAGTTTCCCAATATCACAAATGGAGAAACTATATACTGTACAGTACTGTATTTTGTGTTCAGTAACTCATAAGAAAGATATCTTTTCCTCACAACTAGCATTGCTTCCTCTGTGTTATATTATGTGGGATGGCATGGACAAAAGCAAGATGATAATCTTTGATTTATCTTTCTCTTCACTTTGTAGGTATGATGCTTGTAAAGATGATCTCACTTGTGTTAACAACTGGTTGACAGACTGGGAAATTGATGAAAAAGGAGAAAACCACTGTAAAAATGAATGCATTCCCTACAGAAAGGTAGTATATTGTACTCCCACGAAAACAGAAGATAGGATAGAGTTCTGAATCCAACATCAATAGTTTAACAACTGCTCCTTTGGTGAAGAGAGAAAACCCGCTTATTCAGTTGTTTCCAAAATCCTGGTATCTGTTAGATCTTAGATATGCAAGATTTCTACAGAAGCAAAGGAAGCTGACATTTCTGTTTAGGTTGGCCCACAGAGCTAAAAACAAAAGCAACTAACCTCCAAAAGAAATAGAAGTGGATAGCGCACTGAGGAGAGAAAATTTGTTCCAGTATTTCTCCAAAACATTTAGCCCTTACACTACAGCTCTCAGCAGTTTTCTGTCTGATGTGTGCAAATGGCTGAAAAGACTGGTAGAAATGGTTGTTCTTATTTGAAACAGTTTGTTTCTGCTGCTAGATCTTGTATGTGCCATCTTAATCCTGGCAGATAAAATGTCAACCTGGCGTTTGCCTTTTGACATGGCTGAAATATCAGGACTCCAAGGTGGCTGGAAAATGTGGCCCAAATTGCCAGCAAGGAGCTAATAAGAATTGAACCATAACACTGTAAGGAAAAAGGGTGTGTGCAGTAGTAACCATGCAAGCAATTTGTGCCCTGCCATGGGGTCTCTGCTGCATGATGTAATCACATGCCACTTATAAAAAGCAAAAAGTGTTCTGCTTATATACCGCCCCATACCACATTAAGTAGTCTCTGGGCGGTTTACAAATTTAATTACAGTGTGCAGGCTACACATATCCCCCCCAGCAAGCTGGGTACTCATTTTACCGACCTCGGAAGGATGGAAGGCTGAGTGAACCTGAGCCTGCTACCTGGGATTGAACCCCAGGTCGTGAGCACAGCTTTACCTGCAGTACAGGCATTTAACCACTGCGCCACGAGGCTCCTGTAACCAGCTATGCCACTGACACCCTGCCAAAGGTTGCCAACAACTTGCGCAGTTACTGTTCTGCAGACAACCTGCTCAACAGGATTCTAGGCAAAATCTTTAGACGGAATGATGGAAATGTGACCAATTTTGTCCAACTCCTAGATGTATGCCAATGGAACTGACCTATGTGAGAGCATGTGGGGCCATTCCTTGAAGGTTAGCGACTCCGCCTGCCTCTGCCTCCAGATGGATGAGATGGATGACAAGGCAATCATGCTCATGGAAGAGAAGTCCTCCAGTAATTCCAGTAGCAGTAGTGATGAAGAACAATACTGTCATCACAAGATGGACAAAAGGAGGGAGATGAAGATGAAAGAAGGCATGGTGACATTCTGAGTATCAAGGTTTGGTGGAGGGGAGAAGCATATTCGTGTTATTTCTTTACTAAATTAAACAATTGCCTTGATTTTAAAAATGCTTCAGGATGGAACCATGAAAACAAAGTAGTCACAAAAAGTTAAGGACTATCTATTTGTAAAACTCCAGATAAAACATGCTCATATCCATAAAAATAACAAGAGTAATTTAAAAGCCTTCATTTGGTAGCAGAATCTAAGGAGGTGAGAGAAAGTATTCTCTAAGGTCTCTGTTTTGTTGAAGAGAGCTTAGTTGGTGTGTAGGCACAAGATTGGCCTTGATCTGCATCTTTGCCAATCTAGCAGCAGCCCATGTCCCTAGAGATACCATACACACTCCCCACTGAAGACTCCAAAATCACACTGGTCTGTAACAATATGGGAGGAGCAGTTCTTTTGTAAAGCTAGTAGCCCTTGTCTGTTCTAGATCATACCAAATAGTAAAATGCTTTTTTGTTGTAACAGGAATATCTTGTAACAATATACTGATAATAGAAAATAAATTATCTCTTAGGTGCTATACCAACTGTTGCTTAGCTCAGAAGAATATGGAAGCCTGAAAGCCATGACAGGTAATGTCATTGTTCCTGGTTGCTACTCAGAAAATCCTACTGACTTGACCTTGTGAACTTCAGCACTACTACACCACTCCTGGTGACATGTTTGGAATTACATTTGTAACCATTATCCTAAAATGGGCGTAGGACACTTGCATGGCTGTGTTCCCATGAGCACAGGATGCATTCAACTATGCTTTGGGATAAACTGAATCTTCTAGCTATTCCTCAGCACTACCATCCATACAGATCAGATTGCAGTAATTTGATGTTGAACAACTAGCCACAGCCATGCTTGTTTTGGTTGATCCAAGGTATGTTGCTGTACGTAGCTGTTCTTGCTTTAGTCAGTACAACTGCTTTGGTCTGGGCTGCCCTCTCCATTTCAGAGAGATGTTGGTTTAAAATCAGAATAAAGCAGCTGCAAGCTTTGTTCCTTAACTCGGTCTGTCATAAAAGTGCAGAACCTGCTAGTAGATGCACATGGGACTGAAGAAGTAGCATAGCTGGATCATGTAATACAGTACATTGCAAGCTTATAGGAGTAGATTCTTATTTCCAGATCTGATTGGCAATATCAGTGCTAAATGAATTGCCATGGCAACCAAGCCTGACTACATTTGCACCAGTTTGATCCCAGCCTCTTCACTTATCAAAAAGCTCCAGGCTGGCTCTCAGGAGTTGCAGCTGCTCCTGCCTGTTACCTTTAGAAAGCTTCATTGAATTTTAACCCTGAAATGGGGCTATAGTGGTGCCTGCTTTCACTGATTAGCTACTTGGCAAAAAACATGCTCTCTGTTATTTGTATTCTGCTCTCTGTGGGCTGTGTTTTGGCCTGTCCTGCTTCTCTTAGGGAACAAGATTCTAGCTGCCCAGTTCTCTTACTATTGAAGTACATTATCTGAAATTTTAGTTACAAAGGCTTCTGTTATAGATCCTTCACAGCTGTTTTTAAAAACAAGCAAGGACAAACCCTGGCAGCAATGTTCAAAAATCATTCAAAACCACCACACCTCTCCTCTGATGTCTGATTTTGTTCATCTGATAAGGCCAAATAATTGTAATTCATGTGTTACACTTACTAGGCAATGAGCATTTTCTCCATTTTATTTTATTTTATTTATTATCCCACTCCCATTGGTGCTAAGGAACCACTCCAGGCAGTTACAACAGATGTAATATAAAAGAAAAATAAAGCTAAAGGCATTAAAAGCAATTTGCAGATAACAAAAACAGATGGCACAGACCAAACATATAAAAACCAGAGTGGACAGGAAAATGGGCAATGGGGAGAACAGGTAATCAACTAAGGTCTTATATTTAAAAGGTCAGATTTTGAACAAAGCTGTTATAAAAGAAGTATGCACTAAGAATATGAAATGTGATTTTTAAAAATTTTTTATTTATTTCTAGCAGTGTCTTAGAAGATCCTGAAGATCACCACTAAGCCTAGCATCAGGAACCATCCATCTTAGCAGAAATTAGAATGTGCGTTGTTTGATCTTTCCCAATGTCCCACTGACCAAAAACAAGCAAGTGGACTAAGTTTAACCCAACATTTCATTTATGTTATCCATCATTTTAATACAGTAATGACATAATTTGCCATAGAATTTTGTAGACCACATGTCACTTCATCAAATGAATCTGGTGAAATGTTTCTGATGAAGTGGATCACAGTCACAGAAGCTTTCACTGAATAAAATACTGTATGCTACTTTTTAAGATGCCACAAGATTCCTTGTTGATTTTGTTGCAACAGACTAATGAGGATAATTCCAAAAGTCCTTGTTGTTCTTGACTAAAAATCAGCCAGTCATAGATATAAACCAGGTTGTTTAAAAGTATGCTGTCAAACTGCTACTAAGCTCAACAGAGCTATGGGCTGATCTCTTTCAAAGACTATGTGTGGATGGGTATGAGGGGGTGAAACATAATCTCTGACTCCTGTAGTCAGTAGCACAGATGAAGATGGAAGCTGTTCAGTAACAGCAGAAACATCAAAGACTCCTCTGGCTACAGTGTCATTTTCCATGGAAAATGTGTGCCTCTGTAGAATGGCAGTTGCCATTCAAGCTTTTCAGATATACGATCACAAACAGAACTTGACTGGTTTGTGTCACAATCTGGATGCAGGGATGTTGTCAAGTCTTTGGGTCCGGGTCCCAAGTCCAAGTCCAAGTCTTTGGTAACAAGTGCTGAGTCTGGTAACAAGTGCTGAGTCCTGAGATAAAAAGCAAGCTTTTCCCCCAATAAAAAGGGAAGGGTGGGATCCAAGTTGCTAGTTAGGCTTGAAACATTGGGGGGGGGGGGACCCAAGTTAAGTCACTAGTGCGACTTAAGTCCAACTTGACAGTAAGTGCCACAACTCAAGTCCCAGTCCATGCCAGGATGTCCGGTGTAGTTTAAATATGAGATAGTAAATTCCTAAAAAAAACTGTTTTGCAAGAAACTTTAAAATCAAGGATTCTAGATGAGTCTCAAAGAGGCAAGAATAGAAAAACCTGTCAATAATGAAGTTATCAATAGTTCCCTATCTTTATGGCTTTACACCGCCTCCAATATTATAGAGGAGAATCCAATAAATGTAATTGGCCACAAGATAAACTAAAATATAAAATACATGTTACTAAAACATTCACACGATATATGAAAATACACATAAAAATCAGGAAAGGCACAAAGTAGAGACGGCTATAATACTTTACTTTATCCAATACCTTTTGTCTGTGGAAGTCTGGATACCAAACAGAATCCTCATATGCATAAGCTTCCTACATTTCTTCTGTTTCAAGATGCTGTCAACTCTGAGTTAATGATGCTTTTGCAACTATGTACAAGCACCATTCAAACCCATGGCTTCAGTTCATATGGGCCATCTGACCTACAAAACCGTATTTTTGGTAAGTTTGGCTAGGTATGCAAGTAAATTGGCCACACTGCCCTGTAAACCTGACTTGTTTCATAAATATAAGATGTCAGCTTCCTCCTTCTTTTTGGTCTCTGTGATTCACACACATGGGTGACTCCCGGTTTCATTTAACCGGCTGGTTAAATGTCATAGAAACAAAGCAGATAGCATTGTTTACCAAAATGATACATCCAATTTGGCTAACATCCAACTGATAATGACTGGGACCAGACTGAAACTTACAAATATCCTATAATTGGACCCCTTTAAAAAAGGCTGTTGAAGGTGCCATGGCTTGAGTCAAATGTCCTTTCAAGATAGTAGACAGAGGACTTTTGGCTCATTCATAGGATGATGAGATCACTTGCACTACCAATTTAAATAGTCTTTGTGAGAATACCAATTGTTCACCTTTTCTGTTTCCCTGGTAACAAACAATTATATTTTCCTAAAATAACTTATTCTATCAAGAAAGAAAGACCAAAAAGAAGGAGGATATTAATAAATACATAGTCAAGGAATACCTTACTACCTTGAATGAGTTAAAATCTCCAGGGCTGGATGAACTGCATCCGAGAGGAAATGGCTGAAGAACTCTCGGAACCGCTGAGAGCTAAGGTGCCTGATGAATGGAGGTGGACTAATGTTGTCAAAATCCTTCCAAAAATAAAAAATAAAAAAGAGCCTGGGAACTACTGGCCAGTCAGCCTGACATCAATCTCGGGGGGGGCGGGGGCAATCCTGGAACAGATTATTAAACAGTCGCTATGCAAGCACCAAAAAAAAATGCAACAGTAACTAGAAGTCAACACAGATTTGTCAAGAACAAATCCTGCCAGACTAAGCTGATCACATTTTTTAATCAGTAATCTCCCGGGTAGACAGAGGGAATGCTGTAGATGTAATATATCTCGACTTCAGCAAAGCTTTTGACAAAGTTTCCCATGATATCCTGATTAGTAAGCTAACTAGATGTTGGCTGGATAAATCAAGTGTAAGGTATATACACAATTGGCTACAGAACTGTACTCAGAGGGTGATGATTAATGGCTCCTTCTCTAAGTGGAACGAGGTAACAAGTGGAGTATCCCAAGGCTCAGTCCTGAGTCTGGTGCTGTTCATTAATTATTTAGATAAGGGAGTGTAGGGGATGCTTGCCAAATTCAGATAGAACAGAATTGGTTGGAACAGCTAATACCCTGGAAAACAGAAATAAAATTCAAAATGATCTTGATAGGCTGGAGCATTGGGCTGAGACCAACAGAATGAAATTTAACATGGATAAGTGTAAAGTATTATATCTAGGAAGAAGAAACCAAATGAACAATTACAAGATGATCGATACCTGGCTCAGCAATACAAGTGAGAAGGATCTTGGGAATTCTATTAAGACTATGAGCTGAATATGAGCAAACAGTGTGATGTGGCCACAAAAAAGGCAAATGCTATTTTAGGCACCAGAAGTATAATTTCCAAACCCATGAGGTGCTTTTCACCCTCTATTCAGCACTGATTAGGCCTCATCTTGAGTACTCTGTCCAGTTCTGGACACCACACTTCAAGACAAATTGGAACAAGTTCAGAGGAGAGTAAAAAGGATGATCAGGGAGCAGGGAGCCAAGCTCTATAAAGAAAGACCGAAAGAATTGGGCATGTTTAACCTAGAGAAAAGAAAACTGGGGGAAGATATGATAGCATTTTTCAAATATTTGAAGGGCTGTCCATACAGAGAAGAGGCAGGATCAGTTCTCGGTCATCCCAGAATGCAGGATGCACGCAGCAATGGGCTCTCGTTATGCGAACCCAGCTTTCAGCTGAATACCAGAAATATCTAACAGAATATCTAACTTAGATAAGTATGGAAATTCAACCAATTACCTCAAGAGGTGTCGAATCCTCCAACACTAGAGGTATCCAAGAGAAATTTGGACAACCAACTGGCAGTTCTCCTTTGATTTGTATTCTTGTGTGTGTGTGTGTGTGCACGCACGCACGCACACACACACACACACACACACACACACACACTTGATACTTGATGGCCTTGTAGGCCCATTCCAACTTTATTTGATTCTATAGACTACTTTTAAATGTTTCAAACCACTGGGAAATTTTTATATTATCCATAAAAATTGATAGTGAATGTGAATTAAACATCAGAAAGCTTGCAAAATTAGGCAGGTCTTCAACAAACAGCTGAAAAGTATTCTCTTCATATGTCTTTTAGCAGAAAGAAGACTCTTCCATATATTGGATGACATCATCCTAATGTTATGCTTTAGAAGCCTGTGAGGTGAACTTCAGATCATTTCACACTATCTAAATTAAGCTCTGCTTATAAACACTGAAGCTTTCTATGAAGCAAAGGACAATACATATACAGTAGCTTAGATTCCTTAGAACATTACAGCAATCTCTTAGACCTACAGCCATACGGGACTGTATACACTACATGAGTATGTCCATGATGGCCATAAGAAAAATGTTTGTTCAGCTGTAGGAGGAAAGCTCATGCTATGAAGGAAAACATTGATTAAAAGTTCTCGAGGACTTAAATGCATGCTCAGTTTTTTACCATTTTGATGGGTCCTAATTATTGCTTAAGAATGTGTTTTGAAACAAAACACTATATACAGTTACCATACCATAAATGTGAACTGGAAAAAGAAAGCAAAAAAGTGTACAATGTACATGCAATTTCCTTTCTGTCCCTCTCTGAAACTCCTCTGCAGTTGTTGCAATATGGAACCCCCACACCCCTTTTAAACTGAGCCTTGTTTGTGTCCCTAAATGGTATCTGCTGGTTCTACCTTTGGAATGGAAATACACTAAACCCTTGGTGAATTAAGCACTTGGTTTTCTTCTCATTCACACAGCTGTGATGAATTCATTACATAGACTCTTGAGTTAATTCTATTGTTAAACCCTTTTCCTTTTCAATAAGATGATCTTTCCCAAGGGGGAAATGAAATGTACTACACTACATAGGGCTGAAACCAAAGGAGCTGTATTCAGGATGTTTGCTTATACAAACAAGCTGCTTCACTGGATTGCAGCCAAGTTTGGGACTGAAACATAATATTTATCTCAACTAAAAAAAATAGAGTTCAAAACACTATGAGAGGGAAGGAGGGAGACAATATTAGTTGTTCAGTGTACTTCAGTACTAATAGATACTGTGAACAAAGAAATAAACGATTGTGATCTTTTAATCCTCATACCACTGTGCTTGTTGATCAAAAGGTCGGCAATTTGAATCCCCGTGACAGGGTGAGCTCCTGTTGCTTGTCTCAGCAGCCATAGTTCAAAAGCACGTAAAAAGACAAGTAGATTAATAGGAACCTCTTTGGTGGAAATATAGCGGTGTTTCCTGTGCTCACGTGTTTAGTAATGCAAGCTACATGAACATGGAAGTATGTCTATGGACAAATGCTGGTTCTTTGGTGTGAGGGTTCTGCTGGTAAGGGATGTGAGGTAGCTGCACAAGGACCAGGAGGCTCTTCACTTTGTTTCCAACAAAATAAACTTTTATTCATGTCATAGACAGGCACATTATCTTGAACAACATCAACAGTTCCAACTTGGATAAAAGGTGAACTCTGTAACAATCCCTCAGGGATAAACATTGGGGAAGCCTCTTCTCCTCTCAAGAAGGGGTTGGTACTCATGGAAGGTCCAGACGCCCCTTCGGGATAATGGGACTGATACCATGAGAAATCAGGCTCCAAAACATTTATTCTAGCTAGATGAATTATAGGAACTGGAATACATTAAGAGTGTAAATTAACTTGAAGTACATGACTCCAGGAAGTTGATCAAACATGATCCAGGAAGTGGCAGAACACCTGGATGAGGGGATTATCCCCAAGGTAAACTGTGCCTGAGGGACAGGAGATTGCCTCATTGTCTGAAGTTCCACATTCCCTGTCTCTGCCCAGTCTCTGCCAGACTGGGCCCAGTTGAACAATAGAACACCAGTCTATGGAACATTAACTCAATGATTTGAACCATCAAGAGCTTGATGGCACAGGAGATTGGATGCAACTGTGAACAATGACCCACCAATGCCGATTGAGGCAAACCTTGAACTGGTTTGTATGTATAAAAACTGTTGTTAAACAAATGTTCAGGGCTCACTCACACCATCCAGGGTGAGACCACTGACTGCTGCTTTTGGCTTGGCTTTAATAAATCAGACTTGAACAGTTCAGTGTTTGCGCTTCCTTACTTTATTTGAATTTAATTATTGGACACTGGTTCCGAGCCAAGCACAGACTCAAAATAATCTGTAAAAACTGGTAACAGGAAGGACCATAACAAGGAGTCCCGCAGCAATGATGCTTGACCCCGCTGTGGCGTGTCTCCCATCCCCATCCTGGGATCCATACTGAGACCGCAGCCCCACCTCGGGCCACAGTGACAGTTCCCGCACCTCGGACTATTACCCCTGACGGGCTAGGAGGATCAGGCAGAGGGAGAATCGCCTCAGGCAGTTCATTTCTCAATGTTTGTGATGCCTGGTCCCTTTGACATCCCGTGGTCCTGGGATCCGTCTGAGTCTTCTCGTCCCTCCTTTTTACCTCAGACTGCCCCCTCCTGTCTTGCTGTCTGTCTCTTTTTCCCTCTCCCTCCTGACATCTCCTTTCCCATTTGTCAGGGCTTACATCTATGATCCAATAGCACTCTGCTATTGGTTCTTCTTATATTGTCTGAGCCCTCCCCCTGTCCTCTTGCTCTTCTCGCTTAGGCGGGTCTACCCATTCTATCAGGTCTGCCACAACTGGCTCATCAGCTTTCTTCTTCTGGGTTTTCACCCTTGTGTCTGTCGACGGCGAGCCCTCTCTTCTCTCACATTTGGCTTATAAACAGAGATGACCACAAGTCCTTAGAGTCAGAAATGACTGGACTTAACTGATGGGGGAACCTTTACCTTTATAAGTATTTAAAGAGTAGATTAAGTCATGGCTGATTTTATTTCTTTTCTCATGCCAGCAACACACACTGTAGCACAAAGATGGGTCTTCTTGAGCTCAGTTGCATATAGATGGAGTTGTTGGTGTTGGGGAGTCTCCAAAGACTAAGTAGTTTAAAAAGTAAAGGAGAATGTGTGAGAAACACTAACTAGAGCACAGGCAGATAAGTATTGATAGTTGAGTTTGTATTGCATATAATCCTTGTGCTAAACTTCCAATTCCCTTTTATCATCAGATGTGGGGGACATAAGTACTGTAAAAGCAACTAGGACAGAGCACCCATACTTGTCTTCGATCATAAGGGATATTCACTTCAGATAGGAACATTTGCACCAAATCTATAACCACCTGTGCCTCATGAAAACTCTAGAGGAAGAATGGAGAGGCACACAATGCACAATGCTTGAAGTCCAGTGTTAAGTTTCCACGGTCCGTGTTGATTTAGGGAGCCATGTCATCTGCTGGTGTTGGTCCACTGTGCTTCATTAACTCCAGGGTCAACGAAGCCGTCTACCAGAAGATATTGGAGCCCTTCATGCTTCCTTCCGCAAACAAACTTTATGGGGATGCTGACTTCATTTTCCAGCAGGACTTGGCACCTGCCCACACTGCCAAAAGTACCAAAACTTGGTTCAATGACCATGGGATTACTCTGCTTGATTGGCCAGCACCAGACGTGAACCCCATAGAAAAGCTATGGGGCATTGCCACAAGACATGAGCTCAGAGACATGAGACCAAACAATGCAGAAGAGCTGAAGGCTGCTATTGAAGCATCCTGGTCTTCCATAACACCTCAGCAGTGCCACAGGTTGATAACATCCATGGCATGGTGCATTTAGGCAGTAATTGAGGCAAAAGGGGGCCAAAAGTACGGAGTACACATGCAAGCTTATACTTTTCAGAGGTCCAATATTGTTCTATTTAAAATCCTTGTTTTATTTGCTTTCATGCAATATTCTAATTGTCTGAGATTGTGAATTTGGGGTTTTCATAAACTGTAAGCCATAATAATCACAATTATAACAAATTAAGACTTGAACTATCTCACTTTGCATGTAATGAGTGTAGCTCATATATTAGTTTCACCTTTAAAGTTGCATTACTGAAATAAATGAACTTTTGCATAATATTTTAATTTTTTGAGATTTACCTGTATGTGATCCAAGGACTGTACTGCTTTTCTTAGGAAAAATCTGTTTAACTAGAAATACGTTGTCCAAAAGCTGCCTATAGGAATACTTGAAAGAAAAGTTTTATAAAATGAACAAATAAACCTAGGGGTTATGTGTGTTTGTGATGTGTGTGTGTGTGGGGGGGGGAATCTGATATCTTCAAGAAGTCCAGTTTATAGATGAAAGAAATTGTTTTTACTCCCTTCATGCTGTATCTTTCCATTCATTAATTGCATATATATGTAGATGTCTGACACAAATGCAAATTATTCTGAATCTTTCCCCAACCCCAGGGCTTTCTATCCTACTGACTTTCCAGCAACTACACAACAGCTATTAATATTTTACAGTTCTGTTCTACACATGTATGCTTTAAAACAGCCAAATTAATTGGGCTTACTCATGGAAAAGTATGTATATGGGTGCACTATTAATTCGTTAAATCAGTCAGAAAGCTTGTATTCACAAGTTCTTTCTATTAAGATAAAATATTAAAGCAGGCAACCTCCACAATTGCTAAACCTCCTGTTATAATATCAATGTACTGCATATTTTAAACGTGCCGCAAACATGCCCCCTGCTGGAAGTATTAACTTTATATTCTTTCTTTAGTCATATCAGTATTCCACAATTTAAAATTTTGGATGCATACAAAATATAGATAAAACAATCAAATTTAAAATGTTAAAATAAAATGATTAGACTATATTTTGACCAGAATCAGAATAGTAGGAGTGAAATAACACTAACAGCCATTTACTAGAACGCCTTTAGTACATATGGTGGGTTGCATGCAAGGGCATGGTGGCTCAGCGGGCTAGAGCACTGAAAACTTTCAGCTACAAAGTTGACAGCTCAGCGGTCTAAATCCCAGGTGCCTCCTGCCAACCTAGCAGTTCAAAAGCATGTAAATGCAAGTAGATAAATAGGTACCTCCGTAAAAAAGCGGGAAAGTAAAACAGTGTTTCCTTGCAGCCATGCTGGCCACATGGTCATGGACTTGCACAACACTGGCTCTTTGAATACAGAGATGAGCACCACCCCTAGAGTCAGACACAACTAGCACACATGTGCGGGGGAAACCTTTACCTTTACCTAAGTTGCTTTGATTTGATTTCTCGACAATTGCAAAAAAAATTGTCCTTTATCCAAGTAGCCTTGTTCTTTAATCTTTCTACTTAGCTTCAAAGGGTATTGTGACTTCCAGATGGTCTAGCCAGAATCTTGTCCTGGGTCAACTATTTGGCAAGGCGTGTAATTTAAGCTCTCCATAGATTTATCCTAGCCTATTCTAATTTAATATTTAGAGCTTGACCTCTGTTTAGAAAACCTTTCCTCAATTATGACACTACTGTAGTTGGAGAAATAAGGGCTCTTTCCTCCTGCTTGGAAAATTAAGTTTACCTTATTTGTGAATCTTTGGCAATGTAAATTAGCAGTGCTGGACTGCAAAATCTTCCAAGCCACATTCCAGACAAATGTGATTAGACTAGCACAATTGACCTGCTTCCATTTCACAGGGATCTGAAGTTTTGCATTTCAAAAACAACTACTGTACTGTAAATTATTTGGTTTAAATGTTACTTCCCTTGGATAAAGATCTGAGAGAACAATGTGACTTTTGTTGAGACATCACTGAATTTTATTTGTTTCCTTAAATATCTGTCAAGTACTTTTTGGCCAAGGTCAAATCAATCCAAAGCATTAAAAATACAATAAGGTTACACTAAAATCTTCAGAACTGTAAAACTTATTAAAATATAATTCAGCTATTAGGGAAACAAAAACTTCCAGAGCCACAGGAATAAATAAATAAAAACAGCAACTTGACCATTAAAATACCATACTGTACATAAATTAGAAGCCATTTAAAACAGATGGCTAAAAAAAGCCAATACTATAAAGTGTATATTAGCTCAGCCAGAAAAAACTAATTTTGACGTTGCATATTATTGATATTATTGCTTCTGTGTTGTTTTTTTTTAAATGACTGGGTGAAACCAATTTGAGAAATGCCCTGCTTTCCAGAGACATTCTATTTCCAAAAATAGGTTACAGGCAATACCTTTATAGGCCACTATTAAAAATAAAAAAACAAGGAACATTGCAAGCTTTCGAGTTTACATAACTCTTCTTCAAAGCAGGCCCCAGAAGTTCACACATGGTAAAATATGTGTTTTACCAGGATGTAACTCTTAGATGTTCTTAAAACCCATGGCTACAGTAGATGGTGTTGCAGCCTGGGCAGAAGTCTTGTAAGAGGCTGGAGAGGGCAGTTGTAAAAAAGCTGCTAAGTCACACACACCAGGTTCTTCAAACAAAGAAACATGGGTCATATAACACCCCCATTCCCAAAACTGCAGATGAAAAAATACACTAGCAGACGTGGACAACAGGCCACCAAACCTCACGACAGCCAAAGCTTGTGCTACTTCTTTCCCCGAGGTCGGTGAAATACAACACGGGCTCGTTAATGTGAAAGGATAAACTTCATATATAGGGAGAGTATAATAAGAAGAGGAAAGTGGTCCTCCCCCCGCCCCGCCCCGTTTTCACTCACAGAAAGCCTGAAAACCCTCTGGACACAGGGCGCTGTGGAGTTTTGTGACCCTTTCCCGCCCCAACAGCGGAGCGACGTTTCCTGGCCCGGCTAGAACAACACAACAGGCCTAGGAAGGGAAAACGGGCCATCTGTGGGCCCAGAAGACGGCTCGCCCAGCCCGTCCACCCCTCGCTTCACTTCCTACAACGGCCCAGGCTCCGCGGCGAAGGCAAGCCGGCCTTCCCGTCGCCTGCCAGGGAGGCTTTCCTGGCGCTTCCTGCTTGGCTTCCCCTCAGCACAACTCCCGCCCAGGGAGGCCGCCGGCCACCACTCGCCCGGGGTCCTGTGTGTGACGTGGGCGCCTGCGGTCGGCTCACCGGCATCACCACCACCGCCATCTCCTGCTCCTGCTCCTCCTCCTCCACCGTGAATCCGCCCCCTTTTCCCCATCAGCCGCCCCGTCTATTATGGATGGGGAATTTCTGCCTGGGGGCAGCTGGCCGTGCCTTCGCTGCCAGGGCGGATGGATTTCCCCCCTCCCTCTGCTCTTGGCTCGCAAAGAGCGGCTTCGTTAGGGGTGAAACCCCCTTCAGCCCGGCGCCGTTGCTCCAAAGCTGGTTCTTAGCCAAGGAGCAGGGAGCTCCGGTCTCCTCGTAAGTAAGTAAGTAAGGAAACGGCCAGAGCTTCGAGCTCTCTTTCCCTTCCCGAAAGTCGGCAACGCGCAAGACGGGCGCGCGTTGGTGGCGAAGACCGGAGGCTGCTTAGCCCGGGCCTCCCTCTCCGTCCTGAAGCGGAACTAGAACCGTAGAAAATGCAATCTTTTGAAAAGGCATTTAAAAGCAATGCATCGTTTTTCTTGCTAGAGCTTTATTTACTTTCACCGGCGGCACCACCCTCCGTGTCATGATCACATGGAAGGCACAAAACGCCTCCCTACTTCCCTCCAAAGACGTGGTTTAAATGAGCCGAGATTGTATGTCCGGGTTTTCTTGTTAGCTTTGGCGCTGAAATTTTGTTTATTATTCCGTGTTCGTATTGAGATGGAAGGATGGGCTGCAGCCCTGCCGACCACAACGGGAGGCCAGGGCTTCTGCAGAACGAACCGGGGGGGGGGTAGCGAGTGAGTGTGACTGTGAATGACTCCGTCCGTTTGTTCACCCGATTGTCGTTTTTATCTGTGTGCATTTCAGAAAATCGCCAGTGTAGGGTGGGAGGAGGAGCAAAACGCACTCCTGCCCCTCCCCACCCCTCAGGAAAACCCATGCCAGGATCTCATCCTGTATTAGGATTGGTTTGAGAAAGTGACAACTGAGTGGCACTTTGGGAAGCTGATAAGGAGCACAGATGTAATTATACCTCAGAGTCTAGGGCATGTTATCCTATGATGTAGGAATATTTATAAGAGCATTGGGTAGCTTTCTTGTTGTTACATGCTTACAGGTCACCTCTGACTTATATCCATCCATTGAAGGAGAGATCTCCAAAACGTCCTGTCCCCAACAGCTCTCCTCCACTCCTGCAAACTCAAGCCTGTGTGTTCCTGTCACACCCACCTTGTATTTGGTCGTCTTCTTTTCTTGCTGCCTCCAACCTTTCCCAGCATTCTTGTTTTTTCCAGACAATCTTGCATTCTCATAATGTGCCGAAAGTAGGACAGCCTCCATTTTGTTGTTGTTTCCTCCAAAAATGGTTCCAGCTTAATTTGGTCTATGACCCTCTTGTTTGTCTCTCTGGCAATTCAGGGTATCTGTAAAGATCTCCTCCAGTATCTCATTTCCAGCAAATCATTTTTGCCCACTACCTTTCTACATTATCCAGCTTTAATACCCATAAGTGGTGATCAGAAATACACTAGTGTGTATAGTCTTGTCTCCAGTGACACATCCTTGCACTAATAGATGATCTTTTCTCATGCCTTCATTGCTAGCCTTCTGAGTCTCAGTCATCTTCTGATTTCTTACCTGTAGTTTCCATTTGGACTGATGGTTGAAACAAAGTAATGCAAAATATTTATTTCATTTTCTTCATTGTTGCCATTAAAACAGTGTAGTTCTTCTGTAATCCTAATTTTGGTTGCCTTTGTGTTCAACTCTAGTCCTGCTTTGGCAGCTTTTCCTTTTCCTTTCACAAAACGTGGTGTCAAGCCATTGCTGCTTTGTGCCACTAAAATGTCATTAGTATCTATCTTAAATTAGTATCTGAGAAAGTGGGCTTGTTCATGACAGCACACATTAAAATTTAACAGTTAGCCTTTAAGGTGCCACAACATTTTCCTCTTCCTTATTAGTCTTTTGTTTTTGCCTGATATGCTCTCCTGCATCTGAATCTAGCCTTCCGTACGATCTGCATACAGACTGAACAGATAAAATGCACCCTTTGGCTATAATAACCATTCTGTCTTTCTATATTCTGTCCTAATGGTAGTTTCCTGTCCACAATACAGGTTATGTATTGGGACAAACAGGTGCTGATGCATGCCGAATTCTTTCAGAACAACCCATAGTTTCTTCTGATCCATACAGTCCAAGACTTTGCTGTAGTCCATAAAGCACAAACTGATCTTCTTCTGAAATTCTTTTGTGGTCTCCAGTAGCCAGCAGATGTTTGTAATTTTACTTTGAGTGCTTCTTTTTTGAAATCCATTTTGGATATCAGGCATTTCTTGCTCCAAGTAAGGTAAAAGCCTTTGTTGCAACACCTTGATCATCATTTTACTTGCATATGAAATTAATCATCCTATAGTTACTGCACTCTTTGGTATCTCCTTCCTTAGGAATTGGAATGTATATTGAGTGTTTACAATCTGTGGGCCACTCCTTTGTTTTCTTATTTGTTGATATATTCTTGTTAGGATTTTGATAAATTCATTCTCTGTGTCTTGAAACAGATCTAGAGTATTTCACCTACCCTTGGTGATGTATTACTTCCTAATGCTTTCGGAGGAGCATTCAGTTTTCTTTCTTTAATTGCAGGTTCTTCACTATAGGCTTCCTCTTCAAAAGAGTCTGTCATCTTTTTGTCCCTTCTGTATAGGTCTTCAGTATAAGGTTTCCACATTCTCTTTATTTTCTCCTGGTCAGATAGTGTGCTTCCCTGTTGGCCTTTCAGAATTCCTAATCTAGATTTAAATTTCCCTTTGATTTCTTGAGTTCTCAGGAAGGGATATCTTGTTTTTCCCTCTTCATTGTTTTCCTCTGTTTGTTTGCACTGATTAGTCTGTAATAGTTCTCTTTGTCTCTATGTGGCAATTGCTGAAAGTGAATTTAGCATTCTGACCCTATTTCTGTCACCTTTTATTTTTGTTACTTTTCCTATCATTTATAATTTTAATTGATTCTTCCATCATCCATGTACATTTTTCTTTTCCCTTTTTTCTATAGGAATTGTGCTTTTGCATTCATTCCTAATACTATTCTGTGGTTTCAATCCACAGCTCTTCTGCTTTATTGTCAATTGAGTTTAGTAATACAGATCTGTTCCTTATGTGGATTTACCTAGAGCCTATGGATAGGCACTGAAAATGCCTTATCTCAGGTCAGGGTAGTAGGAATGAGCGATGGGCCTCCCCAAATATCCTAAAACTAGGGAAGGTTCATATGGGACAAAATATTTCTTCAAATAACCTGGACTCAAGCTAGATAAGACTAAACAGGTCACAACCAGCACCCTGAGTTGTGCCAAGAAACTGGCCACAGCCAATAAAGCTGGTGAAACAGGACTTGTACATTTCTTGCAACCATCCTCTGAACTGGATGTAAAAAAAAGTAACTGTACTTAGAATAAATTTATGAAATTGTTCATCCAAAGCAAAGCTTGAAAGAAGTAAGGGCAAATATTAATGATGGCAATGGCGATGAACATCTGGTAGAGAAGGTATCAAAAATGACAAATTCAAGATTTTGTGGAATTTCCAAATCCAAACTGATAAGACACCTTGACCATAACATACCAGACATAGTAGTAATAGAACAAAGAAATCTTTGGATCATTGACATTGCAGTTCAAGGCGATGCCAGAGTAGATGCTAAAGAACTGCAAGAACTAACAAAAGAGAGAGACCTGGCAACTGGAACATCTCACTTGTGGATAAAATATTTATTTTATTTATTTATTTTCAAACTTATATACCACACCTATTTCCCCAAAGGGGACTCAGGGCGATTTACACAATACCATAGCAAATAAAACAGATAAAAACAATAAAACAATCAACAGCGGTGTCCAGGACGGCAAGCCAATGTAGGAAGGGCAACGAAGGGGGGGGGGGAGTTACCCCTGGAAGTTACCAAAGGCGTCCTTAAATAGCACTTTGGGAACAATGTGAAGAAATTTCACAAAATATATAAGCAGTTATATATCACAGAAATAACACCACCAGAGCCACAAAAACAGCATTATTAGAAACAGCTTAATACAGTGCTGATATTTAACACTTAGGTTTTTGGTAATCTGTCATATCGTACCAGTCAATGTTTGTATAATTTAGATTGACTGTGCCTGGTATTTTTAACAACAACAACAACAACAACAACAACAACAACGATGATGATATGGCAATCCTTTTCAGGATTTTTCAGATAGAGAATACACAGAAGTGACTTACCATTCCCTTCTTCTGGGAGAATCCTGAAACTAGGCAACTTGCCCAAGACCACGTTGCCTGACTATACTCGCAAGAGACACAGTGGAGAATCAAACTCACAACCTGTGGCTTCACACCCCAAATACCTAACCATTGAATAATAATAAGACAATACAGTGGCAGCTAAGCAATTATTTTGGCATAGCCATAAGAAAATCTATCACTTAATCAGCATTCCAACTGTTTGTTCTTTTTAAATCATGAAAACAAATTTCAGACCATTCGTTGAAATCGCAGATATTGATATCAGGAAGGGTCTTTAGTTTAATCAGACTATTCACATTTATAGTAGATTAAAGTTGGAGAAAGTCTTATAGCTTGTATGATTAGCACTAACTTTGTAGTTAGATCTTTAATTTTAAATTTGCCTGCCTAGGTCATCTTCAAGGGATGGTGGACATCAGTCCTTCATATTTCGTGTGACTCTGACATGGCTTGTGTGGCTGGTCCAAGTGCAAACGAGTCCCCCTTTTTGGCAGACAGACATGCTCGTCTGATACTGACCCAGATCAACAAGATGAGATGTGGTCAGCACTTCTGTGATGTGCAGCTCCGAGTTGGAAAAGATGTGTTTAAGGTCCATCGGCTGGTTTTGGCTGCAAGTAGCCCTTATTTTGCAGCTCTGTTTGCAGGAGGGATGAGAGAGTCTTCAAAGGATGTTGTACGAATCCTGGGCTTGGATGCTGACATATTTCAGATCCTGTTGGACTTTATTTACACAGGTAAGTTTAATTTCTTATTAAGCTTGGTCACAATAGTGACATGGATGCTTGAGAATGAAGTTTTTCTACTCAATGATTGCTTGCTGTTTTACATCTTACCATTAGTTATTTCATAGTCTCCTCTCCCCCGTTACAGAAGGTCTTCATTGCTAGGCAAATTCAGTGTAATTTCGGTTAGACACTCTGGAGGTTGAATAATGACAACTGGGCTACTTTTCTTGCTAAATTGAACTTTTTTGTTACTCATCCAAGTAGCTTCCTCAGTCTGAGGAAGGTTGGTAGATTTCCAATTTATATTCCATGTTGGTTTCACTTCACCATGGATGTGGGAAGGGCTGCAGAGGTGTGACTTCCACTTACATTGTCCATTGTCCATCTAATGAGTTTTTTCAAACCATGATGAAGTGAAAAGAAGTCCAGTTGCCATGACTCCATTTTTGGATAACCTTATCCGGATGACTAAGAATCATTACAGACGTTTTGGTTAGACCAGGCATGTCCAAACTTCGGCCCTCCAGATGTTTTGGACCACAACTCCCACAGTCCTTTGACATTGGGAATACCGGCTTGGAATTCTGTGAGCTGTGGTCCAAAACATCGGGAGGGCTGAAGTTTGGTCATGCCTGGGTTAGACACGGTTTCTCCACCCATTTTGACTATTATCCCTAGCTGCTTCTGGATGACCACAGTACTGAGTAACATTTAGAATGCAATCTTAAAGCATGCATCTGAAAATTCATTCCTCCCTGCAATTAATAGGACTCTGTGCAAGTAAAAGCATTCTGAGTTAGGATACACAACAGCAGCTGTGAAGAATACAGAATTTCACATGTCTGAAGACTCCCCATATAAAAACAATTCCCTGTACTCCAGAAGTCAGTAGATGTGAGAGAAGGATTCTAGACAATGTTGCTCTTTGACATGTTTTCTTTGTGCAGGGATTTAGGTCTTAAGGTACAGGAGTCTTGAAAACTTAAATGCTCTTATTAATTGTATGAAGTTATCTTACCAAGCCACAGATTTACTGCTTTATCTGCAGCTTCTTTAATGTCTGTAGTTTTAGTAACGTATTGCCTTAGCACTGGATGTGTTATCAACAACGTTCTGTGGAGAGTCCCTTGATCATTAAGAAGACATTAGAAAATGTGTTAAATTGACAGTTTCCTAATGGATTCAATTGAAATTGCTATGGGTTTAATTCTTAAGATAACAGTAATCTGCTGATTGTGTACAGACATATCTTTCAAGGGACAGTGGCAATTTTCACAGAGAAGCTATATGATGCTATTTTGTATGAAATTTCATGCCAGCTGAAAATTGATCTCCTTTTTACATTCAGGCATAGTCAGTATTGGTGAGAATAATGTCCAGGAGCTGATTGTGGCTGCAGACATGTTCCAGCTTACAGAAGTGGTAGACCTTTGCTGTGAATTTCTAAAGGGACAGATAGATCCTATGAACTGCATTGGACTCTTCCAGTTCTCTGAGCAAATTGCTTGCCACGATCTTCTGGAATTTACAGAGAATTACATTCATGCCCACTTTCTGGACATCCAGAATGGTGAAGAATTCCTAGCCCTGACAAAAGACCAGCTTATTAAGATCTTGCGAAGTGAAGAGCTGAGCATAGAAGATGAGTACCAGGTTTTCATGGCCGCAATGCAGTGGATTCTGAAGGATGTTGGGCAGAGAAAGAAATATGTTGTGGAAATACTGGATACAGTTAGATTTCCATTGCTCCCTCCACAAAGACTCCTGAAGTACATAGAAGGTAACTGAGTGTAGGATACTTTATGAATTTGTTTTTTATGTAGCTTCATTCATTCACTGGTCCTGTGTAGGCTCCAGGGACTGATTTTGTGGAGACATAACATCTATAAACATGGGTGTCCTAGCAGAGAATGCCTTATACCACATCTTGATGGGAATTTGCATTGCATTAAACCCCTGCCACATTGGAACGCCAGCAGTTACTGTGATTATTTGGAGATTTTCAGCTGTGAGTAATATTGGTTTCCACTAGAAATGAACTGCAGAAATAAACTGGAGCTGGTGGCATTTCACTTTTCATAGGTAGGGAAGCAATGGATATCTTTTCATCTGAAGGAGAACATGGGCTACTGGCAGTCTGGTCCAGGAAGAGAGATAAGACAGAGAAATTCAGAAGTGAATGCCTAACTTTTCTTACACAGATACTGAAAGATGGGCAATTGTGACTTATGTACTAGAAGCACACCAAGGTTCAACATGCCATGACTGCGTTGTTTTAATCTGGGCCTTTCACAAAGATCAACAATGATATACCCAATTTTAGAAGTATGGCCTTAGGAATCTCTAGATCGTTTACTCCCATTGGCTCAAGAAAATCAGAAACACAATATGGCATTTTGTTTTGTTTTTGCCTTCAGTGGTTGAGGTTAAGCAAGTAAGAAGAAAGGGATGTATATTTAGTGCTTTCAAGTACAGTATTTTTTGAAAATATTATTCTTTGAAGAGAGACAAACTACAAACCCAATATATCATTGAAAATGAAATCACTCAGACTTGCATGCACACCTTTATTTGTTGATTGTTTATTACCAAATGTTTCATGTGCTTGTTTTTTTCCCCTTCCTAAGGTGTTCCTGATTTCAGTCTTAGAGTAGCTCTTCAAACTCTCTTGAAAGAATACTGTGAAGTGTGCAAATCTCCTAAAGAGAACAAGGTTAGCAGTTTCTTGCAGGCAGCGAAGGCTCGTCCCCGGAGGAAAGCCAGGAAGTACCTTTATGCAGTCGGTAGGGATCCTCATTAGTATTTGGATATTTTAAAAACCTGAAATACTGAGAGAAAGCTTGTGAGGCAGCTAATCATCTGTGCCATTTCTATTTCTTCAATAGGTGGTTACACTCGCTTACAGGGAGGCCGTTGGAGTGACAGCAGAGCTCTCAGTTGTGTGGAGCGTTTTGATACTTTCAGTCAGTATTGGACTACTGTGTCTTCCTTGCACCAGGCTCGCAGTGGGCTGGGAGTTGCAGTGGTAGGAGGCATGGTCTATGCAATTGGAGGTAACCTGAAGAATATCCAGGTCTGGAATCTTAGTGCTTGTTACACATCTTTTTGTTCTTTATTTGAAGGGGGGAACCTAATTAGATATTGATTGATGTTGCATCTTTCCACAGCCAGTTTTCAAGAGTCATGTTCCAAGTTCCCCCAATCAAATATTGAAACTTTACCATTTATAAGGGTTCTGACACAGTTTTCTCCTAAGTGTTTGTACCGTTGATGCAGAAATCTATTCTTTTGCAGTGTGTGTATGTGTGTGTGTGTGTGTTTTGGCTAACATTTATGGATGATTTTTCATTTTCCTGAAGCCCACTTTTTTGTTGATGACTTTTCAAATATAAACTTATTTAAAAATGTTTGCGCGTGCGCACACACACATAACTGGGACATTTGCAGGAATGTTTTCTTTGACCAGTAGAAATTATTTCTCGCTTCTCGTTTTACTACTAAAAATCGAAGTACTTGTCGCCTTTCCACAGCAACCATTTCCTACAAGTTTTAGGAATCATAGAAGAGCCTCATGGTGCAGTGGTTAAATAGCTGTACTGCAGCTATAACTGTGCTCACGACCTAGGGTTCAATCCCAGGTAGCTGGCTCATGGTTGACTCAGCCTTCTATCCTTCCAAGGTCGGTAAAATGAGTTTCCAGCTTGCTGGGGGGGGGGATTCAATGTGTAGCCTGCATCATTAAATTGTAAACAGCTCCGAGAGTGCTTTGGGGAGGTATATAAGCAGAATACTTTGCTTTTGCTTTGCAACATTATACTTTATCAACCTACTTGCTTGTCTACACCAGTACTGCCAGGTCCAATTCCCCAGGGTCTCAAGCAAAGAAGGGTCTTTTCTACCACCTCCTACGTGAGCCTTTAATAAGGCAGAAATTTGAACTTGGGAGCTTCTGCATGTGGAACATTTTCTCCTTATCATTACTCAAGTCAAGGCCTTTGTGGGGAGTTTTGTGTCCCAAATAAAGGAACTGTGCCTTATATTGATTACAGGTTGCTAAGGAGTTGGGAAAATTCACAATGGGCAACAGGATTTTGCCCATTGGACATTATACAGACATATTAGCAGACAATTTCAGGAATGAAAATGACGTAGCAATCTTTGTTTGAAAAGTCTGTACATGTGGTTCCTTCTTCCTAGGTTCCTGGCATTGTGTAATATGGACGTTTGAAAAGAGTTAATTGTTGAAGATTCCTTAATGAACTCTCTGGGTTGACAGAGTGACCAATGAAAAGACCCATGATTCATTTCCCATTAGGTCCCCTTCTTCTCCGTGACAATAATACGTTCGAAACAGGGATTAAACACCGAATATTTCTCATAGATGAAATCCTAGCTACAGGATATAAGCAGCATACAACTTTTGCAAGCATTGGGTCTTATTTCGTCTAGGTTGAAGACAGAAAATGTTGGTCCAATATCTGGGATCTTTTTATATTCATGTTCTAAAGAGGTCTGCAGGATTTTTAAAACCCAGTTAGCCTATTTTTATATTCCAGTTATATTCTTCCAGCTTTGTTTTTCATCTTAGTGTTGTTTGTATTGGATCCATTCAGACTGCTCAGAATTGAAGAGAACCATACAGTCCTGAAGCACCCAAGATAATTTAGTCTTAAGTGGGTGAAGGAAGACACAGACAGTATAAGAAACAATTGCTTGGCATTAGTTTTTCTTATTTCAACAATATAAAGATAGTTTAAAAGCAATCTTCTATAAGTAATACATACAGTGATTATTTAGGCTGGAAATTGAACTATCTCAGCATCTCTTCAAAGCCCCTTTTAGCTGCATGTGTGCTATGCAGCCTGTTTAATTCCACGGTGATTTCATAAATACTTTTGACTTTTCTTTAAAGGCAATTATTATATATTACTTACACAGTACAACATGAATTACAAAATTTATTTGTAATGGGGAACACCGTGAGTCATTTCTGGCTGTGCCCTTCTACCCCTGGGGTACTATGAACCTCATTTTCCATACACTAACTCTGACTGCAACCCACAGTTCTATGTTGTTGTCAAACCTAACATATAATTATTAATGTAATCATACATAATTGTCAATGAGCTGTAAATATGCCTCCACTAGATAACATTTGAGAAGGAAAATGCAGCAGTAACCTTTGAGGGAGGAAAAAAAATCCTAACTTCATGTCTCCCCCACCCCCACAAAAAATACTCCCCAGTGAAGAGTCCCTTCCCTCAAGACCGAATCAACATCTTTAACCATGGCTTCTATATCATGGTCCCCACCTCCTCCTAGGTTCTCTTCTCTCATATTTTTTCCCACACTGGTGATTCTCCTTTAGGACTCAGATGGAATCTGCAGATATCTCCCCCATACAGATCCCCTCTCCCTTCATTGGAACCATCTGCCAAGTGAGCTGCGCCTACCATAGTCCCTGCTGGCTTTCAAAAAAGCTCTTAAGACCTTGCTTTTTAGAGAAGCATTTGGTGACTACTAGTGTTGTTGTTGTTGTTGTTTTGTGAAACATTAGCTGTCATCTTTGCTTATTATTTTATTTTATTATTTTATTATTTTGACTTTTATTGTTACTGTTAAATAATGGTTGCTGTAAACCACCTCGAGTTCCTTTGGAAGACGGGCGGTAAACTAAATAAATAAATAAATTGTGCCACCAGGGCTACACCCAGAAGAGTGGGACTTTTGGGCAAAGTAAAAAACACTGCCTTTTCATTCTTGCTGCCATCTTCTAATTCAGGCATCTTTGAGCCAGGCTAACAGTTGGGTCCGAAGGGCTAATGTTATTCCTCTAAAGGTATAGGAGAAGCAGCGAAAAGCAAGCAAGATTGGCTCTTTCAGAGGAGGTGGGAGCAATGTGCACACATAAAAGGAAAATCCACCCAAAGGGATACAGGAGCAATTAAGAACTCTAAGTTGCCTGTGTGAGTCAAGAGGATTAAAATGAAACAGCATTGTGAATACCATACTTAATATAAAAATAATTGCAACTAAAAATAACCATGGTGGACCCCCCCCCCCCCACACACACATTTTGCAACCCCCTTGGAAGGTCACAGCCCCCTAGCTGTGCATTTTGAGAGACAGAGCACCTTAAGTTTGGCAGTCAATATTTGTATGTGTATTGTAACACTCATATAAACGAACTATTGGTTTTTCAATAGCTGAGCCTTGTTTTGAAGAGGTTATATAAAACATATTTAATATTCTCTATTCTTGTTTCGCTTTAAAGGTGAAAAAGACTCCATGATTTTTGACTGTACTGAACGCTATGATCCTGTTACAAAGCAGTGGGCTGCTGTAGCTTCCATGAATCATCCTCGCTGTGGATTAGGAGTGTGTGCCTGTTATGGGACTATCTATGCTTTTGGCAAGTTCTTCAGCTACTGAACCATTTGATTTGTGCATTGTTGAGAATAAGAATAAGAACAGAATGTGCATAGCGATGACTTACTAACGGTCAGACTTTTTGTTATACAAAATATAGACTATTAGTGGCTTTAAACAGGTTTTAAACAGGATAGGATAATGATGGAACATTTATTAAAAGAAAAGAAAAAGTAGGCATAAAATGGCTACAATTTAGAAGCCCAAGAAACCTCTCCTTTAGAGTCTAGTATTGTATGTTGCTGTTTTCTTACCTCTATAATCGTTTGGTTTATAGGAGGCTGGGTTGGAGCTGAGATTGGAACTTCAATTGAACGCTTTGATCCTGAAGAAAATAACTGGGAAGTAGTGGGCCGCATGGCTGTACCACGCTACAATTTTGGGTGCTGTGAAATGCAAGGTAAATGGACTTGAATATTTTGGGTAATTGTTGGTTATTAGTTCTAGAACAGTGCAAGCATTATAGGTGATGAAGTGGACCTTTACATAAAAGCTCACATTTAAAAAGTCAAAAAATATAGACGTTAATCTTTAAAAATATAGAAGTTAATCTTTTTTCTCCTTTTTTAAAAGTTTTTTTCAACTATAATGTTAATTATTACTAGTTATATTTGCATAGTATCCAATGGGCAAAATCATATGTGTCCGGTGTGTGGGTGGACCATGGAATATGTAATCCACCACAATTATCAGTGTAACCTGTTGCCGAGAGTTAAAGCGTAGTTTACTCAGTGAAGACAAGACTTTTGTTTCAGCAATCTAGTTACATATATACAGTTCATACAGCTGAGTAACTTTACATCCAAGATCAGCATTCAGCAGAGTGACTTCCAACCTTTAAGTTGTAGAATATCCAATACAGATTCCAGCTTGCATGCACCAATAATGTGCACAGCCATCTTCCAAGTCTTTCCAAGTTTACAACATTTCTCTTTCTCTCTCTCTTTCTCAATCTCTTCACATGTGCTCCGATGTCCAGTATAAATAATATTGTTGTCCAATCCCCTTTGTTACTTTGTATCCCATGACTTGGCACTTACAACCAAGAACTTTGAGCCTTTGCTTCAGTGTGTGACATTTCGTCTCTTTTCCCGCTTCTGAGACCTTGAATCTCTCACCTCTTGTCAAGGACATTTAGGTATCCAGCCTTTTCCACAGGTGTCCCTCATTAGACATCACTTTGAAACTTCTATCTAGCAAGAATATGCTGACCGTTTGGATAGCTACATGGGTGCAACTCAAGAGTTATGCCCATGGTAGGTGCAATATTGCCAAGACAGAAATGCCACCCACAAAGCACTTCTGCTGGGGCACTGGCCAATAATAAATAAATAAATAAATAAATAAATGATCATAAAATAATTGTGCTTAGTTCTACAACAGTTACTTGCCTGTTTGGCTCAGTCAACATACTTCTGAGTAGACATGCTTCATATATGTTAGTAATATTGGGGACATTAAGCCTTTTTTACAAAGGATGTGTTGTCTTGAATGCATTATAGTGTGTTCTGTTTCTCAGAACCACCCCCCAGTCCTTTAAATAACTCCTTGTTTACCCTATTTTTCATCAGAAGATAGAATTATGAAAAATAAGGAACGTGAGAAGAATGCTTTCTTCAGACACAGTCGCTAGAAGGGGGATTAGAGTACAGCAGCTCTAGTCCATGCTTAATTTCCTGTGATAACTGCTGGGAGACTATTCCTGTGATGGTAACAAAGGTGGAGACCCCATGCTCCCATGTATAAGATGACCCCACTTTTCCAACCCAAAATTACTATTTTACAACTGCACAGTTCTCTCCTCAGCTTACTTCCATGAATAAGATGACCCTCAATTTTTAGTTTTAGACAAGACTATAGTCTTATACACAGGAAAATACTCTAATTTTACTGTGACAGATGCAAAGCGAATGCCTGTTCTCCACCACAGTGATCCCCAATTGCAGGTATGTGTGCATAGATGGGTGCATAGATGGATGGCAGCTCCTGATGGTTCCTGGAAGAGGTGTCCAATGCCACCCCACTTTGTAGAACTGTTCACTTCTGCAATAAAAGGAAGCCATTAAAATTCCTAAGAACAGCTGGTCTATGAACTGTTGTGTTTCCTATATGTCTCTTTGCTAATAACTGTGTACAGGTGGGTTTAACTGAACATCCTTACGTCTCCAGGTTTAATTTATGTGGTTGGGGGCATCGGCAGTGAGGGACTAGAACTGTGTTCTGTGGAAGTCTATGACCCCATATCTAAGCGATGGTCTGCCCTCCCTGAAATGGGCACTCGAAGAGCTTACCTAGGTGTTGCCACTCTGAATGACTGTATTTACGCTGTCGGAGGATGTAACGAAGCTGAAGATGCCCTTCCAACCGTGGAGAAATACTCTTTTGAAGAGGTAGGAGTTAGTTTTCATGAAGCAGATTTCACTTCCGTTTGAGTCTCAGTAGAATTTGTCTAATTAACGGCACTACGAGAACTGCTAGCTGTTAGCCACTAGAACAGGCACAGAGCTTTCAAGCGAGTTTCTTCAGAAATGGCACACAGGGCTGATTAACTGGGTTTTGTGCCTATAACCGGGCCATCTATCTCTTATCTTACCTTCCAATATGACTCCATAGTGTGCTGACTGATTGACCCAAGTGGCAGCCACGTATTCCCCAAAGCCTAAATAGCTGCAGAGCTGATCCATTTTATTGACCAATTTTGCTGTTCTGTCTCGAACACTTATTTAATTAATTTGAATAGCTGCAAATAACTCTTGTCCTTGACCAGTAGGAAAATAAAAAAGTCGGTTTGACAGGACCACTACAGAAAGTTTTATGTCAGCCAAATAAATCTAGAGCATATTTCTGGAGATGAATGTACTGCACAGAAAACATTTGCTTTGTTGTGCTTATTTTTCCTCGTTAGGAGAAATGGGTGGAAGTTGCTTCGATGAAGGCCCCAAGAGCAGGAGTATGTGTCGTAGCTGTGAATGGCCTCCTTTATGCTATAGGAGGCAGGACTGCAAGCTATGATTCAGCTGCCCCTGTAACTTCAGATTCTGTGGAGGTTTATAACCCACATATGGATACTTGGACAGAAATTGCTAACATGATCACAAGCCGCTGTGAAGGAGGTGTTGCAGTTCTTTGAGAAGAACAGGATTTTTTAAAAAGCAAAGATAATTGAGTTGTGAATGTAAACACTGAAGAAATGGTAAGTATTTGAGGGCCTTCTAAGATAATGTCTCTACAGTCAAACAAGAACAGTTTCCAAAATATCTACAAATGTCCTCAGCAGTTGCTAATTACTCTGCTAAAAAATTTATCCTTTGATGAGTTTGTGGATAATTTTGACAGCAGGAACTTTTGATTTTTAGCAACTGCTCTTCACAAACACACTCTGGTATTTTGTCATTACTATAACAAAGTCAAAATGAAATTGGAATTTGCTAAAGTGGGTTATCTTAATCACACCAGTCATCAAGAAGGATTCTAAGCACCATGAGTTTACTGTCATGTCTGTTAAGATTTTTTTAAAAGCAGGCTTTTGCTTTATATTGCATAAATTGTTTTACTTCAGCAGTACGTAAAATAATGTATTGTTAAGAAACTTATTTGGGAATTTTGTTTTAGAGAGTGAATGTCTTAAATATTTTAAATTCAAACTTCCTTCCCACTGATGCATAAGACCACAAGATTCATAGCATGCTTCTTAATTCTGTTTTTCAAGATTTACCACAATTTCTTGTAGTTTTACTATTGAAATATCGTAACTAATTTTCATGTGGGTACCAAGCAGCTATGATCTCCTCTGGGAATCCTGTTCATACAGTACGTTTAGCTCAGTTGCTCTTCCTAAACATCATGGACATTATCTAGTATCTACTAAGTATGAAAGCATCATGTATGAGGTGGTTACCTTCAATATTATTTCTGCTGCTAAGGCAAAATAATAGCCTACACACACGTGCGCGCACACACACAGAGAGAGAGAGAGAGAGAGAGCTGTAGAATCCTATAGCTTTAGCAGCAGAAAGTGCTCTGAAAGGACTCAAAACATACCTGATACTTTCCTGGTGAAGTGAAAAAATGTGTATAAGTTAAAACAAAACAAAAAGCAGTTCTTTACTTTATAGTAAAGAACTAAACAAAGTTTAGTTTATACTTTATAGTAAAGGACTAAACAAAGTTGGGAGAAGATTGTATAACAACAGCAAAGGTGACATCAACTATGTGCTCACTGCAACTAAAATGTGTTTTGGTAGATGTTACTCAGTAGAGACTCCATACGTACAACCGAGTGCTGTTAACATACAACCGAGTGCTGTTAACAGGCAGTTGGAAAACCAGCTGGCTGCTAAAGGCAACATTTCTGGTTTGGTTTTGTTCTTTTGTTTGGCCTAATAAATACAGATGACCAGAACATGGATTTTGGAACTTCTTAGAATGTTCAGCAGTCTTGTTTTCATCTCCATGCTGACTAGGTCTGCTTGAAAGAACAGTAATGGATACTGATTTAAGTGGAGTGGCCAGTACTGCTGATGTCAGATCAGGTAGAGTCACTGAATCAGTTACTGAAATTTAAATTCATTGAGTCCACGGGCCTCCTCTAGATACTGATCACTGTGAATATGAATAGAAGTGCTTTGAGGAAAGCAGACAATTTTCTGTTTCCTTTGCAAAATAATGTCATATGCTTAGAACAGATGTAAGGAAGTGGGGGCGGAGGTCTCTCACTAGAATGTTGGCTCATCCACTTAACAGGATATTTTCCTTTTTTGCAAGTCAAGTGCAGTGGGAATGCTATATTGGTTTATGTCACCTTTAAATCAAATGTGTTACCTCAAAGCTAAGGCAATAAATATGCACTATATCTTATGTATGGCATCAGTCAGGAATCCAGACACAGTGGTAGGAAAGTTGTACTTTCTTCTTACTCCCACTTTTGAGTTCAAACCTAATTAAGCATTCACAACTTTGTGTTAAAGTTTTTTATTGTAGGGATATGTTCATGTCTGTTCTTACAAAAATTACTGTACTCCTTTTCCCCCCAGTAGGTGCAATAGAGAGGGCTCCAATACTTTTATTCACTGTTAACATATGTAGTAGGATTCCCCCTTATCTGCGGATCTATATCTGCTGATTCATTTCTCCAGTCTGAAAATATTAAAAGATAAATCTAATGTCTTAGTTATCTAAGGTAACTTCATAATTAAGTTATGACCAGAAGTAGCTGCTAGAGGAGCCAGAGATCATGTTAGCATTTGCTCTTAAAATATCCTTCTGCATTTTTCAGCAGAGTGGATGGGTGGGTTGGAATGAAGCCCCTGCAGATACAGGGGTCCTACAATATTGCCTTGCGCCTTTGAAAATGTTTCCAAGCCATCCACTAGCTTTTTTTAAATAACAATCCCTCCCAATTTCCCATTACTTTCTCTACAACTTCATGGCAATTATGATGAACAATTGAATTGGGTCAAATTTGAGTGATACTGATAGGGTGTTTTTGAAGTCACTGCCATTCCCATGTCCCCCTGCCATTCTGATCTCAATACATGATGATCCTCTTCATACAGTAGCAAGGCCAAGTGATTTTAAACAATTTTATCTATTGATAAGTATATTCTAGAAATGTTTACACATACTTAAATATCACAAAAACTAACAGGAAAGGATGCAAGGAATTCCAGTAATCAAACATCAAAATTTAGTCATTCCTAGTCATAACTGAATGTCACAAAGCATCTATTGTAAAGTAACAAAATACACTTTTTTTCCTATTCTAATATGTGTAGGAAAGGCAAAGGAGCCAAAAAGTGTTAACTGGCCTTCTGTATCTTCTCCCAGTCATCCACTGAAATCGATTGATAAAATGTTCAAGTGTACTAAATGGTACATTTGAACATCTTCATGAAAAATGAAGATTTCGAAAGCATACGCTGAAAGAGAATGCTGAGCTAAATGCATGTCTGGCTGCACCCAGCAGGGCATTTGTATCCCTGTTCAAATTTTCAACTTCCAAATGGCCGCTCTCCCCAAAGCATCTTATGCATTTACTGCCTGTTAAAGTAACTTATCCACTATGGGATTGAAATTACTGTAAACTTTAAGGCTGGAATTTTCAGCACGTTTTCTTCGAAGTAAATGTCAGTGTGTGTAGTGGGACTTTTGAGCACTTTTGCCTGCAGCCTTTAGAACTGGGTGATACAATTGAAGTTTAAGTAGAAGCAGTGTCTCTGCCCTAGTTAGGTTAATCTCAAGCTTTGAGCATCTCTCTCTCCTTGTAGTCCACAGTTATGAATGCAAATAATTCACCCACATTTTCGTCTCACAACAATCTTCCTTTCAAGCCATATTTTATTTTTTATTTAAAAAAATCTTGTGACTGAGCCCCTCTAGCATATGGGCCATAGCATTCTGTTGGTCGTTTATGTCAATTTGCTAATTTTTTCACTTATAATATCAGAGAGATGTTTCTCTGGGCAAACATTCACAATAAATATTGTAACAAATAGGGATCCTGCAGCCACCATAGTTAAGACTGTTCTCAGGTTTCTAAACCAGGTGGGATACGTGGGAAGGAATGCAATGTCATAATGCAGGGCTATTCCTAACCCTAGAATAACCATGGCCGCAGCTTCAATATTATTTCTGCAAAGCAAAGCAAACCAAGACATTAATGGAGGAACAATGCTGATGGCCAGACTAGTCCAATTGGGCTTGTCAGGGCTGCCTTCTGGAAGAGCAAATCCCCACCTGATCCCACCTAAGAAAGCTAGTATAGAGACACCATAGGCAACCTGAGCATAAACTAATTCCGAGTAAGAGACCTGGCTGACAGCCATTATTAATGGTACTGAAACAAATGGTATTAATCCTGCAAACCCCAAATAGAGGGCAGGCTTTGGACAGTCCTTGAGTGATAGGGGGTTAGATCGTTCCATGCCCACGATGTCTTGCTCAGGGTCTGGGGACTTCTTTTTCTTCCATGTGCAAGCAGAAGAATGGATGTCCTGTGTCTTAATTATGATGACAGGTGTCTGTCTTAACAACTGGAGTGTAGGCAGACCACAACTGAAAGGGTGCGCGATTCCACATCTTCCCAGGTGCAATAGTCTTGGATGATACACTACCTGCAATTATGTACATAGAACACATTAGTATACATTAACGAAGCAACTGTCTCTGGTGCAAACATTTCAGTCTTAATCATGTAGAATGGCAGTTTGAGGAACTATCAATGTCACTGTTTTCTATATGTCTTATTGGACTGGGAAAGGGATTTTCAAGGGTTACATACAGTATTCTATCAATATTTGGGGACAGTTGATTTTTATCAAGTGAAATAACCCCAGACACACTCACAACTGCTACATCTTCAAGTGTTACTGACTCATTTGCTGGAACATAGGATAGTAAATCACAAAATCTGGTTCATGGGAAGAAAGCCAAAAGCCATTTCTTCAGAACAAAGATTGTGTCCAGTAAATGCACTGTAATACAGACAGTCAGAAATACATTAGATGAAAAATGGGGGGCGGGGGCGGGGGCTTTGTATGTTCTACAACATCACGTTGCTCAAGGACAACTGGCAAGGGTATAAAAATTCCATAAAGGAGGATTGACAAGTGGAAAAGCTCTCTCATCTAAAAACATCAACAAGAAAATTATTAACTGGTTTGCTTTCTGGCACTCCTAATATCAGAACAATAAATATTTTATTTACTGGTAAATATATTTTGTCTCAAGGACACAAAGCATCCAAAAATTCAGCTCAGTTTGACAGGCCCTTATCTGGGGAAGCTAGGTGTTGCTTGCTGCATGCTCACCATCATGAGGTTTAGGCTGTACTAAAATGGCATGCCATAGTTGCTAGAAGTAATGTGTTCTTGATGGATTTCTAGCAGAAGCTATCAACATTTCTTTTCTTTTTTTTAACTGGCCTTAAGAGGAAGAAGAAAAGCCTAACGCTCTACATTTGAAATGTAGCCACAGAACCCACTACAGTACTGACATACCATAAATGTTTGTTTCTCTTCTTGATATCATGCATGATACCAGTGGCCCACACACCCACTTCAGTGTGGTACTATCAAATGCCACAGAAAACAAACATTCTATCCTGTATTTTTCATGTCTAACTACATTTTTCTAAGTCAAAGATCACAGTGGAACTATACAGAAATAGGTAACAGGTGCTGTTTTCTTCTGCTACTATGTAATTTGTGATTTGTCTACTGCTCCCAGCAGTGTAGTAATATACATTACTTGATCACAGCTACTATGCAGTCATTTGTATGTACACTAGTCATTTTTATTATAGTGTGCATACAAATGACTATATAGTTTCAACTAGTGTGTCTGTAAAGGTACTGTACAGTATTTTAAAATGACAGTATGATCCGCAAGATAACAACAGGTATGAACCCAACAGACAACTGCTATTGCACTATGATCTGATGTTTTCAGTATGGCAATCACAATAAAACCAGTAAAAAAGTAACATTCCACAGGGAGGATTGTATGATTTAAAACTACAGCCATGCTATTTGCACAGATGAGAGACCTCCAGTCAGGAGTTATTTGCTGCCCATGGATGTGATGATCTATCTCAAAGCCATGGGGAAACCTGTTCTGAGTTTGACCAGCAGAATTCCTTTCAGTGCTATGGATAACAGTTTCCATTAAGATTTTAAAATACAGTAGATTATTTTGGAGAAGTTTACCTTGGAAGGAATTCGGAAACATGGCCGAAGAAGCTGAAACATTTTCAGAGACACTGAAAAAGAGAGAAAGTTAATCTGAAAATGTACTGTTAATTGCCCAGATGCATGGATGTAGAGTGCTATTCACCACATCACTGTTATCCTATGCTGAAAGAATCTTCCCCCAGGGCCAATGCACTCATTTGAAATCCAGAAGATTCCAGTCACAGTAAGAGATTTAGTCCACAAAGCCCATGAAGCAATATCAGTGTAAGAGATCTGAGAATCTGAACGAACATTTAGCCACTAAACCAATGGCAGCAATATGACAGTGGACTGCATCCCCTATGATAGCTGGACCATGCACCATTCTGGACCCCCATTGTAGCTGGAGTTTACTAGGCATGGTTGCCAATGTTAGGGAGGGCTATCAATAAGTCAGGAGTGGATAGCATCATAATCTATTTAAAATACAGGAGGATCCTCCTGCCACCCCCAGCACAAATGTATTTCATAGCCTCTTTGGCATCCAATTGTGCATCTATTCTTCACTCCCTTCTGCACAGAAAGCTGTATTTGAAAACTCGTGTATGATATCAACAACAAGACAAAGGGACTAATATACAGTATCAAATATATTTATGGTTAACAGAAGAGGAACATGGGAGGAAAGGGATCAAAATAGCCAGCAAAGTGCATTTATGACTAGCAGTATCAGAAATGCAGTGGAGTAATTGAAGTCAATATCAAGAAAAGTTAAATATGAATTACAATCATACACAGATGTACTTAATAATAAATTATCTTACTATACCATTACCTATATATCTCCAGTGTTCTGTAAACTACTCAAAAGTTGATATTTTTTCTAGGGGGGGGGTGATAACAATAATGGGAAATAATGAGAAAATATCAACTATTGTGGTGACCTATTGTCAGTCTTTATGGATGTCAATGAAGAATTCATGAGATAGTAAATTTCATTTATATTCACAGAACACATTTTAATAGTAAGACATTGGAAGGACCTTGAGCAAGCAACAAAATGCAGTTGATCAATTCCAGTCTGGAGAGAGCATTAGTCATCCCGCAGGATGATCCTTTGAGTTACACTGATGGGCAAGGTGCCCTTGTTGGTACTTCTTGACCTTTTAGTGGTCTTTCGTACCATCAACCACAGTATCCTACTGGGGACCCTCTCTAAGTAGGGAATTGGGGGCCTGGCCTTGGCCTGGCTCCAGTCCTTCCTGCAGGACCATTCTCAGCAAGGTGAGATTATGTCCATCCCTTGGATCCTCAACTGTGGGGTTCCACAGGGGTTGATCATCTTCCCAAAGCTATTTAATATGTATATAAGGCCACTGGGAAAGGTCAATTTGGCAGCTTTGTGTCATCAATATACTATGACATCCAGTTCTCTCTCTCCTTCCATCCTTCTGCAGTGGAGGCTGTCCCATATCTTGAGCACCGGGGGGGGGCATGCTGGAGTGGGTGAGGCTTCATTGACTGAGGCTGAACCCAGAAAAGGTAGAAGTACTGCAGGTGGAGGGCCCTACTCTGGATTCAGAACCTGCATCTCTTTTGGAGGAATGGCTAAGGATTTGGTTTGCAGTTTGGATGTGCTTTTGGGCCCTATGCCATTCATGCAGTCCCAGGTAGCATCTCTGGTCTGCTACATTTATTTCCATTTTAGGCAGATCACCCGGCTATGTCCCTACCTAGACATTGGGGCCCTCACTATGCTGATCCATGTACAGTATTGGTAATCTCAAGATTAAAGTACTGCAATGGTCTTGATGTGGGGCTGCCAATGAGCAGCCAGAAAAATTACTTTTAAAAGAACCTTACAAAATGAGCTTTGCGTGCCAAAACTGATGAACAGCTCACTTAGTTGATCTGAAGACTATTAAGGCCATGGCCAAAAAAAAAATAGTTTAAAGTTGAATTATTCATAAATCCTTACATTGTTATAGTAAATGTTTTGAAGAAACATATAAAAATCATGGCAAAAGTTCTAAAACAATACAACTGCTTTTGAATGGAAAATCTTTCTTAAAAGGAACCACAGAAAAGTACGTATACTTGAACTATGCTTGTACATGAATAAGAAAACCAAATAAAAGGGGAAACAAAGAAATGGGGCTCAGCAAGCAAACCATCTGCTCAAAACACAGTACATCCCAAACATTTCATGCATGCCTTCTCAAAAATAAAAAGACCCGTGCCCTAGGCCGCTCATTCAGATGCAGAAGTTTGTTTTAACTGGTATAATCTGGAAACATTTCTTCGTGCTCCGCCTTCAGCTTTTGTACAGAAAAGCTGTCTCTTCCTTAAATTCATATGAGGTATTGAAACATCACTATATTGGTACAGTATTTTGCTTTCTTACTTTCCCCCAAAACCTCCCTCATTCCCAACATGCGGTTTGTCTATACTTACTCTGCGGTAGCAGGAAAAAAACACGGGAGCCCTGGAAAGGTCAAGCAAAAGGCTCGTCGCAATCTTGTCGTTCAACTCTCAGCGGCAAGCGCCAGTTGAAATTTGCGACTCTAACGCTTGACTGATTTGCTCTAGAAAGTATTTCCGGGATCAAAGGGTATCGGGCCGGATAAAAACAACGTGTTTCCCAAAATTATACGAGGCCGACAACAGCAGCCTACGTATAACTCGCACTACTGGAGTCGGAGGGAGGGACGGAGCTTCGTGAGCTCCCATTTCAGCCCTCCGGGCACGCGCGTCCTTTCCTTAAGTTATCCGGTCTGAAACAAGCTACAATGTAGTTCCTGTTTAGGGAGGGAAACCAGCGTTTCTACTGTCCATTCCCTTCTGAAAGCTACTACTGCACTCTAGTGTCTTCGTTTCTGCAAGAAGCGCATCATGTCTTGAGAACTGCAATACATTTAGACAAGAGTTCTACAAATGTATTCGAACGGGAAAGTAGTAGTCTAATTTTAGGAGAAAAATAAAAGCACTTACTACTATTACATGGAATGGGAGGGTTAAGTCCTCGAATTTAAGAACATGTGCAAAGGAAGGCATTTTAAGTACTGTACAGTATTCCTCCATCAAACAGGATACATGAAACAATGTCCCCCAAGAGGGGAAAAACATTATGAGTACATTCAAGCTTCTGCAACAGCGTGCAGCTAGCAAATCCTTCACTGGCAGAAGCGTCACACTGGAATAACATCAAATCAACCTCTTTATGGACACTGACTCCCAGGACCATGGCAGAAGTTCGAGGAAAAGTTTCTGTACACATCTCAACCTCTGACTGCTGGTCAGGAATAGTCTGATTTCCTTGACAATTTAGGGTTTTATTTTTGTTATTCCTACATTTCATGTGCATCCATGATTCTGAAGTGTTCTACACTCTGAGGCAAATAAAGATCAAACTAAACAGGAAGTCTCAGAGTACTATAGCAATTGCACAAGAGTCATCACACGGATACGAGAGCTGCAGTCTGTTGCTAGAAGATTATACTAGTCAAGCAGACTGGAACATAAGATAGGCACTCCTCTCATCTGGTCATGCAGTTTGGATAAACATTGCAGCCACCCAAGACGTAAGGAGTTCGGATTCTAGTAGGATATCCTGAAACAGAAAACGATTGTGAAGAACTCCAAAATACATTTTGTCCATCTTCCATACTACTAGAATCCAAGGCCATCTAATAAAGCTGAGTGGTAAAATATTCAGTTCTAATAAAGCATAGACCTAACACAGCATATAGTGAAATTATGTAATTCTCTCCTGAAAAGATTCAGTGATGGCCATCAACTTAGGTGGGTCCGGAAGAGTATTAGACAACGTATGTGGAGAATAAGACTGTCAGTGGATACTAGTCATGACTGCAATACTGTATCTTAGCTAAGAATTTTATAATTGTTTTAATTGCAACTTCACAAGGATCCCAGTTAAACCCCACGTAGTAGTAATTCCCCCACCCCCATTCAGTACAGGTTAGGCCTTATATTGAGTACTGTGTCTGCAATTCAAGAAGGAAGATGACAAATTGGAACAAGTTCAAGGGAGGGCAACAAGGATGGTTGGGGGCTAGAAACCAAGTCTTATGAGGAAAGGAAAGGAAAGACTGAAGGACCTTGGCGTATTTGGCCTTGAAAAAGGAAGGTTGAGGGGACATAAGGTAGCACTTTTCAAATACTTGTAAGGCCATCATACAGAGGAGGGGCAGGATCTGTTCGCAATCCAGCCAGAACGTACAACATGCAACAATGGGCTTAAGCTACCGGAAGTCAGGTTGCAGTTGAATATCAAGAAAAACTTCCTAACTGTTCAGCAGTACAGCAATGGATGGCACCTCCGTGGACCCTGCCGCCAAATAGGGCAGATGCTAAGAAAAAGTAGTACAGCAATGGAACCAATTACCTTGAGAGGTGGTGAGTGCTCCAATGCTGGAAGCATTCAAAAGAAGCTTAGATCACCACCTGACAGATATCCTATGATTTGTATTCCTGGGGTTTGGACTTGATGTATTCCTGGGGTTTGGACCAGAACTAGGGGACATCCACTCAAATTGAGGGCTGGGAGAGTAAGAACGGACAAAAGAAAATATTTTTTTCACCCAGCACGTTGTTAGTCTGTGGAACTCCCGACCACAGGAGGTGGTGATGGCATCTGGCCTGGATGCCTTCAAAAGGGGATTGGACAGATTCCTGGAGGAAAAGTCCATCACAGGTTACAAACCATGATGGAGATGTGTAATCTCCAGACTTAAAACCGAGGTACTTCAAGGACCAGATGCAGGGGAGTGGTATCAGGAGACAGATATCTAGTCTCATGCGCTCCTGGATCCATCTGGTGGGGCCACTGTGAGATATAAGAAGCTGGACTAGATGGGCCTTTGACCTGATCCAGCATGGCTCTTCTTATGTTCTTATGTTTTTATGATGGTCCTTCCAACTTCATGATTTCATAATTCTGTTGGCATATTGGCTGCAGTGTTCTGGGATTTTTCTTCCAGAAGGTAACATTTTCACATTCTAGAAGCAGTATGTTTTTGAATCACTAACAGCAATGGCAGAGAACACACAGAGAGTTGTGTTGACAAATAAAGAAAAACCCAACACCCTTAGCAGGGTAATTTATTTATTAAGCCAACTAGAAAAAATGGGGAGGGGGAAGCAGCATTGTTGTTATCCTGAAAGCTTGAATACAAAGTCGTGCCTTTCCCCTCTCTCCCTGTGTTCAGTTGGCCTAATAAAGTATTACATAATATGGTACTCTTTTCGCTTCTCACCCCCTTAAATCAGCTCAAAAACGAGTCTGTTACCACCATTATCATGTTATAAATTTCCTACAGGCATCTTGTTGTCCGCTGTGGGTAACAGGATGCTCGACTGGATAAGCCTGTGGTCTGATTTCGCAGAACTGTTATTATATTCTTAAGTGCATTTGTACTTAAAGATTGGTATTACTATTTACTGTCTACAGTTGTGTAGGAATATACGACAAATAACATGTTTTATGTGGTTTGTGTAAATAAAAACTGCTGTGAACTTAATACCAATTGAACAATTCAGATTAAATTTCTTTGTTACATTTCCATGTGAATTTATGAATATTTATAGTAATAGTAAGGATTAAATCATGGGTTTCCTCTGATTTTCCTTTAAAGGCAAGCTTACTGCTGTTACTCTTTCACCCTGCCTTGCAATGAATAAGGAAGTTTGGAGGACTCTGCCATTAAAGGGGTGTATTGGAAGAATAATTCTTATTGTATGGTACTGTTAACAACTTTTGATTCTTCTATAGGCAGACGTTGTGAACACATTTAATTAACTTGTACAGTACAAGTCATTTCACAGCATGTTTCATACTAACCACCTAACAAATAATCTTGATTTGTCAGGCAGTAATAAATGTTAGTTCACTGCCACATCTTTCCTCCCCTGCTTTCAGACAGTATATTTGGTTTTCATTGTGTCCACTGTTTGTTACTGCTCTTGTGCTATAGAAATTATTTAACTTATATTTACACACATAGAAGTATATGGAAAAAGGGGGATATAGTTAAAATGCATGGTGGACTTGTGAAATGACAAAGAAGGAATAGCCAAAGATTTTTAAAGAGATTACAGAAATTATGAGTATTGATGTGCAAATATCTCCAAAGATAACTTTGCTGAGTGTAGTTAAAAATTTAAAACCAAAAGGGGAAGAAAAGGGATTAATTATTGTTATGATAATTGTGGCAAGGTTGAAATTTGCAAACAAATGGAAGAAGAATCAATTTAACATGGAGGAATGGTAAAAAGAAATGAGAAATGCATGTATTAATGATAAAATTAACCAGTGGAACTAAGATTAGCAGAGGAATACTGAATTCAAATGAATTTAAAGAAATATGGAATTTATTTTTGTTAAATGTGTTTAATAAGGGGGAAAGTTATATGCTTGGAAACGAATCACCCTATTTCTGGAGAGAGGTGGCGTGTTGTTACGCATAAAGTAAAAGATATGTAAATTATTTTTTAGGGTACTGGGGAAAATAGAGTTTAAAATGTATGTTATAATTGTCTTTCTTTTTAATTTCTTTTTAAGTTTATATGTTGGTACAATTTTGTTTTTGTTGATGTTATATTATGGAAAATTAATATTTATTTTAAAAAATAACCAGGTGAAAAGAGTGAAAAATGAATGGATATAACTGAACAGCTAGCACATTTTAGATTTTAGGTGGGAGCTTTCTTGCATTACAATATGTTCCTTCACACAAAAGCTCCCACTAAAATATATCTTGTTTTTCAGGTGACCCAACTATTTTTTTTTTGTTTCCTATAAAGAGCTAATGAATTTCTCTGCAATGCTCATCTACTTTGAGCAGTTCCAGCATTCAAGAACTTAAAACTGAAACTCTTTGCTTTGTCTGGAAAAATATTTTCCTGTTTCTCAATTTGACAGGGCAATACTTGTTTTGGTGTGTGTATGCTTTTGATGGTACAGTAATTAGTGCTGCTTGCTAGGTTTCTCTGTAAAAGAGTGCATTCGTTTCTTTTGTTCAGAAAGTTACAGTTTCAGACCGGAACTTGCAGCAAATCAATATGGCTTAGCCATAGCGCTCAAGAAATTCTGACAGTTGCATTAAAAAAGTGCCTGTTGCACATTCTGGGAATTTATTTAGGCATGGCATTATCTATACAGGAACATAAAAACCAAGTTACATTGCATTTTGATAATATTTAGGAAATCTATTTTGGGACACTTCATATTCTCCACCTTGCTGATCAGTAAACAAATTATATACAAAGAAACCCTTATCACGTGCATTTGCAAATTACAGTACAGTATAAGCGTTCCGATTGATAGACAAACGAGTGCTAGGTTGCTCAACTTAAATTCCTTGACAGAGGATGTTAGGCCTTTAAAAAGGAAGTTTAATTAACATTGGCTGGGGGAGAAAAGTAAAAACAGGCTCTACTACAGCAGGCAGACCTTTATGAATGCAAACTAAGCGGAAGAAGGAGGGGAAGTGAAACTCCCAGGGTTGCGGAAGTAAGAGTCGCACGCTGTTTTGCTACACAGCCTGCGTAAACTTAAGCAGGACGTTGGCGCATGCGCAAAGTGTACTCGCGAGAGCCTCCGGAGGGGAGGGGGGGAGTTTACTTTGAGCAGACGTGAGACGGGCGGCCTGCCTCTGAGGAGAGCGTGAGCCGCCGAGAGCAAGTGCGCATGCGCATTACGCTTTCGCACAGGCCGAGCCAGGTGGGTGTGTGCCTGCCCTCTTCGTCTTCTTCTTCTTCTTCTTCTTCTTCTTCCTCCTCCCTCCTCAGTAGCCCCGCCCTCTCCGGCCCCCGGCCGGGCAGGGCCGGGCAGCCATTTTGGGCAGAGCTTTGTTATGATTCGGTCTGGGGAACTTCAGCTACACGAAGAAGAGTGAGGAGCAGGAGGAGGAGGAGGTGGGGGGCGCGAGAGCCGGGGCCTGGTCCGGTAAGCACGGCCTTGCGTGGAACTGAGGAAAGAGGGAGGTGGGCTTGAGGCCACGTCGAACGGCAGCGGAGTCTCCGCGTTAAAAACGGAGGGCGAAAGGCGAGGGCAGCCGGGGATGGGGGGGGGCGGGAGTGTAAATAAAGAGTCGGTCCGGTGGGGAGGGGTAGGGAAAGGGGCAGCTGAAGGCCCCCCTCGGCGGCTTTTGAGGCGAATACGGTCGTCCCCTGGGCGGCGTGGAAAGAGAAGAGCCGCGGGAGCCTTTCGAGGGAGAGCCTTCGGGTTGGGTGTGTGGTTGTGTGGTTGTGCTTGGGCTGGAGGGGGACGGTCCGGGCCTGGGACGAGGGAGTTGTGTGGGACCTGGTTTTGAGGGGTTCCGAAGGGAGAGGAAACGCGGGTCTGGAGAGGAACTCAGGCTCAGGAGGTGTGCGGGAGCGGATCAGCTGGGCGGAAAAGACTAAGAGAGTTGGGAGAGAAAAGAAAAAAGCCACGCTAGGCCTCGCCGGGCGAAGTTGACCCAGAGTGGGATGGTCGGAGGATTGCCTAGGCAAGCACGGTAGTTAGGAGGGCGTTTTTATCCCCGAAGGTGAAAACCAGAGTGAGTTCCAGGTTAAAGTGCGCGTCTAAGGGGGTGACCGGGTGGGGGGTGGGGAGGAAACGGCCGGTTCCTACTTGGGCGAAACGAAAGCTGTTACGAGAGTTGGGGGGGGATAGTCCGGTCTAGTCGGAGAGACGATTAGGAAGTAGGCAGGGAGGGAGGGAGGGAGAGTCCTTGGGATGCTGAAGGGAGCGTCGGTTTGTGTGGCTTGCGACGGGAAAACGCGGCCGCGCAGGCATGTCGTTGAGCAAGTGATGAACTAGGAAACAAAAACATTTGCTAGGTTGAAGCCGGGACTCTTTTAGGTAAATAACACGCTGTGCTTCGTTCTCGACCGCTTCCTTTTAGAGCAGTTTTCACTTTCCTTTCCAGGTCTTGAACCGTGTGTGTTTCAGGAACGGTGTCACGGGTTTGCTAATGATATCTTTGCTTTCTTGCAGACAGCCAAGGCGGACTGTCCTATAATAAAGTAACCTGGCATACTTCTTGCTGAGTAGGCTGAGGAGGAGGGGTTGATTTGTGGGTGTGTTAGTAGGGAAGTGCAAATAGGGTGCCTTGAATATTTAGGAAGAAGGAAAGCGTTATACAAGACTCGGTCACCGATACTACGTTAGTGCATATACATTACCTTGTAACCTCGTGGGCGGATGATGGTTTTGTAGTAACTTTGGTTTCAGGCCGCACTGTTTTTTTTTTTTTTTTGGTAAAATGTGCATTCTACCTTTTTTCTTGTTTTCATCCAAAATGTTGGGCTTCAGTAGGACTACACTGCAACTAGTGGAAGTTGTTTTTGCTTAATACCTGTTTTGCCTACTTTGCAGTTGTATTACATAGAATGTACTAACTAACATATGTAAACCTGGCATTCGGCAATAGAAGAGAGTGTTGGTTGTAATATTGAAACAGAAAATTGACAAGTGTTCTGGTAGATTATCCTTATCATAGAATGAGGCCCAGGAGAGTTAACAATATATTGAATAGGGATGGAGTTTTGACATTATTTTGATAGACTTTTTGCTTGAACTAAAAAGATTGTATATGTGAACCTGTACAAACACATATGGAGTGTTCCAAGTGTCTGTCACAGATGTGATTTAGTGTAATAAATGATTTTGGAAAGGCTTGTACTTCGACCTGTATTTCTTAGTAGGAGCCAATTTATTGCTAGCGTTCATTGTACCTAATGATGTCAGTGCAAAATTTGCTATACATACAGTCTAATGAATGCTAGAGAAGGATTGTTAATATTTTTGCTAAAGGTAGAGATAAAATCTATTTTTCCTTCCTATTTCTCAGAACAAGAAAATAAAAAGAATAGGATAATTTGGGGATCTTGAGCTATATGTAGCTCCTTGAAGGCTGCTTGTTGCATAGTGGTAGAGTGTATCATATTCAGAAGGTCCAGAGGGTAATATAAAATTACTTCTCATGTCTTAAGATCTGAAGTACGGTATTTCCCCATATGAGTTTCTCTAGATTTCAGGGAGGCTCTTCTCCATTGGTCCCACTATCTTTACTAGTGGGCCTAGTGAGGACACAATAGAATAATAATTTGGGTGGGTGCTCCCAGCACAATTCCTTTTTAAGGGAAGTTAGGCTGGCTGCATTCCTGCTGATCTGCAAACCCACAAACTCTTTTTCTTTGGGCAGACTTTTGGCCACTGAATTGGGTGCAGTGAAAAGAGTTTTTGATGAAGTCGTCTGCCCTTCTGTTCTTATTATTTCGGAAATGTTTGCACTTGTTTTAATTTAATGGTGATACATTGTTAGAGTCATTACATTTTAGTTTTCAACATATCTTTTTGATTCTTTAACCTACATTTAGACTTCTTGAGTCTTTGGACTGGAAGAAGGCAGGGTACATAAAGAAATAATGTTTTTTTAAAATAGAAACCTAGGAAGGTACATCTTGTATTGCATCAACCCATTCATTTATCTAGCTCAATATTGTTGACTCTTACAGATAGTACCTCCCCAAGGTTTCAAGCAACATTCATTTTCTAACTTTACCTGGAGATTTCTATTCATTTGTAACCAGACCTGAGCACAGTTGAACTTCCAAAACCAAATAAGATTGAGAGTTCAAGGTTGTGTGGTAGTAAATGTAATTATTGGAGTCATCATAGGCCACTTCAATGTGAGAAAGATGGCACCGAACTTAAATAAGTAAATTTGATAATTGAAATATCTGTAAATAAAGATTAGGTGTGTACTGGGTCTAAAACCCTGAAATGATTGTTTCAGATGTTGTCAGAGTCCATTTCCTTTTATAAGGTAATGGCATCAGGGAGAGAAAGGGCGTTGTAAGAAATAAAATTGGAATATAATTTTAGAAGAGCTGCACAGTGATACTTTGCATAATGAAATAAATCAGTTCTATGGGATGATTTGTTCTTCAATTTTTTTGTTAAGGGAAGTGCAGTTTCCTGCATTGAAAATGCATTAATCCGTTCTGGAGTTCAGAAAAACAGTTTTTTAAAAAGCCTTAGACAGCAGGGTGGGAAACCATACACTGTGGGACACACACAAAAAGCAAGCAAGCAATGATCAAGTCATACAATACTACAATCCAGTGCAATGCAAAGGCACAGTAAAAAGGAAGCAAACAACAATCAGATCACACACACCCCGCAATCCAATGTAATGCAAAGGCACCGTAAATGCAAACAAATAACAATCAGATCACACACACCACCGCAGAGAAAAAGGCATGGAAATGTCGATTAGCTCCCTACCTTTCCGCTTGAGAAATGCACCAAAAAAGTTCTAAAAGTCAAAAAAAAAAAACTGCTGGAAAAAATTGTCCAGAATGGCTCCCAAACTCCATGAAAAAAACGCTCCAACTCCTCCCACTACTCCACAAACTACAGGGATGCAATGCATCCTGGGTACATTTTTTGCAAGGGTAACAGAAAAAAGCATGCAAAACATCCCATTGAAAAATTTTGTTGTGCGAGACATCCCCATTCCTGAACATTTCTTTTTATTATGCAATTTTTTCATTGTGTGATGTGAGGCAAACATTATGCAGGGTATCACTGTACTTAAATTTTTGAGAAACATTAAGAACATTTCCACCTTCCTAGAAATATTATGGAAATGTTCTTATTATGATTGCCCTGCATTCAGTGAAGGTATTTGTGGAAAGAGGAATCACCATCAGTTGATGTGGCTAGTGTTATCTAGTGAAAATATCTTCGTAATTATCGTATTTCTAGTGTTTACTGGTTATAATGTTAGAACTGCAGAGGTGGAAGGAGCCCTATAGATCATCAAGTCTTCCCTGTGTCAAGCACAGTGTGAAACCGAACCCCCTGAGCTATGGCTATTAAGAGAAAAGATACAGATTTAACCTGAAGGAAAAACATTGGAGAAGTGTTCCTTTCTCTTTCTCTGTTAGATTCATAAAGAACAACACAGCAATGGGAGAGAGAGATGATGCTAGATCACACTTTTATCATTTTAATTGTATGATAACATGAATAAAAATAAGCAAAATATGATCAAATTGATATGCATTGCATCAATTTGATACAATGAATATCAGTTTATTAAATCTGTAATGATATTCACCAAGTGTGCCTTTCCACCTAAAGATCCCAAGAATGTGAAACTCTGTATAAACATATTTACATTTCTCCTTTGAGTTGTACAGATCTGAGCAGCATGGCTTTGGTTATAAACATATTTTTTCAAAAAATAAATATTCTAAGAAATCAGCGAAACAGTATTAAGCAATTCAGTATTCAATAAATATAGTGCCTCTATTCATTTCCAGAAAGTGACCTGAGAAAGGTGGTCTTGGATTTACCAAGGCAGTTCAATGGTACTGGCTCACCTACCTGGCTGTTCTCGCATGACAGCTCCACAGGGAGGCCAGGGAGAGTGCTGGAGCATGCCACAAGGCTGATGCAGGTTGGGGAAGGTGTGTGTGTGTTTATCCACTGTTTATACTTGGTAGTAAGGTTTGAGGGGGCATAAGTTATACACAGATTTTGAACTACATGGGGGTTCAGTGCCCCTAACACCAGTGTTGTTGAAGAGAGAAGTATACTGGATTTCACATACACCACATTTTCCATGTGTATTCATTTATCAATTTCCTGCAAAGAGGACTTAATGTGAATGATATTTTCATCTTGGGAAAAAGTTGGTATATCAGGTTTTTCTCCTTCCTTTGTGAAATAGTGTACTGTATACCTGGCCTTATAACCCAAATATGGGGTTAAAATTTGTGGGGGCAATTGTAATATGTTTATCTAATGCTAACACTTTCGTAAAGGAAGAGCTAGCAGTTTGGATGAAAGAGCTTCAGGTGTCTTTGTACAGAACTCTTTCTTTTTTCTTTTTTTTTTCTTTTTGCTTTTTTGGGTTTTTTTTACATTGTGTTTTAATATGGAATTTAAATCTCTGGGATTTTTAGCTGGGAAGGCGCACCAGGTAAATATCATTTTTAATCTGATAAATGACTGGCCTGTTGTTCTGGAGACTGTAGATTTATTCTAGAGTACATGGTGAATGCCTCCTATATTAGTTTTTGCAGTTCATTTTCTGCCCTTAATTCTCAAAGTGGTTTTTCAAAAACAAACGAATGTCATCTTCTTTTGAAGGTGGCATGACTTCTACCAGAAGTAAACATTGAAATTCTATAGTAAATGATTCAGATGGTGTGGAATTGAATGAACTTCAATTCCTGGTAATTTAAGATGTGCAGTCATCTAGTTTCTTAAATATGCTTTAGTTCTTGTGCATAACAAAGTTGTATTGAGGAAGGAGTATAAATAAGCACTGCATTTGTGCACAGAAACATGTCATGTGTTATTTTGCAGTCCCTCTGTGAGCAACTGAACACTAGGAATTGTCAAAGCTTGTCTCCAGTGTGTCCTCTAATTTATATGTCTACTGGGCCAGGCTGTCTTCTGTGTGTGCTGCACATGCAAGCAACCTCCTTCCAAGGATTCTGTCACAAGTGAAAGGAAAATGGCCAGCATGGGTGCACTGGGATGGAAAATACTTGTGCAGAGGGTGACAAAGGTGTGCTATGCTGCATAACTTAAAGGGAATATTGCTTATTTCCTTAGAAGACTAACTTACAGATGTTTATGTCCTATATTTAGCTCATTTAACATGCAGTACTGCAGTCCAGACAACTAGGAATTAAACAAACATAGATGTATACGATATGGAAACATTTTCTACAGAAAAATATAGTTTTTTTGGTGGGGAATCAGAGTTTACTCTGTTTTGAACACATATGTGATTACATAAGGGCAATAAGCAAGCAATAGCAGCTGTTTTAACAGCTGCCCATGGTGTGCTGGTTCTTTCTCTGGTTGCATGATTGATCATGTGACCTGATGGCCACTATGGAAAATTAAAGTACTTCCTTAAATACTCTTTAAAAGGTTAAGATTCCCCCAGCACATGCTTGCTAGTTATGTCTGACTCTAGGGGTGATGCTCATCTCTGTTTTTTAAGCCAAAGAGCCAGTGTTATGCAAGTCTGTGGCCATATGGCCGAACACATTTCTGTGCATAGAACACTGTTTACCTTCCTGCTTTTTATGGTGGTATCGTATCTACTTACATTTACATGCTTTCAAACTGCTAAGTCGGCAGGAGCTGGGCTTAACAACAGGTGCTCACTCCACTGCGTGGCACCCAGGATTTGAACTGCTGAGCTGCTGACTTCGCAGCCAACAGTTTCGGCACTCTAGTCTGCTGAGCCACCACACCCTAAAGTAATAAGGATATATTTCAGTAAATATTGGTGACTCCTGCTCCTGACCTCAAAACACTCCAAACATAAATATTCTTATGCACATGTAAAACATGAGTTGGATTCTGACTATAATCTTTTGTTACCCGTGGCTCTGATATTAATAAATTTCAAAAATATTTCTTTGGTGGAACACATGTAAAGACAGCAGATTGCACAGTCTAAAAAAGCAGATATACACATCCACCTGCATTGCATAAGTCCCATGTTGGTCGAAGTTAGACTGTCCATTTTCCAGGGTGAGATATGGTTTTTACCGTTATCACAGTGTGGCTTCAAGTAATGCATTTTTTCTTTCTTTGCATTGATTTGCAGTTATTCACCAAGGGATACCATTTAAATTTGCCTTAGCTTATGGCAGCATTGACTTCTCCAGTGCTTAGTGAATAGTGTCTCACACTGTAGCCTGTACTCAAATTAATCCGATAGAAAACCATATAAAGTATTAAGAACAAAGCAGTATCATCATCATCATTACAAAAACTTACATTTTCAGTCCACTCTGTTCTTTTGTATATTCTATACTATATTCAGGGCGGATTAAAAATCAGTGTTTTGTTTTTAAATTAGACATTGTTTTTTAATTTAAATTGATTTTTTTAAATTTAAATCACATTTATTTTACAGATGTGCTTTTGGAAGAAAAATCTATCTACAGATAGTTTTATATTTAAGATACATTATTGTTCAAAGGTTATCTAACATGAAATAGAGCTAAGTGATGTAGCTTGAGGCTATATATTGGCGTGGTATTTACATTTTTGGTAAACTAATTCAAGTTACTCAAGCTGAAAATACATGCAGTTTTTCACAGTAAAAATGGTTTACAGTGGTTCCCTGCCATTTTGCGGTTCATATACTCCAGTCCCGGTATATCATGGGAGCGTAGTATATGAAAGACAAAGCTTTTGGGGCCTGTTTGGGGCGTCCTGCATTTACCTCAGGCCTGGTGCTGCCCTGAACAGACCTCTGACGGGCTTCCCAGGCCTTTCAGAACCCCCGGAAGTGGTTTCCGGCGAACTGGAAGTGACATCTGGATTACCAGAAACCACTTCTGGCACCTCCGACAGGCCCGGGAAGCCCGTCAGAGGCCTGTTTTGTAGCAAGACTTTTCCTCGCCAAACGCAGTTTAAAGAATCTTGAAAAACTATGCAATCTGAGTAAAAGAGTTATACTGTGTGTGTGTGTGGGTGGGTGGGTATCCACAAGCTCTGGACATTGCCCACCAGTGGCATTGACCAATTTCCCCCTCTTGGTACCCTAATGGACCATTGTTCCCATCAATTATATCATTGTCAGCTGATTAAGGATTTTGGGAATTGCAGTACAATGTATTTAGAGCATATTTGGTACATACTGACTTAGAGTAGGCCTGTTAAATGTACAATTAATTTCATGTAAACATACAAAGAAAATAAGGTGAAATTCTCATACAGCAAAGTGAGAGCAAGGAGCCAGACCATGTGAGGCCATGTTTATAGAGTGCAGATAAAAGTAATGGATTTCTGCTGAGAACCATGTGCTTCGTTCTCTTCTGATTCTGTAACAAAGCACTGTAGGCTAAACAATGTGAATCTTAGATAATGGTTGGTTAGTAAGTGTATATATTACCACTGCTGTTACCATATCTTTTCAGGAAGGCGTTTCTAACCAATCCTGTGTCAAATGCAGCCTTTCCATAGGGAGCATATGTAATTGTGGCTGTTCAAATATGAACATTCCCTAGGACTTCAGAATGAATAGCCACTTAACATTTGGGACCTAAAATTATGTATTCTTTCCTAAATCTGGATGCAGAAATAATTGCATATACTGTACAGTGGAACACATTAAGATGAATTCAATTCGTTCTATGAGTCATTTTGTTTTATGAAAAATTTGTCTTACAAAACATGTTTTCCCGTAGGAATGAATGAGAAAGCGATTAATCCGTTCCGGAGGTCTGTTTAAAGGCAAAACAGTCTTTTTTGTTCAGACCTCTTTATAAAGTTCACTTTAAAAGCCCGCAAGAATGGACCACCACCACCCCAGTGCAATGGAAAGCAATGCAAAGATGGGCAAAAGAAAGCACCAAGACAAGCCCCAGCCTGTTCCCACATGCAAAAGCAATGAAAAAGAATGCAAAGATGGACAAGAGAAAACACCAAGACAAACCCCGGGCCATTCCCACCTGCAGAACAATGGAAAAGAATGCAAAAGCAAAAATAATAAAACACCAAACAAGAAGCCCCAGGTCATTCCCACCAAAAGTTCAGTCAAAACCAGTGCCAATGCACAAAAGAAAGCAAGGAAACCTCCGCTCCTTACCTTTCCAAGTTCTAAAAGTCCAAACTCTGCTGTAAAAAATACCCAGAATGGCCCAAAACTTAATGAAAAAAACTCCTCTCGCCCCTTCACAAACTACAGTGATGCAGTGTATCCTGAGTACAGTTGTTTCAAAATTCATAACAGGTTTTTGTTTTGTGAAGCATCCCATACAAACTTTGTTATGCAAAACAACCCTATTCACAGGCATTTGTTTCAGCTTGTGAATTTTTCATCCTATGGTGCATTTGTCTTAAGAGATATTACTGTACACATGCAAGATATTGGTGGATTTGTTGGCTGTTTGTCTTGCTGCTGTGATCCCCCAGTGTACATTTTCTGCAGCCTTTTGGCAGAAGCAAAAATGAGAAGTCATTCATGACAAGACTTATAGTGATAGGGGAGCAGCAGAATTGTTCATATTTTTCACCAGAGGAGAGAAAGCTTGAGCTATCAAAGTTCACATAGGAATGTTGCCAAGAAAATCTTTGCGAATGGTACTAGCTGCTTGTTTAAAACTACATATTTCACTTATGAAAATGTAACATATTTTAAACTTGGCATAAAGAGCAAACATTTGCTTGAATTCCTGTTGTGCAGTTCCACATATGCAACAAGGATGATGATGGTAGCAGCTGCTGTAGCAACGAAATATCACCACTGATAAGGGTGCATAAGGCTCACCCACAATGCATTACATGTTTATAGCCAGCACTTTAGCTTAATATATGCTTTATTAAAATTATATCTGTCCTATCTACCCTTGTGGCCTACTTGTAGAAATGTGTACTTATACCTGTGCTGTCATTTGAATAATGAGGGCAAGTATGGATGTGTCCTGTGAATCAGACCTGGATTTATCATTGACAATATTTTTAAAACTGTTTTAGTGAAATTCCTCTTTACTATAAGCAGTCTTAATAAACTGAAATATTTTTCCAGCTATGTATAATAGTGTTTTAAGTAACAACGATTCTTGGAATTGATCCATCTGCTTTTTTAAAGGACAAAGTACTGGGTCTTAACATGCTAGGTTTGAGCAGATGGCTAAAGTGGTTATCCTATTTTTCTGCCTGTTGCCATTTTTTCTTCCATAAAGTCTACATTTGTTTTCTATGTTGCATATTGCATTTAGGCTCTTTTTGAAGGCATCCTAATCGTAAAATCGTAATGTCAGAGTTATATTACAATGTAAAGACATGTTTACTGTGGTACAAATATTTCTAGACCTGTTCCTCAAAAACAAATTTCCAGAGCATTTCTTTATAAATCTATGTTGTGGTGAAGGATTGGCAATATTTTCCTCTCTCCCAGTGAAATATATACTGGATGTGGAAAGTCTATTCTGCAATAACTTTGATAAATTGGCTTTTTAAACTTTATCAAGTGGAGCACCAATGTTCAGGTTGGTGGCTTACATTCAGTGTTCATTTTGTTGACAGAACAGTTTATATCAGTAGAATTGGGTGAAGATTTCTTCTTTCCAGAGCAGCTTTTTCTCCGTGTGACTGTTACCAGAAAGTAGCACGTTTGAGCTGAGGGCCCATTAGGGCCTAATACTACAGATATAGTTGGTGTGGCTTGGATTAGTTGCAGCAATAAGTAGGTGCTGGTTGGCCTGTGAAATAGGCCTGATCCCCATGTTGCTGTGATCTGAGTTATACAGGCTGTTATCCCAGCATATCTTTGTCCAGATCAGGTCCAGGGCAAAGGGTAGAGGCAGCAGCATGTACAAGTGAACGGATTGGTAGCTCTGCTCTCTTCAGCTGGTTCATGCATACCTACTGATGGCCATAGTTGAAGGGCTAGCAGTGCCATGCTCATGGATCATCACCCTGTTCTGTATTTGACTACCACCTGAGTTACATTGACCTCAGCATATGTGTTTAGAGTAGCAGTTCTCTACCTGGGAGTTGAATGACCCTTCCACAGGGGTCGCTGCCGAGGCAAGCAGTCAGCTGCAGCCCCAATGTAAAGCTGTACAGCGCTCCTGCACTGGGGCCACATAGGCCTGGGTGCCAGCTGGCCCGATGAGCACGAGGGGGCGGATTCAACCCCCTTGCCCCACCTTCAATGCAGGTGCAACAACAGCACCCCTCCCCAAGGCCGCATGCATGGCAGAGCAGTCACATCTCACCTGGCTGACCACAGGCCACTGGGCCAAGCTGGGCCGCTCTGGTGGCGTGGGTGTGCAGGAGAGGGCTTGGGTCGGGCTGGGCCCGGTGAAGTCTGTGTTGGCGTCAGGAAGGCGCTCCCTGCAGCCCCAATAGGGTAGGTAACTGAGACCCGGGGCCCCCAGGAGCAGGTGCGTAGAAGCAAGTGAGGTGGTGGTGGCAGTGGCAGGCCTAACCAGGCCGGCCTTAACAGGCCAGGCGGATAGGGCAGGCCTCAGCATTGGCAGCTGAGGCTGGGGGGGGACAGGAGGGCTGCGATGTGCGGTGGGGCAGCTGCGACGCGTTTCGACCTCTTGTGAAGGTTGTTGCTTTTTTTAAAAAAATCTGGTGGCTGAGGGGTCACGGCATCAAGAAGGTTGGGAACTACTGGTTTAGAGGCTCGGATGGCAGCACCAACAAGTACAAAGCAGGTGTGCAGCAAGATGTTTATTTATTATTTATTTGCAAACTATTCCTTATGCATCCTGGAGAGGCTTTTTGAGAAATGAATCTTAAAGACACTGCGGCACCAAAGGTAGTGGGGGCAGAGAACTCATTGTCTCGGGTTGCTATGGGTTTCCTGAGGCAAGTGTACTGGGGTGAGAACAAAAAACAATACCTGTCTGCACCAATGAAATCTAGAAATGGGCACAGACATCAGAAGGTATTTTCCTGCATAGGTTATTTCCAAATGAAAAGTGCACACAGCTGTTTATAAATCCCCTAAACACATGGTGTTAGGATATGTTCAGGTGTAAGTCTATAGTGCAGCGGGTCTTTGCATCATTTTTTTAACCTTGAACTTGTATTTACATTATTGACATCTCATTGTATACTGTTTACATAATATAGTTAAGAATAATATTTAGGATGAATCGTTTCAGAGGTAAACCAATTATAAATCAGCAGGGAAATATCTTGAATTTAGGCCCCTTTAGGGTGTCCCAGCCAAGGGAAGAAGATTTTGTGAAATACAGAAATATTAATAGATTTTGTGTCTCTGTGTTTGCAAGTGTGTTTTTCATTGAAAGCGTTGTGTTCTGCTATAGCAGAACCAGATACCGTTAATTGGGTAGAGTCTGCAAGCAGTATGAAATGTAAGTATGGTGGAAGAAATGAGCACTTGAGCAAGGCTGCACGAATGCTACTTGCACCCACTGCAGTTTTTGCTGAGAGGAGTGGAAGAGGAAAGACAGCCGGAACTACCCTTATGAACTCCTAAACAAAATATGTCACCCAGCTGTCGTGTTCAGCACAGACACTATGAAAGAGCAGCAGGTAGCATTACAGGGTTTGTATGTGTGTCTGCTAAGAAGATCACAGAGAAGCCTCTGGTTCAAGGTGGGAAAGGTGTGAGTGAGCCTTGGGCATGGTCCAGTGATGGCTGTGTAATCCTGCCAGGGCAAAGGGCCAGAAAAAAATTAAGTCACTTTTCCCTCAAAGAACTCATGGTTGCTGGGAATTCCTCTTCACATATGTATAATCTGACATGGGGGAGGAAGAGATTGTTGCGACTCAGGTGAGCAGTATTTCAGAAGCATATGGCAGTGAAATTACTCTTGCTCCTCCAACTGCAACTAGTTGCTGGAACCCGTAATGATGACAAGTTAGCAATCTCTGTTAGGACTATGCATTCAAAAACTGGACCTCTCAAGAAGTTAATAACCTACAAGCATTTTCCATACTATACAACAGAGGCTCATATGGCTGAATAAAAATAAGTTCCAGGCTACCCTAGAGGGGTGGGGCATGGCGGCTCAGTGGGCTAGAGTGCTGAAGCTGTCAGCTACAAAGTTGGCAGCTCATGTTTTGAATCCCGGGTTCCATGCAGTGGAGTGAGCTCCCGCTGTTAACCCCAGCTCTTACCAACCTAGCAGTTCAAAAGCATGTAAATGCAAGGGGAAGGTAAATAGTGTTCTGTGTGCAGAAATGCATTCAGCCATGCCGGCCACATGGCCACAGACTTGCACAACACTGGCTCTTTGGCTTGAAAACAGAGATGAGCACCGTCCAGAGAATCAGACACAACTAGCACACATGTGCGGGAGGAAGGTTTACCTTTACTTACCCTAGAGGGGTGCCGAAAAAGTCCTCTGCAAATGTAACAATACTAGGGCTGTTTGTCGCCTAGGGAAGATTATAACCCTGGATAACTACCTCTCTCTAGTGGATGACACTATTTCCCATAGGTTTGTGGTTGAATTTGGTACCTCATTACCAGTTATCATCACAAATGACCCTTAGCTGCAGGATGATGCCAGATTTATATTGGGGTGTCAGGCAACTGATTCAGCAGTAATTGGCCACAGCACAGGTTATACATTTTATAATTGATATTTGGAGCAGCCAGAGTGCAAAACACACTGTCTCTCCCTGCCAAGACACTGGTGAGAGGTGGAGGCATAAGGCAGTACACAGGTGTGCTCTGTTGAATGCGATCAAAGGCCTATCAAGAGGCTTTGAGGGACATGCTGCAGTTATAGAGTCAAGCTACGGAATGGTAAGTTCTGTATATCCTGGACAGAGAGGTAAACATGGTGGCAGCACTGCAGGCTGGAAAGATGAAAGTACTCTCAGTCTAGTAGCTGGGGTACATCTTTGATCTAGGAATAAGCAGGGTTAGTATCTGAGATGTATAGAATAGGCATGTCCAAACTTCAGCCCCCCGGATGTTTTGGACTGCAACTCCCACAGTCCTTTGCCACTGGCATTCTAAGCTTAGAATTCTGGGAGTTGTGGTCCAAAACATCAGGAGGGCCGAAGTTTGGACATGCCAGGTATAGAATGATACAGGTAATGTGTTTAAAGTGATATCTTCCAAATCTGGTTGCATAATTTTGTTAGAGTCGTTTTCTAGAATGATATATAACATTTTTGTTTATTACCAGCTTTGTCCCCCAAAATGTGGTCTGATAAATGAGATATTATGCAGGAGATCTCCAGACTCTGCAGCAATAACGTTCATGATAATCACATATTGCACAATATCTAAAATTAAAGTGATGTATGAAGTATATCTTATACCACCCTAGTTTTGTTGTTGCTTATATATGGTGTTTTCACAAACGTTAAGGTTTTCTGGGCTGATGCTTCACTGTGATGTTTCACAGTGGGTTTTTTTAGAGGTCTTTGATTGGCTCCATTTCTGTTGGTGCTGTCTACCTGGTTTTCTGCTAAAATAAGAAAGTATGAAGATCCAGAATAGCACCAGTGTATTCTGAAATTGGGGAGTGTTGTTTCAAGATAGGATAATCTGAAATTGTTCCTTTGCCATGAAGCACATTGAAAAGCCTTCATAAATCAGT
>JAHTLZ010000129.1:49270468-49283222 GCA_023846285.1 Phrynocephalus versicolor
ATTGTTCCTTTGCCATGAAGCACATTGAAAAGCCTTCATAAATCAGTTTCTTAGTACTGTATAAGGTGGCTCATGATTTTAATGAATGTAACATAAGGTTTTATCCTTGGGAAGTAGATCAAAATTAAGGTGAAAAACACTGAAATAAAATGTAAAGTCGAAGTAGAGGTGCTGTTAAAATTACAGTAGGAAGTGTAAATTATGTGAAACTTAAATTCTGTGTTTTTTCAGATCTTTTTTATGTACTTAGTGATGGATACTGTTTTTCTCTTTCAGATAAATACTTCATGATTTCTACTTTTTTGATGGAAGACTATCACCCAAATGTGAACTCTTCAGTATAATACAGCATTTTCTCTGTTTTTAAAGCAAGAATTCTAGTAGAAGTTTAGGGGGAGATTGCTTTCCTACTATTCCCTTTATTTTTAGCTTTAATTCAGTGTTTAAATGGGAGCTATAGCAAGACAGACATAATTGTGAACCTTATATCTTCATCAAGTTGCTATCTCTTCTTTGCAAGAAAACTTTAAGTTACATTATCCAAAAAGTGTTCAAGCTACTGTATCTAAGAACGCCAAATAGAATATTTGCAACTGTAGAAGTGAAAATGAGTGTTGTATTTCAAGACTTCTGAGAAGAGCAATTCCACACCAAGTTCCATAATCAGCAAGACGTTTCAAGATCCTCTCTTCCTTTACCCATTCCCATCTGGTTGTTTAATGTGGATTTATAGCAAAAGATGAACAGAGGAATTTTCTGGAGTTCACCATTAATCATGGTGTTTTTCTGAATGCTGTACAGATCTGATAAGTATTTTTGTAATGTAATACCTGGGTTACATAGTATTGTGACAACAGGGAAAACTTTAATGAGGTGAATGTGGTTCTGGCTTTTCAAAAATGCACACTCCTTTTTAGGAATATTTTTTCTCACATGAGTGCAGAGAGCAACTAAAATGAGCAGTTAGAGAAGTTGAGGGGGTGCAGTCAGCACGAAGTGCGGCTTCTCGTGCTTCCTTTGGGACTCACCATTGCCACAAAGCTGGCATAGGTGCACCCTCAAGAAGAAAGGAACCTGGAGAAGCAAAAGAAGTGCTAAAAGGGAGAGGACTGCAGAGGCCAAACTGGGTAAGTTTCTGCAGGACTTTGCCACTTTAGAACTGTATGTAAGTACAGTGGTACCTTGTATAAAGGAATTAATTTGTTCCAAATGAAATTATGTTAAGCAAATTTTCCTTTATACAGATTTCCCATAGGAATGCATTGAAAACGGAGGAATCCCATTTTTATGTTGTACGGATTCTCCCCATAGGAGATTATGTTAAGCAAATTTCCCCTATCTCCGGAATTTTTTATGCTGTACAGATTTTATGCTATACAAGCTGTTTGTTATACAAGGGTCCACTGTACACAAATTTGGTATGCATATGAATGTGAAATACTATACTTCTAATAAGTATGAATATAGTATCTCACAGAGCTTAAGAATATAAATTGTTCTAAGCAATGTGACAAGTCTTGTATGACGGTGCACAAAAAAAAGGTTGTGAGGGAAGTCTGAGAGTGAAATAGTATGAGTATCCAATTGTTGCTTTAATTTCTTCTAGCACAAACTGTAGATGCTGGTAGACCTAGACATCTCTGGTAATTTTGGCTAAAGTTATCATGAGGGAATGGGATTGACACAAGCTATAAATCAGCAATGGCCAGAAGCTTATTTACACTGGCATAAGGGCAGTAGCTAAATCGTGATGATGAACTGCCACTTATTAACATTACCACTAACATCCCTTGTTATATACCAAGTTGTGAGACCTGCACGTGCTGTGGAATGGAAGTGGCAACTCATGAATTACAAACAGTCTTCAACAATTTATGTCTTTGTACTTAAACACAAATACCCAATACAATTCTGGACAGTAATTTGGAAATATGCTTTTCCCTACTTTTAGAAAGGACTGGCTTTCTGAATATCTGATATTTTCTTTTGTTTTAGATCCTGGCGATGAGGTTTGATGCCTCACTTTATTGAAGAGAGACACTGGACCTAAATGGCGCAGCATGACTTTGTTCCTGCCTGGCTTAACTTCTCTACACCACAGTCTGCCAAGGTAGTTACCACCTCTTGGATCAGTCCCTTCTGTGGTATGTTAAGGGAAAAGTGAGTCCATAGTGGGACCAGGGAATTATTTTCAAGTAACATTTCTGGTATCTAAACATTTCTTGTACAGTATTTGAATTTTATTTTCCATGTAGCGTTTCTCGTATCTGGTCATGCTTATTTTTACATATTAGACAGCAACTATTTTATGCTGCCTTTCTCCCAGGATTGAGACTCAATATTCAGTCTCCTATAAGAAGCCAAATAGTAAGAAATCTTTACCATTCCAGGCCATTCAATAATAGATCACATCTAAACTAACTTTTTCTGTCTAAAATTCTAAAAGCCTTCTGTCTTAATTATACAGACTTATTCTGTTGTTGCTGCCTAGATGCCTAAGCACATCTGATATCGCCTGATTTTGGAAGCTAAGCAGGGTCAGCCCTGGTTAGTTCTTGGATAGGAGACCACCAGGGAATACCAGGTGCTGTAGGCGCCTGGAATAGGAACTGGCAAACCACTCCAGTATTCCTGCCAAGAAAACTCCATGGATATGGGGTCACGAAGAGTCAGTCACGACTGTAACGACACAACACACACATTCTATTGTTAAATTAAGAGTATACAAATGTCAAGGCTCCAAGAAAAAGGATCAATGAATATAATATATCTGTGTGTGTCCACACACACAAGTGGATTTGCTTTGTTGTTATAGCCATAGTAATTTTAATCGGCGTATGAACATTAGGAGTAAGTGTTATATTTATGTTGAACATTGAGAAAATATCTGAGTAGAAACTGCATTTTTATTTGGTGTGTTACAAAATCTAAGTATGGGTAGAATCTTTTCCTCTGTTTCTAGCAAATTTTGCAGCCTTTTGTGATCGTTAGGGTAGAATTAGATCAAATTTCTCTTGACAAAGGATCAAGGCTAGGATTCTGTTGCTCAGCTTTGTTTTTGTGTTTTGTTTTGTAAATGCTTGCTTGGTTGGAAAATTTTGTGATGTTACAACTTTCATGGTTTCAGAATATATTTGCACTGTTACTAATTCTTTGTAATCGCTACAGACAATTTCTAATAACAGAAAAGTGTCTGGCTAGAAAAATTAACATAGCAGTCAGTCAGATGTTTCAAATATTAATCGAGGTGCAATATCCATTAAGAATGTAAATGCATACTGTTAAGAACTTAAGTTTATTACCTTTCACTTTTTAATATGTGCACGATTTGGTTTTATTCTTAGTCAGAACAGACCTGATCATAGTGTTTCATTGTATAATGTATAGCATGATCCAGGTTGGGCTATCATAGCGCATTCCACATCAAATGTTTTTGTAGACCATTTGGGGATTTTGTTATGTTCAGAATGTAGTTGCCAGAATTTGGACTAGATACAGGCAGATGAAAATACAGTGGACCCTTGTATAACAAACAGCTTGTATAACATAAAATTTGTACAACATAAAAAATTCCAGAGATAGGGGAAATTTGCTTAACATAATCGCCTATGGGGAAAATCTGTACAACATAAAAATGGGATAACTCTGCTTTCAATGCATTCCTATGGGAATTTGTATAAAGGAAAATTTGCTTAACATAATTTCATTTGGAACGAATTAATTCCTTTATACAAGGTACCACTGTATATAAATCCAGTATATAGCTCCACTTCAATACTTTTTGCTGCACTGTTTCTGATTCTATTCCAAAGTGCTGATTGTCAGTATTAAGGATGGTCTGGAATGACATTTCTTAAGGATTGTTTTCTTCCATATATACCTACTCTGCATGATTTGATCAGCAGTAAACAGACTGTTCTTTTGTTATCTGGGGTTTGAGGTAGGCATGTAAGGCAGGATATGTCAGTTTCCACACCTTATGAAGCATCCTCCCAAATGAAGCTCTCTTTGTTTGGCACTTGTCCCAAAGACGTTTTGTGAATCATGTGTTGATGATCCTGAAATACTTTTCCTTGTTGTATAGAGTGTTTCAAGGTTTATATTATGAACTAAACAATTTGTGTGCATATTATCACCGTTTAGCTGTCTGGATAACTCTATGAATTAAGTATCTGGTTCCAGAACCAGATATTTGGAGTTCATGGCAGAAGACCCAGCCTATGTGGCTTTGGACAAGCTGCCACAGCCGCAGGATACCCCCAGAAGAAGGGAATAGTAAACTACTGTGTATTTATTCACTACCTAGAACACTCTGAAAAGGGTCGCCATGAGTCAGAATTGACTTGACAGCATGCAGTTAATAGCTGCCCTAATAGCTTTGATGGGGTTAGATAACTATCTGTGGAGCTGGATGTTGGGAGTTCAGTTCCCTTCTGTGTCTCCAGGAAGAGGAACCAGACTGTGCAGCCATGGGCAAGTTGTATAATCCCAAGAAGTCCCCAGAAGAAGGGAGTGGTAAACTAATTCAGAGTAGTCTCTATCCAGAAATCCCAAGAAAAGTTGCCATAAGTTTGAACTGACTTGATGGCACACAGTTTTTAAGTATCACTGTTTACCTCTGTTAATATAGTGGTGCCTCGAGATACGGGCATTTTGTGTCACGAAAAACTCGAGATACGAAAGGGAAGTTCCATTCCAATGCACCCTTGGAATGGAAAACTTATGCAAAAATTGGAGATATGAAAATTTCCAAGGGAAAGCCCTGAGATACAAAAATTTTGCAGAAGACTTTAATTCCTAGGGTGTATTGCACCCCATTCAGATCCATGATATGAAAAGTTAGCAATATGAAGTGTCCCGAGAAATGTTTCATATCACAAGGTACCACTGTAATTTGGAAGAATTGCAAATTAGAACCCAAATTTATTGATGCAATTAGTCAATGCAGAGAAGATTATCTAACAAGATGGTTTTAAAATCCCCAATAAAATAAAAACAAAAAGGTTCTTTATTTTTGCAGCTATGCAAGCTAGTGTGTGGTCCTTTTGATTATGACTGTGATAAAATGTTATCTAGGCTTTGTATGTTTAGAGTGTGTAGTGGAAGAGCACTCTAATTTTGTTGTGCATATCTTGCGTATGCATAATGACAATAAAAACTATTCTCTATTCTATTCTAAATGTATAAATATTTGTCATATTACTCCCACTCTTATGTTTGGTGATGTGGACTTCCTTGTGGAATTCATATTAAAATATATCAGTGAGTCTTGAAAGTACCCACAATGTTTTTGTGTTCTTTATTTTTCTTCTGTTGTTGCTTGATACATTATCAAGTTGGTTTGTTATGGAAGGTAAATTTTAAATAACAGTAGCCTGATTGATGTTGTAGTTATAAGGTGAAATCTGTCACAGTATTTTAAAAATGCTTCAGATTTCTGAAAAATTATTGTGTCACTGCAGAATTGTGTTATTAAAGCTAATTTAATATTTTCATAGTTGTGTAGTTAGTCATACTGTGTGTGGTTTAAATTTTTTTTAGCAGACCAAACATCTATCAATACGGCCTAAGACAGTATTTACAAATAATGCTGGAGTAGAACCCTTTATATTTCAAATTGCTTTTCATTTACAGGCCCCTGGAGCTGCCTTTGAGAAGCACGGAGAACATCTTTCTCGGGGAGAGGGTCGTTTTGGAGTAAGCAGGAGGCGCCACAACTCTTCAGATGGCTTTTTCAATAATGGGCCCCTCAGAACAGCAGGAGGTATAATATCAGGGCTCATGCCAAGTCTACTATACATGTTTCTTATATTTCCAATATCACCCCAGTCAGGTGCTGTAAATATTAAATGCAGAGAAGGGAGAGCCTAAACCAGTTTATTTCATTAGAACTCTAGAAGTTCTCAGGTAGTACAGGGCTTATCTGCCTCATATGGGCGGGGGGAATCATTCTATTAAAGATGATGGCAGTCTTTAAGGCATGTCTGGATCCCACTGCATAATGATTTCATTCAGTAAGTTCTGTTAGCTGCCAGAGGATGGCCATAAGAAAAGTCCACCAGGTCCTTGTATGGCTAGAGGAACTTTGTTCATGCTTTACATGAGGGGTTGGCAACTTCTGAGGGCCCAAGGGCTATTTTTGTACTCTCTGTACCTTCATGAGCCACACAAATACGTAACCTTCACACACCCAGAGCCTCCACCAAAATGTATTCCCCCAAATGACAAATTGAAAGTTACGTTTGTTTTCTTTTTAAAAGACCTTTTCTTTACCAAAAGAGGCCTGTGCAAAAGAGGGCAAATAATGCTCCCTTGGAGACTTCAGGGAGTTTCCCTTTTTCAACAATAAATAATTTTTAACTGAGGAGAATTTGGGGGGGGGTGTATAGCCCTCTGGTCACAAATTGCCTGTCCTGCAGAATAGCTACAGACCTTGGATCTGGATGAGGCTGGATTTTCCAGTTCTATACTGGAATAACCTCTTTCTTACATTTGAGCTGCTGCAGTACATGTGCTGCCGTGTAGATCAGTTGTAGATACTGATGAGCACCTGTCTTCTTCTGTAGATTGCTGGCATCAGCCTTCCCTACACCGTCATGATTCTGTGGATTCTGGTGTTTCCAAGGGAGCTCATGTTGGGCTAGCTAGTAATCAGCCTGGCTGGCATGGTTCTTCACGAGGCCATGATGGTATGAGTCAGAGAGGAGGAGGAGGGACAGCATCTCATCGGCACTGGAATGGCAATTTCCATTCCCGAAAGGGTTCAGCCTTTCAGGAAAAGCCACCTGCTGAGGCTAGAGAAGAGAAAGAGGAGAAGGAAAAACTGCAGTTTGAAGAGGAAGACTTTGTAAGTATACTGATTCCCCCCCCCCCCAGGGTTCATATTTGTTCCCAACCCAAGTCATGGTACATTTCAGGAATATGGAATTGGTTTCTTCTGTGTTGTGCCCCACTGATTTGAATGAAATGTTTTCACAGAAAATTGCTTTCATAAGTTGCACTGGATAGTTTTTTTTTCATCATTACCATAGTACAAACAGCCTCTGATGCTTTACTCTGTTCACTCACTGTTATCAAAGTGAGTACACATACATTGAAAACAAAGGCTCTACTATCACCATTTCCATCACTTTCAGCACATAAAAACGATGAGCCAGTACTCCCTATAACAGTGATGGCGAACCTATGGCACGGGTGTCAAAGGTGGCACTCGGAGCCCTTTCTGTGGGCACCCGGCATCGCCCCTTCATTGTCACCTGTATATAGGTTGAGTTACTGTATTGACACTTTGCAAAAAAAAAAAAAAGTGGGTTCTGAATTGCAGTTTGGGCACTCGGTCTCTAAAAGGTTCGCCATTACTGCCCTATAAGAACATCCTTTCCCTCTGCTGTGAAAGCAACTAGACACAGTCTAAGTTTGGGTTAGTACAGTTCCTGGGCTCCGTATTCTTAAATGATGATTGAAGTTTTGGTGTGCTTAAGATACTAGTTAGATTGCTTCAGTATGTTTGTCATTAAGACTGATATGGCCAGAACTGGTATATGCATTGTTAAAAACAGACATAATAGATTTGGTTTCACACCTATTAAAGTTTAGCTAAAAATTCTATCTTTAAAGTCATATTTTCATTCTTCTTCTGGAGATTATAGATGATCGGGGCTAATCTGACTTTCGGCATGAGAGCTCTAAATATTGCTTTACATCCAAATCAGCCTTGAAGCTTCCTCAGCCAAAAAAGTTCTTTGTTCAGCACTTATTTTCTCCTTTATTCTGTCTTAAACAATGAGCAGCAATAATCTTTACTTTCATTATTTGTTGGGTGACTAAATATATTCCAAATTGCTGATTTTAAGTGTTTTATGGTTTCTTGGCTTTCAATCATGCTCCTTATTACTCATTGCAAGTTAAATAAATCTTAGGAAATACATAGTTGGCTGATGAAGCTATTATTTAGAGTTTTGTGAGGTGAATCCAGTGACAGTATTCTATTAATGAAATGCAAGATTCCCTCTAATTTTTAGCCGTCTCGGGCAAAGCTCTGCCCCTCACACAAGCACCTCCCCTACCCCCAATGTAGTTCCATTATGACCAGAACCAAGGAGGCTGAGAATGATCACTGTTGGTGCATGGGGGAGGAGGAGCCCTGCATGGAGAGGCAAAGTCACATGTATATGCACAGTGGCGCACCTTAGAGGGAACATTGAGGCAAAGTTTTTACCAATGGTTGCTTACACCCTTATTCAAATGGTAAATCCAGTACTTCGGTTCCACTGACATAAGCCACTCTGTAACTAATTAACATTTTGTTAGAATGGATTTACTTCTGTCAATTAGTTCTGTCCGTGGTTGTACCTTTCAAACACAACTACTTATATTTCCCCCCGCTAAGTTAATATTGGGTGCAATATTATATAACCTTGGCATAGATACTCTAAAGTGCTTCTGGCAGTAGAGCTCAGTATCTGTAGTAGAATTCATGATGTAATGAACAGCTTTGGTTATTCAGGTCATTGAGCAGCTGTTAAAAGTTGGCAGTTGGCATGGGAATCCTCCCTAACTCTGTATGATCGAAAGTCCAGTAATGTGAGGCAGGGGGCTAAAAGAGAAATTGCCCGGTCAATGTAGAAATATATATATATATATATATCCCATAACCAATAGAAGAGAATTTGTTTATTACATTGTGGACCTGAAGGCAGTGTGTGAATATGTAAAGGTCTTTTGCTTATTTTATGAGTCATAGGGAAGATTTAAAAAGTTGACCCACCCTAGTTATTTCACCTTCAAACAGAACAAGTTCAGCAAATATCTTCATTATGAGTATATCAGATACTCTGTACATGATAGGCTGTCTTTGCAATGGAAAACCAATGAATTCTGGAAAAAGGCACCTTAGAGATGGATTTTCTTCACAATATCCTCCTTTGAATAATTGTTTTTGGCAGTCTATATATTGTGTTCCCATTTGGATGCTAGAACATGGTTTTTTTCTTCCCTTTCTGTCATTCTACAAAAGTGTATGTGAAATAAAAGCAGTTAGATTTCATTGTGCCATAAGATTATTTTTTTGTTATTGCTGCCTCATTTCTAGTTAACTATCTAGAAAGTAAGAAGACTGAAATTGTCACATGATATGAAATGTGTACATTGTGCTTTTACAGCCATCATTGAATCCAGAAGCTGGAAAACAGAATAACCAGTGTAAACCACTTGGGACTCCATCTGGTGTTTGGGGTATGTATTGAGGCAATAGCAATTGACTATCTTCCATAGAAATATTGTATCAGTGCACATGAAAGGAAAAGAAACCTTACAATTGGTTTGTCCCAGTTAAATAATTTCATGGTAACAGTATTTACTTAAGTAGTTTCATCAGATTACAATTGCAAAATCTTCTTTTAGTGAATGTTACATGTAATAAGCCTTTAGAATGGGGTGGACCATATTTGAATAGCACCACTTTCTGTTCAAAACTAAATTGAACTATTGATTTACTAATCTTTACTTCCAGAAGATTACTTTTTGGCTCTATGATTGGTTGATGTGATCCAATATTTCCTATTAAAGTGGAAGCCGTTAAAATGTTTATTTTGAGACACTGGCAAGTATCTTTGATAGCAAGTCAATGCATAAGAGGTATCTACAGAAATGTCTTTTCTTTCTTATGTGATAATCGGAGGTGAATTAAATCCGTGTATGCACGATTTCCCCTAAACACACCCTTTATTTTACTAGAAAATCCTCCTAGTGCCAAGCAACCTACCAAGATGCTGGTCATCAAAAAGGTTTCAAAAGAGGATCCTGCTGCTGCTTTCTCAGCTGCATTTACATCTCCTGGGCCTCAGCTTTCAAATGGAAACAAGACAACAACCATCGTTCCAAGTGTCTACAAAAATCTGGTTCCTAAGCCTGCAGCACCTCCTTCAAAGGTACGAGGATTCACTGAACAGCTGCTGAGGAAGAAGAGTAAAGAGGGAATTTAAAATACTGTTTGTTATTTTATTAAGAATTTTTGATGGTGAAAGCTAAATTAGTGCTATAGGTTAGTTTGCCGTTAATGTATATGGAAACCAGGGAATTTGTGATACTGAACCAATGTGTACACTTTACCTTTCTTTTCTTCCCATCCCTGTGAATGTGTGTCCATCCTGTTCCTGGTAGTGTTTGTGACTTATTACATGTTGAGTTGCACAGTGAACTGTGCAATTGATTGTGCAGCTAATCAACTCAATTAGACACATCTGACAGTGCCACTGCACCTCAGAACTGTTTTAGGTGCAACTGCCATCTTGGTGCACATTTTGCAACAGCTTGTGTAACTTCAGGTTACACAGGCATATCTCTGCAACAGAATTTCAGCCATGGAATAGATGTGTTGTTTGGTGTATTCATCTTGGATTTTCAGAATTTTAATTTGTAGATTTAAGGGATTTTTATCACTTACTGCATGCAATCTTTTCACACCAAAGGAATTCCCTGAAATCTAAGATACTTGATGTAGTCTTGTTCTGTTGTGCTGCAAGTAGTATATTAATTGCTCAATCTGGAAACAGAGGGAGATCTGCAAAGCTAAAGTTTCTGTTGTTGGTTTTGTGCAACTTGTTGCTGTCTAATGTTACTCTGTTGTTTCTTTCTCTAGCCAAGTCAATGGAAAACTAACAGAAGTGACCATAAATCAGGCTCACTCACCTCCACTCGAGATTCTGCTTTCACTAGTCCAGTATCTATAACCAAACCAGCTGTATTGTCTAGTGGCTCTGTTCTTTCCTCTTCCAAAGAGGTAAGAATATAAAACTAACAAAAATATAGTAAATTGGAAAGAAGTTAAGGAACATATCCAAAATGTTTCAGCTTGAGTGCCATATGTGGAGAGTTTTCCCAGTAAACAACCAGTAAACAGTAATACAGTACTTTGGTTTATGAGTACCTTGGTTTACGAGTATTTTGCAAGATAAGCAAACATTTCTGATCCATCTTGCCTTGATCAACAAACAATGTCTTTGCAATATGAGCACTGGAGCAGGTCCCATGATCAAAAGTAAACCAATGGTGTTTCTCTCCCTGCTGGATTGTGGGTGATTGTCTGGAACGTTCCACCTCAGGCAAGCCTCAAAAGCCGGGGGAGGAGAGAAGAATTGAGGTCTCCCTTGCACCAGTCATGAAGGTTTACAAAGGGAAGCGCAGGTTAAGGTTTAATTTTGCTTTATATTTATATTTAATTTGTTTTCAACACCCTTTCTGATTTTTCAAACAATTTCTAGTCCTGGGCCAGCTAATCAAGCATGTATGTGACTGCAAATTGCGCTTTATTGTTGTCACATTAAAAACACTTAAAGTTAAATCCAGTTGTCTGTCCCAAGCAGAGGGGATTCCTCAAACAGGTACCTAAGCCATGGTGTGGACGTGGACTTCTAGCCAACTTCTTTTCTGAGTTTAGGCATTTTGTGTGTGCAATATGTGGAGTATGGGCCCCCAAAACAATTAATCCGTTCCGGAGGTCCAAAAAAAGGCAAAAAAAAGGGAACAGATTACAATGATGCCTTGAGTTACAAATGACTTGAATTCCAAAAAAAACTTGAATTACGAAGGGAAATCCATCTGCTGCCAAGCTGTCAAAATCACCTGGTTGTCAGCACTGCTCACAGTGTGGGTGTTTTAAAACTACAAAAGGAAATCTGCTGGTATGGGGAAAATCTGAGTTTATAAAAAATTTAGCCATTTTTTCTGAGTTATGATGCAGGAGGCGGTGGTGGTGATGGGAGGTCAGAGCCTCTGCCTGCATCGTAACTCGAGGGGGAAAAAACAAGGTTAAATTTTTTTAACTTGGATTTCCCCCATAGCAGGAGATTCGTAATTGAAGGCACCACTGTATTACTGTATTCTGGAACATTAGCAACACTGTTATTTTCTCTCCAGAGTCCCTCAAGCACCACCCCTCCCATTGAAATAAACTCCTCACGCTTGACAAAGCTGATGCGCCGCACCACAGATAAGAAGAGTGAGTTCTTGAAGGCTCTGAAGGATGACAGGAATGGAGAGTTGCCAGAACGCCATGTGGGCAACAAACTGGAGGATGTAAAGGTGCACCCCTTCTTTATGTTTGAAATATTAAAATAAGTATTAATACTTATTCATAGTACTAAAATATTAATTGTTTTTAAGTGTGGAGTATATTTTACTCTATGGATGGGTTCCTGTTATTTAGCATAGTAAACTGCAACTAGAATAGTCTGAATCACTGGAACTTGTGGAAAAGCTGACTCACCAAATTCCCACTGATTCAGTGAGTCTGTTCTAATAGCAACAAGATTTCAGCCTATTACAAACACATCTTCACCAAGTATTCAAAAAAGAGACTGAGAATATAGGTTTTCATGAGCTCTTGGTAAACTACATTTTTTAAAAAAGATTTTTTTTATTTATACAAAACATAAAAAATAAAAACATTAGTAGATAGAAATGCTAGTGAAAGATGAGACATCAGTTTTGAAGGTGCGAGTAGGCAAAAACTAGAAAATAAATATTTCTAGAAAGGTAGTCAGAGAATTTTGCACCTATACAGGTCACAATATGTGGAATGAGATTACTGATAGAAAACCTGGACTCATGTTGGCTCTTGTTGGCTTTAAGCGGCCGTTAGCCAAAAATAATTCTCTCCAGCATACAGCTATGAGAGAAATATGGCAGGTCCGGCACACTTCCGTGCATCGCTCTGCTTTGTTTATACCCAACTTCTGACACAGGGAATTAGCAG
>JAHTLZ010000129.1:49283232-49330851 GCA_023846285.1 Phrynocephalus versicolor
TGACAGGAGATTTGGTCTTAACCCTGTAAGCACCAAATACTCCAACAGCTCTTTTATATGGACTGTTCATAGTGCAATTATATGTGTAGTTATATAAAATTAGGCTTACTACCTACAATGTATATTTAGTAGAGTTGCTGTAGTCATATATAATACTGGCATAGTTGATTAATGTCATAAGAAAGTGCTGAAGTACTACAGAATATTCATATAACTCTTCACCCCTTATTACCATGCGGTTTTTGATCTTTGCTTTACATTCAGCAGACCACTTTTCTGTATTTTCCCCTGTTGTCCCACTAGATGGAAGAGGGCATCACACCAGAACCAAAGGAAAACTGGGAAGAGAATTGCCACCAGAATGGTCTTTCTCTGCCTCTGGAAGAGGGGAAAAACCTGTCTCACTCATTAGAAGCAGAACACAGGTGAGTGGAGGTAACTGGCTAAGAAAAGTTTCATTCCATCATGACTGTGTATCAGTAAGGTTGATGTACTAAAACTTGTGTGCTTTGTGCTGTCAAGTTATAGTGGCCCTAACAGGGCTTCAAAGGTAAGTGAGATATTTAAGAAGTGGTTTTACCATTTCCAATCTCCCATTGAGTTTTTATAGCAAAGTGGGGATTTGAATCCTGTTCTCCAGAGTCGTCCTCCATCACTCTGTCCACTGCACCACACTGGGACTCTTCAAACTAAGCTTAAGCAGCAGTAAAAGAGGAAGTACTGTATATCTTCATGTGCTGCTAACAATGCTGTTCCTGTACATATTAAAGATGTCTGTGAAGATTCTCAGTTCCTGCACATATTAAAGATGTCTTTAAAGATTCTCATCCAGGGGAGTTTTATCTGGAAGTTGAGTCACAGCAACTGGACTTCTTTTCTTGAGAGATTGAAACGTTTCACTGCTCATCCAAACAGCTTCTTCATTCTGAGGAAAGCTAGTTGTGAGTCCTCCATTTTATAGTTCACTTTGACTTCATGTCACCCTGGCCTGAATAGGCTCGTTAGGTAGACAGTAGTCTCAACAGGCCTTTAGGTGAACAATGGCTTAGGGTGCTGCGACCCATAAAGTATGGGTCGTTAGCTATGGCCTTGGTGATGGAGACATCAAAGTGAAATATAAAATGGAGGACTTGCAACTAACTTTCTTCAGTCTGATGAAGCTGTTTGGATGAGCAGCGAAACATTTCAATCTCTCAAGAAAAGTCCAGTTGCCAAGACTCAACTTCCAGACACATATTAAAGAGTTTGAGCATAGGGGAAAATCAGTGTAAACCTGTGGTAGGCAACCATGGTTCTCTGCTTGTTCTTGGATAGCAGTTCCCATCAGCATAGTCTTGGGCCATGGGTGCAGGAAAAGAGTATGGGAATTGCAGTCCAGCAGTGTATGGCAGTGCTCTGTTAACAATGGGAGCAGTGCATTGCTACATGCAAGTTCATTGTTTTTATGATAGCAGAAGGATTTCTTGATTTGTTCCAGTCAAAAACTTAGAATATTTGTTCTGAAGCAGCTCATAACCTGATGAATCCTCCCCAGGGGCTCCTCAGTTTCAAAACTGGATGATGTTTTTCCCCAGAAATAATTCTAGCTATGATGTTTAGGAATGTACCATTGAACAGAGGTGAAGGGAATTCAGAAAGCAAGATATATTTACCTTTTGCCTTTGCATGGGCTCTGTTGACAGTACCCTTGTTGCTGTGATGTAGACATTAGGATATCTTTCAGTTACATTTTGCTTGAGCAGCTTTAGTAAATGATAGACAGCATTATGGGCTGGTAAAAACAAGGCTACTGCTTACTCATTTCTCATAAGATTATGCTGACAAGAACATAACAGGTAAACTAGTTCCTGCATTGTTAAAGCATCTAAGGTTGCTTGAAGCAGTTGCTCTAATTAAAGGAGTCAGTTGGTAAATGTTTCATTCCCCTTCTCACTGTGGTGCTTCTCGTCACCATCACCTTCGTGAATGCTTGTTAACTTTGTTGTCCAGGCTGCTTTCTTAGATTGTTCCCATCACTGAAGAATATGGAAGTAGAACTTAATAACTTCCAAGATCACTAGTAGGCCGCAACAGGACAAATAGGAAAACAATTTGTCTTTTATTTTTGAAGAGGGCTGATTTCTTAGTTTCCTCTGTTACATTGTTAAATCACCTCTACTCTATCCATCTCTGATTCTTTTACCTCCTAGATTACTGAAAGCAATGGGATGGCAGGAATATCCTGAAAATGATGAGAACTGCCTTCCCCTCACAGAAGACGAGCTCAAAGAGTTCCAATTAAAGTCCGAGCAGGTATTTACAGTTGTTCTGGTTACATGCTTCTCATGTCATCTTTTCAAACCTGAGATCTGACACAGAATGTCATAGTGATTATGACTGCTGCAGAAACATCTTCTCAAATTTAAATGATTTTGTTCACTCTATCTGACAGGAAGTGATCAGGAATGGAAACTTTCCTGGAAGATTTATTTATTAGTGCATTATTTTTCCTCATATAATTTTTCATTTCTAAAAAAAGTTTCATACAATTCATTATACCAATGCAATATAAGGCAATCTTGACAGTTTCAAAGTTAGCATAAGCAGCAAAGTTATTCTTGTATTCTTAAGCAAAACTTAAGTCAGGGCCCAGATTAATTATGCACTGTGTTATGAGGTTATATTTTAAAAATATGTCTGAGCATGCATATATGTTGTGTCAGTTTTTAAATTAAAATTGCAAATGTACATAATCAAACCAGTGTCAAGTTATGAATTCATGTTTTAACAATGCAGGTCAGGTCAAAATACAACTGGTGCAAATCCTATTAATCCACACTTGTGTAAGGGAAATTACATACAATTTAGTGGCAAATTTTTGCTTATTACCATGTCCAGGAATGTTACCAGCACCTTGTTAATAACCAAGAATCTGCCACCAAGACTTGAATTATTTCCCTTACTCAAGTTTAAACTGTAAGTTGATTTCTGGCATATGGTTAACATTCGTTTTTTCTCCACCCAATATAAGCACTCTTTTCTTTTCTTGAGTTTGGGGAGCATATATCTGTGCAGCAACCTTGTTAATCTCTTAAGTACTACACAGTTAAGATTTTGTATAGTCCTCCACTATATTTTAGATTAATAAGGCTAGAAGATTTATAATGTTAAGCATGCTTGTGAGTGAAGGATTAAACAGTGATATTTTTATCACTGTGCAAACGTATTACACTTAAAATACTTACAAACTGTTTGAAATTTTGTTAAGTAAATTTAATTCAAATATAATATTCCAAATGAAATCAGTTTACAGCGCTGGATATTCTAATTCAGGGTTTATGAGAAAACACAGATCACAGTTGACACAACATGTATGCACATTTTATACAAGTGTAATTTTGATGTAGTTTGCTTTGATCTTATCTGTATACAGAGAGAAACAAATGTGAAGCACCTTCTTTCTTTCTTCCAGCTAAGAAAAAATGGCTTTAGGAAGAATGGATTTCTTCAAGGCCGTTGCAGCAGTCAACTGTTCTCCCACTGGAGAAGCACTTTTACGACAGAGTTTGAAGAATCAGACACAGAAACAAGCAGCAGTGAAACTTCAGACGATGATGCCTGAACATGGGCACCAAAAAACAAAAACAAAATTCACAGTATAAATCCAACCCAGCAAACTCGGTTTGTAGTTCAGCACATAAATGTTTGGGGTTCAAATGAAGCAGAGTTTATTCTGTCTCATGTCTGTTCAGTTTCTTTTTATTGTTGGAAACTTCATGCACAAGGGAAAGAATTATATCCCAAAGAAGAAGGCTATTGGCTTATTAGTTTTTGGTTTTGCTCTATGCTTCATAGAGACCAGTCCATGCAGATGGGTGACTTATGGCCTTCTGGGACAAGGCTTCGGTTCAGTCTCATTGGTAGCAGGATTTAAGGGACTGAGGTGGGCAGCCACAAGCTTCTCATACTGCCGTCCACATAACAAAATGCTGTGCGGCAATAATGTGCTAAAACAATCATTGTCAATGACAAAATGGCTATGGAAGTTCTAATTGTGTTAAATTAATGCTAATAACATGGAACTTTTTTATTTTATTTTTGGCGGCTCGGGGAGCTTCATCACTTAACCAGGCGTGTTTGGTTTTTCTTTTTTGGGTACAGCTGTAAAATATTTGGATATAGGAATTGTTTGTGTTCTTCTTGCAACCTTGATATTCAGGGTGGATTGTAAAATATAAATTTTTGTGGGATTTCAAAGATTAAGATTATTTTGATAACATTATTTACAGATTTAAAAAAGTGACTATCACATTGAGTCTGTATGAGGGGGAAAACTACTGCATCAAAAGATAACTAACTTGGAATAAATATTTTGCATCAGTTTGCCAATTCTGTGTCTGTCATTTCTCACAGAAGATTTTTGAGACAAGACACCTTAGAATGAATATTTTGTTTTAAATTGATCTTCATATTACCATGGCCACTTAGTAAGCATAGTAGTACCAGAGTGCATTCCTAAATTATCAAGATAGCTAAAGGCAGCTGGGCTGAATACAAACACTTCTCAGCCTGGGGGTAATGGAGACTACTTAAGACTGCTTTGATACAGCAGATGTTGGGAGCAGATTTTTTGGAATGAGAGGTTTCAGTCCATCTCAAACCCGCTACAGTTAGCATATCTTTCAGTAAAGGTTCTACTGCCTGTTTTCTGTTAAGAAATACAAGCTCTGTCATTATGTTTTTTTTTCTCGTACATTATTATTAATGGTCCTGACCTGAATATTGTGGCATTTAACATCACATGGCAGAAATATATATAAAAGTGTGAAGAATAGATAATGGAAAAGTTGAAACTGAACATAAATAAGAAATTGGTGTATAGTACACTGAAAAACACAGGTTTTATCTTTTAAACTGAGACAGTTTCAGAAGCAGGTCTATTGATTTGTCAAGCAACAATGCTAACTGCTGCATATGAGGAAATTAAGATACTGAGTGAAGGGAAATTATATGCATAGAAATTATTTTCAGCTGTTCTTTTGTGCAGTTAGAATCCCACAGCTGATGAACAAATAGAACTGTCATTTTAGCTTGCTTAGTCCCATTGGCTATAGAAATAGCTTCCATTCATACATCACTGAAAGTACATAATGACTGGCATGTAAGGTTCTTTCTAAGGTGCTCTGCCTCCCTCCACGCAGGACTCCTCTCCCCACACAAACTGACATCAATCGTTCTCAGTCTTTTGGTTCCAATCACGATGGAACCCATACTGGGGCTGGGAGAAAAGAGTTACGCATGTGGGAGTGAACCCTGCCCAACAGAACTAAAATTTAGAAAGAATGTTGCTAGCATGCAAAGATCTATAAAACTACTACTTATTGTTCGTCTCTAAGAATAATGTTCCCAGCATGGCAATTCTCATTAGTAGTGCCATGGAAAGTCATTTAGGGGGACAGTGTAGTTACATACAGTAAGATGGTTAGACAAAAGTAATCAACCTACACAGCCTCAAATTTGCAAAGCCAGTGAGAATACTGTACTGATATTCAGCATCCTGTTATGCATGCAACCATGTAATAATGCATCTTCTGTTTTTTCATTAGTCCAGTTATCCCCTTGACAAAAATATCTGTTACATGTTCGGGCCGTAGCAGGGAAGTATTGTAGTTTTATGTAGCAGAAAATGAATGTCCTTTCCAGAAAAATACATAAATTTGAAATATTTTCCTGCTTAGTATGCTGGGATAGATTGTAAGATGATGGCATGAATCCAGAATACTTCGATAATTATGTTTTAGCAGACTTTTTTGATTATTTGTCAACACTGCAGCCCTAAAATCAAATCAAAACTTCTGATGGGCTTTCTAGCACTGGAGATGGAGTCTTCTCAAAAGTCTGATGGTATACAGTATATATCAGAATATACTGCTAAGGAATGGAAAGCTGTTAACATTCTGATAGCACCCTGTGAGATGGAGAAGTCAGCGAGCACACAAGAGTCAATAGGCTGGAAAAGAGAGATGCATGGGAAAGAGTGCTTAATGTGAAGTGAAGAGCATACTATAGAAGAGAAAAAACAAGCTAACAGAATAAACTGGTGTTTAAATGTTTTTCCATGCTTGTTATGTCTATGCCTTATACCTAAATGTGTGAAGAGGTCTTCAGTACAATGAGTTAAATAGTCAAGCCATTACGGGTTTGCTTTTGGTGTGTCTTGTTGTGAGAAGGAGGAGATGAAGAGTGGTTCACCATCCTCTCTACAGGGGTCACCAAGCAGAAATTCTGCACTTCTGGATGTAAGGTTGGGAATACATGAGTTGAATTTGAAAGCGAAGGAAGCCCCAGGAAAAAGGGAAGAGTTAGAATTGGCGGGGAGATAAGAGGAAGGAAAGGAGGAGGGGCAGAAGTCAGATGGTGTGTTGGGTAGAGGAAAAAGAGAAGAAAGTGGAGGAGAGGAGTTATTTGAGATGGTCAGAGAATCAATAGTTATCTTGCTCTTGCTTCTTCCACTCAAAAAAGGTTTGCTCCATTTTCCATCGCCCTTGCTCAGATGTCTGGCCCCAATATGGAGGTTTCCATGTCTTTGTACTTCTCCATTCCCGATCCGCCACCTTGTGCAATAGCATGAAAGTTATCCACTCCTATCCTCAGATTTCACAGTACCCTTGGAACCAGCCGTGGGAGGAGACCCTTTTCCCCCACCTATGTGCCGAGACCTGGACCAGAGAGTGTGAGAACAGGGCATCAGATGGGTATTCTAAAAGGACCTGTGACCCCATTTAGAGAGAGCCCAGGATATGGTCTCTCTCTGTTTAGTGACTGTTACACGTTTGTTGGAGGAAACTGGTCCATCTTTCAGGACTGTTGAAGATGTTTGGATTAAGTCAAACCCAAAGTATCTGGAAGGAAGACTTAATGAAGTATGTTTGTTTGAACATGTTAATAAAACAGTTCACGCAGAACCTTTGCCTGTGATGTCTACCAGAGTGAGAAAGGAGGGGGAGGTGAAGGGGGGGACTGGGGTGGCCCTCACATACACACTGGACTACAGCTCCCACAATGTCTTATTCACTATAAAGGCTAGTCGCTATGCGTTGAGGTTTATGGATAGTTTTAGTTGACTGTGAAGAAGAGGCCACTGGAAAGGGTGCTCTTGTTGGTAGGCTGTCTTGCCAAGTTCCAGGATCCGCTGAACTCCAAACTGGATGCTCCCTGGTTAGACTTCAAAGTAGATGGCATGCCTGGGGAACCCAGCTGGAGGTTCTTGAAGGATGCATCTGGGCAGGATGCGCAGGCCAAGCAGAACAGCTCTTGGAGGAGCTCAAGGATGCCTGAGTCCTAGATGACATAAAGGAGGCAATGGAAGGAAAGGGGTGGAAGGAGAATGAGAGATGGCAGGGAATTGCTTCCTGAAATGATGGAGGAGAAGGAAGTTGAAGAAGAATCCTGGAATAGCCCTCTGAAAGTGAACAGGTGGAGGGAGAATTCCTTAAGAAACCCCTCCCACCAGAAAAACTTGCTTCTTTTGTAATCAACGAGTCTTTCTCTTGCCGGGGTCTGGGTTTTTAGTGTGTTTAGTCTATGCTTTTTATATTTGCTGTCTATTGTTTTGTTTGCTTTTAATCACTGATTACAGTATTTGCTTTCATGGGAAATCGGGTGGTCTAGAAATGCAATAAATAAATAAATAAATAATAAAAGAGCAAAGACTAACTTTGATGAAACAATTCAGACATTTTTTGACTTTCATACAAATTTCTGACAATTTGTATGCAAGTCAGTATAGTAAATATCAAGTGCTGAACCAACACTCAAGAGACAAGCTCAATTCCTCACTTGGCTGTATCACAAAGCTAAGAACTGTTCAAAACACATGCTGAATTTTTCTATAGAATTTCCAATAGCAAGACGTTAGCATGAAAATGTATTTTGAGATGCTCATCTGCAATTTTCCTTGACACAGGGAGGAGGATTGAACTTTAGCTTGAGTAATAGTCCTCTCCCAAATGTGGAAATTATCTTACTATTAAAGGAATCTGGATGTTGCTTGTTTTCCAAAGCTAACTCAGAAGTATTTAAGCAGACCAGATGTAATGAATAACATTAGTAGTTGCTGTATCTGCTGCAGCAAAAATAGGATTACAACATGTAAATCTAAAACATTTGCTCTTAAACACCTTCCTGGATTAGTGCTCAGCTGTCAGATACTGTAGTGTACATGAAGTATTGTCTGCAGTAGAAACACACAAAAGTACAGTATCTTTCCATGCATAAGACTGGCACACAAAACTACAGTGTCTTTTTATGCATAAGACTATTTTTGTCTAAAACTGTTAGACTAAAAATTGAGGTTTGTTTTCTACATGGAAGTAAGCCAAGGAGAGAAACATGTGGTTGCAAAACTAATTTTGGGTTGGAAAAGGGGGGGTTGTCTTATACACAGGGGCATCTTATAGACAGAAAAACACAGTAATCTGATTTATGTCAATTAACTGTTCAGTCTTCCTATGCTAATTGCCCACATAATTGTGAATAATTAAAATACAGCACCTAATGATAAAGCTGAGTTCAGAAATTTCATTCATCAGTTTCCCTTTAGAAAAAATGAATTTCAAAGTGAGTTTCTAAATAACTGAAATGCACATCCATTTTCATGCATGGAAATGAACCATTCACTTATGCCTACATACAGCATTTATTCACAGTGTACGAACCTGACAGCTTTCCAATATTAATAATGTAGATATGGAGTCAGAACTGGCAACCTAGCTTTCTACAATAAACTAGTACACCTATCCTCCAGAGCTCAAAAACAGTGAAACAACACAAAACATTTAGTTGTGAGCTATGAGTGAGAAAAATATTCATCTTTTTTGTTTTCTGCAGGCATCCACACTAAGACAGCAACTTAACTTTCTATCATTCTGCCTCTTCATTAAGTTACCAAGCTAATATTGTAACTTTAATAATAGGTTATAGTAAAAATAGGTTATATATATATTTTCTATTTTTATTTTCAATTCTATTTTTATTTTCACTATTAACAGTACAGCACATTTTTAGATACATATATTTTCTTGTTTTATTATGTTATATTGTTGAAATTGTACCTGTTTTCTATTTATGTTGTCAACTGCCTGGAGTTGCTTTGGAAGACGGGCGGTATAAAAATAAAGAAAATAAATAGTGGATGAGGTGACTGACTAGAGATCTGGAGACTGGATTCGAATGTCCACTTGGCCACGGAATTAATAAAAACATTCCTCAGATATCTTACTTCAGTCTAAGTTGGTTCTGATTACACACCACAAAACACAACACACAGTAGAAAAAAAACATTAATCACTTCTACTTCTTCATATATCTACCAAGCTGCAAAAAGCACAGGTGCGGATTCCATTTCCTACATTGACACGAAAAAAATCCCACAATCTGTACTAAGGTGGATCTATTACACCAAGTTCCGCGTGCAGTCCAATGATGTACCATCAATACTACCTTAAGGTGACCTCTGGGGGGGGGTTGTTTCTAGGCAAAAAAAATATTAATAGTCACCGTCCACGTCCAGCTGTCCCCTGTGGGACCCCGCCGCCTGCCCACCATACACAACTGAGAGGACATGTAGCTCACTAACCATCCCCATTCCAAATGATTTCCGCAGATCTCTCTCTCACGCACACATACACACTCGAATCACACCGGGGACTGGAAATCAGGCGCTCCTACTCACTGAACTACAGCAGCTCTACGGGAATACTTAAAAGAGAGTTATAAAATAAATGCACAAAAACACCCCAGGGTATTCGAGAACGAGGCAGAAGATGTTGTACACAGCAGCACAGCTACTTCCCACCCACGCCCAACCTCAAGCGCGCATTAACGTCCCCTACTGATGACGACAAAGCGCAGCCCGAACCGAAAGGCCTGTCGAAGCTCTCGCGAGATTTGCGGCACAGCAAACCCCGCCCCGTGATGCTTTGCCCCTTCTCTTTGCAGTCGGCGCCTCCGGAGAAGGATGGGTGAGTGGATCGCTGGCCCGGGGTTGAGCGGTCTTTTCATCCGTTGCCATCCGAGCGCGGGCATGGCTTGACCCCTCGGCAGCTCGGGTCCCCGCGGAGAGGGGCGCTTGGGCAGCGGGAGGCAGGGCTTATTGGGCGCCGGGCTCTCGTCGTTCCGCCGCTCGCGGAGGTCGGGGCCTGCCTTGGTTTAGGGCCGTGGCTGGCGAGACATGGCTGGAGGGAGGAGGACGGAAGTGCGCAGAAGCGAACAATTTATTTGGTCCCAGTGCCTGGACCCCTTAAGCCTTCCTTTGCCCCTTATTGCAATGATGAAACTTTTTTCTACTGCTGCATGTGGCCGAGTAAGCCATGCGGAGATTTTACCTTGGAGAGCTGAGTAATCCGGGGCATTAGGAATCCTTCCTGGCGGAGAAGTAGAACTGCACCGTAGCACACACTCATCTTCACGATTTGGCTTTTTCTGCCCATCCAGGTATCTCCAGGGACAACTGGCACAAGCGCCGTAAGACTGGGGGAAAGCGGAAACCCTACCATAAGAAAAGGAAGTATGAGTTGGGGCGCCCCCCTGCCAATACCAAAGTAGGTGATTCCGGCTGGAGAGGGTTGTGTGAAAGGCGTTTGGTCTGGCTAGTAGTTTCTTTTTACAGTGTTTTGAAATTAATGAGGATTAAAGCTAGAAGCTTTTTTTGCCTGTTTCTTAAAATCCCCCCCCCCCAAAAAAAATCCTTGTGGGACTTGATAGTTGTGATTGTGTGTAAATAAATTGCACTTTTTTTCTTGTTCCTGATTCTAGAACAGTATGAATGTGTTGGAAAATGAGGTTACATTTGAAGAGGAGATAGAGTATTGTGTTCCAGTATATACTGCTGAGTTGGAATTGCACAAATTTACCCAGGAGTTTGCAGTCAATGATTAGTATTTATCCAGAAGGTTTTTCCCCCTTTCATGTACTGAGATCAAAAATCAAACAGCTGGAGGATATTTTCTTGGTGTTTAGTATTGTACTGTGTTCCCAGTCATATTAGAAATTGCTGAAAGTCACTTTTGCATTGGAAGAGTTTTTCATGCTGCACAGAGAGAGCAAATAACACCCACAATGTCGTGGGTATATTAGTTGCACAGCTCTGGATTCCAATTATTTTCTTGGACTGGGAGGCAACTGGAGTGATGAAAGCTACACCTTAGGTGAGTGCTGCAGGCTGTTTTAGCCTTCATTGCACTCACCAGTGCTAGGGGTTGTCATAGTTACACTGACCATGTTGCCGTCTAGAGCAGGCAGCTTTGATTCAATTTTAGTTCTGTGTATTTATCTGTTTTAATCCAGTGCATTGTACTCTCATTTTTACAGATTGGTCCCAGGAGAATTCACACAGTGAGGGTACGTGGCGGGAACAAAAAATACCGTGCTCTGCGCCTGGATGTCGGAAACTTCTCTTGGGGATCTGAATGTAAGTCTAAAGTGGATGCTTTGTATAGGTGTTGGTTATAGGGTGTTGCTGGCACCTCATAAGCACCATTAAAAGATATGATGATGACTTTGACCTTACGAGAACTTGGGAGAATTCCTGGTTCTCTGTGATAGGAGTGTCATAGTTACTCTGAGTGTGCATGCTTATGTGTTGCAAGGATTGTTAAATTTAACTTAAAGGGACAGCACAATTAGTGGAATGAGGATGTAAAGTATTGTTGAATAGCTAGTGTAAACTAGTATGGATTGCAGTTGTTGGCAAATATTGGACAATGGCTTTAAAAATGTAATTGCATGGGATTTAGTAATCCTATTGACTTTAAAAAGTGTAATTGCATGCTATTTACTGCACCAGAGAAGGTGGGAATGTCTGGCCATCTTGTGTGATGGGTGTGAATTTTTTTTTTTAAAATCAATCCTAAATAAAGAAGTTGATAAATTATAAGGGAATTACTAGAATAAAGGATTGAATTAAGAGGATAAATATCAGGGAGCAATACAGTATTAGAAAATGAAGGACTTTCATGGTTAAATATACTACAATTACATAATTGGATCAAACAATGGAAAAACATATTTTCTCTTTGGAGAAAATTCAAATATTTTCCAGTATATCAGGTGTTTGCTGGTATTCTGGATGTATTAGTTTGTTTTGATTGACAGTTTAGCTCTCATTCTTGCTGAGGTTTACTTATGAAACAGTCTACAGTTATTTTTCTAGTAAGGGGTGAGTTAATGCTTACTTTATTGCATTTCCTTTGTTTGATTTTTTTTATTTTGGAAATGGTTAGGACTTTGACATGATTTGAGAGCTAGATCCCATCTTCCTGTCAGATAGTTATTAGCACTTTGAAACAGTTAAAATGAGTAAGGTGAAAAACCTACCATACTCAAATAGTTGGTGAATTGGAATGTGCAGGTTAGGTAAATAGGATAAAATTATTAACCTGGTGTTCTGGTCACTTCACATTTCCTTCCAGATAGAGATGTAAGATTTCTGGAAATGTTGAAGCTGGAGGGGCGACTTTAGAATAAAATGGAAAGGGGGGGGAGGAAACAGGTCCCGTCCTGCCTGCCCCCCCAATTTTTCCACAGTTTCTGGAAAGTTTACATCTCTACTTCCAGGTGCAATTTGAAGTTTTCATTATTCCTTTTATGTAAATTCAAAATAGAAGCCTTCAGAAATTCACTCTTGTATTTCTAAAATGAATATTCAGGCCCTGTAAATTTGATGCTGGAGGAATTGGCAGTGGAGGAGGGCAGATAAGATTGTTGTACCATTGAGTTGTCTTTTGCCTCTACCTACAAGATAACTGTGGTGTCTTTTCTTTACAGGCTGTACCCGTAAAACCAGAATAATTGATGTAGTTTATAATGCATCCAACAATGAGCTGGTGCGCACAAAGACCCTGGTGAAGAACTGCATTGTCCTCATTGACAGCACACCATACCGACAATGGTATGAAGCTCACTATGCCTTGCCTCTTGGACGCAAAAAGGGCGCCAAGCTGGTAGGTATAAAGAAATTGTTTTACATTCAGCTATTCTAAGAGTGTGCTGCTTTTTTGTCTTCTGTTGATGATAACCTTTGTCCAGTTCTGCTGCTGAATGAAGAGCGATGACAGACATTAATCTGAAGAAGACATGAGTCCAGCCTTCACAGGGATTTTTTTTTACCTCTGTAAAACTGGGTGACTTGTAGCCCTCCTTATGTACTACTGCCTTTTACAGCCTGAGCTAGCATAGACTGTGAAGAAGAAGGGTAGGTTTTATAAGTTGCTTGTCTCTAGTTTATATGGTCATTATGGGATGATGTCTTGAATAAAACATAGGATAGTCAGATTTCCTTTTTGTGAACTCTGATTTATTTCACAGTAGCCAGTGCCCAGCTTGAAACAAGTGAAAAAACTTGGTAGAATATTACACAGTTCCATATTTGTCATAGAAAGGAACAATGTGATGATTCCTTTCTCCTTATCCACTCTGCCTTGGTGAAGTGTGCTTTCTAAAGTTGTGGTATTAATGTAGACATTTTTACTTACCCAATGCACTTGTTTCAGACTCCTGAGGAGGAAGAAATCTTAAACAAAAAGCGTTCCAAGAAAATACAGAAGAAGTATGATGAGCGGAAAAAGAATGCTAAGATCAGTAGTCTGCTTGAGGAACAGTTCCAGCAAGGAAAGCTTCTTGGTAAGGCTCAGAAATATGAAAGAGTGAACTAGCTAAGTGCTAAAGAGAAATGTATACCTATTTTGTTCAGTATATACTAAGTTGATTTGGAAGGCATGGTGCCAGCTTAAATCTTGTATAAAGCTGGAATTTGTAAAAGAAGTTTTCATGTTAACACTGCAATCCTAACTTGGCATTGCAGTGAGGAATGGCTTATTTGCAGACTGCTCATTGGATGAATTCTGAGAAATGTAACTCAGCAGATGTATAGTACAGCCTTTTCCTAGTTACGGTTATACATAGGAGGAGATTCTTCACACACACAAAAAAAATCACTGGCCAAATGACCTGCCTGCTTCAGTGGAATTTAGAAGTTGACCTTGTGATGAAACATTTGTCCAGTTCTGCTACTGAATGCAAGTGGTGACAATCTGGATTCTGAAGGTGACCTTGGCAATGAAATGTTTTCTGTGTGAGCCTTGCAGCTTGAGAGAAGAGAAGGACCTTCACCTGTTTTAATGTGGACCCCTTAGGAATAGACTACAGTCTTAAACTCTTGAGATTACCTGATGTGAAAGATTGAAGCAGTTATTTTCCCTTCTCTAATCGTGTGTTTTGTTTTGCAGCTTGCATTGCCTCCAGGCCTGGACAGTGTGGTCGAGCAGATGGTTATATTCTGGAAGGCAAGGAGCTAGAATTCTACCTGAGAAAGATTAAGGCCAGGAAAGGCAAATGAACAGTCACTGTACTTATTGGGCTAAATAAATATACCCAGAGTCTTGTAATACATGATTGATGTGATTATTTGGGGGCAGTGGGGTGAAGAGGCTACACAAGGTTCTTCAGACTTCTTGGTAACTGACTATCCTTGGCAGTGTTGGGAGGGGAATATGAATGGGTTCATTAGGCAGAATGGATTTTCTGCAGTGGAACACTTTTAATCAGTATTGCTGCCTCAAAGCAGATGGACAGGTGTGGGTTTCTTTTCAGGACAATCCAGAACAGTAACCTAAAGGGCATCCTAAAAGTAATTACAATTGTCCTATGTCTATTTTTTACTTCCATATGTTTTGGAATGTAATAGCCAACTGTTACTGCACCCTGAGGAGCGTGGAAGGATGAAGATCAGCAGACAGCTATTTTAGTTTCACTGAGTTACTCAGTGTGAGCCTGGTAGATCTCGTACTTCAGTTGGGTGCAAAGTTTACAAGTTTATAGGGGCCCTAGAAAGTATACATTGGTCCTTTCCCCAAAAGTAGAGAAAAGGATACTCCACAGTTACCATTGAAAGTCACTGATCTGGTATAGGTACAATATTCTATAGTATTGGAAGGCGAAATTATAGAGGATTTATAAGAGTGAAGAAAATTGAGCTGTCATAAGTATCACTGAATAGAATTGTTGATGCACTGTTAAGTGACCAGGTTGTCTTTTTCATGACTCTCTGGTCTCATTCCAGTGCAAGATAAACTCCCTTCTAGCAGAAGAGCCAAGCTTCCTTCCAAAGGCCTGGTTCTTTCGAAGGCTGGGTACAACTTTTTTCTAACATGTTTGCAAACTTCTTGGGAACTTTTTGATATTTATTTATTTATTTATTTATTTATTTATTTATTTATTTATTTATTTATTTTTGCATTTATATCCCACTTATCTTCAAACGAACTCTAAGCGGCTTACAAGGGCTATGTTAGCCACACAAGTACAAGGATAAATATAATTACAATAAATTTAAGAACAGTAAAACCTAGTGGCACCTCATCAACTAGAGCGTATGATGGCGGAGAAGAGAAAAGAAAAAAGAAAACAAAAACAAAAAAAACCTAAGAATAAGAATCACCAAAGGCCTCTTGGAAAAGGTAGGTTTTTAAAGCCTTCCGGAAGGCCAGCAGGGACTCTGCAGAGCGCACTTCGGTAGGGATGGAATTCCAAAGGCTAGGGGCCGCCACCGAGAATGCCCGGGTCCGAGTACTTGTCTTCCGGGCTTCTCAGACGGTGGCGACCCGCAGCAAGTGCGCTCGCGCCTGCCAAACGGGACGGGCCGAGGTGGATCGCTGAGCAATACACTCTGCCAGGTAGTCCGGTCTCAAGCTATGGAGGGTTTTATAAACTAAAACCAGGACCTTGAATCTAATCCGGGCTGCAACGGGCAACCAATGCAGGCGGGCCAGGACTGGTGTGATGTGTTCATGACGACGCACACCAGCCACCAGCCTGGCCGCCGCATTCTGTACCCGCTGCAGACGCCAGAGAAGAGTCAAGGGCAACCCCATGTAGAGGGCGTTACAGTAGTCCAGCCTCGAGATCACCAGTGCTTGGACCACTGTTCTCAGAGTTCGCGTCCAGGTACGGGCGGATCTGGGCGATCCGACGGAGATGGTAATAGGCAGACCTGGTCACCGACGCCACCTGGGACTCCATGGTAAGCGCCGGGTCCAGGAACACATCCAGATTCCTCAAATGAGTCAGTTAAGTATCTTCAGGCTTAAGGTCACCTTCCATCTGAAAACCCCAAAATAATAAAGCAAGCAAATACTGCATTATATTTTATTTATTCAACTTTTATACTACCCATCTAGCCTTAGGGATGCATGTAGGGTCCTCAAAGCTCACTTCTGTGGATTGGGACTGAAATATTCTCTGAATTTGATTTCCTGTGTTTACAAATTAGTTCTTCCCAGGTTTGAAATGCATATTTGCAACGTGTTATGCTCATAAACCCTGCAACATGGAACTGATGCCAGGAGCTGGGAACACAGTATGAATTCACCTGGGCCTCTAGAATGAGTATAATAATGGTTAAATTTAAAACCACAAGTCAATTAACTCTTCAAGTGAATGTTTCTAGGAAATCCATGCAGTTTACATGCAGAGTCTTCTGGTGTTAGGCCTTTTTTAAGTACGAGTTTCTGTGCCCTTGTTTTTCCCCTTAAAAGTGAACTTGTAAATACACTAAAGAAGCCCCACTAATCTCAAGATTAATCTATAATAAACACACATAGGATTATGCTTGCAAAATCTAAATGTACACTAATTTACATGTATTTTAATAAAATTAATGTTGAAGTCAAGTCTTAAATTTTTTAAAATGAAAGATACTTGAGTTATTGGTTGCATTTATATATTTTTTTTCTCATAACCACCCTCTGAAGTGGTTCAGACCGAGAGTGTCTTACATAGTAGCTTAAATTACTCAGTGGTAAATCCGAAGCTGTTGCTTTAATATTAAGTACCTTTGTGGATCTTTCACTATAACTGAGTACTTCTGTTCTTTTCTCCTGCTGGAAAAGTACTGTATATACTCAAGTATAAGCCAACCCGAGTATAAGCCAAGGGCCCAATTTTACCCCCCAAAACTGGGAAAACTTACTGACTCGAGTATAAGCCAAAGTTGTTGTTTTTTTCATTGTACAGTATTCAAGTATATACAGTATACTGGCCAAGCTCTAAAGAGGCTGGGGATAGTAACTGGCAACATGTGCTGGGAATGTGGAGGCAATTAGGGAGTTAATGCCATAGAGTAAACTCCCTGATTGCCTCCACAGTCCCTGCACAGTTGCCAATACAGTACTACCCCCAGCCCCTTAAACTAAATCCCCTTACCCCTAAATCTTTCCAGATTTCAGATGGTTCCCTAAAATCCCTTTCTGAAGGTACCCCTGCTACTTTGGAGTCCCAAAGTAAGTAAATTGCATTTAAAAAAAAAAACATGCATTCAAAAATTACTTACATTGGGGGCAGGAAGGTAGCTACCTTAAGAAAGTGATTTTAGGGAATCCCCTGAAATTTGGAAACATTTGGGGGTAAGGGGGCTGGGTTATGTAGCTCCAAAGGGGTTGCCCCTGAACCTTCTCATTGGAATCATGGGAAGTGGAGGTACCACTATTGCTCATCTGACCAGGACTTGTCCTCTGCCCTCCCTGAGCCACCCGAGCGCCTAATCTTACCCCCCCCCCCAAAAAAAAAGCTGGGAAGCTTATTGACTCAAGTATAAGCTGAGGGTGGTTTTTTTCAGCCAAAAATAAGGGCTGAAAATCTCACCTTATGCTTGATTATATATGGTACTTTAGATACAGTACTTGTCTAATGCATAAAAAAATTTCCTGCTACTTGCATCCCCTTTCATGCTCAGAATATAAGTGGCTGGAAAAAAATTTCTAACTACTGTATAGAATAAATTGGTTCCCTAAAGTAAAATTTCATAAAATGTTCAGGATCAAAATTGCACATTGCTTACGTACTTCAGAGTTTCAAGATTTTCTTGGTGTTTTGTGAAGGCCAGTTGAATTTTGGGCATCCAATAAAAGGCTTCCCAAAATGTGAATGTGGTAGTACAGTTCTACAGAGTAGATCCATCTGCATTACTAAGTGGTAGCATAACATATGTTTCTTACATGTACGTCTGAATCGAGCATGTATCTATAAATGTCACTACTCAGTATGCAAGACAGCCGAAATTACCCCACAAAAATAATAGGTGTAACTTCTAAAACGTTTCTCCCAATTCTTGAGATGTATTGAATCTTGCACTAATTACCCCAAACCCTGCAGTCGATGAGCTTAAACAGATGGCTGGTCAGATACGCTGATGGTATCATCAAGGGCCTCCTCCACTGTAATAAGGGGCAGATCCTTCCTTTGTATCTCTGCACTGTTTGATTTCCGTGAGTTTGGAGTAAGAGAATTATTAAGCATTGTCTCATCATCCTCCATCTCTTCCTCATCGATGCGGCCGACTGTATCCAGTTCCTCCCTGCGGTAGAAGCTAGGGCTGCCTGCAGGGAAAGTGCCCTCTGTCCTCAAACGCAGGAGTTGACCGTGGTGGCTGCGGTTGCCCTTGCCGAAATTTTTTAGGCTAACTGCAGGAGAAGCTGCAGTAAAGAAGCGGGTGAGCAGGGGCGTCTGAATGCGATTCATACTGGGTGAAGCATCTACCTGCTGATTCTGCTCTGGATCGTCATTCATCCTGCACAAGGAGGGGAAGAAGGTGGGGAAAAGAAGCAACTGTTACAGCACTAGACTGCTAAGCTGTGTAGGCAAAGGTCTTGCTACTGTTAATAGGATAATAGGGAAGGTGAGATGCAAAATTGATACCGGCTGAGCAATTGCTCTTGCGCTGTTTTTTTAGTTGATGTTTGCACTTGTTCAAGAGAGTTTCCAGAAAAGCTATGTGTCTTCACTTGACCCACTGGGAGACCAGTAGGTTGAGATTAAGCACCGCACTGCCAGTTCCTGTATTCAGTTTCTTTTGTGTCTTGTTCTGCCTTGGTGATTAGCTAGGCATCAAATAACGGAATTATTTTAAAGTGCCAGCAAAAACCTATCCTTGCTGGGTGCAAAACAACTTACTAATTTCTAATGCAGGAGTGGCAAATTGATTTTGCATAGGTTAGCCTCCAGCTTGTATCAGTTCTAGCCAGTGGTCAGGGAGTCAAAATCTTGTGACATTTGGTAATGGCAAATATTTATCCCTGCTGTAAAGCTTGAATTTCTCTACAAGAATTCTGGATTGGTTTGTGACCCTGTGTGGCCTTTGTGTTCCTGGAGGATCTGCAGTTTCTCAAGCGACTTGATCATGGGGAGGAAAGTCTGGTACACTAATGGTTTCTATTCCCATTTGTGAGTGAACATGATTCTATTTTGCAGGCTAGAATGTTACTTGGCATGTTTAATCTTTTCCAAGATTGTCTTGGAAGATTTTTATTGGGATAGAACAGGGGTCTGCAACCTTTAAGACATAAAGAGCCACTTGGACCCGTTTCCGACGGGAAAAAAACCTGGGAGCCGCAAAACCATTGCGACATTTAAAAAAAATATAACACTGCAAATATATTTTCCCCTCCCCTCGCTCCTGGCTTTTTGGGCGCTCGCAAGCAACACACTCCCTTGCACGCTCCTTGGACACGCTGCGCCCCGGCGCCGGGCTCGCGTGGGGTGGGAAGGAGTGCTGGCGGCTGCGGCTCCTCCGGGCACCCCCGAAGGGCTTCTGAGAAGGAAGCCAATGAAAGTTGCTTCTACGGCACTTCGGGCGCCGGGAGAGCGAGCAAGCGGGCGAGCCCGAGCCGCCGCCGCCTCCCCCACCTCGCCACCCTGTCCCCGAGGGTTTCCATTGAGGCCCGCACCTGCCTCAAGTTCTCCCCCACGCGCAACTGGGGCGGCTGCGTGTCCGCCAGCCTTGGGGAGGGCCGGGCTGGGGGGTGGGTGGGCGCGCAGGAGGCACGTTCTGTGTGTTGGAATGGAGCAGAAGGCAGCTGCTGGCGGGCTTTCGGAGAGAGCGAGAGCGAGAGCGAGCGAGACAAGCAGGCAGGCACACAGGCGCTCCACTCGGCTTGGCTCAGCTTCTCGAACCAGGTGGCGTGCCGTTGGCCTCCCAGGGCGGCCAGGGGCCCCTGAACAACTTGGGCCCGGTGCCCCCACCCCGCCGCCAAAACCAGCTGACTCCAGGAGGGAGCCGCTGGAAGTCTAATAAGAGAGACCCCTCCTCGGGCCGGGGGGAGGGCTCGAACTAGCTGTCACGCCGCTTCCCTCGACTGCCAAGTTGATCTCGCGCAGGAAAAAGAAAAGCCGACTTCCTCCATTGCTTCTCGCCTCTCCGCCGCCGCCGCCGCTCCCCCCTCCCCGCTCCCGCCGCCACCAACCCCTTGCTTGTTGGGCCAGAACTGACAGCACCGGGCAAGGAAGCAGGGCGGTGGCGGTGGCGGTGGGGGGGGGTGGGGAGAGAGAAGACTAGCCGTGGCCCCCTCCCCACGCCGCCTTTCTTGAGGTTCCCATTCCGCCCTCGCTGCCTTCTGCCCGGATCCTGCAGCCATGGTCTGACTCTCTCCCCCCCACACACACACTCCATCTCTCCCTCCTCCTCCTCCTCCTCTCGCCCCCACCCTCCATGGAAGAGGGAAGCGCAGCCCGAGTGCGTCGTGCCCACACGGCTTCCACGTTTGGGGGGGCAGTTTTTAAAAATCTTCCAAAAATAGTACAGGAGGGAGAGGAGGGGAATTTCTAATCTCTCTCTCTCTCTCTCTCTTTCGCGGAGACACGCCGTGCGCGCGCCCACTCCCCCGTGTTTTTGGAGCTTCATCCCGGCAAGTTAGTGCAAAGCCGTAGGTTTTTTTTGGGGGGGGGGGGGCTATAGCGAAGCAAAAGGAGAGAGAGAGAGAGAGAGAGAGATGCCAACTGCACATGTGCAATGCCTGGAAGGGGAAGGGGGGAAGGAAGGAGGGTTTTCTCTTCCTCCACATTGAACCGTCCCATCTAAACGCTGCCCCCCACCACACACACACACACACACACACACACGTCGCTTCTTCCCCCTCCCACCAAACACCCAAGCAAGAAAGGAAGGGGAAGGGGGGAAGGAAGGAGGGTTTTCTCTTCCTCCACGTTGCACACACACACAACACACACACACACACACACACACATCGCTTCTTCCCCCTCCCACCAAACACCCAAGCAAGAAAGGAAGGGGAAGGGGGGAAGGAAGGAAGGAGGGTTTTCTCCTCCTGTCTTTTTTTCTCGGGGGGGGGGCAACAATCCAGATCTGGGAGGTTTTCTTGAAGTTAAAAAAAAAAGAAAAAAGGCTGCCGTTCGGCGGGCACTTTCCACTACACCTCTCTCTCTCTCTCTCTCTTGCTCTGAAGAAGAGGGAGCACGCTGAGAGTGTGGCCGCGCTTGGCTTCGCGCCGCCTTGTGGGACGGGCTGTCCTCGCGATATTCGGCGCCTTTGTATTGAAATTTCTGAACCCTCCCGGAGCCGCAGCAAATGTTCCAAAGAGCCGCATGCGGCTCCGGAGCCGCGGGTTGCAGACCCCCGGGATAGAATAATAGCATTCAGTTTGCCAAATGCACTTACCTCATGTCAAAGGTGGAACCCATAAATGAAGGCTTTAAGGTCTCTGCCACTGTGGCCATTGTGTATGGGAGCTGAGCTGTGGTGTCGTTCCAATATTTGTCTTTACCAGTAGGAGGTAGGTTCTGGTACATATCATCCACTGAAAGGAGCGATACCTAACCATCCAAAACAATATTTCTGACATACAAAGAGCTGGATAAAACTCATTGCTTTATTGAAGAGAATTGGGAAAGCAATATAAGGTTCAACTAAATAATGAGGCAGAGCTATGGTTTTGAAGTACCATGAAGAAGGCTTGTGGACTCTCAAGAGCATGAGAGCAGGACTATAACCACTAGGTGATGTTCCTTTTTAAAAAAATTTGTCCCAACTGGCTATACCTAGAGGGTTTACTAAATTACACTCAAGTCCCCAAGAGGAGTACATGGGTTTTCTGCATCAACCCACCAGTCTCCTCACTGGTCAAATGGGCTTAGTTTTTAAAGACCCAGACGAGAGGAGGTGTGAGTGAGTGTGCATGACCTACCATACGTTCCTTTGTTTGAAGGACATGTGTGAAGCCCAATCCTTGACTTCAGCAGCTGTATAACAGCCCTGCTGGTTCCTGCCTCATCCGAGACAGACGTGCCTGGCGAAAAGCAACTTGCCCAAAACTTGACACCTAACCCTAACCTGGCAAACCATCTTGTTATTCTTTGATGTTTGGTGCTAGCTTTGAAGAAGTAGACATTGTCCATGGAAGCTTGCTATGATTTTCTAGTGGCCGATAAAGGTATTGTCTGTAGCTTACTCTTGCATTTGTATCTAAAAATAGGTTAATGTTTACTTCATATGTAGAAGCAGGAGGTCATATTGAGCAAAATAATCATTTGTGAATGTACTTTACATTTTTCATTGCTTAAGTAAATCTCACCTGAAGTTTTCACATAAATTAAAGTTTTGGAAGAAGGTTAAAGACTTGGGCTAGAACAATGTAAAAAGCACTAAAGGCATAGCTATACAGTATATCAGAAAAAAGCTAAAAGAAGTGGAAACGGCACTTACATATGCACTTTTTCACTACTGTACTCGGTTTGTATTATACAGTTGTTAAATATATCAGCATTAATAAAGATACATTCTTGTATCTCTTGCTTCTCTTTAATGATATTCTGCACGAGTGGAACCGAATCATGTTTCCCTTTTTTGTCTTGCCACAGACTATTTTTGGTTAGTAATAATCCTTTGTTACATCTATAATTGGCTATCATGATTTCACTGTGTTTAATTAATTGTTATACTATTACTATTTAATTTTTTCTGTAATTGTTTACTAATTGATTTTTTTCTATATAATTACTTTTGGAAAATCACTGATAAAAATACCGGCACTATACCAACAAGAAAAAAAGTATGTTTAGAATTGAAAGATTGACTAGCACACATTATTTTTCACACCATCATTACTGGAATAAGGATGTGAAATTTATTATATATTAAAAAACAAAAGCAAAAACTGACTCACTTCCTCAAGATAACAAACTTTCTCCTTGATAAACAGTAAATAAACTCAGGTTTAAAAGTCATCCTTTTTCCCTATCATTTTGTACAGTACTTACCTGAAAGTTTCTGTCTATCAGTTTATTAGTTTCAAAGTCATCATCATCTTCTCCGAAGGGATTAATTATCTGCTCTGCTACCTATAGGGAAAGGAAGGCATGGCATGTGAATATTCAAAGGAACACAATAGTTGCATACATTAGAATTATCCTTTAAAAAAAAAAAATCAGGGGTATCTTAAGCAAATGGACATTCAGAAACAGCTTTCTCTAGTTGAAAAGTCAGAAATTCCAGGTATTCAGGATTCAATTCAGAATCCCCAGAAAAATTCACCATTTGAGCTACTAAGGCCCCCCATTCTGTTTTATGTAATGAATGAAAGGGGCTCGAGATACAAGGCTAGATATCCAGTAGGATGGGTAAAATATTCCACCAAACAATAGACCCACTTTTTCTAGAAAAAGGATTTGCAAGTTTACTGATATTTAATTATTGCATTCATCATTTAGAATACGTAGAAACACTGAGCATATCAAAAGGAAAAGCAAGAAACTTACTTTCTTTTTGATATGTCATTAAGTCTCTTTCAATTTGTGGTGAGCCTGTGAATGAATGACCTCTGAAAGGTCCTGTTATTAAGAGCTCTACAATGTTAAAAGATCACAAATGATTTTTAGCAACTCATAACCTTTTTCCCAAGAATATTTCTGGTCTGGTGCTATATAGATAAGAGGTGCTACAATGTAGCTAATAGAAAGTGAGGCCTAGGTTTGGAAGCACTGCTTTCGAATTCATTTCGACTGATAGTTTTAGAAAGACATCCTTGGCTAAGATTGCATCTACATAGTGGAGAAAATGTGGATGAGTTTACCATAAAATCACACTGGGGCAAAAGAATTTCTTTGGGCAAATTCACTTTAGCTGGCCACACACGAGTTAGCAGACAGCAGAGGAAACTGGCAATCAGCCTTGTTTGCAGCTTGTTAAGCTACCCTTGCTGTGCCTGTCCAGATTTACAGGAGGCAATGCTAATCTGACTGCCCTAATTTGCCCTCAGTATCTCTCAGACTTAATGAACAATAAGAAGTCAAAATGCTCAGTTGGCTTAGAAAAAACCAATATCTCACCTTTAGCCAACCAGCATAGAAAAAGAACTGTAGCAGTGTAGGGAGTGGAACATACATATCTAGGTCTTCATGTTTTCCTCCATCTGGGAGTTGCAGGAACTGACGTCCAACCACACAAAAAGCACAGAAGGAATAGACGGCTATTGTGACCACCTGTGAAGAAGATGATATATGGAAGAAAATCACTATGTATCCTACTGACTCAATCTTCAACAAGAATTGAGCATTAAACTCATTGTATCACAAAGGTTTGCAGTGCTCCTTACTAACCTGTGTGTAAACCAGAGGGATGCTGATCCAGTCAAAATGAAAGAGCATGCTGCATTTGGAACGGTAGAGATTCAGCTCCTGAGAAGAGAAGGATAAGCAAGCAAGTTGTTTTCCCTAGATACCACAAAAAGCTGGTTCTTGAGAAGAATCCCAGGCCTCTTGGCCCATTTTTTTCGTACTACCTGTCAATAGCCTTAAACTTAAGACACATAGATGAATTGCTTCTGCCGGCGTGTGCCGTGCTTTTTGAAGCATAGATGTCATTTCTGACATGAGTCCATTTCATACATCAACATATGACACCTTCACTGCAGAGTCACAATGATTGTCTCTGCAACTGGGCCAAGCTTAACCTGTTGTTTGGTGTTAATAGGATTGTCAGCTCTCAGAACATGGTCCAAGATCTCAGGGTCTTTGGGGTGGGCAAGAGAGGAAGAGATGTTATTTTGTGTGTATGTCATGCATCTTTAAAGCCTGGACATCTGTCTCATCCATCCCATTGCATTTGTACAGAGCTTTTCAGTGGAGCTGTTTCTGGTGGTCAAGGGCTTGATGCACAGATGTGCCCAAGAGAGAGATGGGGTTTGACTAAAACTAGCAGTGCTCAGAAATATAACTTTGAGGAGCACAACCTCAAGAAATCCCAACCAACGCAACCTTGTTGGCTGGTAGTGCTGGGCATTTTCGTCTGCAAAAGCAATATCTCCAGTTGTTCTCTACTCTGCAATATTCTGTCAGCAGAACCAAAGCATGCACAAACATTTCTGAGATGTAGATGCATACCACTAATGCTTTTTTCTTGCTTTTTTTTCTAACTAGTATCTGCTGATCAAGTATATTGGCAGTTGTTTTCATACATGTTTATGTTGAACAATATTTGTTCAAAATTTGATGCATGTTATGCTGCAGAAATAAATGATAAAGATAGTAATTCTGCAGGTTTATTCAAACTTAATTTACCTTTCCCTAGAAAACGCAGAGGCCAGGCTAGGGAGAAACTGAAAATTACCCTGCAATGTAACACTGAATTACTCTAAATTTGCCAGCTGGCAATTTCCTTCCTCCTTTCCTATCACGTACATCAATGAGCAAACGGAGGGCTACATCATCCCGAATCCTCCCATCCCGCCGTGCCTGGGCTGCTAGGTTGGTAAACCACACACATGGGATCCAGTACTTGTTGAAGTCGGAGTGGAGACTCTCAAACATCTTGCGCTCATCCTGAGTCATGAAGCCTGCAAGAAAAGGGTGAAGGAAAGCTGGCTTTCTTCTCTGTCATAACAGGAGAATGAAACACTTACTGTCCCACAAACCTTAATAGGATAGAAGAAGAGCACATGTCATTTGCCATTTTACCTCATCAGTCACAAAGAGCAAGCTGCATACTATATGCTAGTAAAGTTGGAATACAATTGTAGTTAATTCTCCTGGTTAGTAAATATTTCCTACTATAGGAATAGCTCCTCCTTTCCATTTCATAGAAAGAGAAATGAGGGGCTGGAGTGCTTTTAATAACAAGTAAGTGAATTCAAAGCCCTTTCTCAATTTGCAGGCTGAAGAAACAGCTTTAACACTAATCATGCCCTAATTTGACCAAAGTAGAGCCCATTTAGAATCGGGGAATTTGGATGGGAAAAGTGGAAAGGGGGGGGGACTAGACCTTTGTCTGTCTTTGATTTCTTATATCTTTGCCATGATTTCAAAAGAAGACACTGTTCAGCACAGCACTTCAAAGGAAGATTGCCCTTCTTAGGAATGAGCAGAACTGTCTGAAGATTATGCCTGGTTTCCAAGAGCTCTTTGCGATGCTGACATGAAAGATTCAGCTCAACAGACAATGAGAAGCTAAACCAATAAAAGCTAGAGGTAACGTGGACTTTCATGCAACAATGTCTTTAAGAGTGCATCCCTGTACATGTCTACCCATGTAGAACCTCCCAATGAATCCAATGGGGCTTTCTCCCAGGAGAGTAGATATAGAATTATCATAGATAATAGAGTGACAGCATTCCCTCTTATGGCTTCAACTACTGTTTCTGTTTGGCTACCCACCTCCAAAGGCACTCAGATATTTGCTTTAACACTGGGGTATCCATTCATAGTAAGCCATCATTTGTTTTCATTCCCGGAGTTGAACTCACCAGCTTCTACGATGTGGTCCATAGTGGGGAATCTCTTAAGGACCCTGGTGCTGACTGAGCGCAGGATGAGCACAGATGACAAATTGGCATACCGGATGAGAGTCCTTCGCAGGATGCGGCCCTTGTCATCCCGTCCATGCACGTTACTGGAAATGACACACATCAGCTGGTCTGGCAATGGGATGCTGGTGTACTGGGCCCACCAACGGTTCACAATCAGGGTGACATAGAAGCCTGCCCAGAGAAAAAAGAAAAGATGTAGAAGCCTGCCCAGGGAACAGAAGGGACTTTTCAGCATGGTGAGAGACTGCAGTCAGTGTGAGCTGTCTTGGCAGATCACTAGTATTAACAGAAAAGTAATACTGAATACTTAGTTTGGCATATTTAGAGTTTGATGAATGAGCTTAATATTTTTAACAGCAGATATTTATAGTTCTGCCAAATACAGTGGTACCTCAGTTTAAGAATGTCCTGGCTTAAGAAAAAATGTCAATAGAATGCCATGGTTTAAGTTTTTTCCATAAGGCACTAAAAGGTGCTTGTGATGTTCACATGATGAAAAGAATGGGGATGCCTCGGTCTAAGAAAGTTTTAAACGGAATACCTCAGTTTGCTTTTTTTCTCACCTCCAGAACAGATTAATTGGTTTTCTATGCATTCCTATGGGAAACTGTGTTTCAGTTTAAGAATTTTTCACAATACAAAACATCCCGGAGAATGAATTAATCACTTAAACCGAGGTATTTTAACAATATAGTGTACCATTTTTAATTCTGACTTACAGCAAACCTTCTTAGAATTTTCTAGGTGGAAAGTACTCAGAAGTGGTTTACTATTTCCCTTCTTCTGGAGGCATCCTGGGGCTGGGCAGCTTGCCCAAGGCGACACAGGCTGGCTCTTCTCCCAGGGGACATAGTGGAGAACTGAACTCGCAACCTCTCACTCCACAGCCAGATACCTAACTCAATGAGCTACCTGTTACTATTGCTATTTTGATATTTATTTTATGTCATTTTGAGTTTTCAAACACAATTACAACTTAATATACATGTTTAGAACTATCTAAAACTTTACAAAATGTTTTGGATCATAACATGTTTAATTTAGCAAGGTAACCAATGAAAATTAAAACTTGAAAGTTACCAGATTCTAGTTTACATCCAACATTTGGGAATGAAATGCATATACAATGATTTTAGTATAAGGTTTTTATTATTGTTTTAATTATTTATTGTTGTTTGATGTTTTTAACTGTTTTAATTCTTTGATTGGAAGCCACCCAGAGACCTTTGGGTAGTGGGCAGCATATATGTTGTATAAATAAATAAATAAATAAATAAAATAGATTTCATATTTGTTACGTAATAATTAAAAAGTGATCAAAAGTTAGAGACGGCTAACAAAAGTGTGTTAACAAATCCATGTGTGCAAAAAACTGAAAAGTTAATCATTGGTACAGGAACTGGCCTTCCCACCCACCCACCTCAGAGCAAAACTAACCTTTATGCTTATCTGTATTTGCTCAGCTACAACACGCGCATGTGTGTGTGTGCGTGCGCGCACACACACACACACACAGAGTTTTCCCACCACTATTTCATGTTTCCTATGGAAAGAATATCTACAACTTCCTTTTTTATATATTTTTTTCGCTAAACCTGAAATAAAAAATGATGAACCACCAGGCTTCCCTGGGGCTTGGCTTTACTGTCCTTCCGCAAGCAGGTGAAGAACTTTGCCTTCAGGCAGGCTTTCCTCGAGGGACTGGCAGCCTGATTAGGATTTTTAAAAATGGATTGTTGTGCCCTACTGAACTTGCCTCCAACCTTTTTGTTTTCAGTGATCTGTATTGGGTTCCACTGTGCGTGCGCTCCTGCACATGTGCATGCATGCAAAACATCCATTGTTTGTCCGTGTTATGGGTGCATGCATGCACAGGAAAAAAAAACCAACCACCCACTGTGCACATGTGCACAACAGGTACTGTTGATGAAAACAGAAATGGCCGTGTCGTGACTAGTGCACTGAGGGGGGGGGGAGCCATGCAGAGGGGGAGAAGCATGCACGCTCACTTAAAAGAAACTCTTCTGGCCCACTGCCTGGGGATTGGGAACTCTTGCCTTACTGCTTTGAATGAGTTTTGGTGTTGATTAGAAGTTTCAGAGAGGGTAGCCGGGTTAGTCCTTTCAAGATTTGCAGGCAAAAATCAAAGAAAAACAAAACAAAACAAAAGACACAAAACATGTGGCACCTTAAAGACTAACTTTCATATTTTAATGTAACGATTCGTGGACACGTCCACTCCTTCAGACATATAGCAGAAGAATGAGGTGTGTAATATAATATATATTTATTTTATCCTTTTTGCATTTGTATATGCACAGTTGCTTTAAATACTGTCTTGTAAACTGCCTTGGGTCCTTTTTAAGGAGAACAGTGGGGTAAAAATATTTAAATAACTAAAAAATAAAATAGATGTTCACAAGTACAGTAAATAACTCCTCATAACCCTGAGATAAATTGGATAGGAGAATGGTAGTTTGCTCTGGGGTAACTTTTAAAAGGAAATTGTGGGAAAGAACTGGAATTCCAGAGATACAGTCAGTTTAAGCTCATGAACCCAGATGTTTGTCACAAAGAACAGATGTGTGTGATATATGCCATCAAATTGAAACTGGATTACAGTGACCCTAATAGGGCTTTCAAGGTAAGTGAGACATTTAAGAAGTTGCTTTACCAATTCCACTCCCCAAATGAATTCCCATGGTTGAATAGGGGGATTCAACCCTGTTCTCCAGAGTCTGAGACTGTCATTACACCCATTACACCACACTGGGGATCAGTGAATATATTGAAACACATAGGAGGTTATGTGACCAATGAGCAGTAAACAAAGTTCTACCTTCAAAATTATAGTGCATGGGTGATCTCAACCTACATGAGCTTTAAAAGGGCAGAGATAATGCAAAATTCACCTGAAAGGGCTACATTTGAATTTCTGCTATTTCATTTCTTCACAACAGTAACCAGTTGGTAGGTGTGAATGAGGGGTGGAGACATCACAACTACAATCTGGTTGATTTTTGTGCTTCCCCTTTGCTCCCTCATTGCTCTCCCCTCTCCTCAAAACACACCTTTGGTAACAGTACATCTAATGAAGAGTTTGTGTCCCAGAAAGCTTGCCCTCGGTTCTACTTTTAGAATTTTGAACAAGTAAAAGCATTGCTCTGATGTGGAATCTGATTGATGTAAGTTGTTTCCTCTGCTAGAGAATACCAAAATTCTTTTAGGCACTTTGTTCACGCTAGAGACTCAGACACATGGATTTTTCATTGGGGTAAACAACATTTAGGACTCCGTACACATGCTCTACTACTTGAACTCAGGACTGTCATAGCTGGTCATTATTTAGTCCTGTTTTTCCAGCTATGCAGTACTATTTTGTCTCCTTGTATTACAGGATAGCTGTTTAGGGACAACAACAGAAGTACAGTACATCGAGTCAGAGGAAGAAGAGAGGCAGGCATGGGTATGAAAACTCCCACATCAGGCGTGGAACATGGTGGAGATTTGTAGACTTTTTCCAGCTTCAGAAGACAGTGGGTACCAGAGCCCTTAGAAGAGAATGTGACATGGGTGGCAGAACTCCTGGGTTTTGCCTTCCAGTGATGGCATTGAGAGAACGCCGTTTGGAGGAATCAAGAGCAACTCTGGGCAATCAAGAGATGGCAGGGACTTTTAAGCTAAAAGTATGACAAGTCCTGTAGTCCAAATAAAAGCAGTTGAACACAGCCAAGCATGTTGTCAAGACCACAAAGAAAAAGCATACCTAGGACAAAAGATAGGGGAATGAGGTCCAGGGAGCGGTTGCAGTACTGAGCCACCTTTTCGAAGAGGCGTTTCTGATTCTCATTTAGAAGGTACCTGAGAGGAGGAGGAAAGAGTGTCAACCTTTGTTTGGAAGACACATTCTTTGTATGTCAAACAACATCCAATGCTTTTTAAAACATCTTTTCCTGCAAAAGCCATTTCTCACCCACTGGTGATCCTTCCTTTTCATTAAAGATAAAAATCAGAACAGCTAACATTATACAGTATTTGCAAATGACTTAAACAACACAATTAATAAAATCATGATGAAAAACAAGCAATAAAATGGTTAAATCAATACATCAGAACAGTGTAAAATAAAATGTATGAGGTAAAATTAAAACTGATTGTAACTCTAAGCACTCGGTATCTCACAGTGTAGGGACAATACAAGATGAGCAGACCTCCACAAGTGTTGATATTCTCAAGGGGGCTTTTCTGAAGAATTTACCACCTGGATAGGTTCATAAGGAGAGAGGTGTCCACTTTGATACACAGGCCTCAAGTAGTATTTACGCAAGTCTTTAGAGATTAAGCCAACAGCTTGTACTGGTACTGCAAAATACTGACAAAACAGTCAAGGGCCAAACCAGGTCTGTGAGATTTTGGGAACTGTAATCCAAAAATGCAACAACAAGAAAGTAACCATTCCAAGCTCTCCATCCCTATCCCCTGATCAGATCTTAAAATGACCCTTGCCCACATTTACAGGCACAGATCCACTTTTTACATCCTTAAAGAAGTTCCTTTTATGTAATTGCCTCAAATTTAAAAAGAATCACAGGTCACATGCTTTCCTGCATCTTGTGGAAATCACTAGTAGAAGAAAACCTACATGGTTCCAAGGGGTAAAGTTCAGTGCTGAGGAAAAAAAATTTTGAGACTAAACTCCCAGAACCCTCTAACAAGCAGGAGCTGTTGCCCTGTCAACTGGTGGATCGTGGGAGCTGCCATCTGAAAGAGGAAAACTTCCAGAACTTACAGCAAGTAATTTTAATATTTAAAGGTGTTGCCAACTCACCTGTAGGTAGCACTGAGCGACGCATACAGCACGATGAAGACAAAGAACTCCTTGTAGAGCAGCTTGTAGATACTCCCTTTCCAGCGGAAGAGAAGCTTGGAGAAACCCCCAAAGCGAGCGTTGGCTACTTTCAAGGTATATGAGATAGTCATAGCTGCCTCATCTGCGTCCCATGCAGGCACAAACTGGGCCAAAAACAGAGATAATGATGTCCAAGGTGGAAAATATCAAGTTGTCTTTCTTATCTGCTAGTTTGATTGTTGGATGCTAAACACACGGGAAGCACAGAAGACCTGATATACATTGTCCACAATGAAGAACCACACAGTGATCTTGTGCAGTGATAGTCTCTGATGTTAAATCTCTGACAAGCGCCTGGTCTTGCTCAAATCCAAACCATGGGATGCAAGAAGCACCCACTAACTGCACTTACTACTTGTATCCTAAAATTCTATAAAACCTTGATTGGTAATCTCTAGCTACAGATCTTCCATTTCGACAAGAGTCACAGTCTCTGCACAGACACTCTTTTCTGGAGATCTCAGTGGAGGGCTCTGCCTTCTGGGCCAAAGAAGCAGAGTTCAATGCTTCTGCAAAATACAGACAACGGCTTTGTCACTTTTCCAAATAGTCTTGACACATCTGCAACATCATGAGAGTATATAGTTTGCCATATACAGTATATGCTTCGTATTGCTACCTGTTTCAGCACCAACAGAAACAGAGACACACACACACGCAAACACTTTTAAGGGTAACAGATTTATTTCTCTGTGAACGTCTGTGGATACAATCCAATTATGTCTGGAAAAGAGAAAGAATGCAGTGAAATAAATGTGTTATCAGCTATTTATCCCTCTGCAGAATGAGAAGCAAGAGAACAGGCTAAAACTCCAGGTTGGATATGCTCAGCTGAAAGCACAGGAATTCCTAGAAGCTATTATTATTATTATTATTATTATTATTATTATTATTATTATTATTATTATTATTATTATTATTATTATTATTATTAGCAGCAGCAGCAGCAGCAGCAGCAGCAGCAGCAGCAGCAGCATTTTATTCAATTTATATGCTGCCCATCTAGCAAAATTTCTATTCTCGGTGCTGTACAGCAAAAATGTAAAGAAAACATAAATTATTAAATCCACTAAAAATGCAATGAACTATCCTTACAAATAAACAAACAAAATAAGACAGGCGGCAGAAAAACAGTTTCTTAACTTCCAGTATTCCTCTCCTTCTTCCTCTTCCATCTCAATTAACTGGAGACAATCTCCCCAAAATCTTCCCTAAAAAGCTGCTTTCAAGTACGATCTAAAGATCTGAAAAGAGGGTGCCTGCTGTAACTCTTGCAGAACAACATTCTATAAGGAGGGATGCCACTGTTGAGAAAGCCCAGTTTCTAGTTGATGTTTTCTGGGTTTCTTGAGGCATTGACACCCACAGGTGTAAGATCTGCTGGGGCCAGGTCAGATGGGCAGCAGAACTTGACCGAAGACATTCAAACAACTAGCAAGGTCCTTTTATATGCTAGAAACAAGACCCTTGAACCTGACACAGAAGCAGCCAGAAAATTGGGTCTGAAGCAACAGGAACTACCACAACAAATGAAGAGGACAGGATAAAAAATCCTGGAATGTAATGGATGAGAGGTATTGTTGAACAGATACTCTGTCAAAAGATGAGTAACCAAAAGAGGGCAATTCCAGTGAAAAGGTCTAAACCATATTTTTATTCTCACTTATTCCATTTCAGCAAGTGCTAATACAGAGATTTAGACCACTTCTGCATTGACCAAGAGATAAAGTATCTCACCTCCCTGAAGGATATGTAAGTTAAAAGACAGTAAGCTCCTGAGAAATACAGAGTCTTCTATAGATGCAGTGACCTCAATTTCCTCCTGAATAAGGATAGTGTCACAAAAATGGGCAAATGGGAGACAGACAACAAAGTAATTCAACTTTAGAGGCCCATCAATGCCCAAGAAGTGGCATGAGATGATCTCACCTAGGTTATAAACATATGCACACCTACAGGGCTGGTAACAAGTGCCCTTTAAAGGACTTCACTTCTAAATAAACATGATTAAGATTGCAGTCAATCAATATTAATAAATATCCAAGAAAGGCATTAAATTATTAAAAGAAATGACATTCTGTATCCCAGGCCCAATTTTCTGCAACCATTTTTTTCATTGCCAGGTTTCTGTAACTTCAGATTACTCGGTAAAAATTCATCAGATCAAACCAGCATTAGAGACAGCTACTGTATCTCTTAATTTATGCCTGTATGGCAGATGTCCTGTTGAGGCAGTTTGGGAGTGTGTGTGTGTGGGGGGGGGGGTGCCAACTATGCCTCACTGTGGTCTGATGAGGAGAAATGAGAAAAAACTCTTACCTGTCCTGATCTGTTGGCCTGCTGAAAATTGTTCTGCTAGTGCAGAGACCGAAAAAACATTACTGCCCACACCCTTTAAATACCTTGTTCATGGTCAATAAAATCAAGCCCATGAAATGATAGATTAAGGCTATTAGTTGTCCAAGAACAGGGAACTGTGCAGGTGTGATATCATTCACATTTGTAAAACCTTTATAAAAACTTGCTGCAGGTTGGAAAAAAAAACCTTAACTGGAAAGGAAAATCAAAGTACAGGTTAGGGGCTGGCTCTCCTGAAGGCCTGGATGAATGTAAATGTAGTAGTGAGGTTTGCTATCATCCATTGCTTAAAGCCATGCTCTGTTGTGCATCTCACTTCGACCCGCCCCGGTTTTCTTTCACATAATTCTGCATCTGAACAAGCATCACTGCGAGAAGTAGGTCTCCAAGTTTGGGGACAGACCTATCAGACTTCAAAAGATTAGCATGAACTTATAAATATGTGCAGAGGTAGTGTGGCGTAAGTAGGTAGAATGGCAGACTAGGACTCAGGAGACCTGGGTTCAAACCTTGATAATGGAAATGTGTGCATGTGTAACAATGGTAAAACCACTCTTTAAATATCTCACATGTTCTGAAAGCCCTGTTTATGGTCACTATAAGTCAGATGCCAGTTGGTGGCACAAAACATATGTGTATTGAATATAGGCCCAGAAATATATGTGGATAGTCTAAGCTATTATAAATAATGAATATATGTATTCACAAGTAGTGAGAAATCAAACAAAACAATATCAAAGTTCCTTGATGGCTGGGAATCGCATACCATTACCTAGACTTTAGAACTACAGGACTCCATATTGCACTATTTTATTGATGTTTCCACTTGTTCTAATTCTAATTTCATTCTTGCTCGCCAGTGCTTTTCAGAGCATTTTAATCCATTCTGGCCTCCATTTTTCACTCCATGTTATCAGATGCAGGAATCTGACACAGACACCTCTCCTGAACCTCTACTTGTTCATTGAGAGGGTCTGAAACAGACAGAGCCTTTCAAAAGGCTAATGCCTGCTTTTCAACATGAAAAGTTTGGTCAGAGATGTACGTCCAGCTAGCTCTGATCCAATACGTGACTCAGCAGGTGGTGTTGTGTTTGTCCCTTCTGCTAACGTGCCATCAGAAAACTCAGGATACCTGCTTCTGGTTTATCACTTCCTTTTCTTTAGCCAACTTCCCTGTGTCTTTTCTCTCTTGAAAGCTTCCTCTGCCAGTCCCTTAGGATTTTAAACGCCTTTCCTATATTTCTACCAAGTGCTTCTGTTGTCACATTCAATACCGAAGGACTCAAATTTATCTCTTCATATGCAATTCCCAACAAGCCACATTCCCCAGCTCATCCCTGTCAAAACATCTTAAGTTTAATGTTTTACATAGATGGATCCCATTTTGTGTTTGTTGCAAATGGCAGCACTGCATCGCCTCCAAGCAATTCCAACCAGGAGGCAATCTTTGCAGATTTTCCATTCAGCACCCTGCATCACCTCTCATGGTACTAGATGGTAAGCTAACCTCCCAGATCACCTTTTAAAGGGGCCACAAGTTTCATCAAGGAGAAGGCATCATAACAATCTCTCCTTCCTTCAACATATTCCAGTAAAACATGTCGAATTCCAGGAAGTGCTACTCCAGATCTATCCCTATAAATAACTTACTTTATGTTGAGCTAACAAGGGGAAATTCTTTCCTATTAGCCCATTGTACATACATGCCCTCCTCCTTTCCTCGTATTTCCATTTCTAGTTTCCACCTCCTACAGTTCTCAGCTGAGTAGAAAATTTTGGGAATCCAGCAGTCCATTGATAAGGAGTATTTAGATGTCAGTTTGCATTGCTTCATTCCAGAACATTTTAGTTGTCCTCTTTCTGGTGAAAACTTCAATGAAGAAAAATTGATTTTTAAAAAATTAGCAAGATGTTTGTTTAACTTTTCCTGCACAATGAAGTCTTATCTTGCCATGAAAGAAAGAGGCATGGAAGTGGGTTTGAACAAGGACATGGATTAGAGCAGTGGTTCTCAACCTGTGACTCCCCACATGTTCCTGGACTGCAACTCCCAGAAGCCTCCACCACTCACTGTGCTGGAAGGGGTTTCTGGGAGTTGCAGTCCAGGAACATCTGGGGAGCCACAGGTTGAGAACCACTGGATTAGAGTGAGACCAACTTCTATGGATTCTCGCTTAAGACCCTGTAGTACTAACATTGCCCACACAGTCATCTTGAAAGCATTAGTGACATGCTTGCTGTTTGTGAATTCCCCTGGGAAACATGCCTGGCCTTTACATGGATGATGGATTTACAGCTCTGCAATCTCATAAAGTAAAATTTATCTCACAGACTATGTAGGCTAGTTTGGCTTCCCGTGATTATTACAGTCTATAAATCTATCCAGCTGGCTGGATAACTCAGTGGTTTGGTTATCTGGCTATGGAATTTTAGAGGATGGAAGTTGGATTCTCCACTGTGCCTCTTATGTGAAGAGCCAGCCTGTTAAGGCCTTGAGCAAACTGCACAGCCCCGGGATAACCTCAGAAGAAGGGAATGGTAAGACACTTCTATGCATTTTCTACTTCGAAAACTCTGGAAAGAGTTGCCCCAAGTCAGAATTAACTTGACAGCATGCAATTGTTATCATCATAAACCATCTTTCAAGAAAACTATCTTCCTTACTATACTCTGTTTTGATGTTAATTGAGGTCTCTATACTTTGTGCCATAGGTGGAGCATCACTTTGGCCTACAATTCCCATCATCCTCATCCAGAGTAGCCAATAGGAAGGGACTGTGCAAATGGAGGTCCAAGGTTTCACACCCCTGCATCATGCCACCCTTTTTACAGTAACAACAAAGCTAACACTATTTTAAGACCCTTTTCACATGACTGCTAAGATCCGCTGGCCACTTAAATTCGGACCAGAGATCTTAGGGGTTTGTCGCTGTTCCTGCGTTCCCACCCCCTCCACACTCCTGGCTGCTGGCTGCGTGAGGGGAGGGAGAAAAAAGGAAGAAAAGAATGCCGCTCACCTCTGTTCTGCCGTCCTGGCACTGCATTCAGATCTCTTAAAGGGGCGGGGGGCAAAAAAAAAATAACAAACAGAAGCAAGGAGAGCCCAGCAGTCACTACGTTATATCTGCATCAGAAATTTTCACCTCCGGACAGCAGGTACCTGAAGAGTGCACTGGGATGCGCTTAGATGGGCGTGGTCACACTTAATTATCTGTAAACTCCGGAGCTGGTGGGGAAACAATTTTAAGCTCCGGAGCTGGGAGCCATTTGCAGCGGAGTTTAGGGGTCGTGTACAAATAGACTAAGTTACAGTAACAAAAGCAGTGTGTCCAGATGAAGGGAAATACTAATCTTGAGATGTATAGTTTGGGGAAGCACAACCTCTAGCGTTGTTTCCAACTCTACGATTCTATGGTTTCTACCAAATCCATCTCATTTGTCTCACATGGAATAAAGTTTTAAAGCTAAGTTGAGGTCTACCAGTCATAGGTGTGCTCAAACAGAATAGGCAAAATGTGACTCTCTCTGCCAGTTGTGTCATTTTTCTTGAAAGCTTCAGTGACACAACCTAGAGGCTATTTCAATCTGTCCAAAATGCGGTCATTGTGTTGGCCTTTGTAATAAACAGGGATGGGGACTAGCAATCTGTGACTCACTGACTTGAGTGGCAACAGTGATTTAATTCAGATTCAACGTGGGGAGTTGGGGAGGGCAGACTTGAACTTGACTTGTGACTTCTTTGAGTCTTTAAGGGTTGGTCCTGCCTACCATTGCTCCACCGCCATCCTGAGAGGTAGCAGGCCCACTTCCTTTCTAGGAACTGCTTTCTCCACTCACACATGCACCGCCCAGATGACAGGCCAGCACATGTGCAGAGTCAGGGGGCATTTCTGGGTACTCATTTTACCGATCTCGGAAGGATGGAAGGCTGAGTCAGCCATGAGCCAGCTACCTGGGATTGAAACCCAGGTCAGGAGCACAGTTTTAGCTGCAGTGTGTGTGTGTGTTGTGTTGTGACAGTCGTGACCAACTCTTCGTGACTCCATATCCATGGAGTTTTCTTGGCAGGAATACTGGAGTGCTTTGCCAGTTCCTACTCCAGGTGCCTACAGCACCTGGTATTCCCTGGTGGTCTCCCATCCAAGTACTAACCAGGGCCAACCCTGCTTAGCTTCCGAAATCAGGCGAGATCAGATGTGCTTAGTGCAGTACAGGCATTTTAACCACTGTGCCACGAGGATGCAAATCAATTTGCAGATGCAACACTGGCTTGCAGTGCTTCTGGTGTTGCAAACCTACCTTATCTTCAGATAAATATAGCAATCAGAAAAATAAGTGGGACTTTATTCCTAGTACTGTCCCCTAATCACTGCAGCTAACCACAAGGATAAATGTTAAAAACAGGATGGAAAAACCATGGAAAAGTATGAGTACATATATGCAGCACCAATTGAACAAACACAAAATGTGAGACTGGAGAACACTGTATCGCTTAAATTGGGTTAATAACTTATCTGGCCTGAGAGGCCACATGTGATATTCTCTTGGAGATCAGGAGGTACACACATATTCTAATGATCCTTATGTTGAATACTTTTTCTTTATATTATCAGCAGGGAGAAAGGAAGACTGGGAAGGCAACATATAACAATTTACTCTGTTTTATTTATACTTGTTTGCTGATATTTCTCACATTTGGAAAACAAGCTACAGTAGAAACAGTTTAGTACAAGTGAGTTCCTATCAATCCCTTTTAAGTAGGTGCCCATATATGAGATTATCTATTATTGCAGGCATTTAAAATGCCTATTTCACTTTCATAAGCAGAGCTTTATTCCATCATATTATGAATGACTTAAGTAATGATTTCTATGCTCTAGGGCAGGAGTGTCCAAACTTTTTGCAAGGACAGCCAGATTTGGTGAGGTGAAAATGTGAGGGGGGGCGACTATTCAGGCCAGACTTTGGACAAGTCTCTATAACATGCAAGGAGGCAGGGAGGATGCTGCAGCAATGGAGCCTGGGGCAGGTAGGCTGGCCAGGTGGCTGGGGGTGGTGGTGGACAGAGGCAGGGAGGGCAGGCAAACCATAAAACTGCAAGCTGACACCTCCATCCAGTATGTGGAGGGGCCAGCTGGTGGGGATGCGTGACAGTCTGAGACGGTGGGGAGAAGAGGCTACAAGCCGCTCAAAATTTGAAAACGGGCCACATTTGACCCCCGGCCTAACTTTGGACATGACCGCTCTAGGGCTTCATAAAAAGTCGATGGGGCCAAAAAAAAAGGAGGAGGAACAACCATCCAGTTCCCTCTCATTCATTGATCAAGTCAAAGGTATAGCAAATTCTGTGAGAACCAATCGAAATTGTCATGATTATCCTAGATTTTTTTTTTAAAAGTTAATTATTTGGACATATAGTAAAAGGTTTTCAAATATTTCAAAATATGGAGGAAAGAGAAAGATCATTTTGGGGCAGGCTGTCGTATTCACTCCTTTCCACAAGGTGGTGAGCTCGTTCCACACATAGGTCCTAAAACTGATCGTATATCTGAGCTCTCAAATAAACTGCAGAACATTCCTAAAGAACCAACCCCACCCGAGATTGCTGCTGAGCTTGAAAAGGAAGGAGTCTGCCCAGGCCAGCCCACCCAGCAAGAAACAAAGGCCAACGGAGAAAGTATGTGAAGTTTGGAATATGTCTTTGGAAAAGCCATGTAGGGAATATACTGAGAGTGAGTAGCATGCCAAAACCGCTCTCAAAATAAAATGTTTCTAAAAGGGCAGTGCCGTTTCTTGCTGCAGCTGAAACTAGTTTCTTGTTCACACCAAATGGGCAGGTCTCAGGCTTTGTTCTAACTAACCCTTTCTTCCTAGGACTAGGCTAAGCCAAGAAAAAGCTTGACTTTTGTTGGAAATGGCAAAATAAATTTCAAAAATGCACAGCAGCTCAATGTTAGAAAGGAACTGCTGGTCATATACTGTATTTTCCATCTATAAGATGCCCCCCCCTATGTACAAGATGACCCCCCAATTTTCCAGTCTGAAATAACAGTTTCTCTACTGTGAGGTTCTCTCATTGGCTTCCTTCTATGTATAAGACGACCCTATGTTTTTAGTCTAACAGTTTTTGTAAAAATATAGTCTTATACAGTAGTTCATCTAATCACTCCTCATAAATGAGGATAGATATACCCAATGCCCTTGGAGGTTTTCTGCTATGCTTAGTAATAGGTATACTATTCCACAGGCCCAAGAGACACGGTGGCAAAGTCCAGCTTGCAAAGTTGTTTGCCAGAAACAGCCAATCTGTCTGTGTGCATATATATACTTCTTATAGTGTTTGGTCTGGTGGTTCTGTCCTATGTAACAGACGAGATAACAGTACAGATCTGGTGTACAGTTAAGCCACTTTAGTTCAACAAGAAGTCTCAGGAGAGATCGACATTCTCATACTCCATATGGTCTGAATCCTCGAGTTCAATCCCAGGTACCAAGTTGTAATAATCTACTGACTGGTTCATATATAGCTTCTCACGGTCAGCTGAATCATTCAGAACATCTGTCACGCTCAGAGTCTCAGCTTCGGACTCCCCACCTGCGACTGCAGCCAGTTTTTTCGATTCCAGTTCATCCGGACCAAGGTTTCCCTGCCCACTGGGATCATCAGAAGCCTCCACTTTGATTTCCACCTCTTCATAGAGGTCTCTGTTGCTCCCTAGCAGTACAGTAGAAGGTTTCGACAAGACTTGGTTCCTCAACAGGACATTATTCTCACTCTTTGCAGCAGATGTGGTGGGCAGATCACAGGGTATGTAGCAGTGATGGTCCCCTGACCTCTTGGCACCGTTCCTTTCCACTGTAGCCAGCCGGCATTCCTTCCCATCACGGAGAACATAGCCGGTCTTCCGCTTCCGCTTACAAAAGCACCAGGTGACCAAGACCAGAACAACCACCAAAGGCACACAAATGAAGAGAGCTGTTAGACTATGATTCCGACACAGCTCCTGCTTGGGGATGGCTTTGATGTTCAGGCCAGAGAAACGCTTTGGTGTGCTACAAATTATCTCGGTGTCCAAAGATGGAAGCTGGTATTTGTCCAAATGTTCTAGTAAGGTGCAGGTACAATCCCAGCTATTGTTGGACAGGCCTAGTATAAGGAGAGAAGGTTTGAAAACCCCTGAAGGAAGAGAAGACAAGTTGTTAAATTGAAGGTAGAGCTCCTGGATTTGGTCAGATGCCTCCAGAAAGTTCTCCGGTAGCTTCTGGAGGTGGTTGCCTTCTAAACTGAGGACACGTAAGCTAGGTGCCTTTTTAAGGAAATTGTCTGGGAGTCCACTCAGTTGGTTATGGTCCAAGTATAGAATCTCCAGTGTAGAAGAACCATTATCTTCTTCAATAATATCTGATATTCCACAATTTGACAGATAGAGCTCTCTCAAGCCTGAAATTCTAGCCAAGGCACGCCAGTCCAAAGTGCCAATGTAAGTCCTGCTGAGATTCACACAACACATCTCATCAGCCAGTCCGGTCTGAAATACTTGGAAATCATGAGCTGTGCTGCAGCTGCAATTCTCCTTCAGAGCTCCCGAGGCAAATCCTGCTGCTAACAGGGCCATGCCCATGTACGTGAATGCCCACTTCTTGCGACCTACAACAAAAAGAGAGGGAAGGGAATCACTACATTTCCACAAGCTGTATGTTATGATAATCCTTTTCACATAGTGCTTCTTCTAATCCATCTCAGGGCACAAAAGGAACATATGACAAGTTACTATATTGTAATTCTTTTATTCTTTTTTATTCTTTTATTTTAATTTCTACTTTTATTGCTTCATTGTGCTTTTAGTGCTTTTTAGCCATTGTATTGTGAACCGCCCTGAGTTCTGGTTTGGTAAAAGGTTTTGCAGTATATAAATGCTTCAAATAAATAAATAAATAAATATATTATCTGTAGCACTTTCCTTCAAAAATAATAAGACATGATTGTGTAAGTCTTTTAAAAAGGAGCTTAATGACTAGTAGCATTGTTTTTTTTTTAAAAAAAAGAAGTATATCAAACGTTCTGTACTACCTAATGGTAAAGCATTGCTTTGGCCGGGTACTTTTCAGAGATCTGGGGTTATTTTTATATTTCAAAATGTATTTTAAAAAGCAACTAGAAAGCAATAATAATAATAAATAATGAGTAATGTTAGGGAAACACAGGAGTGCTACAAATGAAGGACAGTGTTGTGTCAAGCCCCCACATAAAATTCCATGAATGAGGCAGAGTGAATGCAGTGGGATAAGAACATTGTATAGAAATGATTTTGGGTGCAAAGAACCAGAAAACACACAAAACAGACAACATTTGCTCTACATTCGTTTCTCCCAACCTGGCAGCCAGCCCAAGTTGCAAGAGGGCTGCAACTTCCATCTGCCTGCATCCACCATGCCTGATGTTGGCTGGGCTGATGCAGGTTGAGTTGCAAGATACCTTGGAGAGAATCAGGGTGGGGAAGGCTATTGCCATACACCTTGGCAGATGGCCAAGCCCATGTAAGAATTGACTGCACCTTCCACCCCAGAAGCCTTTGCCGGTTCAGAAAAAAATTCTTAATATAATAAAGCAAGAAAAATAAATGCCACGTGTTTGCATTAACTGACTCTGAAAGGGTCTGTTGAGATACCTGGTCCAATGATGGAAGAATTTCTCCAAAGATCTCCACCCCTCATTCCACTAACTAAGATTTGTTTTCTTCACAGACAACCATCTTTAAATTTGAGAATATAAATGCATATACTGTAACTCACGTTTTACACTAGTCTGCACACAACACTTATTTCCACATTTAATAATTATTTTTCTATCTACTCAAAAACAGAAAACATTTTTCCCAAACTCATCAGCTGAAACATATGTTCCGACCTCCTGTTTCTTGTGGCGAAAGGAAGAAGCCCTTTTTGATGCAAAATGTAATTTGAAAAGTAGCTAATTTTAAGCAACCTCTTACATAGACCTGGTGACCACCAAGGAACTTCATACCTGTGACTCAGAAGAGTTGGGCAACTCTACTTTACCTGCCTGGTAGCCTCCTGTGATGACATGAGCCACTGGCACTACCTGTGTGTGCCCCTACTGGGTACTGGAGGCCACGATGCTCCAGGTACAACTTCAGAAAACAAAATTTCTCCTTGATTTAGGGCAAAGATCAAGTCTGAAAGGCCAGAAAGTCTTCCTTTTCTTCTTGGCAAGGAATGAACTGTGCCTACAGAATGGCCTCCAGAAAAACAAATTGCTGACATTATTCATTCATTCATTCATTCATTCATTCATTCATTCATTCATTCATTCATTCATTCATTTTATAAGCCTCCCACTACCCAAAGGTCTCTGGGCAGCTTCAAACAATTAAAACGAACAATTAAAACAATTAAAGATAGTAAAATACATTACACTAAATTTGCCACCAGGGCCCACAATCTATGTTGTATCAGTTAAAGAACTTCTGGAACAGGAAGGTTTCTACCTGTCACCGAAATGTCATCAATGTCACCACCAGGCAGATCTCACTTGGGAGGGCATTCCATAGTCTGGGGGCAGGTGCAGAAAAGGTCCTATGTCTACATGCCATCCCTCTCACCTCCTTGAGGGATAGCTCTTTCAGGAAGGTCCCCTGGCTCGATCTTAATTGCTGGGTAGGTTCATATGGAAGGAAGTTGTCCTTCAGGTATCTAGGGCCTAAGCCAGTGATGGCAAACCTTTTAGAGACTGAATGCCCAAACTGTGATTCAAAACCCACTAATTTTTTGCAAAGTGCCAATACAGCAATTTAACCTGAACACAGGTGGCTATGAAGGTGAGATGTCGTGTGCCCACAGAAAGGGCTCCAAGTGCCACCTTTAGCACCCGTGCCATAGCTTTACCAACACTGGCCTAAGCCGTTTAGGGTTTTATATGTCAAAACAAGCACTTTGAATTGGACTCAGGCAGCAACTGGTAACATTAACAATTACAGTAGTACCTTGATCATTGGAGATACTGTGCAGTGAGGGCATACCTCCCCTCCCAGGATTGGACTGGATGGCTCAGTAGTTTAGTCCAAAGGTTGGGAGTTTGATTTCCCATCATGCCTCCTGGGAGAATAACCAGCCTGTGTGGCCTTGGGCAAGCTGCAAAGTCCCAGAATGTCCCCAGTAAAGGGGAAGGGTAAACCACTTCTGTATATTCTCTAACTCAGAAACACTAAGAGGGTCTCCATAAGTTGGAATTGATTTGATGGCATGCAATTATTAGGCCAACTGGATAGTTCAGTGGAGCCAGAGGCTGGGAGTTCAGTTCTTCACTGTGCTTCCTGGGAGAATAGCCAGCCGGTGTAGTTGTGGCCAAGCTGCACAGTCCCAGAGTGTCCCGAGGAGAAGGGAATGGCAAACCACTTTTGTGTGTTCTCTATCTATAACTCCTTGGAAAGGGTTGTCAGAAATCCAAATTGACTTGACCATGCATGGATGTGCACATGTGCTCATGTGCATGCGCGCATGCACAGAAGCACCTACTACTAGCCAGTTCCAAGTAGCAAAATGTCTGGGAAAGAATTAAACGTGATAGTTCATGCAGGACAAATATAGGCTGCATATCTTGAGATGGTTAAGGGATAAGAGTTTGTGCTACTTCTTCACAGTGTGATTCAGAGCTGGTTTGATACATCGGCTTTTGTTTTGTTAGAATTAAACTTAGCAAGGTGCTAAACCATATGCAAACTTTGTTTTCACAAGTACAGTAAGTGTTTTTTCATTTCTCCCTTCTCTCTATCTCCCCACCCCTTTTATTCATCAAATCTGGTTCATTTGTTGAATTATTTCAAAAGTTGCTTTGTTCATTCTCTACTGCCATGAAGACCTTGGCTCAATCTCTTATTTTATCCTACCTTTGTCGCTGTAGTGAGAACTCAGAAAAGATATTTTGCAAGACTAACTCTCCGAATCAGTGCTGTCAGTGGGAGACTGGAAGTCATAGACTCATAGTCCAAGAAACCAGCTTCTCCAAGCTTGACCTGCAATGTACCCAAACTTTTTTCAGGCTTTTCTCCTTTGTCTTCTTTCAACCCCTTTGTTTTCACTCATCTGCCATGAGGAACTGGTTTGTATTTTGGTGCTTTGTTTCATGTTGTGTTTGCTTTTTTACTTCTTCTTTCTAGATTTCGGTTTCCATTTGTTTATCACATTTTAAAAACTTCTGCCTTGCCTTTTGCATCCAAGTGCTTACATCCCCAATTCTTTTCATCCTCTCTATTATGTTCTTGTAGAATATGTTCCCTCTTGGCATAAAGACATTTCTATCTGTCTCTATATTTAAACAGTATATTGTTTCAGATATTATCTTCCCCATCATCTCTGTTATTCTCCTATTTTTTATGCCACAGTCTTGATTTCTGCTGCTACAAATGACCATTTTGCTTCAGGTTGCTTAAACTTTATTCAGAGTTGCAATGGATTGGTATTTTGTATTTTATCATTCTTGACTCTGCATCCTCCGTGCCTTTCTATGCTGCCAGCAAAAGGCAATGCTCAGGCATCCGATGAAGTCTGCAAACCCTTTTGCCATAATATACATATAGTCTATAAGCTGTCAGAAAATGTGTTGTTTTTAATGCAAACACTACAAGATGGACATGTAGCCTTTAAGAGGTTATGCTCTTATTTTAGCCTTGTTTAGCCTGAGAAGTAAGAAATAATGCACACTAAACTAAACTAAACTTAACTAAAGCAAATAGTAAACAAAACCCCATCAGTTTTACTCAAATAGGCAGTACTATTAAATATGTTCTACTTTAAGAGTTAGTCCTGGGGGAAAGAGTGGATCTGCTACAAACACAAAACATGAAAGCTCAGAAATGTACTGCAGGTTGTACAACAGTATGAACTGGTAGAATCCTCTGATAAAATTACAGTCGAGGCTAAATCGCTTTGTGTTTGTCACTCTCTGTAACCTTCTCCAATGTTAAAGCAGAGCTTATTGCTGCCACAAGTCTATATTGCTTTGCTTTTGCTGCTGCATGAAACTGGAAGCTATGGCATGTTGGACCCAGTTCAGAAGACATTGTTTTAATCTAACCAGTGGTAAAACAATTACAACTCTTATACCGGAATGGGATCCCTCCCTTGGCCTTTCCTGACTAGTGACATCAGCTTTTCCTCCCATTGTCATTATCCTTAAAGGCTGGGGGATAATTTTAATATTTTAAAGCAACACGAAGTCAGTGACAGCTCTACAAGGAAATGTTAAAAACAGAGATGGGGACCAAAGCTACAATTCCCAAAAGCCAGAGCGTAGCCCTGCCACTGGGCATTGACTCCTGGGGCTTGCTACTTTTCTGAGTTGTGCCAAGAAGGCAATTTATTGGTTATATTGGAAAGAGCAATATGCTGTCCATATTACTTTTGAAGTAGTACAAGGAAGGATCCTGGTTGGCCCACAGAACATATTATTGCAGGATTGTAACAATGGAGGGGTGTGGTGGCTCAGTGGAGTAAGGCTCCGAAAACTTTCAGCTGCAAAGTCGGCAGCTCGGCGGTTCAAATCCTGGGTGCCATGCAGCGGAGCGAGCTCCTGCTCATAACCTCAGCTCCTGTAAACCTAGCAGTTCAAAAGCACGTAAAATGCAAATAGATACTGTAAATAGGTGTTGCCATAAAAAGCGGGAAGGTAGAACAGTGTTTCCGTGCAGCCATGCCGGCCACATGGCTGTGGACTTACACAACACTGGCTCTCTGTCTTATTTATTTATTTATTATTTATTTATTCGGAACACTTGTATCCCGCCCATCTTCCGAATCGGAACTCTGGGCGGCTAACAACAGACACAGAGCAATAAAAAGCCAATAGCGAATTGCAATTAAAAGAAGAAGAAGAAAGGAGGGGAGACAAACCCTCCAGTGGGATGACGCAAGCGACAAAAAAGAAGGAGGGGGGGGAAAGAAACTTAAGTAGAAAGGTCGCCAAACGCCTCCCTAAAAAGGTAAGTTTTCAGCGTCTTTTTAAAGGCGGGCAGGGAGTCTGCAAGGCGCAGCTCACTGGGGAGATGGTTCCACAGCGTGGGGCCTACCACAGAGAAGGCGCGGTCTTGAATACAGAAATGAGCACCGCCCCTAGAGTTGAGTCAGACATGACTAGCAGGCATGTGTGGGGACAACCTTTACCTTTAGCTAAGAATGAAATACTGTAACTTGGTACAAGACAAATACCTGGACCTCATTACTTGACATAATGCCTCCTCCCATTGTGATCTGCCCAACCCATTTGTTCTTCCCAAGTGGGATGGTTGAGCTCACTGACCCTAAGAGAGACCGCAAAAGAGAAAACCAGGAACTGGATGTTTTTGGTGGTTGCCCCTCATCTTTGGAATGGGCTCCTGCCCAAGATTTGCCTGGCTCCTTCACTGGAAATTTTCAAATATTTGTTGAAGACCTAGTCTTTTAGATAGGCTTTTCTGGGGACATCTCAACACTTAGTTTCATCCCACAAAGTTCCTTTCTAAATTGTTGTGTTTTATATTATTGTTATTGGTCTTGTTTTTGATTTTGCAAAAAAATCAATTGTTTGTCCTTTGCATTATTATTTGTCTGTAAATGTATTTTTGCTATTGTAAGCCACACAGAGTGGCGTTGTATTCAGATGGGTCGGTGGTTGGTAGGTAAGCAGATAGATAGATAGATAGATAGATAGATAGATAGATAGATAGATAGA
>JAHTLZ010000129.1:49330861-49360291 GCA_023846285.1 Phrynocephalus versicolor
TAGATAGATAGATAGATAGATAGATAGATAGATAGATAGATAGATAGGCGATTCAAAACAAAAAGCAGCAACAGCAACAGCAGCACATAGCTCTGTTAAGTCAGTGATCCCCTAAAACATTTTTTTGACTGAATAGATCAGTGGTTTGTGTATCTGGCTGTAGAACCAGAAGTTGGGGAGCACAATTTCCCCTGGCCATACCCAGTGCCTCCTGAGAGAAGAGTCAGCCTCTGTGATGAGATGCTACACAGGATCTCCCCAGCCCCCCAGCCCCCACCCCAAGAAAGGAATTTCTGAGTACTCTCTACCTGGAAAGCCCCAAAAGGGTCTCTATTAGTCTGAACTGACTTGACAGCATGTGAAAATTATTAAAACATTTGAGTGGGCCACTTCAGACCACAGGGTGTTAGAAAACTTGTTCCGAAAGTGGCCCGTGATGTATTTGTTTACAGACCTCCTGAGGCCTTCCAAAGCCAGCACTATTATCAGAGAAAGTGGGGAAAACACTTTAAGTTACAGACACTTTAGTAGGCTCGCAGCCAGCATCCCGGCTGTGGTTAATGCCTGTTTCCTAGCCTTGTTGCTAGTCTCCTCCCCTCCTCTTTTTAACCTGTCAAAAATAGAACAGCACTACAGGGAAAGGGCCATGACTGAGTGATCAGATAGGCATCACATGTAGACTGGAGTCCACACAGCAGCAGTTGCATATGCATTTCCCTTGTCACATGGCATATGCTAGCACTCACTGCTACACTACAGCACTGGAACCCAATGTTTCTTCGTACTGACAAAGAACACAGGTGACAAGAGGAGCAATGACCAAATGGAGGCAAAGAGCGCATCAACACTCCATAGATATGATACCTATTCCACTGTCCAGCTTCCATCCTACAGAATCTTGTCACTTGTATTTTGTAAAATTCTCAGAATCCTGTGTTGTTCATGGGAGTGAAGTATAGATCTGTAGTGGAAAATAATAAATACCTCCCAAAACTACAAATCCCAGGATTCCATAAGATGGAGCCATGGCATGAAGGAGCCAGGATATAGTGGCATCAAACTTCTACAACTGTGTAATATATGAGGTCTCCTAACTGTGTGTGCCACATACATTTCTCTGCATCACCTAAGCTACCCTAGGCATAAATTGAACTGACAGTTTGGAAGGTTCTATACGCTGCCTCAGGCAGCAAAATGCCTTGTAGCCACCAGGTGCCTTCTGGTTCTTAGTTTATCTCCCACTTGGATTCACAGAGCTGTTTCAGCTATTGAGTGCTAGTATTGCCTGTTTACAGTTCTACATTCATGCACCAGTGCAAACCCCAAACATGTTATCTAATGGAAATGCAAGATTTTCAAATGCTAGCAGACCTTCCTGTTCAAGAGTCAATGAGTTTGCTGTTTCTGAGTCACCCTGAAAATACCAACACCAGGTATGCAGGTGACTCGCCACTCCACTTTTCAGCCTTTCCCACAATGTGGAAAGCTGTCCAAAGAGGACCATTTCTAATAATCAGACCTATTTATGACTAAGCTGTTGGGTTTGGCAGGAAACGGCTGCCTTGTTCACCAAAACAAACAATCAGAACCCATTGTATGATGCTAGGTTGCACCATTTTACAGTGTGGGTGAATGCATTAATGTTTGAATGCTTCCTTCTCCTTGTTACTAGGTTAAGGCCTCTTGTATCCACCCGGAGAGCAGTTTGGAACTAGAGCCAAGAGAAAACTGACTGCAGGTCGTTAAGGGCAGGGGGATCTTGCAAACAACACGAGCCTACCTTCACTACCCATGCTTGCAGATTATGCATTTGCTGGAGCACAGAAGGCTGTGTATGGGGGGGAAAGAGGAGACCTTTGACACCTCTTGGGTTTATTAGAAAGAAGTCACGATTTCCCAATCACAACACTCCTAAGTACATTCTGACACACAGACACACAGACACAGACACAGACACACACACACACACACACACACACACACAAACACACCTACCTTGCAGTGGCTCCAGTACTCTCCCTTCTGTTTGTTTGTTTGTTTTTATGCTGCCTTTCTCCTTATAATTGACCCAGGCCAGCTTGCAACATTGAAAGGCAATAAATGAAAGCTGAAAACAATGGTATTGCCCATGCAATTCTCAATAATACCTAGGACAGAACTGGAGGAAACACGACCCTCCAAATATATTTCAAATATACTGTAATCCACATTAAACCTAGCTGGCATAGCCAGTGGTGTTGGGAGCTGGAGTCTAAAAACATCTGGATGACCCAGCCTAATTGTGCACTTTGGTGCTGCCGTTCAAGTAGGTGCAGGCAAATTGCACATGGCACAACCAGCATACATTGTATGTTTCTCGGTAATAAATGTTGTGATGAAGGCACGAGACATAACCTGGGGAGAAATCTGTTACCCTGGGGAGTGGCGAATGTACTTAGTTTGGCACCATGTGTGTTTGAAGCAAAAGTGACCATGGTGAACTTTGTAAGGTTTACTATTCACTCCATTGCATTTCATCTCCAACTTTGCTTCTATGGCAACAGCCATGCTACTTATTTTTCTGCGGCAAGCCCTTCACCCAGGGCTTGCCAGCCATTTGTTTATCACAGTGGAGATGGGCAACCTCTCTTGAGGTTCAGCCTTTTAACATCACATCCCAACCTGCCTTTTCAAGACTGTATTCTTGGGTTTTGAACTTCAAGTAGCTACAGACTCTGTGACAATTACACAATTGGCCACTATGGATTTTGAGCTTTTCTGCTTCTCCCCACCAACTACCCCATATCCCCGTGTGGCGAAACCTGACAGATACCTCATAAATATGCAAATGATATTAACTGGGTAACAAATGTGATAGCCTGTAGGTGGGTCTAATGCATATAAAAACATGTGCTTGTCGGAATAACTGGTAGATAGGGACTGAATAGGGCCTGGAAAGGTTTCTGATGACTATTAGGGACTGGTTAGGGTTTAGTTAGGGTCTGAATAGTAAAACTAGAGAGTTGTAGAAATGGTATAAGAACTATGAGCATAGATAATTAAGAAAGTTTAAAATATAAATATATATATATAAAATGTTGTTCTAAGTTGATTTACAAGAACATGTTCTCAATGCTTATTGAACTACCTGTGTGAAATCAATAAACACATCCACTTGTTTGAATTTTATACACTTTGTGTCAGACCAGTTTTTAATTGATGGAAATTTAAAGTAATTTTATTGATTACAGTATTTTAGTACCCAGGTCTGTGACATTTTAGTGGTGGCAGTGACGCGATATGACAGAAATCCAGTTCAGTTTCCAAATAAAATAGGTCCTGTTATGAATGTGCTAGATATCTGACAATAGTCCTGTAAAGTATTTGGAGAATTGGAAAATAACCCCTAGAGCAGATGGAAGGGGAAAGTTTGGGGTTGTGGATTAGGACTCAAAGGTGATGAAGTGTTTGCCCTGATAAAACGAAGAAATATGTTTATCTTGGAAGGCTTCAAAGGCAGTCTGGAGAAAACCCTTGGTGGTGGTGGGAAAATCCAAGTCTCTTAGAACTGTATTTTGCCTTGAAGGGTAAGCACCTGTCACCTTTTAAAGCACTAGGAGATCTCTATTGAAAAGAGACTAGTGGCAGTGAAGAACAAGGCAAAAGGTTGAGAAAAAGGAAGAGTATTTCCTGTAATGTTGAAAGCTGGGAAAAAGCAGTAAAAATTGAGTAAACTGCTAAGTTTAGCTGGAAGACTTGCCAAGTGAGAGATACAGTATCTAGCTCTGTAAGGCTGGGAAGCTTGCCAGGGGACATGACAGTTACTGTTTTAACTGTTGCTACCAGCAATTGAACTAACTGAGAGACAACCTAATAACAAAGTCACAAGTGGGTTCAGTCTTTTTAGTATAAGCAGACTCTTTAAAACAGGGGTCCTCAAAGTTTTCAAACAGCGGGCCAGTCCACCACCTCTCAGACACCATTGGGGGCCAGACCACAGTCCCCCCCCCAAAAAAAGGCCGACATGGAAAAAAGGGGGAGGGAGGGGCAAGTGGGTGGAGCCCCCCCATGATTGGCCCATGATCAGTGCTTCTCCGGGGCCCCAGCAAGGCCTCCTGTGCCCTGGCCATCATGCCCTCACTGTGCCCCAGAGGGAAAGCTGCCTCCTCTCTTGGAGCAGAGGCGGGGCCTCAGGGCCATGGAGGGAGTGGGAGTCCTTACTGCAGCCCTTCTGTTTTAAATTGCCCTGCTTGGCTGCAGCCGGTGCCCCGACCATCTGGGCGGCGGGTGGGGGAGCAGGGGACCTTGCCATGGCCCTCCCACTTTGAACTGCCCCACTAGCCAGCATGCCAATCATCTGGGCGGTGGGTAGGGGGAGTGGGGGAAGCAACATAGACCAGCTGCGAAGGCTTGCTTGCTTGCAAAGCAGGGGGTAGGTGGGGAGGACTGCAATTGGTCCCGGGGGCTGGATTCAGGCTGTAGTTTGAGGACCCCTGCTTTGAAAGAAAGAAAGAAAGAAAGACTGCATAGAATTATTTAGAATTTAAAAAGATATTTCATTATTAATGCCTTCAACTAAAACTAAAAAGAAGAAGATGGAGATTCAGAGAGAAGCCCTGGCTGACCAGAATTTAGCCTGTGAGGGGGGGGAGATGGTGAACCTCACAAAGGGGAAAGACAGATGTCTCCTGAAATTTTTGAAAATAACAATTTACAGGAATTGGAAAGGTGGAAAATAGAATGAGAATTTAAGTTTAAATTGGAAGTAGAAAAAGAAAAATTGCAGTTAGAAAAAGTGAAAGAATGGAGCAGATTAAGGGCATTGCAAATGGAACAGGAGGCAAGACAAAGAGAGATTGAATTACAAGATAAAGAAAGAGAAAGAGATCAGGAATTATAATTCCATCTTGAAATGCAGAAAATTAAATTATCTGTTCAGTTTAATAGTGGTAATATTAATCAAAATTTAAGTGGGGGTAACAAAAATAAACATGAAAAGGTTCCCAGTTTTTAAACAGAGGGATCATATAGAATCTTTTCTGGTATCATTTGAAAGATGTTGCCTGAATTTAGGAATTAAAAATGAAGACCAAATGTCTTATTTATGATCCCAGATTAGTGGTATTTTAGCAGAAATTTATGCCCAAATGCCTCTGGAACAAGCTAAAGAATATGAAGCTTTTAGAAAATTAGTTTTTCAATGTGTAGGGATTACGCCTGAGAAGTTAAGAAAGAAATTTCGTTCAGTTTCTAAATCCAAGGAAGAAACTTATTCTGAAGTGGAATATTGATTCTTTAGAAGGATTGAAGAATCTGATGGGTCTGGAGCAGTTTTACGCAATTTTAAATCCTAATTTGCATTACTTGGTAAGGGACAAGAACCCCACAACCGTGCAACAAGCAGCAGAAATAGCTGACAATATAACAGCTTTAAAAGATCCTAATTTCTCAGAAATCAGATTGGGGGAAAGAAATTGAGATGAGCAATGATAGGCAAACTGGTTTAAAATTGTATCCCCTTAAAACAAACTGATGAAGGTGGAAGGTATTGTGGTGAAACCTGTCAGGTACCTCATAAATATTCACATGATATCAACTGGGTAACCAATGGGATAGCCTGAGGGTGGGGCTAAAGCATATAAAAACATGTGCTTGTTGGAATAACTGGTAGATAGGGACTGGATAGGGACTGAATAGGGTCTGGAAAGGTTTTTGATGACTGTTAGGGACTGGTTAGGGTTTAGTTAGAGTCTGAAGAGTAAAACAAGAGTGTTGTAGAAATGGTATAAGAACTGTGAGCATAGATAACTAAGAAACTTTAAAATATAACTATATATAAAATGTTCTAAGTTGATTTACAAGAACATGTTCTCAATGTTTATTCAACTACCAATGTGAAGTCAATAAATGCATCCAGTTGTTGGAACTTTTCTGTCAGACCACATTTTAATTGATGGAAATTCAAAGTAATTTTATTGATAACAGTATTCTAGTACCCAGGTCAGTGACACCCGGTTTTCTAACACTCATTTTGAAGGGCCTGGACATTTGCTCTTTTTTCTCTTTCTCTCTCTATATTGGTGGTTCAGTAAAGATATTATGTACTCTTGCTTTTGAAAGCATGATTGTAGCATCAAATCATAGCTGCTGGAACATTGAATTGACCAACTCTAAACAATGATGTTATACACCCAAAACCAGTACTCCAGGTTCTTCAGCCAAGACATTATTTTCCTTCCTACATTTATCTTCCCATTTATTATTCCTGAAATGATCACTTATAACAGTCTGCCCTTTTGGTCTCTTGTTTTGTGTCTGAAATATTCTAGTTTTCTGAATTTTATCTGCTTTGTGAGTTCTTATTCTTTTCTCATTCTTCTTAGTACTTCGTCATAGGGAAGCTCCTCATTTCAAGAAATTTTTAGCACCCTGAGATAAATTCATGCTTCAAATACTTCCATCTTTTTCAAATAGTAGCCCCTGTTAAATAGTCCAATATTTCACTCCACAGGCAGGCTGAGAATACACAGCACTCACTATGTAGTGCACCTTCTCAACACCAATTTTAATTTTTTTGTTCCATATTATATTCTTTGCTGCAAAGAATCTGGTCTGGGCCACATTTATTGTGATGTTCATCACAATTTTAGCCAAATCCGACTCTACCAATGTTTGCCAACCTGCTCCACACTTGAATCTTTAACTGTGTCCTGGGCCTGGTTGTTTTCTTCCTGAGGACCGTCAGGTTTTCCTAACAGTTCCCTTTTTCCGACCGCGTTGATTAATAAACCTGAATCCCACTTCTAGAGAGCTTTTCGCCCTTTACAGCGCCGGAAGTGTCATCCAGTTGTGGGGAGGGGGGGGGAAGAGAAAAGAAATCAGAAGACTGTGGGAAACTCAGCGAGGGAAGTCGTACGGGAGAGAACGAGAGAGATACTTTTTCTTGGACGCCTTTAATGCCAACAGCGGCGATGAGAGACGCTTTTCATTTCTCCCACGCGGGCGCAACGCGGCTCAGAAACCCAGGCATTTCCCTCCACCCAAAAAAATAGGTTCAGCCTGAGGCATCCGTTAACCTGTTCTTGTTTCAATTGGAGCGAGGTCCTAAAATCCTGCCTAACCAATCCCTCCTTCCTCACCCCGCTCCCTTTCCCCTCGGTCTGTCCTGGCTTTTGAAAAAGACGAGGGATCCCTGGGCATGGACGGCTGGAGGGAGAAAAATGATATTTTAGGTTCTTTCTCCTTGGGGCTCCCAAGAGGGAGGCAACACACTGAGCTGGTTTCCATCAATTTCTCCCTTCCTTCCCCTCCCCTTCCTTCTCCCTCCTTACTCCCCCCCCCCCTCGGGCGCCCGGGTCGGAGGAAAACAACAAGCAGAGCTCTGTTCCTTTAAGAAACTCCGCGTTCTTCGTCTCCTTTCCCAAGAACTTGACCGGGGGGCGCCCGGTCTCCCCGGCTACGGGGAGACAAACAGAGGGCATCCTCTTCCTTCTGCGGCAGAGGAAGCTTCCTCGTGCTGCTGAAGAAGGAAGTCTCGGAGGGGCAGCCAGCGGGGGTGCCGATCCGCAGCACCGCCGACCCCTCCGACCGATCTAGAGGGCTCCCCCTGGGCTCGCTGCCCCCCCCACCCCGGCCGTCCGGGAGGGCCATTCTCTGGAGAGCCCTGGGAAATCAGGCAGGCGGGCACAGAACGAGAGCTGAGCGATCGCCTCCTCTGCCCCAAATATGGTGATGAAAAAACACCACTCCCATCACACGCCAATAGATTTGGGGTGGGGGGTGGGGAGGCAAGGAGGCGTCTTCTCTTTTTGCAAACACCTGTGGAGCGGCGGGTGCTAAAAACCCCGAGCCAAGGCGCGGATCACTGGATCCCGGGTCATTATCACGACGATGCTGTTGACACTCCGGCATGAAGCCCAGAGGAGAAGGGACGCGAGATGGCGCTTTTCGGGCAGGGAGCGTATGGGGGGGGGACCCCAGCGAAGTTCTCCTCACCTCTCGGGGCGCTGGGTGCCCCTCACCCCACTCCCCTCCTGCAGACCCGCAGCCCCTCACCTGCAGCGTCTTCTCCCATTCTCTGGGCACGTCGCGGGCCGCCCGCGTCAAGGCTCCTCCATGCCCTGGGCGCTCCTCGCCGCACCCTCCTCCTTCGCCGGGCAGCGAGGCTCTGCCTTCTTCCCCGGCCGTGGCCCCACCCGCTGCCCGGGGAACAGCGAGGCCAGGCGTCTCGGCTGGGCGATAAGCGCGCAAGCCCCTGCCTGGGGGACGGACGGAAGCGCACGCTTCCTCCAGCGCTTGCCCCCCCCCCCGCGCTCCTCCTCTGCCACCACTACCACCACCGGCCCGAAAGTCTGCCGCCCAACCTGTGTCCCACCCCACCTCCGTGCCCAGTTATTGCGCCAGAACAAATTGCTTGCCGCTGGGTGTTGTTGTGAGGTGCAGTCCTGGGCTGCTGATGCGGAGTTCTGTTATCACTCCATAGCCTGCCTACTATTGTGCAGCGAGAAACTTGATTTAACATATTTTCCAGTCTTGTATTTATTCCCCCTTCTCTGGCCACCATCTCCAGACAAAGTCTTGTCTGGCAGTTCAGCAGTGAGGGTGCTGTCCACTGGGACTTGGCTCTGAGCAGATCCCAATGGGATAAATGAGGATTCATGCCAAAACCTCCTTTGCATGCTTTGTGTCTGGAGTGCTTTCTGTCTCTCTATTACAGGTAGCTCTTCTTTTTTAAATGTCTGCTTTGCAATGTGCTGTGTTCTTTCTAAGAGCCCTGGAAAAAGGCCACTGAGGAATAAAACTCACTTTTCAATATATTTCTCTCTCTTCTGACAGAACATAGATAATAAGCATAAGAATAGAATAGAATAGAATAGAATAACACTTTGCTGTCATTGTACAAATACCATGAAGTTAACAAGTGGCATCTAGTCTGTGCATCACTCACCCTAAATATAAAAAATTCCAAGACATAAAACTACCTTTTAAGCAACAAGCATCCATACACATACTCCTACATTCTCTCCCCCAACATCACTTGTACCTATTTTTAAAAAACTGACATAAGACCAAACATACACCCACACTACCCTACACTCTCTCACCTGACAGCATTCATGCCAATACCTAAAAACTACAATTAAAAAACAACAACCATGCATACACACAACCCTACTCTCTCTCACCCAATGACTGCACAATCCCCCATACAATATACATGTTACACACATTCAACACTATTACCCAGCAACTTAATTTTTTAACAGAATTTAGCATGGTTATTGCTATTGGGTAAAATTTGTTTCTGAAAATAAAATACATCATAAAATCAATTATAAGCTCAAAAACTAAAATTTTAGCTCATTCATTAGGCTTAATGACGAATGAACTATAACCCATTCTAAAAAAAAGTAACAAGGAATATTTTTGGTATATGCTCCACTTTACATAGTTCCCAATTGGACATCTGCCAATATGGTCCTTTGGCTATTAGGTCCTCTTCCCAGTAGCAAACACACAACCAGTAGAATTTCCTATGTTTTAGTTCAGCCAGCAATTAAAATGGAGATTGCAATCAGGAAATCAGAAAAAAAATATTTGATTGGCTTAGACCAACTAGAATAGACCCTGACTGTATTGCTTAGAGTGTGTGTCAAAAAGACTGACAGTCTCTCAAGAAGTTATTTTGACCTTTAAATATTGAAGAAACATATGTACATTGTACTCTTTTTATCTTTCACATCCTAGAATCCACCTTTCTTGTCATCCCTATCACCTGTGATGCCTCGATAAAAATCTTGTCTGCTTGTTTAATCCAAATCCTCTTCATTATGTACAACTAATGTAAATCTGAGCTGCCTAAATGCCCTAAGCACATCCGATCTCACCTGATTTCAGAAGCTAAGCAGGGTCAGTCCTGGTTAGTACTTGGATGGGCGACCACCAGGGAATACCAGGTGCTGTAAGCGCCTGGAGTAGGAACTGGCAAGCCACTCCAGTATTCCTGCCAAGAAAACTCCATGGACATGGTGTTACAAAGAGTCGGTCATGATTGCAATGACACAACACACACACAATGTAAATCTGGTAACTAACAAAAACACACCTGTTTTACCAGCAGGAAGACTGAAGTTAAATGGAACTAAGAAACTTTTTTCATTAACCCCCCACATTATCTAAAACACCAACTCGTGACAAGGTGGCTTTTGCTTGGACTGTATAGAACGAACTGCCCCAAAAGACTTGGCTGTGGTTATGGAGGTGGTAAACTGGTGGTTGTTCCTTTAGGCTGGTGGCACTAACGAGCGCTGACTAGAATTCTAGGAATTAAAAGGTGCCTGCGAGGAATGTGTGACCTAGAGAGTGTGAAAATTAACAGACTAGTCAGTGCCTTTTTTCACAGGCTGCAGTCCTTGGAAATTTATGGCACATGAAACTTGTTAAAGGACTCTGTCACTGTGAATGCTATTTCTGTCATCTTGACATGTTAGCTACCAGATACCCCATTTAATGTCATCTACTCATTTTTAAAGAATCCCCCTCGTCTATTCATCTAATAGTTACTAGATCTCAGTTCCAGATAATAGCTCTCTATCCTTTGCAGACCCTCTTATTACTAATCAAGGTCTGAAAACAGCAGAAGAAGGTGGAGGACTTGGCTCAGGGGGGAGAAATACTTCCCATCTCTGATCTATTTTGCAAAAGTAATTAAGAGAAATGAACCCAGAAGAGTCTTAAAGTACGGTACTCAAAAACTCTCTTCCAATTGTTTTGAGAGTTGGACTCAGTGGCCTTATATGTACCTTCCAATTTCCTGATTCTAACCCCTGATGAACACCCTGAATATAGTTTTGAAACCACCTTTAAATCTACCTAATAATATTATTAAAAGTCCCAAACAGGGATTTACAGTTTGCCAGCCAAATTGTAATGGAGAGCTTTTAATCAGGTTGCTAAAACCCGGAATAATTACATCCACAGCATTTACACAGTCCACCTAACTAGTAATCCATTAAGAGAGAGAGAGAGAGAGAGAGAGAGAGAGAGAGAGAGAGAGATTAGGTCAGTTTGGCTGCAGGATTTATTATTAACAAATACGTGCTGGCACCTCATCTGTTTTCCAGGATTTCTGAGAAATGTTTTGAATTTTTAAAATTTATTTATTTATTGTCTATCAGGGCTAGCTTGACCTTGTGGTAAGCAGATATCAGTGTTAGGCTGGCACATTTAAGGTGAATCAATAGAAGAAAATTTATGCTAGAATTTCCCCTCCTATACAATCCAGTAAAGTAGAAATTATCTTTCTTTGACACATTGATGTTGGGTAACAAATATTCCCAGAGAGAAGCCTGCGGTTATAGGTTAAACTATTCTGGTACCTGGGGAGTTACCAGCTGAAGAACTAATTTGCCACTTGGGCTTCCCTAGAGTTCTGGCTACGTGTTCTAGGGAAGGCTTGCATGGACAGACTTACCTCATTGAAAGATTGACACATCTGGACATGGTGAATTTCCTAGAGCTCACAGTGGGAATGATGAGTATGGTCATAGAGACCAATTTCATTAAGCACTGAACTTAAAAACAGATACAGTTCTGTAATGCTTAAGAATATTGTCGCCTTTATTACTTGGAGAGTATGTTTCCACTACAAGATAACTCTCCCCCCAACAAGCCTTTTCTCTGCTGACAGAATTAAGAGCAAATATTGATCGAAAGGAATATTGACCACTCTGTAGAACACTGATTATATCTCACTATCAACAGATAAACAAAGATGCATGGACATGAGAAAGCTTTCCAAGAGCTCCACAGATATATATGCATTACTTATGTACACAAAGTCTGAAATCGTGTTGCTTAGCAGAGAATACTAGCATACTAGAGTAGGTCCATTGAATTAGTGGTGGGCTTAAGTTCCATTGATTCAAATGAGCTGTTCTACTTGTGACTTACTAGTTAAGCCACAATATTTCAGCTGTTGTATACTACTTTGTTTTATAAAGGTGAACAAAGCTTTGTCAGACAATTATTTTCAAATAATCGAAAATATCAGAGTGATCCTGTGGACAACAAATACTAATTTGGTGGTAAAACATAGAATAATAGATTAATGAAGTTGGAAAGGACTACAATAAGGCAATTGAGTCCAATCCCTGCTGAAGGCAGGAGTACAAATCAAACAACAACTGCCAGATGGTTATTTAAATTTCTCTTGAATACCTGCCATATTGGAGCACTCACCACCTCTTGAGGTAATTGATTCCATTGCCAGCACAACAAATCATGACCAAAATGAATAGAATAATGCTTTATATGACCCAGCGTCTCATATATGTATCAGGATGTCGCCAACAAAGCTAGATTACTCTTCTCTTATGCCTATAGAAAAGTTTCATCAACCTGAGGAAAGCTGACAAATGCTAAGGGCATGCCTGATTGTTGGGCCCACCAGCACACTTTTTCTCTGTTTAACTAGAGAGCAGGGGTAGAGCTACTATAAAACAAAGGAAGCTTAAGTTTCAGGGCCCCTAATCCTGCAGGGACCAGGGAATTTTCCTTAGTCTATAAATCGTAAAAATTTTGGGCCTACTGTATGAGAAGGATTTTTTACTACTACTACTACTACTACTACTACTACTACTACTACTACTACTACTACTACTAATAATAATAATAATAATAATAATAATAATAATAATAATAATAACAACAACAATATAGTGCAATTTTGTACAAAATAATAGTTAAAGAAAAAAATAAAAGGTTAGCAGAATGTGATGTAGGTGAGATGTAAATGAAAAAAATGTTCAGATTAAGGAAGTTTCATTCTAAATATACATATAAATAATTAAAACACTATTAATATTTATGACCGAAATTAAAACTTTTATTAAAATTGTTTATCTTAGGCTAACCATAATAGGAAAAAAAATGGAAGCATATTTCTTTACTTGCAGTCATTGTAAAGTACATTTTGGTAACTTTTTATTTACATGAATAATTTTATAAAACCTCAAAATATACTAAAACATAATAATATTACAGTAAATAATAGCAACTTTACCTGTGTACAATTAAAATACATTAAAAAATTAAAAGGTAATAGAATAAAATAGCTTCTTTGTTGCAAACAGTAGATAACAAGTCCTAACTAAAAAGGAGCCATTGAAAAGGCTATCACAATGTCATGTGAATCACTCATGAGAGAGATCTAGAGAAGGAGTTTGCTCAATGAAGTGTTCATAACACTATTCATTCAGCAGGCCACACCTTAGAGCTGGTCTTCTGCCCTGGTATGGATATTGGGAACCTAGGGGTAAAAGAACTTTCTGTAGTCTCATTGTCATGGATAGACCATTATCGGGTGTGCTTTAGGCTCACTGGAACTCAGAGCCTGGGCAGGGGGTGGAAGTCAGAAAAAGGCAATTTGTCCAAGAAAGTTGATGGATCCAGATGGTTTTGTAGCTGCTCTAGGGGAGTTTCCCACCTCTTTGATGGATGACTCCATTGAATCCTTAGTTGATCTCTGGGATGGAGAAATGAGGAAAGCCATCAACCTGATTGCCCCTGCACATCTCCTTCTTCGAAGTACAGCCAAACTGGCTGCCCGGTTAACTGGGGAACTGGCAAATATGAAAAGGGTAGTTTACAGACTTGAAAGGTGTTGGTGGAAAACTCAGACTGAAGCAGATAAAGAAGGGGTCCTCAAACTTTTTAAACAGGGGGCTGGTTCATTGTCCCTCACAACTGTTGGGGGCCGGGTGGTGGCAGCAGCAGTAGAGGGGGGCTGAGGGAACCGAGGGGGGAAGGGTTGGGGCAAGCGGTAGCAGCGGCAGTGGGGAGTCCGAGGGAACCAAGGGGGGAAGGGTTGGGACAAGTGGTGGCAGAAGTAATGGTGGTGGTTGTTGATGAGGGATCCGAGAGGGGGTGGGTTGGGGCAAGCAGCAGTGACAGCGATGGTGGGGAGGGGCTGAGGGAACCTAGGGGGGAGGGTGGGGGCAAGAGGTGGTGTTAGGTGTGGTGGCAGTGAGGAGGGAGGGGGGAGGTCCTCCCATTTTAAATTGCCCCATGTGCGGATGACCCACCAGTCATCTCCGGGGGGGGGGGGAAGCCCTCCCATTTTAAAACGTCCCACGTCATCTGGGTGGCAGGGGGGACGGGGGGAGGCCGTCCCATTTTAAAACACCCTAGGCACTGTCGGTATGCCAGTCATCTGGGTGGTGGCATGGGGAGAAGGGGAAGCAACACAGCCCACCGCTTTGAACTGCTTCACCAATAGAAGCAGCATTGGAGGCTGGCTCACTCACTCTCTTTTAAAGTGGGGTGCAGGCTTGGGGGGGGGTGTCTGCATTTGCTCTCATGGGCCACATTCAGGGCCCTAGGGGGCTGTATCTGACCCGCGGGCTGTAGTTTGACGACCTCTGAGATAAAGAAACAATGAAAGACAATTGGAAAGCTCATTCCAAGGCAATGGAAGCAGTAAAGAAATCATTTTTCTCTACCACCATTGCTAAGGCATGGAATCACTCTGTGGAGCTTTTCTGAATAGTCAAGAGTCTGCTACATGCTAGCCCACAGGTGGATAATACAGATCACTCTGTAACTCGCTGCGAAGAATTTGCCCAACACTTTGCAGCCAAAATCATACAGATGTGGGCTGACCTGGATGCTGCCATTGATCCAGAGCTTATAAATAAAACTGTCCCCTTGCCTGCCCTGTATTAATGGATGAGTTTCAGCTCATGCATCCTGAGGATGTGGTAAGGACCCTTGGAGAGATGAGGGCCACCACATGTCTGTTGGACCCTTGTCCTTCCTGGCTCATAAAAGCTGCCAAAGAGGGTCTGGCAGATTGGTTAGGAAGAGTAGTGAATGCCTCCTTGCAACAGGGCAGGGTTCTGGCATGCTTGAAGGAAATGATTGTAAAACTACTGTTTAAAAAGCCCTCTTTAGAGCCAACGATACGGAACAATAACCGACCGGTATCTAACATCCCATTCCTGGGTAAAGTACTAGAGCGGGTTGTGGCCTTGAAGCTCCAGAGGTTTCTGGATGAAATAAACTATCTGGATCCAACTCAGTCTGGCTTCAGGCCTGGTTATGGGACTGAGACAGCACTGGTTGCCTTGGTAGATGATCTATACCAGGAAATGGATAGGAATCTGTGCCCATTTTAATTTTATTGGACCTTTCAGCTGCTTTTGACACTATTGACCATGGCACCCTCCTGACTTGTCTCTCTGAAATGGGACTTGGGGGAGCTGTCTTACAGTGGCTTCAGTCCTTCTTACAGGAGAGAATGCAGAAAGTGGTGCTAGGGGACTCATGTTCAACACCACGACCACTGACCTGTGGGTTACCTCAGGGTTCTGTTTCTGTCTCCTGTGTTATTTAACATTTATATGAACCCACTGGGGGGAAATTTTTCTGTCTCCTATGTTATTTAACATTTATATGAACCCACTGGGGGGAAATTTTGGGGTTAAGTGTCACCAATATGCCGTTGACACTCAACTTTACCTCTCGTCACCTCCAGATTCCAAGGAAGATATTTCGACTTGAGATCAGTGCTTAGCTTCTGTAATGAACTGGATGAGGAAGAATAAACTGAAACTAAACCCAGACAAGATAGAGATGCTTCTGGTCAGTAAAAAAGGAAATCAAGGGATAAGGATGCAACCTGTACTGGATGGGATCACTCCCCAATTGAGAAAAGAGGTACGTAGCTTGGGGGTGCACCCGGACTCATCCTTGAGCTTAGATGTCCAGGTCACAGCTGTGGCCAGACATGCATTTGCAAAATTAAAACTAGTATGCCAATTACACCCATTTCTTGAGAAATCCGCTCTGGCCACTGTGACACATTCCCTAGTGACCTCCCGGCTGGACTACTGTACTGCACTCTATGTGGGGCTACCAATGGAAAGTCTCAGGAAACTTCAATGGGTCCAGAACGCAGCAGCCAGATTGCTGACTGGGATGGGTTATAGAGATCACATTACACTCATACTAAAGCAGCTCCACTGGCTGTCAACCTACCAGGCACAATTCAAGGTGCTGACCTTAACCTAGAAAGCACAAAATGGCCAGGGTCCAAGCTACCTCAAAGATCGAATCTTGCAGTATGAACCAGCTCGGGTGCTATGATAATCAGGAGAGACCTTTCTCTCCATCCTGACACCTTCACAGGTGCACCTCAAAAGAACACATGAAAGGGCCTTCTCTGTTGCTGCTCCCAGACTTTGGAATTCCCTCCTGTCGGAGGTCAGGACTGCCCCGTCTCTGCTGTCTTTCTGAAAGCAGGCAAAGACCTTCCTGTTCAGTCAAGCTTCCCCTGAATGAGGGACTTCCTACTATGCAACTTTATATGAATTCCCATAAATGATTGCATTGACTGATTTCATAAGAACACCAGTGTTTTTCATGTTACTTTCCACCCCTCATAATGGATTTTTCTTTTCTCTTTGCATGCTCTTTGTAGCTTTACTGTTACCTTTTAGGGTTCTAAGATGCCTCTTTTAATTCCCTGTTCTTAACTTGAATATATCTAAAATGTTCTAGGCTGTATATTGCCCCTCATTTTTGTAAACCACCTTGGGTCCTTGAACTACATAAATAATGACAATATTTTAATTACCCTTACTCAATATTTTTGTTGTACTATATTTAGAAAAGTAAGTTAAGTAATAAAGGTGAAATAGTGTTAGTTCACCTTAAGCCCATCGTATTTAGGAAGAGGTGAATGGAAGTTAGGCTACAACTGCTTAGTTTAGGCTAATTCTATATGATACGTATTTATGAAAAGGTAAGAAAAAGGCAAATTTGTGTGAAATTACAGGTGTTTATTATGAAAACTGTTCAAATAATGGTAAGTTTACCCTTATAGTACCTTAGCCTGTGAGTTTGGGTGGCCTAGTTTTGTGTAGCTTAGGGCGTTTATACACGACCCCTAAACTCCGCAGCAAATGGCTGCAAGCTCCGGAGCTTAAAAATGTTTCCCCACTAGCTCTGGAGTTTAGAGGAAATTAAGTGCGACCCCACCCACCTAAGCGCGACCCAGCACACTTTTTTTGTACCTGCTCTTCCCTGGTGAAAATTGTTTGATGCGGTGTAAGGATAGTGAGTGCGGGGCTCTCCTCGCTTCTGTTTGTTGTTTTTTTGGCTCCCGCCCCTTTAAGAGCTCCTTTACAGAGACAGGAATGTTGCCGCGCAAGAACGGAGGCAGAACAAAGGTGAACCATGATCTTTTCTTCCTTTTTTTTCTCCCTCCCCTCACGCCAGGGTGGGGACACAGGAAGAGCGACAAGCCCCTAAGATCTCTGGTCCGAATTTAAGGGACCAGCAGATCTTAGGGGTCGTGTAAAAGCGCCCTTAATCAAGTTTCTTTTTACATTCTCAGGAAGTAGAATGGAACAATAGTCACACAACTCAAATTGGTAAGTTTTTATTGTTCCAAAGTTTGAGAGTCATTAGCACAAGTTGTTGTTCTCCTATGGCTAATGTAACACACACACAAACACCCCAATTTTTTAACAAAGGCCAAGAGCAATAAAAGGGAAGTAAAGTGGATACCGAAAACACAAACTTAAGGAAAAGCAATCTGATGACATGTCTAAAATGTAAAACAGTACTATGTTGCAATGTCAAGTTGGTTAGCGCTTCCAGTTGAAACATGTCAAGCAAACACAATTGAAGCCAGTGATACTAAACAAACCATGGGATTTCTTTCTAGCTATATTTAACTCACTGTTGATGCTTTTGATACAAATAATGACCATAGTGGTCAACATGAAATTACTGTATGGAACAAGCAGAGCATTTTCCATAGCAAATCACCTGCCATTCAACCTTTTATTACTTTTTAAGAATATTTCTAATATAGTGGAAAACCCTGTGACCATCCAGCAGAAAACTACTCTGGGTGGTTTATAAACATAAAAACATCCAATGAAATACATTGTACAACCTAAAATAGTAAATAAACAACAAATCAATCAAAACTAACTTAACATGAATCACATCAGGGCAAGTAAGCACAAATAAATCAACACCATTCAGGAATTCAAAATAAAATACAAATGAAAAGAAAAACTGCTGGGTGTCAGAGCACCTTTTCTCAAGGTTGTTGTTCACCAGACCCTCCCAGACAATTCCCCTCCAGGTAGCCACTCCAAAGGAGGCTAGAACATCGAAGTCAGACTTTCTCCATTGTAGCACTAGCACTTTGGAGCGAGCTCCTGTTTGAGCTGAGTTTCGCCCCCTCCAGGCCGTTGCTCTTCAACACAATTGATTCACATGCCATTTATCCAGAAAATTATGCCTCTGGATGTATGTTGTGTTAATTTTACTTGATATGCTTTAAAATTATTGTCCCTTGCTAGTGTCCTTTATTTTATTATGTCATAAACCACCTGGAGTAATGTGGTGTATTATCACACACGTGCGATTTTGCCATACCAGCATGAAACCAACGTGGGAAGGAATGGGAGAGGGTGCTCTCGAGTGGGGAGAGTGGCACTGGTGCCAGATGGATGCTATATAAATCTAATACATAAACAATCAATCAAACAAATAAACTCCCCTCACAGGAGCTTGAAATAATAAATGAAAAGGCATGGGGAATCTTTTAAAGGGGGCAACATAGGAACACCCCTTGTACCAACAGTAACGCACTGGTATTAGTGTTTCACCAGAAATAAGATCTGATAAGTGCACTGATGTTACTGTTTGTGTGCATTTTCTCACTTGTATATTGTTGACATTCCCTGCAACAATTCTTTTTCTTGCAACTCTATTCTCAACTAACACTTCTAACTCAAGCGCATGTACAGGACAGGAGTATACTGATGTGTTATTTTGCTTTGACAAAGTCAAAAATAGTGCATATGTGCAATCATATACAATTTAAGTAAGGTTTAAGATTAGAATAGGAACCATTTTTCTCAAACAAGGGACATTTTGACATGGTAGCCTCCAGTCTTGTATGCCTCTCTATTTTTCTGCCAAGTATTCTCGTTAATTTTGAGATATCTTTTCCTGAAATAGTTCAAAGCAGTTGCTCCCCAAGCTCAACAGAATCACAAGACACCAGTGTTCTTGAATTGCAAATCTAAATTTTGATGAGTAAAAACAGATTTCTTCAGTTTTATTTTGATTTCTGGATGTGGACTAATTGTTAGCACAATCAAAAACTCATGAAGAGATAGGAAGTATGCCATACCACTGGTTCTTTCTCCCTCTCCTGGTTAGAAGGGTGCATGCATGCAATTTGTTCTGCTGACAAGGTATTTCCATTAATCGGCATGTGACGAAGCATAATTTGTATAATCTCTCCAGTGGAGATGGGACTATCAAATGTATAGATATACTAAAGCATACAGTACTGTATTTTAAAAAGTAATATTTACTTGTGCTCCAAACAAAACTGGAAACTGTACAGATTGTTTCAATGTTAAAAAAACCAAGTGTTTTGTTTAAAGCTTTCTAAGTTGTCAAAATCTTGGAGAACTGAGCTACATCTAGATGTTGTTTTACTTTGGTAAACCAAGCACAATCAGTTATCTCAGCATGCTTTTCTTATCTATGGAAGCCATCGTAGCACAAAAATCTGTTTAACGGCCACTTAAAGTAGTATTGATTGACACCACAGATTCACTTCACATGTGTTGTCATTTCCTTATATTTATGAATAGAAGTTTTGGTCCCTCGGCATTTATTTATTTATTTATTTAATATTTTTATACCATGCCATCTGGCCAATGGTCACTCTGGGCAGTTTATAAAAGTTAAGATAAAAGTATCAGTGTCTTCCAACAAAGTTGTTTCTAAAATTTACAGAATCACAGATTTACCTAATAATGTCAGATTCTAAGTAATTAAGCTATGTTGCCATATTTTATATTGACAGAGATCCTATCTATTCAGCCCTTGGTGGGAGAGGAGGATCATTTTATTGCTTGAGGTTTTAGAAATGTATCATAGTTTGGAGTTTTTAAAAACATTTTTGTTGTCGTTGGGAAGAAAAATTTCCAAGTTTGATCATTTCAAGAACACATCATCTGAATCTAGTTGTTTTTAAATTTGGAAATGGTGAAGTCATGGTAAATTTGGAAGTGGAAGTGCTCGTCGTGGCAGTCCCTTTAGCCAACTCTGAATAAGAGTCAGAAAATGCTGTATTACATGAATGATATTATGGTCTTCACTACCTTGCTGTTAGTACTGATATTTCAATTTACACCAACATCATAGTAGTTGTATCAGTTCATATCTACATCTGCATTTGGATGCCAGAGATCACATTACTTCTGCATCATGGCATGTGCCAAGGTCTTGAAAAGCAATAAAATAATAATGAGAACAGTGGGCAATCCTGGGCTGTGCCTCTCAATTTGGGATTTATCTTAGAATCTTAAGATCTATCTTGGAATCTAAGATGATGTCAATCACTTAAACAGGAACTGGGTTTGGCTACACAAGCTGGTTGGAGGTGGCTGGTGCAGGCAAAACAGAGTGACTTAAGGTTGGGTAGAGATACAGTATGCCATCATTGCATCAACAAAGCATACTCACATTAAGTTAACCTTTGTGGTTCGCTTTCTTTAAGAAAGCAAAGCAAAGCAAAGGAATTTATAGTAACATGGAGCTGGTAAGAGCTTAGAACTCTGTGATCCCAATCCTACAAAATGAATGGATTGCAAGGCCAATTTCTGTCTCACTCTTGCTTTGCTGCAGTCCTCTCCTTTCTGTTGCAAAAGTCCCTCTTTCTGATCCCACAAGTTCCAGGCATCTAGAGCTCTCATTTTATTCCTTTCCTCAATGATCACTGCTCTAGCCTTTTCCTAGATCCTCCAATCAGGACCCACTTGCACCTTCCTGTCTCTTCTCATCTCAATTTTTAAGAAGTTTTCTCCTAAGAGGCACAGCACAGTGGCATTTTCCTACTTGCCTTTCTTTTTACCCCCTTCCTTTGCTCCATGGAGAATGAGAGGAAGGAGGTTTTTGTTCGGCAGTTTCTCCAAATCATTAAGTGGTTAAACTGTCCAAGCCACTAATAATATGGGGAAATTGAAATCAGCTAGCATATACAGTAAAGGCAAGAAGCTCACTTTAATTCAGTCTCAGCAATCTCATGTGCTGGAAACAAACCAAAATGGAGTGATCCTATACCCACCTTAAAAACGTAGCTTCTGACAGGGGTGAGTAGAATCTTTCAAGTGGTGGGCTTGTTTGCTCTAGCATAGACATTGTCTGATCATTGGCAAATTGAACAAACCAACATATCACCTCAAAAGACCAAACAGTGGGCTTAATGCCCATGTAGTCACTCTCTCAAATTGCATTTTTTTTAAAAAAAAATCACCACTTGGCATTTATTTGATAATCAAAAACACTGAAGTGGGGTATAAGTGCCCAATTTAAAAGGGCTCTGCACATCCTCTACCAGGTAATGAATGTGTTCAGAGCCAGGAAAAGTGCAGCTCGATGCTTTCAGTGACCAGTTGATCTTCACTGTGGGAGGGCAAGCCATAGGCATATCTGAGATTGACTGTGGACCTGTACCAAAGTCTTTAGAAATTGGAAAGTAGTGTGACTAAGGAACAGTACAAGAGTATGGATCCAAATACCTACAGTAAAAATATTCAAAGTAGGATACCAGGAACTTTTGCTTTAGAAGAAGAGCCCACTTAAAGTCAAATACCTTGAAGCTGAGATGCATTATTTTTTTCTTTTTCTTTTTCTTTTTTCCCTTTCCTTTCCTTTCCTTTCTTATTCTTTTTTTCCCTTTTCTTTTTGTATTCTACGGTCAGAAATAGGTGACTGGTCCTTTGCCCTGGTCCTTTTCATTAGCCTATGGGGGGGGGGGGAACATGTTCCTGAGAAGAACTCAAGTCTCCAAGGAGTAGGGGCCACAAAACTTTCACTTGCTTTCACAGTAATGAACATCAAGCTGCCATTAAAGTTCCAGTTACAAAGTCCTGCTGAAAAGTGAAAGGAAAACGCTACCCTCCTTATAAGCTTGTTTTCCTTAAAACAAAGATCCAAGTAGCTCCATGCATTTCCGGGCTATCAAAACAGAACATCTGGCAGAATTACATTTGTCTTCCACATTGTGAAACATCCCCACAATGTAGCTTTTCTGATCAGGTGTTGCACAGATGTTGAAAAATGTGACTTTTTTTTGGCTATCCTCATGTTAGACTCACTCTAACATGAGCTAACGAACTGGATAACAATGGGCAACTTCACTGGTGGGTCAGCAGATGGCAGCATCCTCATATTATAAAAACCTCACAGGCTGGTACCTTGGAGGATTTTGAGCCTTGCTTGGCACTTCTGTGGGAATATTCGGTTAAAAAGGAGCTAAATGTACATGCTTTGGAAAGAAGACACAGAGATGTTGGTGAAAACAAGGGGCATCCAGAATTTATTTACTTATTTTTATTTGCATATTTATTAACAGAACTCCAATGCCCTTTACACAAATTGCACAATATTTTTTTAAAAAATTAATACGGTACATCATCAAATTATAAAGCAATGATCATGAAAATATAGACAGCAGAAAACATATTACCTCAGATGGCATCATCCTCAAATATGCATGTATTTTTACCTTGATGTTGTCTGGAACAAAGACAGAGGAGAATCTACATATGCCTCTTGAATTCTGTTTAAGTCCTACAACTAGAAAGACTAGATGTTAACCATACCTCCTTAAGGGGGGAAAATAAAGCAAAACAAGCCTTCACTAGCTGCTGTTGGTTGAGAACTACAATTTACTGAAATACTCTGGGGTCCAGACCATTTTAGATACAGTACTTTGTGCCTTACATATCCCTTAATATGTTAGACTACAACTCCCATCACCTTCTGCCAAGTTGGGGTGATGGGAATTAGAGACTAACACATCTGGACGATGCTAGATTGTGGAAAGAGGACATGGAGAGTTTGAAAGTCAACATTTGTTTGAGCTGGGCCCAGAAATTATACTGTATATAATCTGTAGATTGAGCCAGGACCAGTGTTTTCTTTTACATAGCAATGTTACATAAATAAATACATCTAAATGAAATTGTTCTTACTTGTATGGTGGGAGGAGGTGCTCCCTCAAGTATGCAGGTAAGAAGCTGTTTAGGATTTACATATCAACACTGTTTTGTTTATCATCAACACTTTAAGCTTGGGCCAAAGTCTATTGGTTCTATCAAAACTGCTTATGTATATTGTTCTTGCTACTGCATTCATGTCCTTTTGTATGCTTGTCCATATTTTCTTTGAAAATGATTACTCTGATATAAAGTAGGGGCTTAAACCCCATTTTGGGAAACAATATGTGATATATCATTCAGTCTTGTATAAAGTGCGCTACAGAAGTCTAGCCAGGTTATCACTATCCAGGGATAGCCATAGCTAATGGGTCACTCAAGGATTGTACTTACATTGTACCTCAAGTGATGAACATGGCTCAAGGAGTGACCCCGAGGCTATGAACCTGCACGAGAGTTGGGCATGAACCACTGATTCAATGTGGATTTAAAATACATTGGAGCGGAAACTGATAGAAGTCAGTGGTATAAGCACACCCTCAGACAGGCTACTCATTAGAATGGATACTCAGTGTGGTGTAGTGGGTGACATGTCAGACTAGAACTTAGGAGGTCTGGGTTTGAATCTCCACTGAGCCATAAGAACTCACAGGAGGAGTGGAATGGGTAAAGCCACTCCTTAAATATCCTTTAAGGATGACACTTACCTTGAGAGCTTTATTAGGGTTGCCATAAGTCCAACTTGATGGAATATAACAACTCATTAAAATGATATATGTGTGCTTAAAAATGTTAAAAGCTATACGTTGAAAAAATTGCTTTGGTTTCTAGTAAGGCAGTGCTCCCCAACCTTTTTATCCCCGTGGACCAGTAAATGTTTGATAATTTTTCCGTGGCCCGCTTGTTTTGATTTAATAATTTTGATTTAACCTCCGTTTCCCCCCTCCTTCGTCTCCGAAACTGCCTTCGCCTTCCGAGTCCCAACCACCCACCTCACCCACCCCCCGCTCCTCCTCTTGTGGGCCTGCCTCGACGGGCCCAACCGGCCTCCACCTGTCACCAGCCTCATGCGGTAGCCTCCCCACCGGCAGAGGATGAATCTTTCCCCCCCCCACCCCCACACACCCACCAACCCCCGCTGGGAGAGGCCGTTTCTCCGCTTCTCCTCCTCTTCGAGCCTCTGCGTCCACCGGGCTCCGCCTCTTGAGGGCTGGGACTGGGGCGGGGTGGGGGGGCTCGCTGCCCCTCTGCCGGGAGAAAGCGGGGCTGGCTTGCGCTGCCCAACCTGCTGCTGCTGCTGCTGGGCGGCAGGATCCCAGCAGGGTGGCGCCTCCTCCTCCATCGTGTGCGCGGCCAGCAAGAGAGGCAGGCGGGCAGGAGGGCGGGCGTGGTGGTCCGGAGGGGGGGCGCCGCAATCCAAAGCCGTTCCGGTGAGCCCAAAGGAGGGAGGGAAGGAAGGCTCACCCTCCGTCCGTCCATCCGCCGACGGGGGTTGGGGGGGCAGCAGATGGAGGTGGAGAAGGGAAGAGGAGGAGCTGCGCACCCGCAGCAAACAAGCCGGCCGCGGAGTGGGGCGGGTGCGGGGAGGTGGGGGGAGAGCGCAGGACCGCCGACCCCGGCATCCTACTAGAGGGAGGAGCAGGGGGAGGAGGAGGAGGAGGCAGAGACTCAGGATCAGGCCGCACCAGCGAAGGGAGCGAGCCAACCCGGTCCTCGCCGACGGCGCTGAAGCAGCGCCCCCACCCCCCACATCCCTCTGCACATGTTCGGAGACCTTGCACCTGGCCACTCACTGCCGGCCAAGCCGGAATCCCCGTTCACGGGGCTGCCTCCCACCCGCCCTCCCACCCACCCTCCAAAAGTGCTCCTTGCCTGCCCGGGGGCCGAGAAGGGAGGCAGTGCCGGTTGTTTGTCCTCCTGGAGCTCCAGGCGGCCTCCGGGGCTCCACCCCCCCGCGCACCTCCCCCACTGGGAGATTTCAGGCACTCCCCTTGAAAAGGCACCTGATGGAGATGGAGGTAGGGGGTAGCAGGAAAAGAGGAAGATAGGAGATGGACTGCCCCCATGAGGGCAGCCCCAGCCTGACCTCTGCAGAGCTGAGTCTCCGGTTTGAAGAGTCATAGAACAGGGAAGTTGGAAGGGATCCTTAATCATTTCCGGGAGCCGGGCCGCCGCCGCCAGTGAAATGATTTGAAGTTCCTCGGGCGGCGGCCCGGTGTGGATTGATCCACGGACCGGCACCAGTCCGCGGACCGGGGGTTGGGGAACACCGTAGTAAGGGATGTGTATCAGTGACGTCACATTTGCTAGACAATTGGCATTCTCTTCTAGTGGCATCTCCAGAGTTTTAACAGAATCACATTGCGAATATGCTGATATAGTTTTCCAAACCACCCTGGAAGAGCGAAATGTAGCAAACCCAGCTGGTAAAGGGGGTTCCCTAGTTTCCCCCAAGAGGATATTTGACAGGTAGACGTTCCACCTGTACATTTGCTGGCATACCCAAAAGTAATCCTGAAATTCCATATAGGGAAGAAAGTATTAGATAAATATGGTAATAGGTCTTAACTGAAATATGATGTCTGGAGCAGTGGGGCATTAAGAGGTAAATTCACACATGCATACCATGCTGGGATATTTCACCCTGCTTTTAAAGGGTTAACTGGTATTTTTGCCTGTCGGTGTTAAAAAAGGCTTTCCCTTACAACCAAGAATTTCCTCCACTTGTCTCTCCCTCCATCTGGCAGCACTGTTGCCATGGTAACTTGTGTTGTGGCTGCTTAACAGATGTAAAGAAAAGGACTAGAAGAACAGGGCGGGGAGGGGGGAAGAAACTCACCTAACCTTCATAGAACCCCACCTGAATTCCTCAGTAACTCAGCAGAAGAAGTAGTCATGTGACAATTAAGGGGAAGGAAGAAGCATCAAGAGCTGAAGATGTTAGGAAGCTGGTGAGAAGAAGCGGGAGTAGAAAGAGCAGCAACCTTCTCTCTTATTTGTTACGTTTCTGTGCTACGTTTTCTCTGTGGGCCTCAAGGTAATCTCCTCCACAACATTATTCACACAACAACCCAGGGGTATTAGTTACACTGAAAAGTACTGAATGGGTCAAGAGCACCCATTAAGCTTCACAGCTAAGTGTACACTTGAACCCTGGAGTTGGTACACTTAGTCCAATGCATGAATGACCTCACCAGGTTTTTTTGACTCTAGCCCCCATCAGTCATCATGACTGCTGGCTATTCTGGCTGGGTATGATGGGATTTATAATCCAACAATATCTATAGGGTCAGAGGCTTCTCTCATATGGCAATGATTTATTTATTTATTTATTTATTTATTTATTTATTTATTTATTTATTTATTTATTCTAGAGTATTGTTACCCCGCCTTTCGCCTTAGAAAAGGACCCAAGGCGGCTTACAGTAATGAGGGATAATATACAGTCCAATACAATTAAGAAAGACATGTTCAATCAAGACAATATTGCTTACTCTCAAGCCAAGACTGGAAATATTACTTTGTTGGGCTATAGTTTCCAGCACCCTGCAGTGAGAATGACTACTTTCCCAAGCATAGTTACCTTCCCAAGCTTTGCTCTCAAGCTTTAAAAACAGTAGCCAAAAGGTTAAGAAAACAGAAAATAACTAGATCTATGCCTCTGCCTCCAGAAGCAACACAATGTTTAAAAATCAACAAGTGCAGCTTTTCACAGCGTGAAGGCAACTGTATCACTGGCTAATGTTTCCTTAATCTACTTTTCATCAATGGTCTGAAAAGGTGGAAGCCCACATTTGCTTTATTTTATATTTGCTTTGCTTTATTTTATTTTATTTTATTTTATTTTATTAAGTAAATGCACTAATCAGTTAAATAGGGGGTTCAAAACAACTATATTTCCATCTGATTGTGGTATGTTGATAACTCTATCAGGTCACAATCCTACAAATGGACATTGAGGTTACTGGCTTTTTAGCCAGCTCCTGTAACTGTGCTTTTAGCAGTAGCTTTGATATGCATATCTCAGCAGATTATGTTTATCTTCATGCTGTGAACATAGGAATGTTCCCTTTCCAAGGTCAGATATAAGTCACCTGCTGCTGACCAATAACAGAGCTTGGATCAGCTGTTAATTAAGCCTAATCAGCTATTAGGGTCAGGGAAAGTGAAATTATTTTTTACATCTGTTGCTTCTCCCTCTGTTGCTACCATTCAATTTTCTCCTCACCTCCCTCACTGCTTTCCTTCCCTCATTCTCCCCACCAACTTTCCCTCAGAATCTTCAACCACAAAGGCAGCTGGAAGCAGAGGCTACTATTTTCCAGCTAAAGAGGCTAATTCATGAGCATGCCAAAAAGAATTTATTCCCTAATTCTGGGCCAGAAAGGTGTGGGCCAGCTCTTAAAAGGGAAGAATGGGTCATTCTAAATGACAATGTTTGTGGAGAAAATATTTGTTTTCCAATTCAAATGGTGCCATCAGTGATCCCTAAATACTGTATATTTATATGCCAGTTGGACTGCCCCTTAGACAGATCAACCTAAAACTCCTTTCTTCCTGATCTTTTCATCTAAAAGACAAACAGTTTCTACATTGCAGTCCAAATGGCAAAAAACATGCCAATCCAATATGAAAAGAAATTCCAAATGGTTAATCTTACCATTATCAATCTAAGAGAGAAAGGACAGCCAAGAGTCAGAAGTGACTTAGTGGGAAATAATTATTATACAATATTATTGAAGAAAAAAATAAAACCAATAAAAAACAAGTGAGGTAAGGAATGTCCTTGTCCCAGGCTACATGGTGCTCATATAATGTTCTTTTGGCCTTCATTAAAATGTTAGACCTCCTCTAGTGAGTACAAGATGGGAGTGGAATTGGCAAAATCAGGTAGATAGCACAGGACTGATGCTGTAGTGTAAACTTTCTATAAAAAGGAGAACAAATCATCTTAGCAATCTCGCTGTAAGACCTCATTTGGTGAGGCCTCTTGTACTGTACATACAGGATCATGTACTCATTACTGTACACGTTGACCTAGACTCATTATACTCTAATTTTGAGTCTCTCACAGCCACTGCTAGAGATTAAAGTACCTGTGCCACTCTAACTAAAAGAGGAGTGTCAGTAGGAACCCGTTCATGCCATTAGTTGGTTGGGTGAAGGGTGTGAGTACCCCAAGGTTAAAGTGTGAATAGGGATTTGAAGTGGGCTCTCCCAGGTTGAGTGGTTTTTATGTGTGTGTGTTGGGGGGGGGCATCATGCCAAGTCTTAGGCAATATGTTTTTACTTGTGAGGTAATCTGAACTGATTTTTTGTTTTCTCAGTTACTGCAGAATTCATGACCCAAAGTGATGCTCCAGATGGGGTCATGGTTTGATACTCTAGTGTAGGAGTAGAAAACCTGCAGCTACTTCACTTTTGGCCAAGACAAGGTATGGGGGCATTCAACTCCCAGCATTCCCCACAACTGGCTACCTTGGGAATGATCATAGAATCACCGAATGGTGAAGTTGGAAGAGGCCTATAAGGCCATGAAATCCAACCACCTGCTCCATGCTGAAATACAAATCAAAGGATCTCTGTCAGTTGTTTGCCCAAATTTCTTTTGAATGCCTTGAGTGTTGGGAGCACTCACCACCTCTCGAGATAACTAGTTCAGTCTCCATTTATGGGAAATACAGTCTTACAACCTCTGGACTGGAGACTCACACGTTGGCAGCCTCTGCCTTAGCCTTCTGGCAAACGGGCAAGAGAGGAGGAGGTGGGGTGGGGTGAAAAAAAAGGACTCTATTACTATGTCCAGGCCCTGCCACTGTTAAACTTTGTCACTGATGATCCTCCAGAGGAAATGTGGATCCTCCCCCCACTCCTCACTCCCACACTCCTATTCAAGCCAACCCACTGTGGTTTTAGGACGCAGTAGATTGAAGACAAGTTTCCATTCTCAGAGTGGGAGCAACATATGACCCTCCAAATGTTGCCACAACTGTATCTCTCAGTAACACTGGCATCATAGCCCAGTGGTAAAGGATAATGAAAGTTATAGCCAGCCACTTCTGGAAGACAATGGGTTATTCACATCAGTACTGAAATAAACCAAATGATGAATCTACAGAGGCCCCAAATCAATGCGAATTTATTCCGCCACCTAAACATTTAAAGCAACCACAGCCCTCCTTGCCTCCAGGGCTTGTCAACTCCTGTTTAAAAGGAACAGTTGCCTTTCCTCTAAAATGGAGGAACATGTCCACAAGGTGCAACAAGACTGTATGTTGTTAGTGGGATTCATTGTGTTGGGGGGGTGTATGAGGGACGCTTAGCTAATTTCATTGTACACATGTTGTACTTTGACAACATATTATTATTATTATTATTATTATTATTATTATTATTATTATTATTA
>JAHTLZ010000129.1:49360301-49397701 GCA_023846285.1 Phrynocephalus versicolor
ATTATTATTATTATTATTATTATTATTATTATTATTATTATTATTATGCTTACGTTCAAAACCAAGGCACAATGTCATTGTCCTAACAGCGAAGACAGACCGACAGCAGATGGACCAGTCGATTGTATCAATGTTGCAGGCCTCAGATGGGAGCGAGGGAGGGAGGGAGGGAGGGAGGGAGGGAAAGGAGAAAGGCTATTTTTAACTCTGTTTCCTTTCCACTCTGCCCTCCGAAACTCCCTTTGTCTTTGCAGTGAACGAAAAGTCATCAGGCAAGTATTCCCCGTTTCTTTTTTGGTTTCCGAGCGGCGGCTCCTTTAAGAACTAACACCGCCTCCTGGCTGGAGGGGGAGGGGTTCCCCTGGCATGACGTCAACGTAGCTCATTGATAAAAGCACCGGGATTCCCTGACTGTCGTACAGACCGAGCGTGCGGAACTTCCTTTTCTGCTGGCGCGCCGCGTGCTTCTGCCTGCCTGCTTCCTTCGGGGGGTGGGAAAGTGGCGGAGGCGTGAGGGCCCTCGCGCTCTCTTCCCACCCCACTCTGCCGGTCGTGAGTACGCGCTGGTGAGACCATGGAGCCGGCTTGTTTTCTGTCGGCTCATCCTTTCCACGACAACGGCATGACCTCGGATCTGTACAAGCCTTCGCCGCCGCCGCCGATCGCTTCGCCCACCCCCGACCGGCTGGAGCCGTCGAAAACCACCGAACCCACCCGGACCATCAGCGATCCCCTCACGGGCAGGTCTTACAGCAGAGGTCGGCTGCTGGGCAAGGTACGTCCGTGGTCGGCTTGGCCGTAACTCCGGCGCACTGCGGGTGGGCGAAGCTGCGCAGGATGCTTTGAGTGCCTCCCCGCCTCCCCCAGGGAGGATTTACATTTGTCAGATCGCTGCAGGCAAGGACCTGGCTTGCTCTGGGATTGCGCCTCCTTTGCCCCGCAGCCCACGAAGCTGTTGATGAGAAATGAGCAGAAAGCTGCTTATCTCTCTTTCTCCCCTCCCCAGCCCCAGAACCTGTCGAAATGATCCGCGTTAGTGACTTGTGACGGGGGGGGGGTCCTAAGGGCGAGCTCTCAGGTTGCCGTGGCGGAGCTGCCTTTGTTTGACGGTGGCGCGTTGCCGTCGACGGGGAGCCGAAGACCTCGCTCCTCTTCCGGCGCCCCCTCCCCGAACTGAAGCGGAAGGCTTGGCTTCACTTTTGCTCACCTTGTGTTTCGCTGTTGGCTGTTCCCCTGCTTCACCATTTCGATGGGTCCGAGGAAGGCATGCCTGGGCACGATCCTCCGTCCCACCACTAGTTTTGCAGTCCGTGGTGTGATTTACAGAGAGGATGCTTCAGTTCTAAGCTCCTCCTTGGCGCTCTCTCTAAGCCATGCTTGAGCATACATCCTGTTTCCTCGTTTCCCCTTATCCTTCTCCACCCTCAACGGAGGAATGCCTGTGGGGTTTCCCAAGTCGCCTTCTCTCAATGGAGAATTTCCTTTGCTAAAATCCCTGGGAGTCTCAGGCGCAGAGAAGCAGGGAACATGGTAGCAGTTGGAGTGGCGAATATTTTCAATTTAATGTATATGTTTGTCAAACGTTGGATTGTATTGTATTCTGAGATCCAGGACCTCTCCAAATTCCCCATGGTTCCTTGCAATGTAATAGTAGTATCTGCATGATTAGGTTTTCAAGATTAATAAATCCCAGTCTTGCAGTGGAGAAGGACTTGCTTTTAAGGCAGTGTACACAACTTTTGTCCCCTACACTGTATGCTCATACTGATCCCATAAGGAAAGAGAGATTGATCCAAGGTCACCCTATGAATTTAATGGAGGCTAGAATCTAGATCTCCCCAAACCCATTCCTACGCCCTTAACTCCTACACCAAACACTATTCAGTATGAAAGCTGCCCTAGTCAAGAGGCCGCTTGTGTTTATTGTAGTAGATCCATTGGTAGGCTGTCTCTTTGTTGGTGGAGTTTTGCTCAGTTTCCAGTGAGCTTTCATGGGCCTGAGATTCTTGGAAATATGGAACTGCAAAGCATTTAGGTTCTTGGATCTTTGATTGATGTCTCAGTGAAGTGAGATGAAGAATGCTCACTCTTTCTTTGTATTTTTTTTTAAAACGCAACCCATGGACCAAGGAGCTTGTGATGGTAGGGTAGAGCACACATACAACTTACTTCTGTGCAATGTCCACATTATTAGTTATAGCTTTTTGGTGGCTGAAGAAGACATTTGAAAAAAGCAATGCAAACCAGGCCATTGGTTCTGAGAATGTCTGCCTCATTAAAAAGCAGAGGTTCCGAGACGATTCGGTCCCTCACTAGGGGTTATGCTTTAAGCAAAAGACATTCTGTCTGTTGTCCCCTTCTAATGGTGAGGTCCTTTGGTGTCCTATCCATGCCGTGTTATCTCTGTTTCATTCTATGGGGCCACTGCAGGACAGATGCAGATTTTTGTGCCGCAGTTTTCTGCAAAAGCTTTTCTGCAAAATGGTTTGAAAATAAATCGAAGGTGTAAGGAAATCTGGTATTGGATACAGGTGGTGCCTCTTGAATCATATTGTATGATATGTTTCTCTTCAAGCTTTAATCACCCAGAAATGCCTGAGGTTTTCCCCCCACCCCCGGCTTATCAAAAGGCCATGCTCACTGAGTAAGCTATGTAATCAGATCTTATAATAGGGAGGGAAACACTGCGGTCACATTGACACTGGAAACCTCTTTATTCTCCATGAGCAAATCTGGCATTGCTTCAAAGATCATGCTCTGAAGGAAGAGGTGCATCTGTTGGTTGCTTTTGCCCTATATCAAACAATGTGATGTGTCACATGGAAAATCTGCCTGGCATGTGTGGAGGTGTCTTGGTCCTTTCTGAACGTACTTGGCCTTGTGTGCAGTTCTTTGTGTTCTTACTGCTTTTTAATAAGATCCTTGTGATGATATCAGCCAGAGCTATTTTTGTGACTGTCCAAGAGCAACCTGGCTTGTTTTGGTATATAGAATCTGGTCTTAATATATAGGAGTGAGGACTTTTCCAGGGGAGGTATGTGCTGTGACCAAGGATGTACTTTCTTCACTGCTGGAAAAACCTGTCTCTACAGTCCCTTTGTTGTTGGGGTTCCTGTCACAAAGGCTGAACCACACTCTGCTAAAAAGAGTGTGATGCCAGCATGAGTGGGGAAAGCAAGAGGTAGTACAGTAGATGGAAACTATAGAACAGGGGTGTCCAAACTTTGGCCCTCCAGAATTCTAAGCCTAGATTGCCAATGGCAAAGTACTGTGGGAGTTGTGGTCCAAAACATCTGGAGGGCCAAAGATTGGACACCACTGCTCTAGAATTTTACAAGGTACAACGAGAAATGAAGTTATTCCTTGATTATGAGCTGAAACCCTGTAGGGGATATGAAAACTGTATATCTGAGTTTGACAGAATAAACATATCTTTTCATACGAAGTTCTTTTCATCTATGTAGCCCTTTAGCCTATTGGGATGTTTGAATTATGTGGTTTTAAAATTAAGAACAAGTTAGAAAGAGATCATTTAGCCTCCCCCCCCCGTTTAGTACAAGAATCCGTACTTTCAGAATCCCTGACAAAAGGCTGAACATCTCTCTTGAATATTTCTAACAAAGTCTATTGCTTCCCAAGGTATGATCTCACTGTGAAAATGTTTGCAAAATTAGGGACATTTTTCCTGTTGTTAAGAGAAACCTGTTTCTTTACAACCTCTACAGATAAGTTCTAATCCTGCTTTCTGTCGCAAAACAAAAAGTATGGACATGTTAGCAGTTCGGATACTTGAAAAGTGTCATTGTCTCTCCCCTTAACACTTCATTGGCATCCTTCAGTCTCAAAAGACTATGGTATCATGCCTGGAGTAGAGATCCTAAAAAACAACACCTAGTGTGACTAAACATTTACTACAGAGTAAATATGTATTTATTTAAAATGTTTTTACCCCACATTTCTCTTTTGAAAGAGCCCAAGGCAGCTTATGTAGACATTACACACATTACAATACATACAATTTCTTATAGGGTTTTGTTTCTAGACCTTTCATTGTTCTCCTGACGGTTCCAAGTGATTCACATGAATTTATTTTTAAATTGTTGACTCCCAAGTGAAGAGGATGCAAATACTGGATGCTTCTCTGTTAATCTAACATAACTTTAGATGGCTATCTTACATGATTACATTGACTGACTTCATAAATACACCTGTGCTTTCAGTGTTAGTTTCATTCCTCATAATGGAATTTTTCTTCCTTTCTTTAACTACTCACATTCTCTTTTAGCTTCAGTGTTGCCATTTAGTGCTGCAAGATGGCCCTCATTTCCCTGTTCTTAAACTCAAATATGTCTTAAATATACTGGGCTGTATATTGCCCCTCACTACTATAAGCTGCCTTGGGTACTTTTCCAAGGAGAAAGGTGGAGTAAAAATACACTAACTAACTAACTAAATAAATTTAAATTTGTCATTCTCTTTCTCTCTTGGCCACATAGTAAACCTCATTCTGTTTAGCTATTCCTGTAGCCAAGTCGTAACTCCAATATATTACACTGCACTTGTTGAAAGAGGAAATAGAGATGAAAAAAGATCAGACATGCTTTCAAAGCTAAAAGACAATGGATGATCTCATTGTTAGTTATCACCACTTGATCTGGCTTCCATTTTAGTATACTTTGCCTTAGATGATGAGGCAGTGATCTTAGGCATCTGTGAGACGTTTCTCACACTCAGGCTAAGGGATGACATCAGTCATCAGGCAGTTGCATCCGTGCAAATCCATCCTACCTAGGATCCACTCTGGCAGTAATTCTGTTTCCTTTGTTGTTTGTGGGCTTGACAGCATGCCTAGCTCTGGTTTTCATCTCTGCTTCCTGGCCTTCAGTGTTGCTAAGAAGAGCAGAAAGTCTGAGAAAAGGTGGAGAAGGGTATAATTAGGTGTCTGTTCAAGAAATTATGAGCATTAGTTAAGTATTGACTACACTCTAGCAGTGGTTCTTTGGAGTTCCTGACAGAGCAACGTCAGTCTCCTCAGGAATAACCTGAGCCTTCTAATGAGAAATTAAGCCTAAAGCCTTCTTCCTACAACACTTGTTCAACACCCAAGCTGTTTTCCTTTGAAACAATGGAGAATTCTTTCCCAATCTGAATGGAAAAAGAACGGAAACAAGCAGTTTTTTTTTTAATATTTATGTTTTATTTTGACATGAGTCCTAATATCTGTTGATGACAGCTTGGAACTTCTCTACAAATCTTGTCAGGTTAGCATGTGGGATGTAAGATAGCTTCTGGGGACAAGTGTATACGTAAATCAGTGGCTTAGGAAAAGTTGCTCATTTAAAGGCCCTTTAGATTAGTTGGCCCTCTTCAGATGAACTCCTTCAGGAACTTTCCATAGCCTTATCATCTGATTTTTGCCTCCTTGGTTTGTAGGGCGGATTTGCGAGATGCTATGAAGTAACAGATCTCTCAAGCAACAAGACGTATGCTGTCAAAGTCATTCCTCACAGCAGAGTGGCTAAGCCACATCAGCGGGAGAAGGTATGTGATCCACAGGGCCTGAGTAGAGGATGAATTAATGAAGCATTGGATTAGATCAGCCTTCTACAAACTGAGGCCTTCCAGATATGTCAGGCCACAACTTCCATCTTGTCTTGGATGTTGCAATACCAGCAAAATTCGAGGGTTCCAGGTTACTGAAGGATGGGTGAAACGCTTAACTTAAAAATGTGGTGATTTCAATCATGCTTCTTCCAGATCATCAATGAAATTGAACTGCACAGAGACCTGCACCATAAGCACATTGTGAAGTTCTCACATCATTTTGAAGATTCAGATAACATCTATATCTTTCTTGAACACTGCAGTAGAAAAGTGAGTCCCACTTTGTCTTCTTCTTCCAGGCCATCATTTATTTCCTGGAAGCAAAATTAATTTGTATTACAGCTCCACTTCCTTTAGAAAACTGATTTTGTAGTGCTCCCAGTTGCCTCCCTCTTTCTCCTGCCTTCATCACAACAGCAAGGTTAAGTGTTTCCTAAGCAGCCTCACAGAGCAGGACTGACCAGAGGGCAGTTAAAGCTAGCGTACTGGTGGTGTAGCAATAGAAATGTCAGGATTACATCAGACCAAGTTCAACCTGCTAGTATAGAGCTACATCTTCCATTAAGTAAGCAGAAGGTATCGAATGAAACTTTTAGAGCTATGTAGGCCAAGCACACAGTTCACTGCCTCTTTAATGTGACAGCGTCCACTTCCAGGTTCCTTACTGAGCCTGGATTTACACATTGCTATGTGATACTCCTGCCTTCCTATTTGTTTTGTGCATTTTTTTTCTTTGTACCATGCATGGGATAGTGAGAAAATGCTATACAACTCTTATGTAAGAATCTGTCCCACAAGTTCTCTTGGTATGGAAGCTAAGGCAGCCGTGCGTAGCACTCAAGCGATTTTGTGGCTTTTCCCCCCTGTTTGTAGTTCAACCCCTTGTAAACAATTAGTCAGCAACTGGCATTTTAATGAGCAGCTTCTCTGGGGTAGATCAAAGCTAGCCAGCAAGGATTACTTGTTGCAATAGTACTTATATAGATAACGTCAAGATTTAGTCTAGTACTTGGCACAGGCTCACTCTTAGTAAAGTGACCTGATTATTGCAATCTGAAGCTTTTCTAGGTGGATCTTGGCATTTGTTACTGAGTTCCTTTCTTTTCAGGCAGTTGTCATGTGTATTTTCTTTTCTGGCCTGTTCTATTCCACTTACTGTCCACCTGTCAATTTTCTTAATAACTATATTAGATATCTCTTGGGGAGGGGATTGGTGTTGCCTGGTTTGAGTTCTTGCCTGGGCTTGTTAAAACACGTGCAATCAGAAAACATACTGAGGAAAAGACTCTGTATGTGTGGGCCACTAGAACTAGAAAAGACCTGTCTTAGTATAAGAAGCAGAAGGTGTGGATATGCTTGTAACAGAGTTTAGATAGTTAGGGTTACGTTTGCATACCATTATTGCCCCACAGATTTCAAGGTGGCATACACAGTTCTACCTCCTTTAAAACAGAAGTATTTAAAACAGTTTTAAAATCCCAGCTATTTTGTGTGATATGGTTGGCAGAGAGAGAGAGTGTGTGTGTGACTGATGTGAACTGCATAGCTATGTGGGGAAGTCAGTCTGGGTCATACCAAACGCAAATTAGTGTACCACAGACCATTGCATGTACAGCAGTAGTCTGGAGATAGTCTCTCTAACTGGACTGTTTTCTCTTCCAGTCTTTGGCACACATCTGGAAAGCCCGGCACACCCTTCTGGAGCCAGAGGTTCGATATTACCTCAAACAAATAATCTCTGCCTTGAAATATCTTCACCTTAAAGGCATCCTCCACAGGGATCTCAAACTAGGTGTGTGGAACATGTCGTTCAAATAAAGTTTTGTTCCAAATGTGTGAAGTAGACTTGCAGAAAATGTTGCCTGCATTGTCACTATCAGTTAAAATCTTATTTGTAAAAACAAACAACCTTGAGTCTCAAGGTGATATAGACTTTGTTAGATTTTGAAATTCTGTTAGCTGTCGTAGTAGATTGTGCTGTCAGAGGACCCTAATGTTTTTCTATTGCAGGTAACTTTTTCATCAATGAAAACATGGAACTGAAAGTGGGAGATTTTGGTTTGGCTGCCCGGCAAGAACCTGCAGACCAGAGAAAAAAGTAGGTGGCTCAGAATTCTTTTATATTCACTGGAGCACTTCTGTTCCTTATCTTCTCTGCAATGTTGTCTTTGCCTGCTCACGAGTAGTAATGAAGAGTGGCCTTTTACAGTCCTCCCTTGCCCTGCTTTCCCACTTCTTTGCAGCTGTGTGTCTTGGGGGAGGAGGAAAGGCATCATGTTTGCACAGAGGAGGGAAACAATGACAACCTTATCTTGGGTTGTGCTGCATGCAAAGTATTGGGTGTTTCAGTAGCTAGAATGGCTAGCTGTATTGCAGAGAGGGGGTGGTCTTATATATAACAGGGTGGTGGTGCTCGGATGTTGCATGGATTAATAGATGCTCCACACAGTAGCTCATACCACTTTAATTCCGATGACAGTGAGCAAGATTCAGACAGGCCTACTTATGGGAGAAAGGCTATTTGGTACTACTATATAGTGTGCAGAGCTTGGGAATGTTTGACATCAAATCTTATAACTTCAGTTGGCATGGAAACTAGTCATGCTGGATAAGGGTCTGTAAGAGTCCTAATCAAACAGTAACTTTTCAAAGTGCTCAATATATGCCAGGCACCAGGTGGTTGGGAGGAGAGATGGAGTGGGGGCTGCTGCATCTTCAAAAAGGCAGAGTGATATTACTCATCACTTTCTTTATCTTCTTGATCAGCTGTGGTTCTTTAGAATGCATGATAATCTTGTTCAGGCTCACTTGCATATAACCAACACCAGAATCCTACTGACAGTTCCCACACATATAAGTGAAACTGTGTATGTCTCAGTGGTGAATTGCCTCTGATTGATGATGGGCTTATGGCTAGGAATGCAAGGAGCAGCTTGGTAGTGACAATTCATCCCCATGACTTGCACAGTTTCATGCCTGCATGCACCGGTCACCAAGAGTATTCCATTCTGAGTTTACATTTACATTTTGCTTACGTTTATTGCAAAAGAGGGAGTCTATTTTTATCAGAAGCGGAACTTTAAGAGGTGGTTTTGACATTAATTTAAGATTTTCAAAGTCCCCCTCTTGGTTGACGCCTCTTGGTGTTTGGTAACTTAAAGCGATGCACCAGCAAATAGCTCATTTTGAAGACACTTTATAATTATATGTGTCAGCAGCATTTCCTGCAGTATAATGGGTCTTTTATAGCAGTGTGTTAGTGCTGTGGCAAACCAAGCTAGCTATCACAAACATGCCATTGTTTTTCAGGACAATTTGTGGTACTCCTAACTACCTTGCCCCAGAAGTGCTGTTGCGACAGGGTCATGGGCCGGAATCAGATGTATGGTCATTGGGCTGTGTCATGTAAGTCCTAAACTTTGAACTTCCCAGAAACCATTGTTTATCTCTCAACCAGGCTGGATCACTTTATCACAGTGCCAGTAATCTGTAGTACTTAAAGACTTCTTCCTCCTGTCCCAAGGTTTCTATGGCTTACAAAGGATGAAAGGATTACTGGGTAGTTGAGGGCACCCAGGACATAAGTAGAAGTATTTAATTTCCAAACAATTGCCCCTGTTGCTGATGTCATAAACCCTCTCCAGGCATAGTTGCATGAATATGATTTCAACATTTTATATTATAATAATGCAAATAATAGTCATAAAAAAGAGAACTGCATATGACCAGCATTGCACATGTGCTTATACTTGTTCTGTGTTGCCTTCTGCAAATGTTGATGCATTTGTGGCAGCCTAAGGGACAGCTCCAAAAGTGCATGCTTGAAAATTGGTCTATTTCCTATCTGTTTATAGGAAAGCTGGTGATTGCTTATTATTATTATTATTATTATTATTATTATTATTATTATTATTATTATTATTATTATTATTATTATTATTATTATTATTATTATTTGGTTGATATATTATTTGGTGCTGTTGGCCTTCAGAGCATGGAGTTCAAAAGTATGGCCTTTGCTAAGTTCAAATGTACAGTGCTACCTTGTATAAAGGAATTAATTCATTCCAAATGAAATTATGTTAAGCAAATTTTCCTTTATACAGATTTCCCATAGGAATTAATTGAAAACAGAGTAATACCTAATCATGACCATTTTTATGTTGTACAGATTCACCCCATAGGCGATTCTGTTAAGCAAATTTCCCCTATCTCCGGAATTTTTTATGTTGTACAGATTTTATGTTATACAAACTGTTTGTTATATGAGGGTCCACTGTATGGCCTTTGCTAAGTAAGCAAGCCTGCCAACAGAGTCCTGATCTGCACTGTGGATGCAAAGTAGACATACTTGACCTATCTCGCTAGTTGAGCTTGACCACCTCTATCCATAAAAATTAGCCCCAAATAATAGCGTAGCTGTCCTTCTGACTACACATAGGCTGCTTACATATGTATTCAAAAGTAGATATGGTAACTCTGAAAACTCAAAGCATTGCCTGGCTCTCGCTAGTCTTTCATAATGTATTTGCAATTTCTTCAAATCAAATGGAAAAAGTGGCCACTTGGTGGTGTGCAGTTGGTTGTTTATCATAGGTGCTATTCACCAGCTTTCCGGAGCATCTTTTAAGCAGAGATAATTTGAGCCTTTAGCTCTTTCTGCTCTGGTTAGCCACAACTTCCTGTTAAATTTTCCATCTGCTATTTGTGAACTATCTTGAACGCAGAGGGCAGGGTAGGACGAACGGTCCTTGAACGAATAGTGGCATAGAGAAGTCGTCTCTGTATCCCTCTCTGTGCATCCTTCTGCTAGATGCAGAAATGTTCAGAAAGATTTAATTCCTAAAAGGCTTTGAGTCTGATCATGTGGGAAGGGCTCCTGCTCATTCTCCGGATGTGCTTCCTGGTCTGTAGCACCCAGAGTGACAATAGCGCCTCATGCGCTCTTATTAGATGGAATACTAAATGCTGGGTGTTGCCTCACATTAATGTCCTCTGTAGGTGCTGCTGAGTCATATGCTAACAAAGTGCTTGTTAATGCTGGCTGTTGGGAACCAGTATCCTTTGTGGTTCTCAACCTGTGGGTCCCCAGATGTTCCTGGACTGCAACTCCCAGAAAGCCTGGCCAGCTCAGCTAGTGATGAAGACTTCTGGGAATTGCAGTCCAGGAACATCTGGGGACCCACAGACTAGAGAACCAGTGCTTTAGATGAATCCATACAATCCATCACTCACAACTTTGCCCCCTCTCTCTGCTGTTTCCTGCACCGTCTCAGGTACACACTGCTATGTGGAAATCCTCCTTTTGAGACTTCTGATCTCAAAGAGACTTACAAGTGCATCAAGCATGTCACATACACACTCCCAGCATTCCTTTCTGTGTCGGCCAAGAACCTTCTTACAGGCATTTTGAAACGCAACCCACAAGAACGCTTCACACTTGAAGAAATCTTGGACCATGAGTTTTTCACCAAAGTGAGTTACAAGCCCTCTTGCTGTTTTCTTTAAATTATAATTATGGGTTGTTTTGACTTCTGACAAGGTCATTGATAGGGCAGAATACTGGGCAGCTGCAAAGCACAGTCTGCTGTCAGGTGTGCCCATATCCTTTAGCTTGGAATGCTGTCCTCCTAGACTAGAGGCAAAGTTAGATGAAGCCTGTCATTGGGCTGCAGCAGTATTGGAATGGCAATGTCCCTATTAATAAGGGTGTTAACTCTTGGATTCTTGCCTGGATGGCTATTTAGATAATTACATCCTGCTTCTGATTAACACTTACAGTAACCACCTACATTGTTACCTTTGTTCTGCCTATGATGCTGTGCAAGCTGGTCATTATAACCCTTGCCTAATATGTCTCACACTTGAGAAGACATCTTCAGCTCCATTAGTAGAAAAACTACCAAATATGTAAAGCTTGGAAAAGTGATACATTCTGCAACTACAGTTCTCAGAATTCAGCTGATATCCCGGCTGGGATATTTTGTAGTTCAAGCTCTACAAATATGAAAAATTTCCATTTATTTTCTAATCATAACATAGACTAAAAGGAGCTTGTGGCAGTCCAAAATACTCTCTCTACAGACTGATAGGGTGTCCAGCATAGCTTTTCTAATAATTTCTGTTTTCTAGGGATATACACCTGATAAGCTCCCACCCAGTAGCTGTGTGATGGTGCCAGAACTGAATCCTCCCAATCCTGCCAAAACTCTGTTTGTAAAGGTCACAAAGACGCTCTTTGGGAAGAGGAAGTCAAAGGGTAAGTTGTCTTCCTGCTCTGGTCGCTGGCTGATGTTCTAAGAATAACTGCTGGGTGAAAGTACTAATGCGGCAGTACTGTCTGGAAGTATCAATTTCCCCTCCCTTAGTTTTGTTTAGATGTTTACTTTGCAGGTCTGTGAACTCAGAAGTACAATATTTTGCAGCAGTGTAGGTGCTCATTGAAATCATGAACAAGATTCACTGCTTCTGTAGAACTCTGACCAATCTAGTCATTTTTGCTAGAGTTTGTGACTGGCACACCATCTATGAGTTGTCTCTGTCTCCGAAATCCTTGAAAACACTAGATGGCAAACCTGCCAACTTGAATATGGGTTCTAGTGCTTAGATAATTCCTTAGTTAATGACCACCAACTTTCTTTTTATAGTTAAGAAAGCTCCTTCTGAAGAGAAAGATGACATTTCCAGATTGGTAACAGGACTTGTGAAGACCTCCATCTGTAGGCAACTGAGTCACAAAACTGTAGAAGGAAATGAGGTAAACTAATTGACTCATCGGTTTGGCCTTTTTGAGAGGGAGGGCCAGTTGGTCATGGGAGTTCAGCCTGGAGATGCTAAAACTACCAGGCATTACTAGGTTGAATGAAAGGAATAAAATGTGTTCAACAAACCTTGTATCATCATAGGTCACTCCACTGAGTGGTCAGAGTCCCAGTTCTGGCCCAATAGAGACGGTAGCAGAAGAGGGCTCACAGAAGTCCATCTCCAGGTCCATTCGTGGGACAATGGCTAGTAGCTGTGAAGGTGAGCCTTGAATGTAACATTTCCCTGTTGGGTGTCATAGTCTGAGGGAACTGGCATCACCTATGGTGGGAGTGTGGCTTAAGGAACAAAGAAACAATTTTCAACAATAAGGTATGCAAGAAGTTTCGATTCGGCCGTTGTAGCTTGAAAGAGATTGTCTTTTGTCTGGGTATGTGGGACAGAGATTCTGTCTCACAATGGTTATTATCCAGGAGAGAATCTCTAATCCTGAATGGTGACTACTTCTAGATGCTGTAGACAAACAGGAAAGGCTTACATCTGGGTGTGAGCTCTTAGGGATGGGAAGCTGGAGTGATTCCACTCTATGCAGCAAGTGCTCTGGGTTTAAATATATTTACCTGAAAGTGGATGCCCAGGACAGAACAGGGATTCTGTCGGTGTACTGCCTTGCCTGATGCTCAATAGTCTCCCTTCATGAGCTATAGTGTCAGGGGTGATGCTGGAGTCCCTAGTTTCCTTGTTGTGAGGGTCTTCAACATTCTTGCTGAGACTGCTTTCTTGGGAATAACACTGAACCTCGCATGTATTCCATGAAAACCATGTCTGTCCCAGTGGTATTCAGCCTCATTCATACAGTATTGCAGGGTACACTTTGGACTTAGTTTTATATGCTGGGCAGGATGGGGAAGATCTGGGTCTGGAGGACTAATAGTGTACTATTGTATGTTTGATTTTTTTAATTAAATAGTGCATTAAACAATTTATTGCACTTTTAAATGTATTTGTAGTTTAATCATGGTGAGCTGCCTTGAGTTCCTTTATGGATATTACATGTGTATAATTTTTCAAAAAGCACCTAAACTTATGACATGGGTCAGTATGTCTTACAGCCAGGCTTAATTGCTCAACATAGCCCAGCAGGCAAACTATGAGTGAGATGTTAGGCACTGCTAGAAATGTATTTCCCCACTTGTTTTATTTGAACATTGAGCTCAGCAAATAGGAAACCCCATGTGAGCTGATTTTGTATTACATATTTCTTTCATCTCTCTAGCATTTGAAGACTGTGCAATGGCATCAGGTATCGTTGAATCTGCAATTGGGCTCCTGAAGAACTGTCTCTCTGTCATGCCGCCAGGTAACTGTCTTTAAGTTTCAGTGGAATAGCTCATTGCATGGGCAATGTTGAAGACAAATGATTGATTTCTTAGAAGCTTGGTATTATGAAGGAGGAATAAAAGAGGAAACATTGTTGGGTGAGCTTCACAGCTCACTTGCACTACTAACAAGGCTCTCTTGGTATGATGGTTACAGTGCCAAAGCACAAAAAGCAAGAGCATAAAACTGAGCAGGAAGGATGCAATATTTGACTCCTCCTCCTTTCTGATCAGAAAGGCTGTCCACATCAGTTTCTGATTTGCAAGGGGTACTGATATCATTTATGGAGTCTCTTTCCCAGCATTTTAAAAAGAGTTCAGGTCCAAGTGTCATGGATGTGCTGAAGGGTGAGAGGGACGTCAGGTGGGGTTTCTGGATTTCATTAACACTCCACCCATGTCCCAAGCAGATTTTTCAATAAGCAAAGGATTTGCCTTGCTTTTTACACAATGGATGAATACAAGACCAACTTTCTTTTAAGAAGCATCCAAAATGTGGGGTATATAAAACAACAGAGGGTAGCAAAGAGACATGCAACTTGGCTCTAATCACCAGAATGTGTGCCTCTCCCTGGGCAGATTAGGATCCTAGAACAACCTCAAAATATTGTGGTATTAAATACTGAGCCTTGTCTCCTAGTTTCACTAAAACAGTATCTTTGTTTTCTCTTCAGCCGAGAGGAATCCTGCTTCTCTAGCCTGCCATGAGCATTTTGTTTGGGTGAGCAAATGGGTAGACTACTCCAACAAGTACGGCTTTGGCTATCAGCTGTCTGACCGCAGCATTGGTGTCCTCTTCAATGATGGAACTCACATGATCCTTTCTGCCAACTGGAAGTGAGTGGAAGAATCAGATTTCTGGAGGCAGGACTCTTTGGGGGTCAGAAAATGTAAATTTTGCATCTCTTTTAACTCCAGTCCAGAGGTCTAATCACTTTCTGGTGCATGCACACAGACAGCAAAATACTGTAGGGTCAGAGGAGGGGGGTATATCCTTAAGCAATAGAAGACATGGGGTGATGTTAGCCAAATGTCAACCTGAAGGAGTAGATTGAATTATTATGAAATTTTATGAATTTTGACTCGGCTGCCTTAAGATTGCTAAAAGCCGTTAATGGTTTTCTGCACCTTGGGATGTTGCAGAAGGCTTGATTGGAAATGACTGAAAAGCAACCTTTTAAAGCTGTCTTTGGAAGCCTCCTTTGGAGTCTAGCTGAAGATCTACTTCTATACTATTGGTTTTACATTTGTAGGGACTACTTTGCACACAGGAGGCACCTTATTGCTGCCTGTATTTAAATACTGGAGGGTTGTGCTTTTTTATGCTGCAGAATGCTCTGGGCTTTGCTGGCTGCTGGAACTAACTGAATTATCTTACCTTTCAGGAAAGTACGGTACAACCTGACCAATAGTAAGCATTTCTCCTTCCCGGCTTCAGCAGTTCCTGAACAGCTGCAGGGACAGATGAGTGTCCTGCAGTACTTTGCCTCCTACATGGAGCAGCATCTTATGAAAGTAAGTAGCATAACATAATGTGCCTTCAGGCTTGCTTACATTGGCTGAAATTCACTAGTAAGTCACAAGCAGAGTAGGTCCATTGAATCAATGGAACTTACTGAGGAGGAGACTCAACAAATCCTCACTAGGTTCATGGGCCTACTCTAGATGTGACTTACTACTGCTTTTCAGCCATTTTAATGGCTAATCTGGCTTTATAATCTGGCTGGCTTTTTTAAAGCAAAGCTGCTCTCTAAAGTGCTTGGGACCATGTAAAAGTTACACTGAGTGCAACTACAAGCGACAGAATTTTCCCTCTTGCTTTGTTCGCTTTGGTTCGTGACTAGAGATGGGCATGAAATGGAAATATGGTGGGTTTTTTGTTTTGTTTCTTTAGTAGTTTCTTTTTGTTTCATTAGTAACAAAATGTTAAAGTGGTTTTGTAATGAAACAAAATGAAATGAAACAAAACAGTATGCTCCTTGGGTCCTAGAGGCATCAAAATTGCAGGGGGGCTTCTTTGGAACCTTCCTTGTAAGTCTTCAAAAATTGGAGTTCAGGAGGTTGAGTTATCAAACTCCAAAAGGGATCCCCCTAGGAAAAAAATCATTTCTTATTGAGTCAGAAGCTGCTACTCACTCACCTGCGTGCGGGGAGGGGGGCTATTATCAGCTTCTGACTCAATTAGAAATGAGGAAAAAAATAATGTTTCATTTCATTTTGTAATGAAACCATTCAACAAAACAACAAAACAGCCTTTTGTTTTTCATTTTGTGCCCATCTCTATTCGTGATAATCCAGAGAATGCATTTGGTAGTTCTGTGCTTCACCCTGTACTCTGACTCAGTTGCCTTAACAACTGCGTCTATGGAGGCCAGAGCAGAAATTATGCATGGTGCAGAGGAATCTCTCCCTGGACCCAAACTGAGCTGAATCTTGCCTTGTATTTGGCCATATCCCCTATAGATATAACCTGTTGTGCCCCAGTGCAAACACATATGTTGTTTACTCCTTGTCTTGGGTGTGGTTTGAATTTCTGTGGCTCAGTCAGCCATCTTTTTCTTAGGTATGTCTAACTTCTCTGTCTCTATTTCAAAGGGAGGAGACTTACCCAGCATAGACGAAACTGGGCAGGTGCCACTGCTGCTTCTACAGTGGGTGAAGACTAACCAAGCCTTATTGATGCTGTTCAGCAATGGAACCTTGCAGGTAAAAATGCTGGGGAATTAAATCCTGCATCTTAATAAGGTATTTAGGAAGCTGGAAGTTGCCTTTTCAACAATCAGTAGCTCCAAAACAGCTGCTTCAGGTGTGGGGTGTCCATTCCTCTTCAGGCTGGGCTTCAGCTGAGATCTGAATAAAGCTTTCACTAAGGGCTTCTGAGGAAATCAGTGTTAGGCTCTGCTTTGTTGGTGAAGGTGCACGTGCATGAGGTCGGGCTCTCCTTCAGCTTTCAGTGGCAGCTGCTGTAAAGCTGTGGGGGTTCAAATTCTAACCCTCATTTGACCATAAAACTCTTCAAATGGCTTTGGGCCTAAATTCACTCTCACAGTATTGTGAAGATATATAATGGTGGTAGGGTAGGAGTGAATTTGTCACCACATACTCTGATTAGGATCAGTAAAGCAAGCTGTTATCCCCATGGAATAGGCCCAACTAGATGCCAATGGACAGTATTAAAAACATTTGTTGTGTATTTTTTGCAGGTGAACTTCTACAATGACCATACCAAGGTGATTTTTAGCAAACCTGACCATTCGTGCCTCCTTACCTACATAAACCGTGACAGGAATTCCTACACTTACAAGCTCAGCAGCATTGCAGAACTGGGCTGCTCTCCAGAATTGCAACGTCGGCTCAAGTACATCCTCAAGCTTCTACAACAGCGAGCAGAGGCTTAAGGCTGCTGGGTAGACTTTTTTGGCTCTCTGCAGTTTCTTGTTGGTCTAAAAACTGGGCAGGATTCATCTTTGGCGGATGTCTCTTCTGGAAGGCAAAACATCAAAACCAAACCTGGACACATGTCACTCTGACCTGTTCTTCAGGATCCATCGTCGTCTTAGATGCCTTCCACCAAATACCTCTTCTCCCCCTTCCCTTCTTTTACAAAGGGTAAACTTTTCACTCCTCCACCTCCACAGTGGAGAGATGTAGAGACAGATGCCTTAAGCCCTACTACTTACGTTTTCCTGTGTGATCATTGCACGGTTGGTTATGCACATGGTGACAGTAGGATGGGCGGGAGGAAAACTTGTGCTCCATACACTATCTGGGGAGCAACATTGGGTGAGTAGAGAAGGAAATTACAAATCCTTCTGTTTGGGGTTTGGGGATTTTTTTGCTTGGTGACTAGTGCTAGCACTAGACTACTAGTCTGTCTGGTGTAAAAGATGGCATCCTGGAGCCTGACGGTAAAGAGGGGGTTGAATTTAGTCCATTCAGGGTTTGGAGACTTCCGTTGTGGGCTATGTGCCCTTCCAACAGAACACTAGGACTGCCCATGTACTTTATATTGTGCTGTTTGGAGAGCCGTCACTTGCCAGTCCATAACTGGCACTGACGTGTGGACCAATCGAGAAAGCTGTGACTTGGGAATTAGTTGACCAGGGAAGAAGAAAGCTTGTGCTACAGAACAGCTGTATCATGGGTGATGTCTCTTTTGCAAGGAACCAAGTAAAAGGCTTCCTTGCTCTGACTGTATGGTACTTACAAACTAAGATGCTTGGGGGATGATCGTTAGCTGTTGTGCCACCTGCCTTCTGGAGTTGGTTTGGAAGAACCACTACAACTGAGATAAGGGTATGGTTAAATCAAACTCAGTTTAATTTTCTGGAGCTGCTGCTAAGCATTTGAGGCTGTAAAAGGTACATGTTGTGTAACTGAAATATTATACTAATTAGGCAAATATGGGGCTTCTCCTCCTTGGCTCCGGAAGCTGTGAATGTCCTGTTTTGCCTCAGTTTCCCAGTTGCTTTCATCCCAAGATGCAGCAGCTGGATTCTGCAAAATGCCATGGGACAGACTTGAACAGCTGAAGTAGAAGCTGCCCACTCCGTGTTTTGAACGTGACAGACTGTCTACCTGTGGCGCTTAAATGGTGTGAATGTCTTAAGATTTATTTATGTATTTATACAACCTATTTATTTTGCACCTCTGTCCCCTCAGTTGTGTACACCACATTTTCCCCAAACTCAGCAGTTTTGATTACAATAAAACTCATTTTTATTAAAAGCAAAAGAAATTGCTACTTCGGGTTATAATGGCTTCTTGTCTGGTGGCTATACTTATGTGGGACATGCATATACATTTTGCTTAGGCCAGCCATTTGATTCACTATTCTTATAATTTACTTCTGTCTTAGTGTTTTAGACATACTTGACATGGCTGAGACTAAGGGTCTTTGCGCAACAATTTAAATACCAGAGGGAAACATCAAGAACAGCTTGGAATCATATGTTGTGGTAAAGTACATAGTCATACATATGAAGGGCTGGGCCACCCCCCTTTTTTTATTCTTTGCAGGTTGCCAGTGTGTTTTCTAGAATGGCTTTAAAGGTACAACCCTTATTTCTGTGGCATCAGCCAGTCTGAAGTCTGTGGAACTGCTCCTTTGGGCAGGGGTGCCTGACTCATTGATTACTTATACTCATCCTTCTCGAAATGAATTATTCTCCCGTTTATGTTCACCTGACTGTTATACCACTTTCCCCTGGCTTGTTCCTCTGGTTTCTGTTTAATCTCCTCCCTTCTCCAAAGGACTAAAACACCAGGAGACCATTAGTGTGCTGTACAGTATTCTATGAAGTGCAACTTACTGCAACTCTAACGCACAAAGATATGCAAATCTTGTATAGCTGTTTAACTGCAAAATGTAGGTAGAAGGTAAAAGGCTATTGTGGTTTTTGAATTAGGCTAAAATGAAGCAGTTCAGAAATCTGGAAACACACTAGGAGTATTAATCTTTATTAGTATGTAATAAATGGCAATAACCATGTTCTTGGATTAGTTTATAACAAATGTCCTCAGCAATAAAAAAATATAATATACCACATGAATTCCATCAGCAGACAAAGAATGCTAAGCAATACCAAAGTGTTTCCAAACAATTTTAAAAGCTGGTTTAAAAGAGAGAGAGGTACATGTAAAAAAGGATCCCATCACATTCTCCGGTCTCAAGTTGTTGATAGTGTCAAAGGTCAAAACCTGCTTTTTAAAATTGGGAGTTAGCATAACAGATGTCTATACCTCAGCACTAGTATACCTCAGTGCAGTTAATGATCTTGTGGTCATCTTTTGGTTTAGCTCAAATTATGGGACTATTTTAGGAGGAAACCCCACAGTCAACATTGCGGTAATCCAAAGAGAACCTTTATGTTGATGAATTGTATGCAGACATACTTCAGAAGTGGAAGCATGACTATTAATCAGCATTGTCTAGCTAGAGTCTCAGAACATTTGTGAATCTGTAAACCTATTGTACAATGGGAACATCAGCTATTTTCTTTAAACTAATAGTCCTCTTGGGAGATGTAGGTGGAGCACAATACTGTGGAGACAGCAGGAGGTCTTTTATGGATAATAGTCTTGCCCTGTGTTGATGGGTCTAGCCAGAACCAACATCCCTTTATACACTGGTACTGGAACAGTTGTGCCATTGTGATGGATGATATGTGGAACGAGTCAATGCCACATCTCTTCATCCTAAACTGAGAACTAATCTACACACTGCACAGTCTGAGATGGCAACAACAGCTTGTAGATGTACAGTATAAGGGCCTTTTTGAATGCTTCTCTCTGTAAAAGCCTTCTTCCCTCTACCCTTGTGTAATTTCCTGTTCTCATACAGCAGACATACAGTTTACAACATCTTGTGGTGCATCTTCTATGCAGGAATCTTTCCTAGGCCCTGTCAAAATTAGGTCTCTGGAAGAAGCACACGTGTGATGCCTCTGTTCCCATTTTCACCACCACCTTTGCTGTCGCATTATTGACATGACTGACTCCCGATTCTTCCTCTTCCCATCATTTTGTTTTCAGTGTAGTTGATTGTGAAAAGGAACTGCTTCTGGGTACAAGTTGTGAGTTGAGTGACAAAGCCATCACCAGTTGTCACATGATTAAAATGAACCTGTATCTATGTAGAAATAGGGTTGCTACTGTAAGAAACAGAATAGCATTGCGGGCTCTAGGGTTGTAGCCTAGGTGCACATTGACAGGGATTCCCCCCACCCCCAGCCCAAAGACCTTCCTGAGACCAGACAACAGGCAATTTTTGTGTGTGTGTGTGTGTGTGTGTGTGTAAATGAATTATCACAAACAAGTAAGCAATGACAAATTTCTCCCTTTGGAGTGGTTAAGGAGCTGGTGAGTTCTCTGATAGGGATGCTTCTAAATAACCAGGCGTATAATCGATTAAAAGTTGTTCTAAATTCAATGCCTATTTACCCACACATAATTGTGCACTGGGTTACAAGTTTTGTATGCTGGATGCAACATATGAAATGTTTTCTAGGGTAAGAAAAGTGATTTATTTTGGTCACTAATTCGTTGGAGTACCATTTGTGAAAATATTAAAACAGCTTGTTGTAACGCTGGCTTTCAGAGATAATGGAGTCAGTCTGTCTTCTCCCCACCAAAACCCCATGCACATACCCGGAAGGAAAAATCAAGCACCATAGAAATGCTCTTATATATTGCTTTAAGCTATGTTTCATTGGGATGTGAGTTCTAGTAGATGTTTTGCAAAAAATTAACTTTCCTATGCTCTGCTCCAAGCTACGTTGTGTGTTATGTCATTATAGTCGTGACTCCATTGATTCCATTTCCATGGAGTTTTCTTGGCAAGAATACTGGAGTGGTTTGCCAGTTCCTACTCCAGGCGCCTACATCACCTGCTAGTCGCTGGTGGTCACCCATCCAGGTACTAACCAGGGCCGACCCTGCTTAGCTTCCGAAATCAGGCGAGATCAGACGTGCTTAGGACATCTAGGAAACACACTCCAAGCTATAGTCCTTAGGGATTAGTTTGTAAGGGCACTGGAAAATATTGTACTGGTCTCTGGATGTAACAGTTATAAGTGTGCAGGGAAATGTAAAGCTTAAAGGTATGTAAATAAAAGAAGAAACAATATTTTGATCTGGCAAATGTTGATATATTTCTTGCATCATTGAGAGTTAGTTTGCGCTAAGAGGTCTACTCTGTGGTTATTTTTAATGAGGAAATAATGAGGAGGAAGGATGTGCTGGCATGATTCATTCAAAGTACAGTCCATGTACTGTGGCCACAGCAAAGATGGATGAATTGGTGAAAGTGGCCGAGGCAAAGTTGTCATTTTCTATATCCCAGAGGGAACGACTGGCAATATGGAGCCCTTGGTTGGCCTTTTGGCCCAAAAAAACATTACACACCAGCTTGTAGCGAAGCGGAGCGATGTCTTTGACTCTATTCCTGATCATATCTGACAAGTTCTGGACTGACGGCCCACCATTTGCAGGGTTATATTTTACATCTCCTAAGTAGTTCGCCAGAACAGTCTCCAGAAGCTGCTGTACCTGAGAAGAATTGAACTTGCAGTCTTCATCTGGGTGTGTTTTGTAGGTGTTCTCATAGTGTGTCTCCCGAACAGGTTCAAAGAGTGGCAACCCAGAGAAACTTACCCGGCCACAGCGCATCCAGGGCACAACTGAGAGGCGCCTTCCCCCTGCAGCTAGTGAGTTCCTTCTGCTGGAGAAAGAGGTGTTGAGGATACTCATGACTGAACTTCTCCGAGATGGTGGAAAGGGGACTTTTCCTTCTTCAATACTGTACAGACGTAACTGTGGCCTTGGGGACACATCTGTATGCTGAGAATTCTGGCAAAGAGATAGTGACCCTGCCTTTGTGTGGGCAAAATCAGTATCTTCTGGGGCCATTACCTGACTGGAAGTCCAGTCTGCCATGGCTGAGTTGTCAACCACTGTGGGAAAAAGAGAGAAAAAATACTGTATATATCAACACAGCATTACTGACCATGACCACCAGACTATTAATCTTCATACCTCCCTTTTAGTCTGGGCAATAGCTTATGAACAGCATACCTCAAAAGGAATTGTACTACCAACCTACATGTGTTTGCAGTAATATCCACAACAGAGTTGATAGACTGATTGTAAGTTATTGGCTTTACATTACTAGCTTCACATTCCTATTTCTAGCAAAACTAACCATTCTCTGAACTCGGTGCCCATTATGGATCAAAGGTACTGTTCTGATAACTTCCAAAGCCTTCTTCTATTACAGCATATACAGTCTAAGGGTGATAAGTATCCAGGTATTCAACATAAAGATCCTATTGATCCGGTCATATCTCAACTTCAAATAATGTATTTCTAATTCAGACCCCATAAGCATGTACTACGTGGGCTGGATAACTCAGTCATTCACATATCTGGCTGTTGGAGGCAAAGGCTGGGAGTTTGGTTCCCTGCTGTGCCTTCTGGAAGAATAGCCAGCCAGCTGCGAGTCCCAGGATGTCCCCAGGAAAAAAAGGGAATACTGTAGTAAATCACTTCTGAGTACTCTGTACCTGCGAAAAATCCTAAAGGGTCATAAGTAAGAATTTACTTGAGGCGTGCAGTGATTAATCACATACTGAGCTCTCATAAGAGATGGATTCACTCATTGAATAAAAATGGGGAGCTGTGTGGCCATTGCAAAATACAAATGCAAGACTAGGCTATAGGTGAAGGTATCACCTATAGCCTAGTCTTGCACACACACAAAAAGAAGTAGCCTTGAGTTGAGCAGAGTTGTTAATGATAGGCCCTTTGGGAGGTCACTACTTCAAAGGGTTGCCATAAGTCAGAAGTGCTTGATGACACTTAATTGTACACCAGATAGATGTGTCAACACACATTTGTCTTCTACAGTCACTATGAATACAATCTTCTCCTATTCTCAGTCATGTTATGTATAATAACCTCCTAAAGAGATAAGCATTTCAATGTAACTTTCGTAAACTTACAGGTATTGCTCTTTCCTTGCCTCTTTCCACGTTTCCCTATGTTTTGTCACTAATTCTCAGCCTATTCAATCTCCCCACCCCCTCCCCTGCTATTTTATACTCTCTCTCTCTCTCTCTCTCTGTTTTATATATTTACCTTCTACAAAAGTACTTGCATTCCATAGGGTTTCAAAGGTCTCTGGAGAAATGTCTGGGAGAATTTCTGCCAAGAGTGCTTCACAGCTGTTCCAAGTGCAACAGAGCCTTGCTTTAAAACAGTCTCTTTCTTTCATTATTTGTCTTTTTAGCATGATCCTATTTATGTTTTGCTTTTATGTACTGTATTACAAAAATGAATAAGATACTTATTTTCTTCCTTGAGGATGAAGGCTGTGAATTCCCTTCTATACAATAAGCATTGCAGGTACAGAAACATCCACACATTTACTGCCAAGTTCATGTTTTTTGTAATCGTATTTGTAACCGCTAGGATCTATGGGTTCACACACCTCTTCCTTGGGACCTCTCGGGGTACTTATCTTCTCCTGACAAAGATAATGCTTTACTTTCTGCCCTTGACCTAATTGGAGGGATCCAATTCTTGTTACAGTAGTTGTCTTTTGTGTTTGGAAGTAGATATCTTTGCTTAAACACTGAGAAGCATTTGTAATCTGACAACCACTTTGGATTAAGTTGCTGTCATTTGTTCTACACGGGGGTGCCCTTTTAATGTTCAAAATACAAGAGCCAGGTTACTGGCTAGACAAGTCACATTTTCAAGCCATACAACACTAATCTGATCTTTTAAAACTCTAGACTTGAGTGCTTGGGTTGGGGGAAAAATATTATCCCCAAAGACTCAATTTACCCTATTGGTGTTTCCATTTGTACGTTTGTAATCCTTACTGAATGCCGTAGCCAGTTGGGAATGTAGAATTGCCTGGCTATCTAGTGATAGCTTAGGGTTAGCTATCACTAGGTGGCTTAGCTTTATCTGCCTACTATAATGTTGGCTTGGCCATGCCACTTTTAGATGCTTGGAATCTGGTGCTGTTTTTGATCAGACTGTGCTTTTAAAATTAGTCTGCTTTTCACTAAATATGATGTTTTGATATGTTGTGTCTGTTCCCATGGGGGCTACATTAGTGGGCAAAACTACAAAATAAATAATATAACAAAAAGGAGGTCTGAAAGCGATGGGAGAGGTAACACTTTTCCCACTTGTTTGCCTCTGCCTCACAGGTCTAACCAACAACCTATTTTCTCTCTGCAAGGTTCAGAGAGTGCAAATATCCCTGAAGGAAAGAAAGCACAGGATATCTCTGAAGGAAAGAAAGAAGTGACAGTGAAAGGCACAAATAAGGAATAACAAACCTTCTCTGCTTCTTACATATCTTTTCCTCTTCAAACACGACTGCTTTATACCATTTCACCATGGCACAAATTTAAGTTTGGTTGTTGGACCCTTATCCTGAATGACCCAGAAACTATCACTGCGACTAACAATTTTATATAGAGAGTGAGAATTTCCCATAAATTCACATTTCCAGATGCTGGGGGAAAATTGGGGTGGGGTGGGGTGGGGGGTGGAGATGACCCTAGAATTAATGTCTGAATGGAGAATTTCCAAAGACTTGACGTTAATGAAAAAGAGTGCGATGAAGAGGAATTAAATTATTTCTGAGCCACACTAAATTATTTCCTGTTGTGATTTCAAAAAACAGACAAGATACATAAAAAGACAGTGCATTCAAGAGATTACACAATCTATTCGGAAAATTCAAACAAATATCCCATGAAAAAAGTAACCATTCATTTTAGCAGAATTTTATGAACTCAGTTTTTAATTTTAAATATTTATAATCATTTAAAACTCTAATTTTAATTTTATTACTTCAGTGTCGACATTAGTTGGAATAAGCAGTTTATAATGATGTTTTATAAGGCTTTTAGTAACTGGGATATCGTAGATGGAGCAGTTTAGGAATACAGTGTAAATAAATGTAATCACTAATCTGATTTAGAATCCACATTCTACATTTTAAGGAATATTTTTGTGATCACTTAACATTGACTGATTTTAACTGACTCCAGCTCTCCTTTATTAAAACAACCAGGATAATAAAACATAGTAAGACATAGTTTCTTCTCTTGGTTTTTCTAGTGAAATTTATGGGCACATTCCTCTGTTAATTTGTATATTTTAAACCCAGATTTACCTATTTGAGCATTCTTTCACCTGGAGAAGAATTTTGCTCCTCAATTCTTTAAGACCTTTGGAATCGGTGAAAATCACCTGCACCTGATACCAAGGGAGCAGATGCTTAGAGGTAATTAAGTTACATGTAATAAGCTAATAAGCAATGACCTTGAAGATTCCAGAGTATGCAAGAAAATCAATTGAAAGCACCAGAGCTTTGCAACATTCAGTCCATAAGAGTTGTGATTTACAGTGTGGGATTCCAGTGGGATTGCACCTCACCCCTTCTTACCTGCAAGCAATTTAAATTCACTCCGAGGTTAGTAGGTTTACTGGTTGATGAACTCTGCTGGGTCCAAGGACTTGCTTGAGAACCTCTCTAGTACCAGTTATCTTTCCTGCTGAAGTTTGCTTGTGTGTTGCAGAGGCCCGCTAAGGCTCTCCTTATGCCCACCTCTCTGCCTTAATACCCACTCTCCCTTGGGAGGGTAAATCATTGGCTGTTTGATGTGACAGTTCAATAGGAGAGCCATCAAAGGCACTTCAGCAGGACTGGGCAGCCTGCCACCTAAAATACATGGTCTCCATGGAGACTGTTATCGCTCACGTTATTCCTGCAGAGTCCTGAGTGTATAAGAAGGGGGAGTGATACTATCTCTACCTTTCATGGTGGCTTTGAAGACACAGAAATGTTGGTTATGGATATAGGTGCTGCATAGAATTTTGGGATGTCCCCTCCCCTCAGCTTCATAGCTGTTGTCCCACTGATGGATCAACAGCCATGAAAGCTATTTAATAGGCCAAGGGAATGGCATCCCATTTTCTTGCCTTCTGACCTCAAAATCTTTTTTTTCCAACTTATGCTTGTTTTATAGTTGAAAAGAGATTAGAGTCAAACTAGATCACATGATAATTCAGGAATACAGTTTAAATGTTCATTTTGAAAAATGTAATTAGCAGCTAGGAGAAAGCCAGCTAATACGATATATAAGGAGGGAGAACTAAAATCCTTCTACAGTCCTACTTAGGATTTTTAGAAATTACTTCTCAACAGATACTATATGCATTTAAGAAGTGGGCTCGGACAACCCTAATGGACAACCGCCCAGAGTGACCTCGCTGCCAGATGGGCGGTATAAAAATATAATAAATAAATAATAAAATAATAAAATAATGCTGAAAGGACAGAAGAGTGCTCCTTTTGACTACAACATATTAAGAAATGTAGGGTTTGCTTGTGTCACTTTTTCAGAGGCTGGAATAATCTTTTGTCAAATTCCTATGTCTTCTAAATGTAAATATTATTCATTCTCCCAAGTGACTTTCTTCATTCCAGATAATTTTAATAAATGTTAAGTTGAAGATACTGAATGTAGTGCTTCTTCCCATAGCTTCCAAAAGGGGACTTTTGTCTGAACAAAAGTGAACAGAGTTTAATTTATACCACCACACATCCAAGTTATGGGGATAACTCCCCCCCATTATCATTTGATAGTTTAGAAATTGTAGGTGTTAATTGTATCAATACAATGTTAACTAACATCCTGCCCAGTTAGTGCCTCAATCTCAGTGAAGACCCCAAATTGCCAGGAAAGTAGCATTCCCTTATACACTATTTGGATTTGGTATGGATTTTTCTCAGAACTCTCACTTGCAATAGCTAAATAGGAATTATCCTGAAAGCTCTTGGCAGCAAAACTAAACAAAAGTAAAGATCAAGCCTTCTAGGTGGTCCTTTGTTTTACAAGGATTGTAACTAGTTCCAGAATATCACAACTCTAGAGAATTTAGTGGGTATCTCATATTTCCATAAATGCTTGAAAGCATTTCACACAATAGCTTTTGTTGCTCAGCAGTGCCATTTATCTTTAAATTTTAGTCTTGTAGATTACTGGGAGGCTCTAAATTTCTTGTTTGAAACAGATGTTGCTGTTTCATCTGGAGCTAGAAGCAGCTGAGGGGTGAAAGACAAGATAACGTTTTGTTAGCACTGAGAACCGTCTGTCTGGAGGTACCTTTTTAAGGTTTTAGTACTATAATAACATGGAGTTTGCCACTGCTTTGCGTGGTCTTAGTCCAAATCACATGACCAGGCCTGACCCTCATGGTATTCGCTCCCTTAAGTCTGACTACATACCACACGTTGTATGTGTGTGCCACACGGCTGTAGGTTCCTATGTTTTATTAAATAGAAAGTGGGGAATAATTTTTGGTATGCAAGTTAAGTTATATGAAGATCTCACCTGAGACCTCTTTCTGTACCAAGATTTTCCTCTGATCTTGTGCTGAGTAGAGAAGCACATTCTGGGAGAGCTTGAACCCAACCCTTCTCTTTTTTAAATGAATATTTATTGCATACCTCTGGATTAGCAGCTAGTTCTGTCAGTTACCTGATAATCATGACACCTTACCTCAATCCTGCTTGTTGAGTCATTTCCTTCCAAGGTTTAATCCCTTTCTCCTTGGTTGCCCTTATTCCTTATATGGCTCCTTATATCTGCTTTGGTCTGCTAGTGGGCTGTTCTTGTGACTTTTGAATCCCATTGCAAGCTGCCTGTCAGATACCCTGATGAGCAAATGTGATCCTGTCTTGTCTTGTAAACTTAACTTTAGCAGCTCTTTGGATTCTTCTCTGTTTCCACAACCGCTCCTTTGCCTTCTCATTTGTTTTGAACTTTCACTTCTTGTCCTTAATTGTCCTAAAGCCTAACATATAACTTTCTTATCTGTCTGGGATATATGGTTCCTAGTCATCCTCTTCTGGACATGTTGTCTCCTTGTCCTACCAGTGGCATCCTCAACTGATCCCCACCTGGATGAAATATTTGTAACTCACCTCTGTACATGTCCACAGAAGGCATCACAGTATTTGCATTTGTTTGGTTGCCCTTTGCTTCTCCTGTGCCTTACTATGGTTTTAATCAAGATTCCACAGAAGGAGAGAGAAATGGCATTCAAGGTATGATTATTTGAAAGTTAGCTCTCTTTTTTGTTACTATGTGATACACAGATTATCCATTCACATTATTCTGCTTTAATTTCTTTGACATGATGGGAGAAGTTATATTTTAAGATCTCCTGACAAGGCACTAAGCCTTCAGATCCATCCGTTTGAGAACTGCTTCCTACACAACAGACGTCCATGATTGTTAATTCCTCCCCTCTACCTTTTGCTCAACCAGACTGACTAAATAAACTCAAGGTGGCTTTAAAAAAAAAGACCACTCTTTTCAAATGTAGACTGAGAAGTTAATTTTTCTTGTCCCCTACCCCTTCCACAATATGTATCTCAGGAATTCACCCCCTCTAGTTATTTTAACATTTAAACAGCATTCCAACCATTATATAAATAATTAGAATAAATACAAAAGGAAAATAGGGAGCTGCTTTTTGACAGGGGCCTAATGTGAAAGAGCAGTGGTGTGGTGGATCAGTAGGCTACAGTACTGAAAACTGTTGGCTACAAAGTCGGCAACTCAGTGGTTTGAATCCTGGGTGCCATACGTCAGAGCAAACTCCTGCTGATAACCCCAGTTCCTGCCAACCTAGCAGTTTGAAGACATGTAAATGCAAGTAGGTACCACGATGAAAAAGCGGGAAGGTAAAACAGTGTTTCCTTGCAGCCATCCTGGCCAAATGGCCATGAACTTGCACCACACTGGCTCTTTGGCTTGAATACAGAGATAAGTACTGCCCCTACAGTCAGACACAACTAGGACGCATGTGCAGGGAGAACCTTTACCTTTACCTAATGTGAGAGGAGTTGTTACTTCTATCTTACAGTCTAACAGTAATTCAGCAAACCTTCCAGTCTACACAGTGAAGTTGTCTCATGTTGTGTGTGTGTGTGTGTACTACACCCCTGGCAGGTTTTGCTGCTGAAATTACTGTTGTGAATTACACCATATTTAATAAACCCATGAAGATGTGTTGCAAGAGTCCACACCAAACTCAAAATCACTGTAACTTGCCCAGTTCAGGCATGGCTAAACTGTAAGTTGCATGTTGTATCAGCCAAGTGATCTACATGGGCTTTAAAAATCATTTTAAAATTGGCACCATGGGGCTTCAGTTTCCTGTATTCTGCCCTCCTGAGGCTGTGCATTCCTGGAATGAAATGCACTAATAAAACAAATAAAATCCTGTGTAGCTGTGTGGACACCATGGCTGCTGGCACTTTGCCCTCAAACTGCTTTTGAGGTTTTTGACCTGCAGCTGCTTGCCCTCGTGCTGCTTGCCTCTCACTGCCACTTGATGCAGCCACTACCACTGCCAACACAGTTCCCATGATGAGGTGATGCAGGCAGCAGGGACAAAAGCCATGCTCTTCTGTTGTGATGTGATTTTTAATATGTGGTGTGATTTATTTTTCCGTTCTCCTCTCTTGTGTCCCCCCACCCCCTGGTTGCCAATGTTAGCAGGGACTGCTATTCCGGTGGTGTCTGGCCGAAGTAGGTATGCTGTTAGTTGGGGGATTAGTCAGGTAAGAAGAACTAGGGCCAGGCAGTTACTGCCTGTCCCCCGTTCTGATCCCTCAGCTCACTGCCATGTACCAGGGAGCCATTCCATCAGCGCCTCCAACTTGTCGTGCCTCCTGGTCAATGCCATGTCAGTCCACAATAAAATCCCTGTCCTTTATGATGTCATCTTGGATTGGTAAACCGACCTGGCTTGTTTTACGGAGCCCTGGGTGGGGACAGAGGGAGGGGCGTCCCTCTCCCTGCTGTGCCCTCTTGGGTTTAAGGTCCAGCACGTGGACAGGTCAGAGGGTCAGGGGTCCCTTTTTGTCAGCAGATCTGTGACGTTGGTGTGTCCTGGGTTAGAATGCCTTCATCTATTGGTGGGCCAGCGGGACAGGTTTGGCATTGTGCTGGGGTACCGTGCTCCGTGCAACCCTGCACACTCCCTTCTAGAGCTCAGTGAGTTCATTTTGGCAGCTCTGTGGAGGTTTCTCCTCCTTTTGGTGGCAGGGGACTTCAATATGCATGCCGAGGATGGACTTTCAGGAGTGGCTCTGGATTTCAAGGAGTCTATGGTCTCCTTGAATCTGTCCCAGCATGTAGTTTGTCCCACTCATAGAGCAGGGCACACTCTGGACCTGTTTTTTTCCTCCACGTCGGTGGATCATAATCTGAAGGTTGGGGACATTATTCCCCAACCCGTGCTATGGTCAGATGAATCATCTGGTGTCTTTTTACCTCTTGATCACTGCCCCACCCCACAGGGAGCCTTGGACCCTTGTTTGGGCCCACTCCCAAAGGCTCCTGGACACTGAACGGTTCCTAAAGGCCTTTGGGGAGATTCCTGACAGTCTGGTTGATGATCTGGTAGAAGTCCTGGTGAAGAGGTGGTATGAGGATGCCTCCTGGGCTGTTGACCGGATCGCCCCCCAAGCATCTTCTTTGCTGTGGAGCTTGCTGTGGTTTACGGCTGAGTTGTGAGCGATGAAGCAAGAAGAAGAAGGCTTGAGAGCAGATGGAGAAAGGACTGGTTGGTAATTAATGGGGCTGCAGTTCGTTTGCTGACCAGGCATTACATCTGTGTGGTCAGGGAGGCTTAAAAATCTTATGTCTCCCTGAGAATTGGTGTGGCCTCGAACCGCCAGGCAGAGTTGTTCCGGGTGGTTTGAGACCTCACCAATCCTGGTCAGCCTGAGCCTCCTCCAAGTGATTTCACTAGTGAGTCATTTGCACCCTGTTTTAGATCCAAAATAGAGGCCATCTGTGACATCACCCCTTTCACAGACTGGGTTTTCAAAGGCACAACCGGTTTATTTCGACATCCCACTGCTGTGCCACCAAATTGTGACGACACCTCCCTTTTACACGTGTTGTGTTGGAAATAGTAATGCTGCCACCTTTTATTCACTTGGTAATGCTGCCACCTTTTAAAATTGTCGCCTCATGAATTGGGACAGACTCAGATGTAAAATATCGAAACAATAATGAAATTTATTGAGAAAAATAATAAATATAACAATGTCTGAGGATGGTATGCATTGCCTTTACCATATAATAGATCTCATCAACTCTTTAATAACTAGTAAACAGTATAGCCCTCACTGCCTGACAGAACTCTCACAGAGCAGTGCTCTCTCCCAGCACTCACTCTCAAAACCTTCAACTTAACTTAACTCAACTGAACTGCCTCAACTGATTAGGCTCCACCCTTTTTATATCATACCATTCCCCGCCCTCCTGCTGGGATTGGCTGATGATTTGTATATTCATTACTCCTGTTTCCAGGGTTTTGTCACAAGTACAACATCTAACCCGGTCTAGACTCCGGTTGCTCTAACCTCCCCTTGAGTATTTCAAGGCCATACCCTCTTGGTTTCCTTGTGTGGTTGAGTTTGGTCCAGTATCTCCAGCTGAGGCCTCTTGGGCACTGGCCATTGTAGGCTGGTGGCATCCCCCTTTGACTCTTGCACATCCTGGCTTATTAAATCTGCCAGAGGGAGCATGCCAGAGTGGGCTTCTGTTATCTCCACTGCATCCTTCAGGGAAGGGATTTTTCCCTGTCACCTGAAGGAGACAGTGGTGAAGCCCACTTTAAAGAAAACTGGCTTGGCATCAGATGATCTGTCCAATTATCATCCACTTGGCAATGTTCCTTTCTTGGGTAAGGTTATCAAGAGGGTTGCCGCTGTACACCTCCAGACTTTCCTGGAGGAGGATCGTGTCCTGGATCCATTCCAGTCCAGGTTCAGGCCATAGAATCATAGAATCATAGAATCATAGAGTTGGAAGAGACCTCAAGGACCATCCAGTCCAACCCCCTGCCATGCAGGAACCCCCATCACAATATTTCCGACAGATGGCCATCCAGCCTCTGCTTAAAAACCTCCAAAGAAGGAGACTCAATCACCCTCCGCGGGAGCATATTCCACTGCTGAATAGCCATGTCGAGGGACTGAGACCGGCCTGGTCGTGCTGCAAGATGACCTCCTTAGGGGGCCTGACAGGAGTTGCTCTACCTTGTTGGTCCTCCTGGATTTGTCAGTGGCCTTTGATACCGTTGACCACGGTATCTTGCTGGGTCGGCTTTCTGAGGTGGGGATTGGAGGTACAGCTATTGGCTGGCTCTGGTCCTTCCTTGGTGGCCATCCACAGCGTGTTAAGCTGGGGGAAGAGTTGTCAGCTCCTTGGACACTCTCTTGTGGGGTGCCCCAGAGATTGGCAATCTTCCCCATGCTGTTCAGCATCTATATGAGACCACTGGCTGAGGTCATTAGGGGATTTAGAGTTTGCTGTCTTCAGTATGCTGATGACATGCAGCTCTATCTCTCCTTTACCTCCTGTGCAGACCCTCGACTTCTGCCTGGATGCGGTCATGGAATGGACCAGGGCTAACAGGATCAGACTCAACCCAGAGGAGACTGAGGTTCTGTTCTTCAGTGTGTCCTCTACTGTGTACAGTGCTCCTCTCCCCAATCTGGAGGGTATTGCCCTTCAGCTGGTGGATAGAGTGAGGAATCTGGGCACGATCTTGGATCTGGCCTTATGCCTGTGAGCCCAGTGATGGCCATCTCCAAGGCCACTTTTTTCCATCTTCGGAAGAACACCCAGATCTGCCAGTACCTGGACGAGGCCTCCCTGACAGCAGTTGTGCAGGCGCTTGTGATCTCGAGGATTGATTATTGCAATGCTCTCTATGTGGGGTTGCCCTTGACCCTTATTAGAATATTATAGCAGGTACAAGATGCAGTGGCCAAACCAACTGGTGGTTGCTGGGAGCTCGCTCCACTGCGTAGCACCCAGGATTCGAACCACTGAGCTGCCAACTTTGTAGCCAACAGTTTCAGCGCTCTAGCCCACTGAGACACCATGCCCAAAAATGGCTTACATAGTTACTCCCTAATGCACAATATAGACATTATTTTTCTCTCTGTTTAGCTTTGTTTATTAGAGGTTTAATGTTGATTATTTGTTGTAGATTTTATTTTACAATGTTTAAATAAAATTTTAAAAAGGATTCTCTTTTCTATTCCCTATTCTCCCAACTAGCACACATGTTTTTATATGAGTGTATGCAGTGTGTGTATGATCTGAGCATTTTTTGAGTCTTAAGCAAAAACAAGGCACTCTCCCACCCCTCCTCTTTATCCTCCCCCTCCCCCTCCCCCTCTCATCTTAAGTTTTTGACAGGTGATACAGTGCTGACTTGAAGTGTCAAACTGTCACCTTCCTGCACCAAGAAGGTGCAAAGTAGGATGTCATACGCCACCATCCTGGAGCCCAACAGGGTAAGTTTTCAACACACAGCCAACACTTAGAAGGCAATTCTTCACCTTGACATCCCTGGCAGAAGACTGGTAGGCAGTGAGTGGTTGGGGAGGGCATGATCATAAGACATGGCCACTGGGCCCCATAGAACCAACTGGTGAGAAGGAGAGAGGAAAATCTCCATGACTTCTGCTACTCCAAACAGGAGATATCTACAGTGGTGCAGAAACAGTTGGGTTTAATACAATACTTCCTTTCTTTTTCTTTTTCTATTTCTTTTAAGATGTAAAAAGGAATGGAAAGGCCACGGGTCCGCTTGTGGTCAGATAATTTCTGACTCATCTGTACTAGTTTCTTTAAATGTATAATAACTCTGTTTGACAAGTATACTGTTTAGTTGCTAGGTGGATAGTTATACAAAGGGAAATGCATCATACACTATTTCTAGAGAGAACAAGCCTTTACTTTGGTTTTAATTAGCTGTCAGCAACATGAACTTGGGGACTGAAACTTTATATTATTTGATTAAAGAGTCTTCCATCCTAGGAGAGTGTTAGTGTGGAGATGGAAAGTCTCCCAAGGAGGATATCATTTCAGTTTTATGGAGTCAAATATGACAGCTCCTCAGCTAACGAAGGAGAGGTTTAGATTATTGTCACATAAAATACTTGTCTGACAATGGAGTAGTGTGTGAGAGAATGTTACCCATGCCAGAAGTCTCTTATCAAGATGCAGGCCAAATTCAGACTAGCTTAGTTTAACAGATTAATTTATACCATGTATTTTTCAGTGGGTAAACAGGAATTAAGAGACATTGTAAACTGGTACTTGAAAACATTATCTCGACAAGTTAAGCAAACCAGAGTGATTGGTTCTGAATTAAAGCCTCAGATAAATATCAATTGTGAAATATTTCTAAAGGTAAAAAAAAAAAAAAGAATAGCAAGTGCTGATATTGGGGCCTCTTATATTAAATTTTGCACTCTACTTGCCTGCTAAGTACTGTGATAGATATTGTTATGATCATATACACTTTTTAAATTTTATTTTCTCTTTCGCAACTCCTCAACCCCCACAACGTCTTCTCTGCATAGACAGAAAGGTGGAAATAGAACATTTAACTTAGGAATGTCCTGTGACCTGATCATTTAACAGCCTGCCACGCAGAGCGAGACCCTTCGTGTCACTCTGAATCAGCTGCTTATATATGATTTTCAGAAATTATGCAAAAGGCCTTGGCAACTCTGCCCTAGGCTAGGCTGAAACCCTGATGATTCTGGACACAGTGATGTTGTCATTTTGTGCTGACAGATGAGCTGGCGATCATAGGCTCTGCCCCCCCCCCCTCACTTTCAAGAACGAAACACTTGCCAAGTGTTGAGCTGGTTCTGAAACCCACATAGCCAATGAATTCCTCATGCAAAGGTTCTGTTTTCCTGCTGCCTAACGTCACTTCCCAAAAAGGTCCTCTCCTCTCCTCACCCCCCCACAACACCCTTCCCTCTTTCTCCTCCTTTCTTGAGCCTGTTCTGCAGCCTTATTGCTTGTTTTTGCTCAAGCCATTCCCTCCAGGACTTAATGTAGTCCCTCCCACCAGCAGCTGGATTTTTAGGGCCTGGGCAGCTGCCTGTTGCCTAGCAATAAGCAGTGTTGCTTCCCCCTTCTCTGGCCTTCCTCTGCGTTCCTGCCTTGCAGCTGAGCTCCCAGCCAGCCGTGACTTCTCTCGGCAATATCTTTTTTAGTCTGAGCAAGTCAAGGCCAAAAGAGCCCTCCCTGAACTGCTTGCATTTAGCTACCCCTTTCCTCTCGAGCTGGGTCTCCCAATTCGGGGCCCATTCCCAGCCTATGGCCTCATCTCATTCCACCCTTCTTCTAGGGAATTCAGCTGCCTTTGCCTCTGCCCTCAGAACTCTCATCAACAACCCAGAGTTCAGGTGAGCCAGCTGGGACGGCCAGTTACGAAAGCCCGGGGATTATTGTGGCAAGGGAGCAAAGGCCGCCTCAGATCTTTTTAAGGAGAAAGGTGGGGTAAAATATTTTAAATAAAATAAACAAGGTCTCAATTGAATCAACATAGGGAAAGATCTGGAGGAAAATTCGGAATAGATGTGTCAGCTTCCTTTTGGAGCTAAGATAATTCTGAAGTAACAAGGAATTATCCATCCCACATCCCAGTGGCTGCCGTGAATAAGAAGAGACATAAGCTGCACAGCGCGAGGATGTACCTAATATAGATTATTTCTTGACACTGAAATCGCTGCTTTGTACCCTCTTTAACAAATGTGACTTCAGTCTGTCAGGACTATTTATGGGTTTGTGAAACCATATAGAAATGCATGTGTCTGTTGATTGCTAATAATACATAGTTTGGTCGCCTCTTTAAGCCCCTGTTCTGGAGGTCAAGTGAGGAAGAAACAGTTATCTGTAAAAGTTAGCAAAGAATTAGTTCCCATCCTTACCCCTGTGGTGTTATTTATTTTGTGAATGGTTTTTCTAATCTAAGAGGCTGGAGATCCTCTTACTAAAAACACAGCTCCAGTTTAAAGTGATTAGTAACTTTCACTGGTTGTCAAATCAGGCTCCTCTCAATATGTCATGGTGCCTTTTCCACTTCTTCAACACTGACTATGATTAACAGTGTCAACCAATGGATCCTCAGACTTTCTTCCCCTTTTTAGCAGTTCAGTAGAAGGGTGGAGCTCCAGCCTATCTCAGAACAGTGAAGTTCTGATCTTTCACTGGTGGACAAGTAAAAGCTTAGAGGTCAGGCTGTGGGTTTCGTCTCAGTATTCCAGAGAACTACCACTATTTTTGGTTCAGAACCAATTGATCATCAGATACACTTTAAAAAGTGAAACAGATTTTAGGTGGCGATTCCCCCTTTGCTTTTATTGTTAGTGTCTTTTCTTTTTCTTCTGAATAAATTCCTTGCTGCAATAGTGATACAGATAAACTGCTTTTATTGTTGGTGTTTGCTCTTCACTTGTATAGATACTTATTTTGTAATGCTTTACAATGTTGCATAATCTAATGCACAAATGTAACAATGAGTGATTGCATGACTAACAAACAATGCCTAACTCCTTTGCCCAGGCAAATTGGCACAGAACAAAAGGCATACATCTCTGGGCTGATCTTTTAGGATTACACAGTAGTAGGAACTCACTGAACATGGGGGATCAGGCCCCTGTGCCATTGTTAGATTTGATAGCTTTCAGATCCTTTTCAGCACTACCTTTCTATAGGTCTGACTGAATCACACATGTCCAATTTCACTGCCATTATGATGTACTAGTCTCTTGTGACTCCCCACCCCCCGAAAACTCCCTTCTTTAAGGATAAGTGATGGGTAGCAGTCTACTTACATGCTCCTTCCCATCTTGGAAATTTGGAAGGTGGGTTGTATGCAGATTCTGTTTTGCTGACTGAAGTGCTGCTGATGAGCTATTTGTTCAGCTATGCAAAGAGACTATTGAAATCCTCACTTATAACTCTTATAAAGTCCTAATTTTATGCATGCTGTTGCTGATTTATTCTCTAACATAATGATGCAGATTGCAGATGTCTTTGCCAAAGAGAATACAGTACTTCATTTTCTTAATGGTCAAATAGCAATAAGTTGTTGTTGAGAAAATGAGATTTTTCTCTCTCTCCAAGCAACCACATCAGTTTTGAATGGAAGCAGTGCATGTGGGGGGGGGGTTCTTGACAGGCACAGACATGCTGGATTACATCTATGAGTTCATCATTG
>JAHTLZ010000129.1:49402201-49424520 GCA_023846285.1 Phrynocephalus versicolor
AGAACGGCAATTAAGACTGCAGGCGAAGAATTTATTGCTGTTGACGTTTCTCCGCCGATGAATCGAAACTCCTTTTTTAATGCTTAGAACACGGGCAGCGGGGATATGGGTTCACTGCCAAAAATACAAACTGCCCCATCCTCCCTGCAGACGAAGAATTAATAGCATTGGCCATAGGAAAACCATTGCTGGATCTCCCCCCATTCTTTAGGGCAAAATAATATTTAAAAACACTATTGTAGTTGTAGAACTCAAAGGTTATACCAATGTCCTGGTTCGGTACAGCTAATCATTTTTTATGCGGACATTTTGAAACCGCTGTATCGAAAAGCTGATATGAGTATGCTTCCCTTTCAGCAGATCAGGAATATTCCATAGTGCTGATTATAACAGCAGCTACTGATAAAACTTTTCAAACAAACAGTCCATGTGCTTATCGATTCATGAATGTTGTAACTTTATTGTGATAACCATTTAATGCAATAATACAAAATATAACTGTAACAACGAACTATAACAACAAATAAACATCCCCAATAGTGATCAACATTAGAAGTGGTACATTCCAAGATTGTTCGTTATGGTCAGTCCTGAGCCATGAACTTTTCACCTTTCTCTGGCCATCAGGCTCCGAACAAAAGAGCCTCGCTATCTGCAGGCAGGTGCTGGCCTTCTTGGAGCCTGCCAATTACAAACTCCACCCATTTTCCTCCAGGAACAATGGCCAACTCTTAGCACTAGCTAGAAAATGTTTCCATTCCTGACCTTCAACCAACGTTGCTGGGTTGAACTGATCAATTTGTAGGTGTTTTGCATGAGCTCTGCAAAATAGCACAGTTAACTGTTCCTGCTAAATAAAAGTATTCTTTAACAAAAGCATTGTAAAATCTACTAATATTCCTTGCAATAGGACAAATGCATCTTTTTAAATCACAACCCCAGGTACATTATTGCAGTAATTTAAGTTACCAATGTAAAGGGCCAGATAAACATACTGCTAGGCACCTGGCAAGTGAACTCTACGGTGACCCTTAATCCTATTGGTTAAAATTAGTTTCATTTTCCAGAGAAATGTGCAGGATCCCTAGGACAAACCTTATAAGAACCCCTCAACTTTTCCCAGCCACTCGTGGAGAGTTAGGAGTTACTTAGAGAGCAGTTGTGCAGGGAAAAAATTATTTTTCTTGTCAGAAGATAACCAGGGCTTTTCTGTGGAGATGGAGGGAGGGAGGGGCCGGTTCTGGACGGAGGCGGAGGTGTCCAGTCTGCTGGATTTCTTTATTGACAATGAAATGGGCCCAGTTCTGTTTCATCTCCACCAAAGAGGAAACCAGCAGGCTTTCAGACAGGCTGCTAGAGAACTGGCAAGGCTAAACTATGCCCGGAATGCCAACCAAATTAGATCTAAATTTAAAACTATTAGACAAAATTTCAATAGGGCATTGTTTTATTTTGGAGAGAATGCAGCAGAGGAACAGCAAACAGCTTTTTGGCCTCAATTATTGGAATTGTGGAATCAAGCTGGAAGGCCTGACCCTCAACATCTTTTTCCTTTGGGTAAGTTATACAAACTTTCTTTTAAAAACGTTACTACTTTTGAATTACGTATGACATGTTTAAATATCTAAAAGTGTAATCTGAGAAGTATTAAGGGCCAATATAATTTGGTTTAAAGTCTAGATTTGATGTAATTATGCTGAAACTCTAGATCAGCAAACGGCAAAGCAGGCTAAAATATTAAAAGATGGTCTGCTCCCAATAAATAGCTGAAGTGACATTTAAAAACATTCCCTTTAAAACTGTTACCCTCTAGTAAATATCCTGGATAAAAAGGAGAAACAACAAAGCTTTAGAACAGATATATAGAAATAAAACTTCTGACAAGGACATCTTAGAGTTGCAGTGAACAATAGAAATATAAAACTATTTCCCACTTATGTCTCAATAGGAGCTGGACCAGGAAGGAGGCATGGCAACAGGGGTGGTGCTCTAAGGCCTCCAAGGCACCCAAACAGAAGGGAAGATTTGGAGCAGCAGGCCAATGACACAGATGAGGACGAGGAACAGGCAATGGCCCTTGATTTCCAACCACCAGTGGTCCATGAGGGTCAAGGGGAAGCAAATCAAGGTGCAGGTCACGAAGAACAGGGATTGGCGAATGTTCCAGGCAACGTTCAGGAACAGCAGGTTGAGAATGAAGGTGTGTAAAAGTCATTTGTGGGCCTCACTAAGGTGTGTACACATAATAGACCGTTAATTTACAAAAGATAAATATCTTTTTCTTCTTTTCAGAACTACAAGAGGATCAACCGCTGGACATTATGCAGCAACCAGTGACCCGCGCAGAACATCAGAACTGGGTTGCTGCTCTTCAAGAGGCAATAGAGAGGATAGCTGCTCTTGAAGAAATCGTGCTTGCAGGAAACAGAGGAGCACCTCCAGCCAGGAGAAGACGCCGAAGGCGATGAAGCCTTTTTTTGGGGTTATTGGACAATTTAGGGGATGTACACTGGTTCTCCTGTGCCAAAATATTCCATTGACTCACGTGTTAAAGGACTGATGTTGTACCCAGCAACGTTCCCTGGGGTTATCCTTTTGTGCCTTAATGTTACTGTGTTAGCAATATTTACAAGTTTTATTTATAAATAATCTCCTAAGAAAATATAACGGCTGAATACTTTTAGTTTTCTGGTGTTCTACTTTGTGCACTTTGAGCAATTTTAAGACATGATACGGTACTAATTGAAGCAATTAACATGCTGTTCTAGTTGTATTGTTTAAAAAAGGTTTCTGTATGTATGAGGCCGAAGAATATGAAGCCTCACACGTAATTCCTTTAACCTGGACACAGAAAACCACTGAAAATCCTAGTCTCTTAGGTTATAGTTGGAATGAATATATTAATCTGTTGAGCAATCTGATTAGCAATGTACATTATTTCTTCTAATAGCCACTGCCTAAAAAGTACTTTACAGCTTTTATGTGCTGTGAAAGTATTAGTCTTGTTGTCTTGTAAAAGACCACAGGCCAGTGTTACCTGCACAGGAGAGCAGCATTCATTGTTAGAAGTAGTAGAGGGCAGCTCCTCCTCTCATAAATCTTACTTTATAGTACTCAAAATAACATAAAAGTGCACAAACCTATACTTTGCCTATTCAGTTGATAGAAATAAAACAGTTTTTTAAAAAAATCATCAAAGTTTCTGTTTCTTATGTACTCTGGGTTAGTTCATTATGGATAAGTTGAGGAGGAGAATACACAGTGAATTTAAATTTCCTTGAAAATCATGCCTTACAGAGGTGGATTAGTGTTTTCCTGCAGTTATTGCTTTTAATTGTAACTAAATTTGCTTCAAAAGTGAAGCAGTTCAGCAATTTTCCAATTAAAAATCATGGCCTGGGTGTTCTGTCCCTACTCCCAACCTTGGCATGTTCACATATTTACTCAAAATAGAATAAGTAAGCAACTAGGGTGAAAATATTTTCTTCTTGATCCGTCTTCTTTTTGGTGTGGTTAATTTTCTGGGCACAATGTTTTCACTACCACTTTCCTGCTTTACAATCAAATACGGTGACACAGGGAAATGTGGTTCTACTGCTCCCTGTTTCTGAGTACTAGTCATTGGTCTTTTCTTGTGGTCCTGCATAATTTTTTCCCCTGGTTTGCTTCCCTGAACTGTTGCTCCCTTTTTTGGTTTACCAAAAGAAATAAGGGAACCTGAAGACGTACAGGGCAGGAGTGATACTGAGCATTCAGTATCACTCTCCTGCTCAGAGGCAGTTTCTGAGCCACTGGTCCCCGTTGTATCACAATCAGAATCACTGTTCTGTACATGATCAGTGTTTGGGGAACCATTAGAGAGCAGGATTTCAGTCCGGTTCTTAGTGTGTTGTTCATTATGGTTTTTTTCTCCTTCCATGTTAACCTTTTTTTTTGCCCCTTGATTGGTTAAAAATTGGGTTAGTTTAGCAAGTGAATCTGAAGCCACCCTTAGATTGTCAATAACCTGTTTCTGGAACATCATATCCTGGTGGTTCCAAGAATTTAGTGTAGATTCTTTTCTATCATCCGAAGCCTTAACCCAGTCCACAAAACCAGTAAGTGTGTTGTCCAGGCGTGCTGCTGCTGTAGATCTCTGCTTCCTTTTCCTTAGTAATGCAAGTCTGGTTGCAGGATCAAGCGTGGCTTCATAGTTTGTTGTTCCCGCAGAGTCTGTAGTTAATAAGGATAATTTAACATTAATTGTTATGATACCATGAGAAATCAGGCTCCAAAACATATATTCTAGCTAGATAAATTATAGGAACTGGAATACATTAAGAATGTAAATTAACTTGAAGTACATGACTCCAGGAAGTGGCAGAACACCTGGATGAAGGGATTATCCCCACGGTAAACTATGAGGAGATCCAAGTGTTCCTGGTTCCAGAGTGATCTGGTTTTCAAGGAATGGAGAGGAACATCCATGCACCAGTCAGAAGATCTTTTTTTTTTTTTTTTTGTTAGGTGGGAGCCAGGGCCAGTCCCTCTGTACCTTCAGCCTGTGCTCCCCCCCCCCAAGACCTCAAAGCTAGTTCACAAAACAGCCTGACCCACAAGGGTTACTTGGAACGCTTGATGCCCTCACTGTTTCTCTCCAGGTGTGAGCAGCTGCCAAGAGGTCCAGGATGTATCTTTGGTCTCTTGTAGCCACCCTCACTCAGTGGGACTCAAGATGGGCCGTGCATGTCCTGCAAAGGCAGACACGCAGCAGAGGGGGAGGCTGCACAAAGTGGGTCTACCTGAAAAGCCCCCTTAAGGAAGAGAATCCATTATCAAATCTGTATATTGAAAATTTAAAAAAAAATATTTAACATTAGAGATGTTAATAATTCAAGAATTTAAAGTATTTTAATGTAATATTAGTATTTACAGAGTAAACCGCACGGCAGCTTGCTCAATTATTCAAATTAAGTTAGTTTTAATAGCTCAGTGTTTTATTACTCACCTAATCGTTTAGGTGTGCATAATCACTCAGTGATAGTAGTCCGGTTAATAAAGGTAATTATTTCTATAAAGGTTTAAAATCTCTAGATCGGAAATGAACATACCTTTTTTACCAAGCCGTTCAGGTAATATTGTTTGGGGACTCTGGGAAGAAGAACAGCCAGATGTGGATGGTTCACAACCGTCTGTTGATTGGTATTCTGAAATTAAAATAATTTATTTAAAAGGCAGTAATTTACATTGTTTATGTTTAAAATACATTACCATGGTCTGTAAGGATATGATTTACATGACATTCCTAATAATCCGACTAGTAGACGTTTTGATAAAATGGCCAGCCCTGCTAGCATAACTTTAAAAGTGTTCCTCACCCATTGCTGAAGCTTCCGAAGCCACGTAGCTTTGGTTCATGCCTTCACTCTCATCGAAGAGGGACTGTGATCCGCCATTATCGCTAACTCCAGGCATTGCCTCCGTGGTTGCTGCATGTGAGAAGAGGAATATAAGTTGCTGTACTTCCCTCGCGTTGCTACACACCATAATGCAACGCACAGGAAGCAGTCTGTTAGTTTCCGGAGCACATAATTGTTAAGGTAACATGATTGGGTACTTCTGAGGCATGTCCCGCCCCCACTTATTTTTTGCCCGAATCAAGGAAATTTTAGATCAGGTATACTTCAAAATGGATTCATAATCTTACAACAAAGCAAACTTCATTTATAATAAAGATAAATATGTCTACTTTACTTCCTGCTTTTATCTCGGTCGTTTTTCGATGCATCGAATATCTCTGGGATGTGGAGATACAATGTATCATAAGTAAATTACAATTCGGATACTTTTAATTACATATGTAATCTCTTTAATAATAAAGAAATACCGATACATCGATGCACTTTTCCAATGTTTGTAAATCAAAATCCGAAATAAATTTATGAGAGGGAAGTTAAACGCATCCGTCCATAAATCTGAAAGATTTACAAGTCATCCCGTTCCCTCGTTGCTTCGGTTTATTGAAGGACACAACGAGTTCTGAAAACAAATGTCTGTACTAAGGTGTAGCATTACAATTCGGATACTTTAAATTACATATGTAATCTCCGTAATAATAAAGAAATACCGGTACATCGATGCAGTTTTTCAATGTTTGTTTATCCAACAACGAAATCAATATATAATAGGGAAATTAAAGTCATCCCTCAATATATTCGAAAGATTTACAAGTATTCCCGTTCCCTCGGTGTTTCGTTTTATCGAAACACTCAACGTGTTCTGAAACCAAGTAACTGTACTTGGGTATATTAATAGAGTTACTATTAGTAACATAATATTTCTCTGTGAAATACAGGGAACGTGACGTATTTTTCGGTATATATAAAATGGAACTTAGTCAATACTTACCAGTGCTCCCGCTGGACTCGCTCTCGGTTGTCCGCAATGGGTGAATTGAGGTGTCTGTTCGAAAAATGTTTGCCATTTCTTCGTACCAAATAAATTTTGCACGCCCAGCTCCAGAAGTACTGTTTTGAAGTACAGCCTGTTTGTACAGTTTTCGAAGCGATTTGCATTTAGTTCTACATTCCGTTCCAGATCTAAAAAATCCAATCTTTCGCAATTCTTTTGAAATCACCTCATAGATTTCAATATTCCTTTTGAGGGAAGACAAAGCATATTTTATCTCCGCCTCACCCCAAACCTTAATTAAGGCTGCAGTCTCCTCGTTTCCCCAAATAACCCCTCTCTTAATTTTGGAATGAACAGAACTGGCTGTGCAATTCTCTGAGTTGTCCTCAGAATCCATCCCTATAGCTGCCTTGTTAAATTATTTTTCTAGGGAAATCCTTCTGTTTGAAAGGACACCAGCAACTGCACTCAGTTGCCTGAGTGCTAACTTCCTTCCCTTGCTCCTTTTGGCTCCCTTTATTAGCATTTCAACAGAAAGGTGATCTCAATTTGGGAAGGGGGATGGGTGATTGATTACAAAGGGCCCCCCTGTCCTGTGTCTCAGCTGGCTAGGATGTGGTGCCGAAATGTTTCATTAACTTTCGTTTTGCCTATGCAAAGTACTGCTGACTCAATGGAAGTAAGTTTGTTATTTGCTGGTTTACTTGCCATAGCACAGCAAGAAAAGTTTCACATCTTTCCAGTCTTGGTATCATGTTGGTCTAGGAATGAGTACCGAAATAATGTATTAATGCAAAGTATGCTATTGACACTGTGTTCTGTTAACCCAAAGCAATTAATAGTATTGTGCGGTAAGTGTAAAGAAAAATACACTGTAAAACCAAGGAATTCATTGTAATGCATTATAAACTGATTTATTCCTCAGAAGCTAACAGCAATGGATAAAAAATATGCGATTAGTTTCCCAAGCTGGCTAAAGGCAACACAAACAGTTTATTTTTGGCTTTCCTTCAGAGCCATTAGGCCATAAAATGCTTGCAGTGGGAACTGTAATGTGATACTTCCTTCTTAAGTTTACTCTGGCAGCCGTACTCTGCATATGAAGAGGGAGGTGTTACAAGAATAAAACATCGGAATGTTTTCTTATAAGGGGGGCCTCTCTGAAAGGCATGTTTTCTAAAGTGACATACAACAGGGCAGATGAACCCTTAGTCAAGGCATTATTTGTTTTTCGATGTTATGCGTTCAGAAACTGCTATCAATTTGGTCCAGTGCCTTGGTTTTTTTGCTAGGTTTATTACTGATTATTGTGTAACCTTGAAGCAAATACCCCTGTCAGGCATTCTTTTTGCATAGCCGGTGTAGTAGTTTGCCAAACCTACTGGTGTTTCGCACTTAAGTTAAAGGAAAGTACTGCAAACCAAATAGAAACATTTATTAACGGAAGGAATTTTACAGGAGTAACCAATAATGTAAAGCCTCACAATTCTACTGCAAATGAAAGTGTAACATAAAATAGTGAGGTAGAGTACATGAACTTATTATTTTGCGCCCATGTCACTTCACATGGGTAAACAGGTACTCCGCAATAGCATTACGAACCGCCTCAGCCTCTGCACGTGCAGTTCCAGATCTGTGGTAGTCATTTATTTCACACTCCTCCTGTGGTTCAGGTGGGGGTATGGAATGTTGTTCATCATCAAGTATGTCATGGTTTTCTCGTTCACATATATTGTGTAGAATCACAGCAGAGGCAATAATTGAATTAACGTTCTCTATGTGAGCCTCAATCCTAACAGACAGACGTCTGAATCTGGCCTTCAAGCGCCCAAATGCTCTCTCCACGACGCATCTTGAGCGATTAAAAACCTTATTGAAGTGGCGCTCCCTGTCATTTCTAGTAACAGCAAAGGGCTTCATTAGCCACTTACACAATGGATAGGCACCATCCCCTAATATAATGGGAGGTATTGACACCCCTGCATAGTGGAACATAGGACTGCCAGGTATTAGGGTTCCTTCCTCCATCCTACTAAAAAGCATAGATGATCTGAACACATGGGCATCATGATTAACACCTGAATGACCAGTCAACATAGAGAAAAAAATTCCCTCTCCGTCGCAAGCAGCCTGAAGCAATACAGAATGAAATGATTTCCTGTTAAAGTAAGCAGGCCCCTGCAATTTCGGGGGGCTTATCGGAATGTGCGTTCCGTCGATACAACCTATAGCATGTGGGAACCCGAAGATTTTCATAGATGATGTCATCTGTAGAAACAGAGAAAAAAAATTAAGAATCATTAATTTCCTAAACCGTAAAGGCGCTGGTTCAGAACACAAGTAAAGACTGGGATGACCGAAAGCAGGTTACCTTATTGAAGTCAGGCAGGCGGACCTCTTCCTTAAGAAGAACGTGTTCCATTGCAAGGCAAACCTCGATTGCAATGCTTGCAACAGTTGAGCTTCCTTTCTGGAATACTAGAGCGATGGTTCTGTAGCAAGAACGGCTTGCCAAAAAATACACGCCGATTGCCACTCTCTCTTCCACTGGGACAGCTGAGCGCATAACTGTGTCCCTGCGCATCAGAAACGGACGCAGCTTGTCTGCCACCCAAAAAAGTGTTCTTCTAGTCATACGGAAGTTTTGTAACCACTGGCGATCGTCCCAAAGCTGAAGCACCGTGTCGTGAAACCACTGAGAACGTCCTGGGTAACACCAGAAAAGCTTCTCTCGAGGCGAGCTTCTCATCCAAGCCGAAGTAACCCATATCAAAGCGTTGCATGCCCTCAACGCCTCGCCAAATAGCACTCTGCGTCGAAAAACGCGTCTTCCCTTTCTCAGAAGTAACAAAGCTACAGTGCTCAACAAAGAGTTGACATTGTGCAACACAGCAATAATGTATGGAGTATACCTATGGAGTTTCTGCAGGCGGGCAGAAGAACGCGATGGAGGCATGGTACCGGGAGAATGGCAGAAAGAAGGCGGAAGAGGCTTGGTGTCTACTCTAGGGAGTAAGGAGGGGGTTACTCCAGTGTCCTGGAGGACCTTTGAACGAAGAAGTACAATCGTTGTGCGATAGCCCACCTAGTGACCATGATGGGGAACAGCAGTTGTAGGAGCCCCCCCAATGGAAATTATAATATAAGTAATAATTATGAAGCAAAGAGTCACACATTTACAGCGCTTCGCCGTAACTGACAGCCAAGCATCGATGCATCGATACACCGTTTCCTTTTTTTTTTAAAAAAGCGGAGATCGCGGGAAACGGGCAAAGAACATGAGTGGTTGGATGCGAATGGAGCTCGTGAGGTCATTCTAGATTCGAACGGAAAAGCTGCCCGCGTGAGTACATAGGAAAGGGGGTGGGGGCGAAGGGAGACCACGTGATCGCCTTCGAATTCAGATCGAAGGCAATGACGCTCCGAAGCGAGGAGCCTCGTGAAGTAACGGCCAAAGAAAGGAAAGATGAGGGCAAGGGAATGAGAGGTTATATGTGGTGAACCCTGAGGGCAATAATAAGATCCTCATTGTCTCTCTTTCCACAGTGATGTGAAGTTTTTGGTTGGCAAAGAGCAACAGGAAGTCTTTGCTCACCGTTGTCTCTTATCCTCCCGCTGCCCAGCCTTTCATGCCATGCTGAGCCAGGCCCAGGAGATACAAACGCCACTGATCCTGAACCACGTGCAGCCAGAGGTGTTCCTTGCCATCATTGAGTACCTGTATACAAACAGCATCACTCTTACCAACCTCATTGTAAGTATGACTCCTCATAGTAAGGGCTGGGCTTTCAGCAAAGTGGCAAGATGGCAATGAAGGACAAATAAGTAAACGGATGCTTATGAAAATGAAACAATTACAGAACCATTCAAACACAGGTTTCCAAGTAAATTCAAAAGGCTTACCGCTCTCAGTAAAATATGATTTTTTTAGTGCAGACAAGGCACAGTTGAAGATTTGTCAGTTATATGCTGTGTTCTTGTGTGTGTGTGTGTGTGTGTGTGTGTGTGTGTGGAGAGAGAGAGAGAAAGAGAGAGAGAGAGAGTTTGGTGGATCTTTGCATTTAATGTTTTCTTTTGTGAATCACTAAAGAAATATGGTGTTTGGTGGTGGTTGTTGCTGCTTCTGCTAGGCTCATGACTCAGAAATCCAATCATCATCATTATCATCATCTTATTATTACAAACTCTGGTGGCAATTTTGAAATAGCAGTTTAGCAAAATTCATACAGAAATGCTGATTAGAATTTGGAAAAAATAAGAAAAAATAAGAAGCTTGCCATAGCAACTATGCGTTCAGAAGTAACTAAATATGCATAGTGAATGCATGGGTAGTCACAAAGCTATTCTAAGCTGTAAAAAACAAAGGTCAGTAGCTTATAGCTTGAGTGGCATAATGTAGCTCCTGCTTGGATGAATATACAAAGCTTGTTCCAGGAACAGAGTAGTGATATTTGTAAACTGACCAGCGCTGGTGTCTTGTACTCACTTCAACCCCTCCTCTACCCAGCCTTACACGATTCCTAACAATGAAAGCCTATCTTCTCCACAGTCAGCCTCCACCTTTCATCTACAAATAGAGAGGGGGGTGGGGAAAAGAAGGGTTCAGAGGGTGTTTGTGACTTCAGCAGTCCTTGTCACCCGCTTCCAGATAATGAGATGGTTGGTTAGCTTTTGGCTACAATGCAGAAATGACTGACATAGACATGATTCGGGGAGAAGGCAGTGGAATTACTTACAATTCAGTGGTTTCAGAGATCATGCTCAGCATATTAGACTTTAAAATTTCCCTCCCCTGTTTAAAAAAAAAACATGGGGAAGGAAAATGAAATTTGTGTGTCAGTCAACTTCAGATCTGTGGCAGATTTGTTTCCAACTGTCTGTTCTCTGCTTCATGTTATAATTTAGATGAGTGTTTAGGATAAGTTTTCTCTTGTTTGCTTATTACCCAGTAGGACTGCAGAAATACAGGCAGTTGGAACTTCCTCATGCCACATTTACACGGAAGGCAAGGGGCAAGCTGCGTCTTCCAGCTGCTGATTTAAAGACCTCTTTTTAAAGAAGAAAAGTCCTATTTGAATGGAGTTACTTATAATTTGTGTCATTCTTTCTGAGCTGTTAATTAATTAATTAAACATCTCTAAGTGCCAACTTTCTCCTAAAAAGGATTCAAGGGCAGCTCACAGTAGTAAAAGAAACAACAACATTAAATGCTAGAATAACACATTATTGGAATGTTTTTTAAAAATTAAACAAATATCATATTTTAAAAAAACTTACAAACATAACCGGTATTAAAAATTATACAACAATCTTTAAGGATTTTTTAAAGGGCAACAACCACTCTGGTCATTAACTTGAAAAAGGCACTGGATAAATCTTTAAGTATATAAATATGCCAGGTTTCTCAAATGTTTTGTCTGGGGGGAGGAGGAGTATTGTGAATTTCTACAGCTATATTCATGCTGTTTGGGGATGATGGGAGCTGTAGTTTGACTTATCTGGAGGATACTAGGCCAAGTGTTCTACATATTAATATTGATGGTGAGCTATATACTTTATCTTCTCTACTTTTTAACCTTTTACTGTAAATTTACTGAATGGTTTTGTAAGGTGGTTCATAAATACAGTAAATGAATACATATATTGCATCACAGGAAAAAAATCTAGCAAATAAATGCATTTATTGTACCATAGGACAAAAAGAGCCAAGATAAGCCTATGAAATATAGGAAAACATAGTTCTTTGTGAGTCAGTAGATAACTGAGGTTTGTTTGGGCTTTAAATATGTTTGAGCACAATACCACCATTCTGTGACTCAACAGCTCTGATAGATACCATCTCCACAGGACAATATCATTTATTTGCTATTTATTTGTTTAAAGCATTATTAGCACATTGTCTTTCTGCCCATTTAGGTTCCCAAAACAAATTACAATAGAGTGATATAATCAAGAGCCAATTAAAAAGTTTTTAAACAAATTACAGACATACCGAATCAGATTAAAATGATACAAAACAGGTCTTAAACATTTGAAAATAGATATAAAATACTGTCTAATTGCCAGTTTTAAAAACTGCACACACAAAATCCTACACATCAGGGATTCTTGGGATGTGCAATTTTAATGCCCAGGAAGAGCCTCAAGAGAGACGAAGCTAGCGTAATACCTTTCGGAAAGGCATTCCACAAACACAACTTGAATTTTAGTCCTCGACATTGGATTGCTTCCCTTGGTTGTCTTTTATTTTGACGTAGTCTGGGCTGAGTTCACAATAACCAAAAAATGAAAATTCGATTGAAAATGTATGCATTAGAAAAGAGACGAGTTGGGGGGGAGGGGAAGGTCTTTGTTGGGGACTGACAAAGCTACTCGGATAAGTAGTGAAATGTTTCGATCTCACAAGAAAAGAAGTCCAGTTGCCATGACTCAACTTGCCATGACTCAATTTCAGCCACCTGGATGACTGAAAACCTTCATAGACATTTTATTGGGGATACGAATCCCAGAATTCCACTGACTATGCTGGCCTGGTGATTCTGGAAGCTGTAGTTCTTGTCATTTGTCCAAATTCTTGGAAATAATGTGTAGGGTCTATTACAGTGGTGGCAACGTTAGTGGGAGAAGAAGAGGCAGAAATATGTTGTTCTCAATTTTTCACATTGAGCATCATACCAAGAAAGCCAATATTTTCAGCTCATCTGAAAAACTAGCTAAACACATGGAAGCCCAAATGTTTTAAAAAATCATTAGAAATGTTGAGGTACTAGAAAGATTTAAAAATGAATATGGTGCCCTTCAGGCATATGTTAACCTCTGCAGGACAAAGAGTAACAGTTACAAAAGTCTTACCATGATCACACCTGGGTTTGTTTCCTATGTAGGCCCTGGAGGTTTTTACTTCATCTGTGGAGTATGGGCTGGATGACCTGAGAAAGGTAAAGGTGATGTTTTTATGGATTCTGTTGATTCTGTATGGTATACTGTATGTATCTGTAATATATATCTTTATGCCTGTATAACACAAAATGTGTGGTGCAAAGGATGCAGGTGTTTGTTGACCCAAGGTTTGGGATACAGCTAGGTATATCTTGACAACTCTTGAACTGGCCTGCTGTTAATTGAACCCAGACTCCCTGGTGTAGCATCTCATCAGATCCGACTTAAGCATACCTTCCATTGAGAGGTTTTTTCCCCCCTACTGCAAAAACTGAACTTTGCAAGTGTTGCTTGTGGGAGGCTGAATTTGTGCCATCACAGTACCCTCTGTCCCATATAAAAAACCTGACCTTTGTCCTCCCTGCCTGTGAGATTTGGGAAATGGTAAGCAAATTATGGTTTTGTAACTCTGTGATGAGAAGATAGGTACTATGCATTGTTACTAATTAGCTCAAGCAGATTTGACTGAGTAGGAGTGCCTGATGCCAAGTCAAGGCCTGTGTTTACAAGAAGCATTTGCTAAGACTTGCAAATGGTTTCAGATTTTCAGACTATTCTTAGATTGATTTTAAGCATGGCCTTCATTATACATTTACTTTCCACTAAGTGCGCACCACCCACTTACAGAAACTCAAGAGGCATCTGGTTTTGTTGCATTCATAATTAATTTGAATTTTACTGGTAGAAAAAGTCTGCCTTTTCAAACATTTGCTAGTTTTGAATGACTTAAAGGAATTGCTGAGCAAATAGAGATACAACAGCCCAAGGTATAATTGGATAACAATAGCTCTTTACTTTGAAGAACTGCAATCTAGCAGTGTCTTGTAACCTGCAGGTAACTTGGAGGAAATGACTTCTGGGATAGTATTGGTCATAGTTTGTGAATCATTATGCAAGTAAGGGAACCTTAGGAATGGCAGCTTGGACTGACACCGAACAACTATGTTTTAATGATTCCAGTAAAAACTACTTTACTTACTTTGTTCAGACTGATCCACTTCTGATAATTCCTTATTTTTGGATGGCATTTGTGTTCCCAGATAGTTTTCCTCTGTTTTGGAATCCTTAGCTACACACGATCATCTTCCTGTCAAATAGATAATAAGTTATAATCTCCTTATGATGATGTGGATATAATTCTGTGTTTACTCATTGTGCATGTGGTTTCGTTTGTTTTTTTCTTTGCAAATCTTTATGGAATTTTCTGCAAGGATGAGATACACTCTGAAGTGCATTGCATGACAGTGTGGTGACTTTTTTCTGTGCTTAACTGCCTAGTTCTCTGTGGGTGTTTATACACGATCCCTAAACTCCGCCGCAAATGGCTGCAAGCTCCGGAGCTTAAAAATGTCTCCCCACCAGCTCTGGAGTTTGCAGACAATTAAGTGCGACCCCGCCCACCTAAGCGTGACCCAGCGCACTTTTCGTGTACCTGCTTGAAGAGGGTGACAAATTTTGATGCGGAGAGTGCCGGCTCTCCTCGCTTCTTTTTGTTGTTTTTCTTTTGCCTCCCGCCCCTTTAAGAGGAACCAGGAAGTAATCGTGGCTCCCACCAGGGCTCGGAGCAGGCACCGGAGGTAAGGCTTTTTCTTTTGTCCCTTTTAAAGGCTTTTTTCCCCTCCCTCCCCTCACGCAGCCAGCAGCCAGGACGTGCGGAGTGGTGGGGAGGAAGGAAGAGCAACAAACCCTCAAGATCTCTGGTCCGAATTTAAGGGACCAGCGGATCTTAGGGGTTGTGTAAAAAGGCCCTGTGTTTCTTTCAGTTCTTGAGTATGGCAGTGAGATGAACAACCCCCCATTGGCCTGATGCATGTTGGTTCCCTTCATTCTTGTGTTTAGTCTGAGAATTTCAGCAGCTCAGCTAAGGGCAATGACGGAATTTCCCAGATATGCTGGGACCATGACTGTTGTTATTGAACAACTCCATGTTTTGTGGTTGTGTCTTACTGCTTCCTCTCCAGGACTTAGTATGTACTGAAGATTGTTGCCATTTCATTATCAAGGTAGCCATTTATCTCTCAGGATTCATTGATTTGATTCCTTTAAACATAAAAAACTGCCCGGTTGTTATACACACTGGTACAATGGTGCTCTTTTAGAAATCCTGAAACTGGGAAGTCTGATGAGATGTAAAGAACATTGACAGATAGGTTTGTCAGTTTGTAAAACAGCTTGTTTTGTAAAAGAGAAGGCTAGAAGGCATGATATGCTATCACAGTTTGGACTGTGGTTATCACCTGGGGTTTGTATATAGAAAAAAGATGTTATATACTAAAAAGGAGGATGTGGACATCTAAAAATAGATATATAAAGGCTAAAGATAGCAACTTAAACCATTGGGCACATTTCTAGTGCACATGTGGTGCCTCGCTGTGTGTTTTAGTAATTTTGCTCACAGGAAAGGCATATTTTCCCTGACCTGAAGCCACAGGGGATTGGCCAGAACTGATTCTTTTCTTGTCTGTTTTCCCAGAAAGAATACAGTTGTAAAAGCTCATGAAAGGATGAGAGCATACCCGTAAACTGAGAAAGATAGGGGGAGAGGGATCCTGAGTGTTAAATAATGAACGAACCAGGGACATCTTAGGAGCTAGGAACTGTGAGCAGCTGTGGAAGTATGGAAAGAACTAATGTAAGCTAGCCAGGAATGGCACATATTTCTAGCTGCCTTCAGAAGGCTTGAAAGGATGAGTTCATTTTGAATCCAATAACCCACCATCCTTCCTTTGGAATCCAAGAACAGCTCTGATGTGATCATCCTCGGGAGTTTCCCATCTGTTCCCAGGATCTGACAGTGTGGGAGTAGCAGGAAACTCCAGGCTGATAACTGCACATGGACAGTCAAACACAAAACGAGAACAGAAAAGATATTAGTGTACTTTGTGGAGGAAATATGAGTTTTGATTTTTGGGGAATTCTGAGGGTTTCGGTTTTAAAGAGGGTTTTGTTTTTGTTTTTGTTTTTTAGAAAATAAGGTGAAATATACAGGTATGAGAGATTTGGATTGGAGTTTTTGAGCAGGACATAAGATTGTGATGTAAATAATAATAATAAAAAAGAAGAAGTGTGAAAGAAGAGCGAGCCAGTAGAAGAAATCTGTGGTGGGAAGCAAAACTAGAGTGAGCAAATTGTCAAGGACTGAGCGAAAAACAGTGGTTAATAAATGTCTTTCATGATCTGTTGGAGCTCATCCAAGACTTTTGTCTCTAAATGATCCTGGAGATATTCTGCCAGCCAGTGGGCTTTTCGTTTCGGAAGCAGTTAGCTTCCGAAATGAAACACAAGAGCCTAGCGGGTGTTCGGAACCGGAGAAACAAAATCAGCCAATCCCTTACCTTGCTCTGGGGTCGCACGGGGCTAAACTCCAATAAAGAAGAAGCCTCCAATGTCATCTTTCCTTCTCCCTGGTGCTGGCCAATCAGACAGGCGGGACAGGATGATGCATTTCCCTGCACAGCTCCGGATTGGCCAAGACCAGAAAGACGAAAATATGACATCTTTTTATATATAACAGCATGCTGTACTGGTAAAGCAAATCTCTCTCTCTCTCTCTCTCTCTCTCTCTCACACACACACACACACACACACACACACACACACACACACGTAATTTGCTTTATCAGAACAGCATGCTGTTATTTATCAAAGCAACATCTACTGTTTTCATTCCAAAATTCTCAGAACAGCTAACATACGGTTTCCAGGTAATCCAGGCACTGCTCAACTGCTAAAGTGCTGCAACATTATTAGACTGTGTGTTCCCAAAAACACAATTAAATTATGTTATGTTATATGACATTACGTCTGTTCAGGTTAAGGGGAACATAATAGGGTTTTCAAGATATGCGAGATATGTAAAGAATATCTTTGCCAGTGCTGCTCCTAGTGAGTTCCTCTGGCTGAGCAAGGGTTTGAACCCACATTTCCTGACAGCAGCAAAAGGAGGAGGAGGAGGGGGGGGGAGGTAAAATTTTTGTGGCACATCCAAGACTAATTGCTATGCTTTAATGTGAGTTTTCATTGACAAGTCCACTTTTTCAGACATGAGAGTGGACTTGTCCATGAAAGCTCTCATAAAAATGTAGTAGTTAGTATTTAAGGTGCCACAACATTTTTGTCTTCTTTATATTTTTTATTATTATTATTATTATTTTGCCTGACACGTCAGCAGTAAGTGGTGGCAAACTTTTGCACTCCAGATCTTTTGGGCCACAACTCCCATAGCCCTTTGTCATTGGTAATCTTTTTTCACTTTTAGAAAAGATCACAAAATGGCTCTCATCCAGTTGGGTTCTGTGGAAGAAGCAATCCAGGCTCTCATTGAGCTTCATAATCATGATCTTGGAGAAAACCATCACCTCAGAGTTTCCTTCTCCAAATCTACAATCTGACACTTCTGTGACTTTTCCCCCCTTTAAATACTTGAGTCTACCATTACCAGTGAAACATTCTTCAGATATAGACTGGAGTAGCCAAAATCAACGATGCATCTTTAAACAATGAAACTTGAGTGCGTCATGTGTATTTTTATACATGGTAAAAAAATCAAGGGATAGTCTTTCCATATCTTCTTCTGTTCAATTAGTTAATAACCCACCACAAAACTGTTCTTCTGTAATTATTAATAATAACATTTTCAGTATAAGAGTTGTGGTCCAAAACATCTGGAGTGCTGAAGGTTCGCCACCACTGGACAGCTACCTCTTCTAAAACTACAGGTTTCCTGAGCAGTCTTTTCCTCTAGCCACTATATCACACTGGCTGTCAGAACTGAATGACATGGGGATATTTAGGCCCTTTCTGTCCATAGGGAACATGCAAAATAGCACCAGAGAGAGAGAGAGAGAGAGAGAGAGAGAGAGAGAGAGGTCTGGGTGCGAAGGTGCTTGGTTTTCTGCTGCCCCATGATTTTAATACCAAGCTCCTAGGACTTGGTTCTTTGACTGATGTAAGGCTTAAACTGCTGGAAACTCCTGGGAATGTTTGCAGCTTCTCAGTTTCTTAGTTGCATGTGAGTACAATTTAGAGAGTGGGGCAGAATGGTTAACAGTTTCTGATTTGAGAGAGACAGGGATGGGGAAAAACTCCTGCCAGGAGAACCAAGCAGTTGCAGATGTATAAATGTTTATACAAAAAGACCACTCACATACCTTTTCACATTACTTTCCATAAGGCCTCTAGGACATTTCTTCTTCCTCCTGAGTTTTATTTGCCTCCAGGGCCCTGAAAAATACCAGTTTTTTTTCTTTTGGGGTAGCATTAAACATTGCATGCTGGCCTTTAAATATGATTCAATAAAAAGTACCTTTTTAAAATGCCATTTCTAAATCCATGTTCTGGGAACAGACTTCAAAACCATTGGTTCTCACTGTCACATTCTGAATGTTTTCTCCATCACCATGAAGGCTGAAAGTCATTTTGTTGTTGTTATTTTAAAAGAGAACTGAAATTCTTCTTGTTCAACATGAATAGTAAGACTAGCATTATTCTGTTGCTATACTCCAAATTAGAGTAACACATGCAACCATATACTATTTCCCCCCAGATTTATGAAAGGACAAATGCTCTGTATTAGAACATGCATACCTAGATGCCCTAAGCACATCCAATCTCGCCTGATTTCGTAAGCTAAGCAGGGTCGGCCCTGGTTAGTACTTGGATGGGAGACCACCAGGGAATACCAGATGCTGTAGGCGCCTGGAGTAGGAACTAACTGGCAAGCCACTCCAGTATTCCTGCCAAGAAAACTCCATGGACATGGAGTCACGAAGGGTCAGTCACGACTGTAACGACACAACACACACACACCTTTTAAAAGTTTGTTGAAGAAAAATAATTAAGCAAAATAATTTTCAGAAATGCCTCTCAAACCAAGAACATGTTTATATTTTAGCAGTGAAATTAACTAGACCAGTGGCAAGCTGCGATAATGTCACTGAAAAGTTCTAGCAGTTTGTCAATGCTTGCTGTGGGCCAAAACCCAATGCTTCCTATCTCTGGTTCCATCAAAGTCTCAGCCTAACCAAGAAGCAATCTCTCCAGTGCAAAAGGAGCCCATTGGCAGGAAACCTCAGGTCAAACTCTCACTCCACCTTGGAAACTCACGGGGTGAATCTGGAAGTTGAGTCATGGTAAACTGGACTTCTTTTCTTGAGAGACTGAAACATTTTGCTGAACATCCAAACAGCTTCATCAGTCTGATGAAGCTGTTTGGATGAGCAGCGACACGTTTCAGTCTCTCAAGAAAAGAAGTCCAGTCAGACTGATGAAGCTGTTTGGCTGTGCAGCGAAACGTTCTAGTCTCTCAAAAAAAAAAGAAGTCCAGTTACCATGACTCAACTTTCAGATAAACTCACCTGGATGACTGAGAATCTTCACAGTCACAAGGTGAATGTGTGTGTGTGGCTCTGGTAAAATTGCTCCTTTAATCTTTTACTTACCTTAAAGAATCTATTAGGGTTGCTATAATTTAGCTGTTTCTTGACAGCACACAACACACACAGCTCCTGTGAGCCACAAAGATGTAAGGATTCTACTTAATAGTCCTGATAATTCTTAGCAATTACATATATATTAGCATCAGTTTTCTGATATTGCATCATTTAGCAGTGTGCTGTTGCCCAGAAGAAAATATTTGATGACAAACAGCAGGCATACAAAGTTACTGGGGAGATTATGGTATCCATTTTATTTGGGATCCTATTGAGATCTATTTTACTCCCAGTGATCTAGTCCTCCCAAAACATCAGCTTTGGAAAGAACCCTTGTGGAGTAGAAATTGAGAGGTTGTGCTTATAAATGTCTTGACCAGCTATTTTTCCACTCTGACTTGCTCCCAAGCCACTTCCCACTTCCCAGTCAAAAGCCAATAGGGCTCCCGAACACTAATAATTGTGTAGAAGGGAGAATTTTAGCATATGTGTCATGTCTGACAAGCTACACTGGTTTAAGTTACGTCTTCTACATTAAAGGTGCTACCCTGTTCTCTTCTGTCTCTGACCATCCTCCATTCCATTCTGATTCCTGCTGTGCAGACATGTATTCATCACCACAAAACTCCGTGTAGGAAATGCAGTGTACCCCTCAAGTGCTCATGTTAGGTGGAGAGGTAGGGACAGTAAGAGGAAGAGAAATTGTGAAGACTCCACATGTAGCAAATGAGGGGAAATGGGGGTGATCCACAGTTGATTTATTTATTGGATGCATTTATATCTAAAATTAATCATACATGACTTTAAGTGCAATGACTGGATCTGCACTGGCTATTCTGATGTTCCTCCCTGCCGGGATAGGATGCATGTGACTTGGCCTACTTGAGCTAGTAAGCCAGGCAGCCAAGTGTATCTCTATTGTAATCACAGTTAAAGACACACAGTTTTCTATGCATCTTGGCCATCTGCCATAACATAGGCATGCCAGGACCTGCTTCACATCCTTTATTGTGTCCTACTGATTCCCTTGAGGGCCACCCAAGTGGGTATCATCTGTTCTGGAAAACTAGTGGGGTGGTGATCATGGTCATAATGCTTCACTGGACTTTGCGATCCATAACAGAACATATTAGACAAAGAAGAGAGGTGGTTTGAGAGAGGAGTAAGAGAAGCCATTCATGTCAGCATTGAAAATCCCACCCTCAACAGAGGTGGGGGGCTCCGGCATAGTCTGTCTGCTACTTATCAGGCTGTACTTTCCACAGTACCCAGGCAAATCAAGGAGCCTTCACCACCAGGTCACAGCTAACGACCCTTTCTTGATGGGTTTCAGCACCTTAGGCCATTGTTTACCTTAAGGCCATGGACACTAATGTCTCCCTAACGAGCCTATTCAGGCTTTGTTCATCTTATGAGCCAATCAGACCAGGGGACAAGAGGTCAAGCTGACTATAAGAAGGGTCTCTTGCACTAGCTGTATTCAGACCGATGAAGCTGTTTGGATGAACAGCGAAACGTTTCTATCTCTCAATAAGAAGTCCAGTAGCCATGACTCAACTCCCAGATAAACGCACCTGGATGACTGAGAATCTTCACAGACTGATGAAGAATTGTGGCGTAAATATATTCAATGCTCAGACCAATCAAAATTAACAATAAACAGATAAAGTTAGTGAGGGGAACTGAGGTTTATTTTATTTTTATCCCTTTCCCCACAGTTGAATGGAAGGGAAACAGCATGTAGTGTGTGTGTGTGGGGGGGTAGCAGCCAGCCTGCAGGCCAAATCTGGTCCACAAATGTCTTCTTGGAGTAGCTTGCAAATAGCTTGTGGTTGGGGAATGCCCTCCCCAAAGGTTTTCAGGATTCCCAGCAGTCCCTTGTCTGAGTGGGCACTAATAAAGCCTCACCTTGCTGCTCAGTTTCAGCAAAGTTGATACACCAGATGGCTTCAAACCAAGCCCTTTATTACAGCTGTAGGTGATATAACCAATTGCAGGTTCTGATGCTGCATGCATGATTCTGGTTTGTGTTGTTAACCCTATATTGGTTAAAGCTCACAATTATCTTTATGTTTCTGTTCATCTGCTCCTTTGGAGCATAATACCCCAGATATTATGATCGTGGAGAAGAAGAAAAAGTGTGGATCATTGATATTGTTATACCAAGTGATAGTAGAGTCACTGAAAAAAAGGTGAAAAAAATTACCCAATATCAGGATCGGGAAATTGAACTTCAGAGACTCTGGCACAAACCGGTACAGATGGTCTCAGTGGTAACCGGCACGCTGGGTGTGGTGTCTAAAGAGCTAAGCAAGTATTTAGAAGAAATTGGAGTTGACAAAAGCACCGTCAGCTGCAGAAGGCCACCTTACTGGGATCTGCTTGAATAATTCGCCGATACACCACATAGTCCTAAACGCTTGGGAAGCGTTCGACTAGTGATTTGTAATACAAAATCCAGCGTAGTTATCTTGTCTTCTGTGTGGTGGTGGTGGTGGTGGTGGTGGTGATGATGATGATGATGATGATGATGATGATGATGATGATGATGATGATGAT
>JAHTLZ010000129.1:49424530-49444702 GCA_023846285.1 Phrynocephalus versicolor
TAATAATAATAATAATAATAATAATAATAATAATAATAATAATAATAGGACCCCCTGACAGGGATCAGAACAGTGTGGGCAGGGATGTTCTTGCGATGATTTGGTTCATGCCTGTGATTAATTCATGTGACTGCTGTCAAAAGATGTGAACAAGCCTATCCCAGTAGCAGCCCAGAGAGTGGGCTAAATGTTCCTCTGAGAGCACCCTCAGAACCAACATAACACAAAATTATTGTAATGTCATTGCCAAACACCTCCAGTGCTTTACACTGTGCTTCAAATTAGACTTGACTCATCAGAATAATCGGGATCAGGACCCCCAGTTTAGTTTTAAAGCTAAAAGAAGCTGTGAGGAGGTGGGTAATAAATAGTAGAATGGGTCCCCTTCCCCACCTCCAAATTACAGTAAATGTCTCTTTTTAAATGCTTCTATTTGCCCCATTGACTCGAAGGGATATTGGGACAGTCAGCAGCTGACGAATTCCCAGATGAAGGCTAAAAAACTATCCTCACTTCATACAACAGATTCTCTTGCCATGCACTGAAGCTGATCTGAGCAGAAGGGGCAAAGATCCAGAGCAAATCTTTCTGATGCCTTTTCCCAAGAGCGGGTTTTGGAAATAACCCCCTAGGCATGGCCCCAGGAATCCAAGCTGCTCATTGTCTCTGGGTCAGCAGCTGCACAGAGCTGGCTGGGCTCCATGTGCTTTCTGATGGTTTTCTGACAGCATCCTCTTCCCGCCCCCCCGCCCCCACACCTCCCAACCCTTTGCGTTCAGGATAACTTCTCAATAAAATATCTTCAGTCGAGCCAGAATAGAATGGCGACAGTGGTAGAACACAGCTTGCCGTTCCCAAAGGACATGTGGGGGGGTTATCTGAGTGTTATTTTTAGGACATATCAGCAGCATAACCAGCCTGCAGAAATAAACGCTAAATAAACAAAGCTGCATTCTTAGGCTACCAGGCAAGCCTGTTACAGCTCCTGCAACTGGGATGTTGATGATTTACAAATCAGCTGTATCCCAATTTACTGAAAACTTCAAAGAGGTTCACATGCTCAGTTCCAAAGGGTATTTGAATCTTTGCATGTATGGTGTCCTCAATATTCATACTTTACTGTGTTTGGAAGTTTTAACTCTCAAAAAGGAATGCTAAACTAAAAATAGAGATGTGGGAACTACCTTTTTGCAGGGCACCCCCGGGAGATGTAGTTTAAAAAAACTTTTTGAAGCTTGTGACTAACTGTTGAGTAGAGGGTGGGGGAACAGAAGGCTGATGGAATCCAAAAGATTTCTTTTTCAAAGCACTGCTTCCTCTGGACAATGTTACTCTGCAGTCCAGTCCCAATTTTTCAACTGTTTCCCATCAGATCAGGTGAGCTACAGGGAAGAGAGGTTGAAGCCCCCACCTGCAATTTCCCATTGTTGATATGGGAATAGCGGGCCAGTGGGGAAAATGGGCTGAGGGCAGAGAGGGGGTGGGGTCTGGGAAGCAAGGCCATCAAACATGATGAGGAGGAGTCGGTGGGCTGCCATTTCTCTATATATCATTCAAAATAAAATAACAATGTGAAAAGAGGCACCATACAACGAGCCAAAATTCTGGCTAGCCCAACTGTTTGCTTCTGGAATGTCCAGAAAAAATACTTTTTTTGGAATATATAAAGTGAATATGATCCATTTCTCTTTTCTTCATCACCATCACCATCTGCTTATGGAAGTGAGAGATGTTGCAGTGTCGAGGGCTTCTGTTCATCATTCTGATCAACCCGGCATATCATCTTTCAGGATACTCCATGCCATCCCTTCTCCAGCTTTCCTTATCTCCCTCTGTTGTCTATCTAACAGTCACCAAGTTGGGAAACGTACCTTTTTGACTCCATCTACCAGAATCCTCTAATCAGTATGGTTGGAGAGATAACATTTCTGGCCTTGGTTAAGTCGGCATTCTGTGCTCAATGATAGGTGGACTATCTTGAAAAGGAAAAAAGGTCAGTCCTTTAAGATCTTTCTCCAAAAATATAGTTCCTACTTCTGCACCCTTTCAGTTCCAACTCTCTCTTAGTTTTCAATGTGTCCCACAGCTTTCATAACTGAGCACCTGTCTCTGTTATTAGCATATATGATTTATTTTCCACCAAGAACATGCTTGTTTAATTTCTGTTGCTGAAGCAATATGATAGCTAGCTACACAAAAATGCTACTTCTGTCTGATCCAGTTTCACATTGCTTTGAAAAACACATCTTTGCTTTCCCATCAACGTCTTACTTTACCACTGGTGTCATGGAAATTTGCATGTGAGAAGAAATGTGAGCTAGGGTTTCCATACAGTAGCCGGATAACAGTACACAGAACTGGGCTGCTAAAGCAGTGAATCCTCTCCCTGGTGCCCTGGCAGCACCTACACTGCCTTGATAACCTCTGAATTACAGTACTAGAAGATCACACATTTCAGGCAGGAATGGAAGGTAGAGAGCTAGTCCACGAACTCACCTTACAACCTGGAAAGTGAAATGAAGGAGGAGCATTACCATAAATGAACTTCAGAGGCATTTGTTTTGAGAAAGCAATGCGGGCATGGTGAGGGGGGGGGGAAGCATAGGGAGCAGAACAGGAGATAAAAGAGGACCCAGCTCAGAAAACGAATGGAGGGGAGAGGGAAATTCCTTGATAGCTGATGCTTAGTCAGTGGCTGGAAATGGTTAGTTAGCTCTAGTCATCTGGCTCTGCGCCAACTCTTCCTCCAGTAGGAGCTGCCTGAGCCCAAGAGCCCAGATGCAGGAAAGAAAGGTGAGATCATCCAGGCTGTGCTGCCACGTGCCAGGCCTGGCAATCCCCTTGCCTTACATTCCCGCCTGATGAGATGTCTAGTGGTATGACTGCGCACACCGGCCTCATTGTGCTCTTACAAGAACTTGATACTCAACCGAACACATTATAACACTTTTAATTGCACCGGGTTGCGTTATGCATTCATGGGTGCTTCAGGCCTCAGATTCCAATAGAATGGGTTGGGAACAGCTGGCATATCTTCAGACTTGATGGATTCCAGGCTTCTACAGTATCAGGATTAGAGGTGAAAGGCAGTTTGAGCATCTACAGTTTGAGCATCTACAGTAGAATTCTGTCATTGGGTGGTGCCAAAAATCTGACCCCCCCAAAAAAAAAAAAGTTTTATTGCTGAATATCCCCAAACACTTTAATAGAATCTTTGAAGATGTCTGTTTTGGGCAATTAGGACTATAGTATATCACTGAGATATTGCAAAAACTTCTATGCTGTGACATTTCCTTTGCAGCATGACTGTGTTTCCTCCGGTAGTTTCAGCAGCTGCATGACAAGCAGAAATTCATCCTGTGATGTTTCCTCAATCACTGCACTTCATACAATCCATGCCAGAACTCCACCGCACCCCGTTTTGTTATAAATACCAGTCATTTAATAAGACAGGTTCTTGATACCATTTGTAGACTGTGGATGTGGTCTTTGGTTTGACAGCAGGGAGCTGGTTATCAAATAGGTTTATGATTGCAAAGGAGGACACAGGTCATGTTCTCTAATGTAGGGGTAGCCTCCAAGCTACACCTGCTGAAATTCCATCTTCCATACCACTCTTAAAGGTACAGGAGCCCTGTCCATCTCGATATGCTCCAAACCCAGAGGACTTTATGGGCATTACTACATTGCCTTACAAATCTGTGTTTTGTAGTCTCTCCATAGGAAGACAGTGAATAGAACCAACTCTCTTTCCTTCAACCGTTTCAGTTACTAGATAGCTATGACATGAATTACTTTCCCTTGCTTTCTTATCCAAACTTCATTAACTACTGTTGAGTATGCCACAGAGGTCACTAACTACCATCATCCCCTGTTGCTGTGTCAAAGACTTCTTTCATACAGTATCGTGGTGTTCTGTGCTTTGACCCCGTTCCAAACCAACAGTGCTGCTGAATGCATGCCTTGGACACTCCTTGACTATTTTGGTAGTTAAATATTAGCCTTTGTTTAATGTTGTTCAGTTAGGGTAGCAGTGCATGTGACAGTGTTTTGATGAAGGCCAATTTGAACAAGTATTGGCAAGTTGATTAAAAATATAAAGCATGTAGCTCGGATACACATTTGCTACATCAAGAACCCAACTAAGCTTAAAAATAAGATGTCGGTCCTCCTTCTGTTGTGTTTTTTAAAAAATGTAGGTTTGTTGGTTTGGGGGTGGTTTTTGTTTTTCTTTTGCTTTTCTGCATGGGTGTAAGAGCATGGGTGTAAGAGCAAATCTTGAAGGCATCTGGTTTGCTCCTAAATCATTTTGTGATCTGGAATAAAGACCTAGTAGTGTGTGTCCTGTTTTCATCGCTAAAAACCCTTTCCTGCTCATAAACTCCTGCCAAACCTAGTCTCTGTACAAATTGATTGACACATCACCCTTGTTTGAGCTGCAAGTCAAGTCCATACTCTTACACCTTTATTCTTTCCGTGCATTTTATGATTACTGGACCTCTTCCTGGTGAAAAAGACTGACTCCCTCACTGCTTTTTGCCTTCTTTCCTGTTGGCTCCCTCTATATAGCTCAGTGGTGGAGCAATATTTTCCATGCAGAAGGTTACAGGTTAAATCTCTGTATCTCCAGGTAGAGTTGGGAAAGGCCCCTGTCTGAAATGCTGAAAATGCATTGCTAGACTACATATTAGCTAGACAGACATACTGTGTGGCATGATTTGTTTTCAAATTGTTTCTGTGTTTCAATTTAACATTGTTTAATTATCCCCTCTGCTTTTCTGGAAACATTGTAGGGTTTTCTAACTGATAATCTCAGCCTAACAGGAATAATCTCATCCTGTCTTTCCAGAAACAGGCAAAGACCTTTCTCTTCAGGCAAGCTTTCCCTGAAGGATGGACTACCTATTATGTTTCTTTTATATGAATCTATATGACCGCACAGACTTTGTGTTAATAACCACTTACAACCTTGTCTGATTGCATTGACACTATGTTTTCAATGTTAGTTTCCATCACTCATAATTTTAACATGGACTTTTTACTCTCTGTTTAACTGCTTGTGTTCTCTTCTAGCTTTAATGTAATGTTGTATTTTAATGCTGTAAGGTGTCCCTCAATTCCCTGATCTCAATACTTGAATATGTATTAATTGTACTGGATTGTATATTGTCCCTCATTACTGCAAGCTGCCTTGGGTCGTTTTCCAAGGAGAAAGGTGGGATAAAAATACTCTAAATAATAATAATAAAAAAATAGACACATGCAGCCCTTCATCCTATCTTAGGATGCACGACTCAGAAAAGTGATTATAGTAAACCCTGAAAACAGAAATTGTGTCCTTGAATTAGGATTAATCCCTGTCCCCTGTAGATGTTCCCAGCCCATATTGTTATTTTAATGCTCCTTCATTCTCTTGGGAAATCTCATGATAGTTTGTCTCCAAATGCATTTAGAAGTAGATGCAAGAACTCCTGGAGTTTTCTCCTCACATGGTTTTCCCATCAAGTATTCTAACACCAAAAGGACTGAGGGTGTGACTGCAGCTTCCACAGTATATATTTGTCTTCAGGCCTCTTTGATGTTTCTCATTATTCCCATGCCTCCTGTTAATCACCTCCAAGTGGTGTGAAGAGTCTCTAGCTGGAGAGGAGTCATAAACAAAGGAAGCTGTTTGGGCAGCTGTATAGGGCACAGGAAGCTGGAAACATTTGAAATGTGGACATGCAGAGGAATTCTGAAGATACCTTGCACAGCCAGAGTCACTAATGTGGCTGTATTACAGTGTACTGTATGAATGCTCATTACTGTACTGTAAAGAGAAGAAAATTCTAATATTTCAGCCACATAATGTGTAATAACAAATACCATCTGCTGCAGGTTATCCTTCAAGGCAAAATAGATGAGAAGCATGGCCCAGGGTGTAGAAGAACATTCTAGGTAAAGAATTTAAGCCAATGGTTCGCAGTGGGCACAGCTTCTCTATTTAGAATAGCTTTTTCGATAAAAAACAGATCATGCTACTGATCACCAATGTTCTATGAGGACATGGCACCTGAAGAAGAAGTATAGGGCATGCTTCTTTTAAGTCAGAAAGGAATCTGGCTTGCATATAATGATGAATCTGGAAAGGCAGATAATACAATTACATATCTAAAGCATATATTAGGATCCATCATGAGATGGCTCGGATTCCGTCATGTGCTAGTCAAATGTATCTCCTATATTTCTCTTGCCAAGATGTGATATATTGCCACTCCCATTAACGTCAGTTGGTTTGTTGGCTATAGTAATAGGGATTGTAGAAGGAAGCAGAAAGGTCAGGGAATATTTGGTTATGTAGCTTAATTCCCAGGAATCAGAGGTGGTTCCAAGAAAATAATCTCTCTCTCCACTACTTGGTGGGCTGCTATGGTGTAGGCCATAATTTGAAAGCTCCCTTACAGTCAATCTATTACTTGAATCTGTAATTGATTTTTAATCTTCCCATTCTTCCCATTCAGAGTTCCTTATAAATCCATTATTTTTACTTGCCTGACGGGAGAGACATCTCAAGAGAATAATCAAGAGGCTGTCTTGTGATTGGGGCAGAAATCACCTGCCACATTCCCTGGCCTGTGAACAGCTAAGATAAATCAGAGGACAACCATCAGCCAGAATTATTTAAGGAACCTTGAACCTGGTGTTCTTCCCAGGGAGCTAAGATCCTGCACAAATGCCTACCCAGCTGCTCCTTTACCAGGAAGATGTTGGGCGGCCCCCAAATTACTGGGCAGTGGTGAAAGGGCAGAAGATGCCTCATTGGTCCATCTAGCCCAGTATTGTCAACTCTGTGGCATTATTTCCTAGCTCGCCCTACCTGGAAATCCCTGGTATTATTACCTTCAAGTAGCAATCAATCTGACCCAGCTTATTTTTAAAAATCTGACATAACTGGTATGTTCAGTGTGGGATGGTGGTCGTGATTCAACTAACCCTAATTGTACACAACCCCTAAACTCCGCCGCAAATGGCTGCCAGCTCCGGAACTTACAATTGTTTCCCCACCAGCTCCAGATTTTGCAGGAAATTAAATGCGACCACGCCCACCTAAGCGAGTCCCAGTGCACTTTTCATGTACCTGCTCTTAGAGGGTGAAAATCCCCAGATCCGGATGTGAGTGCCCGGCTCTCCTCGCTTCTGTTTGGTTTTTTTGCCTCCCGCCCCTTTAAGAGAAGGAAGAGAAGGAATCAGGACGACGACGGGGCTAGGGGCTACCGGGCGGCTTCGGAGGTGAGCCTGCATTTTTTCCTTTCTTTTTTTTCTCCCTCCCCTCACGCAGGCAGGAGCAAGGAAATGTGGAGGGGTGGGGACACAGGAAGAGCAACGAACCCCCAAGATCCCTGGTCCGAATTTAAGTGGGCAGCGGATCTTAGGGGTCGTGTGAAAAGGCCCCAAATGAAGTGTCTATTTTCTAGTTGTCAGCCACTCTAGTCTTCAGTGATGTCTAACTTCTTCTGAATCTCAGCACTGATTCTATTTTGGGTGCTGCACTTTCTTGCAGTTTCCTTCTGCTACCATGACAGCCCGTCTGTCATGGAGATGCTGAAGTAACAGGAAGGGTGAGAATTTACAAATTCCTCTCCTTCCTTCCTCAGTTTCTGCTTATCTGATGTTCCGTTTTGGCAATGTACTTTCACATGTCACAAGACTCCCTTTGAGGAGCATGACACAGGAGTGGCAGGGGTGGATCTGCCATGAGGTGCAAAATCCACAAATGCAGTTCCAGGAGCAGGGGTTTCTCTGGGCTCCTCTTCCAAGCTGACTCAAACAGGCCAGCAGATGTTCCACTTCCTACTGCCTGTATATCCCGTTGCTCTTGACAAAGGAGAAACAAGTCCGTCTCTCAGCAAGCAGCAGAGGTTGCACTTGAGTGATAAGGGCTGATTCTGGATACAATGACCCAGACCTCACACTGCAGCATCATTTTGGGACCCCTGATACTGTTGCAGGCCTCTTCCTACATAGGTACCATGAACCCACCTGAGATTCTCATAACCAGAGTTTGCAAACTTCCATCATCATCACCATCATCTTAGAAATGCAGAGATGGAAGGGACCCTAGGGATCATCACATCCAATCCTGTTAGACAGACACAGTGGAGAACCAAGCTCCCAAACACTGGCTCCACAGCTAGATACCTCCACTGAGCTATCCATGCTAGGGATTCTGGGAACTGAAGTCTAGAAAAGTAACATTCCTCATTATGAAATATTTCTGCATGCCAGTTTTTCAGTTTTGTTCCATAACACACCTACGTCTTGCTTTTTATGTTTAATCGATTGTTATGTTAATAGTGGTGTGCTGATTGATGTCTCAGACTAAAGCTCCCAAAGTTCTCCAGTCAATGATCCTGGGAGCTGTAGTACAAAAACACCAACATGCCTTCCTCTGAGTGTTGATAAGGTGATGTTCTTGCCGGAAACCACTTCTGGGGCCTCCAAGAGACCCGAGAAGCCTGTCGGAGGCCCATTTGGGGCAGCGCAAGGCCTGGGGTACATGCAGGAGGCCTCAAACAGGCCCAAGCAGCTTATCCCAGGGGACCTTGTGGTTCATATATCACAGTCTGCAATATACCAGGACCACAGTATATGAACCGCAAAATGGCAGGGGACCACTGTATAATTTAATTATGCAGGCTACATATCGTCCAGCTACCTGACAGCTGGCTATTCTGTTTACTGACCTTAGAAGGATGAATGCCTGAGTCAACCTCAGGCCAGCTACCTGAGCCCATTGGGATCAAGGAAGCAGAGCCTTCACTGCAGTTTAACCACTGTGTCACAAGGCTCTTCTCATCAGTCTTGTAATGAAATTGGTGGTGGGGTTGGGAAAGGACCATGTCTTACTTCATATAAACAAAATGAATTGTCCTGCTCTGATCGTCGTAAGAAGGGTAAGTTTATTAATTTCTTTCCCCCTCATTCTGTGTATGTGCATATGTGAAGAAAGACGTACACAGAAAGATAAATCAGTTAACCACACAGGTCCTCAGGGATGAGTGCAATCATGCCATTTGGACCAAGGCCAAGTGTGGCCTGGTATGACTGATGATCAGCTGAGTATCAGGACAAACCACACTGAACTAGCATGTGCTTTGGGAAGTCAACACTAATGTGATCTCTTCCTAGGATAGGGTGATGCAACACATGGAAATGTAGATGCTTTCTTGTGACCCTCACTTTACATCCTAAAAGCAATTAAATTTATGCAAAGCTACCATGGCAACCTGGCATCTTCCTGTTTCTGAGACCTTCGTCCCATATATTTGCACAACTCACCATGGTCTTGGGTTAAAACGGACTTCCTACTTATTAGTTTTGAAACTTAATGAGGAGAAAACGGTATATTGGGAAACACCAGGGTTATTTTGCCTTAAATCATGCTTTATTCAGACTGGAACAGTCCCCACCCCCTTTGTAGTCATATGCATATTATATTTTCTTCACGTTTTAATTACTTGACATGCCTTTTCTCTTGCTCACCACAGCTACCTCCTTTTGGAAACTGTTAATTTACTGAGTTTAGATAATGAGTGTGAAGAACTTAAGATACTTAAAAGCACTCTGCAGTTACTGTTACAAGCACCATCCCTACACTGTGTCAGTCTGTTTATACAAATATCAGATATCTGGTTTCAGGACTCTCTAGGAGGCAGAAATCATGAGATCTGTAGAATATGTTATCTCCAGTTTTAAGTAGCTCTTGTAACTGTGCTACCCTACTTTTCTCCTTAAGGTGAACCAAGGTGGCTTACATCATTGAAATACAATATTTAAAGCTAAAAAAAATAAGTATGCAAATACTAAAAAAGATCAAACAAATCCCACACTAAAAGAGGGGTAGAAAGTAACATCAAAACCACATTCAAAGCAGTAAAGCACAACAAACCCATTAAGAACCCCAATCATGCGGCCAACCATTAAAGGAGAGCTTGCCTGAAGAGAAAGGTCTTCACCTACTTGTGGGAGAACAACAAAGATGGGGCCAACCTGGCCTCTTGTAAGGAGGGAGTTCTAAAGTTTGGGAGCAGCATTAGAATGGGGGTTCTACGGTATACTGACCAAACATGCCTGTGAAAATGGCAGGACAGAGAGAAATGATTCTCCTGATGATTCTAACACCTAGGCAGGATCATAAAGGAAGATGAGGTCCTTGAGATAGCTTGGGTCCCAGATGTTCAGGACTTTAGAGCAGGCATGGGGAACCTTTTGCCCTCCAGATATTTTTGATGGCAGCTCCCAGAATGCCAATTCTATATTGCCACTGAAAAAGGACTGTGGGAGTTGTGTTCCAAAACATCTGGAGGGCTGAAGGCTCCCCACTCCTGCTTTGCAGTTTAGAAACAGCACTTTGAATTGTGTACAGAAGCAGATTGGCAGCCGTCGGAGCTGCTGTCATGGCAGGGAGTGAGTGGCGGCTATGTGACCCCTGTGACCATCCCCAGTTAGCAGTCTGGCTGCTTCGTTTTGGACTCAAATTCCTGAGCAATTTCCATAGGCAGCCTCAAATATAACATGATACAGTATTCCACCTGGGATGTATCTAAGGCTTTTGTCACCATAGCCAGATGAAACATCTCCAGGAATGGGCACAGCTGGTGCACTAATTTGAATTGTGCAACGGGACTCCTGCTTCCAGTGAACTCTTCTCCAGAAGGTAACATTTGACTGACTTCCTCTTGATTAATAAATTTGGCTATTTAAAAAACACCCTATGCCGGATTCTAAACACAGTGTTGTGATACAGAAAGGAAATGATTCATATCATTAGATCATTTTATGCTGATGATAGCCATGCTTTAGAATTAAAGTGTGGCTGTTTAGTCTGCTTTAAAGGCAGATTAGGAAGGAATTAGGGGTGTGGTGTCTCCATGGACTAGGGTTTCTGAAAACTGTTGACTGCAAAGTCGGCAGCTCGGCGGTTCGAATCCCGGGTGCCACGCAGCGGAATGAGCTCCCGCTGATAACCCCAGCTCCTGCCAACCTAGCAGTTAGAAAGCATGTAAATGCAAGTAGATAAACAGGTACCGCCGTAAAAAGTGGAAAGGTAAAACAGTGTTTCCTTGCAGCCATGCCAGGCCAGCCACTGTGGCCATGGACTTGCACAACACTGGCTCTTCTGCTTGAATAAGGAGATGAGCACAGCCCCTTGAGTCAGACATGACTAGCACGTGTGTGCGGGGGGCGGCGGCTTTCCCTTTACCTTTATAGGAAGGCTGTTTGCATCCGAAGATGAAGTATATAATATGAGCTTTAGATAGAACTATAATGAAGGCAGGGAGTGCAAATATAAGCCACTAAACCAAGCTGTTATAAACATTCTGTGGCTTGAAAGCAGACAGCAGTTTTTATCTAGGCTGTATTTCAAAGATCTTTAATACATTTTTTGTTTTCTGAGCATTGTCTAATTAAGTAGATGCTCAGACTCTGTTTAGAAATGACATGTTAAATTATGTAATAAATTGCACAATAATTTGGACTTCTGGCAGCGTCCTCATAGAAGCTAAATACAGCTAATATTTGTATCAGGTAAAGGTGCCTGTTCAAAATACAAGCCAGACGAGCCTTCTTTTAAGACACCTATTTTCCGTGTGCATGGACTCTCATATCATTGTTCAATAATTTGCACTGTATGTTAATTGTTTTAAGTTATATTGTATTTTATAATTTTAACAGTCATGTTGTTTTATTGTTTATAATTTTAATATATTGTTGTATGCCGCCCAGAGACCATGTGGTAGTGGGGTGGCTAAAAATATTGTAAATTTATTTATTTATTTGATTTATATACCACCAATCTAGCTACCGGTTTACTCTGGGCAGTGTACAACAGAGTGACCAACAAACAAATTATAAATAATAACAACCAAGTTACACTAGTTAGGAAACAATATAAACAAAAACTACAGTGTAAAAACAATGAATTTAGCAAGCAGAGGCAGTATAAATGCTTCAGTGTGTCCTTTATTCCCCATTGTCCCATTGGGCACCCGTTTCTTACTAATTATTTAGCATTAAACTTTTTAGTAGTCCTATCTCAAAAAGTACCTCCCTAGCCCTGCTAGTCTAGTTCATTAACTAAAACAGGAATAGGTGGGAAGACCAGATGACAAGAAGAGTTTGTGCCAAGAGCCATCCTTTTCTCTCCCTCACTTGCACTGAAAGTGTGAAGCATTGTGGTTGTTTTATTCTATGATTCAAGAAAGACTATTTTTGGATCCTTCTGTGTCACAATGAATGGGAGTACTTCTGAAATGAGCCACCCCCTTGGCTATAATGTGTCACGTTAGCTGGCAGGGCTAATGAGAGAGTGCACTCATATCTTCCCTCTTGTGGGGGGTATCCTACATCCTCCACAAATCCGCTTGCACATATTGCTCCCACTGGCATTCTTACGATTGTGTGGAAACTAATTATAGCTCTGAAATCAGATACTGCAACTCAGTAGAAGGTCAAACTAAATTCTGTAGAAAGCTTCAGCAAACATTACCCAGAAGGTGAGGGAGTGCATGCCAATGTGCCTTGCCCCAGAAATGTGCAAGGAGCTTGTAACTCCCTTTGCTAAGAGACCAGCAAAATGTCCTCCCATTTTTTCTTTCACCTTCCTTGGTTTTACTTTGGCCTTGAGACATTCACCTAAGTTGGTATCTGGTGAAAAAAATGAAACAAAGGAGTGAAGCTGCAAGGCAGTCTTGGACACTTGCCCTTTTGTCAAGGTCCCTCCTGAGCCAACCTACAACACTGGTGTAATTGTGCGAGAGTGAGTGGCATGCATCTGGTGGTCAGAGGACAGCGATGCCTTCAGCCCCATTGCTAACAAAAGGTAATACAGAAACCAGCTAATTAATTGTTTAAATACCTCAGGCTCCTAGGTTTCCGGTCTAGAAATGCTGCTACCTGCTCTCCAGTATCGGTTTGGAAATATACAAAAGTAAGACTAAGCTAGAGGTGATACCTTTATAGAACACTTATAAAAAAAAACAATCATTGCAAGATTTTGAGTGCATGTATGAAAAGTCCAAGCATGGCAAAATATGTACTTTGCCAGGAGGGAATTCTTAGATGATAAGTTCTTGGCAAGATGATAGTTGCCAGGTTTGGAAATATGGGTTTCTGTGCTTTTTAGGAGTATTCATTTACAAATGTTTTCATGCTAGGCTGGCTGGCTGGCTGGCTGGATACAAGACACTCATCTGCCATGTTGCACTCTACTGCACAGATTTACTAGAAGATTGTCCACCCTGTTGAACTGTAGAGTGCTGGACAGCAACAATGGGTGTAGAGAGCCGTCCCTATATGACACAAATTGGATGTTGTTTTTCTGCATACTTGACCATGTGACAAATGATGCTACCTGACAGCACACCAGGGGTGGTATCAATAACAGAAAAGATGAGAAAAAGCTGGCTTCGCTGGTATGGACCTGTTGTCAGAGGAGCACCTTCCACCATCACTCAAACTGTGTACCACCTGAAAATCGATGGCCAGTGCCACATCAGCAACCAAAACAGGGATGACTGGACACTGTCAGTAAGGACGCACAAACCATCAACCACATCAGCCCTGAAGAGGTAGTTGATCAGGCAAAGTGGTGTTTTAGGATCCAAAAAGTAGACTTTGGACCTGCAGGAAAATGCTAGGAAGAAAAGGAAGATTTATTTATTTACCCCAGCCAATTAGTGGCAGAGCTTCCACTTATACCTCCATTCTTTTTGCGGACCATGTGAGAAGCTCTTTCCTCTGGGATTTTCTGTAACATATTTATGCAGGGCTAGAACACTCATGAGACTGGATAAAACTCTTTCCTCCATTGGCAGAACATATCTTTCCATCCATTCCTGTTACCTATTGCAACAAGCTGTGTTTTTCTCAGTTGGCAGTGCTTTGTGCTGCTGCCACCAGGCAGACATATGCCTGACTCTCAGGAAAGATGCTTCAAAGCAAGCCATGTGTAGGCCTTCCAAGGAGTTCTGCTGGCTGCAGATGCCACAGCAGGAAAGTGTTTGAGGCAAGTCTGGAAAGCCTGATCAGCACAATGTCTTATTGTCAGAAGTCTTTTCTCAGAGCAAAGCATTATGAGCAAAATGACTATGCAGACATGGCAGCACTGCCAGTTTCTGTGGTCATCTTGCCCATAATTGATGTGTGAGTTATTACAGCATCTAATCATTAACCAGCTCTAAAAAGCTGGGAGGCATGGAGTAGCGTGTGCTTGTGTAACTCACTTAGGAGGCAACATACATTTAATACTACTCTCACGCGTGAGGCAGAATCATGACTTGTGGTGGTACCCACCCACTCTCTAAATTGTCAGTTTAATGGCAGAAGAGACTTATTGTACACAAAACATCTCTGTTTAGTACCATGAATTTATAATAGAATAGTCTGAAAAGTTCCAGCTAAATTGTGTATCTTCATATCCCCAAATTGTCCACAAGGATATCTGTAATAACATAGATTAATGATAAATAAAACATTTTTATAAATATAGTACAGTATAATGCTGCCTGTGCTGGATGGGGTTATGCTCCCTCTGAAAATACAAGTGCACAGTTTGGGGGTGCTGCTGGATTCATCTCTGACCTAGATGCCCAGGTTTCGGTGTTGGTCAGGAACACATTGGCACAATTGAAACTAGTATGCCATTTCTTGAGAGGCCTGATCTGGCCATGGTGACACAGGCCTTAATTACATCATGCCTACGGTAATATAATGTGTTTTGTGTTGGGCTGCCCCAAAACACAGCAGCCAGACTGGTAACGGAGGCTGGTTACATAGATGATAAAACTTCTCTGTTACAACAGCTGCTCTGGCTGCCAATCAATTTCTGAGCATAATTCAAACTGTTGTTTTTAACCCAGAAAGTCATAGAATCATAGAGTTGAGGGAGACCTCGAGGACCAACCAGTCCAACCCCTTGCCATGCAGGAAACCCCATCATAGTACCCCTGACAGATGGCCATCCAGCCTCTGCTTAAAAACCTTCAAAGAAGGAGACTCCACCACCCTCCATGGCAGCATATTCCACTGCCAAACAGCTCTAGCCATCAGGAAGTTCTTCCTAATGTTTAAATTGAATCTCTTTTCCTGTAGTTTGAAACCATTGCCCCGAATACTAGTCTCTGAAGCCATGGAAACCAGTCCCCTCTTCAATATGACATCCCTTCAAATATTTAAACACATGGCTATCATATCTGAATTGTCCTAAATTGGGTTGGGTCTTAAATTGGATTGGGTCTCAGCTACCTTAAAAGACCATTTCTTCCATTATGAACCCGTTTGTGTATTGGGATCATTAGGGAAGGTCTTTTGATCCCACCACCTTCACAGCTGCTCCAAAGCTTTGAAACTCCCTCCCACATGAAGCTAGGCTGGCTCCATCCTTGTTGTCCTTCTGCAATCAGGTGAAGGCTTTTCTCTTCAGGCAAGCATTCCCTTTTTGACTCACCGCCTTGACTGTATTTTTAATATTGCTTCTGTTTCCCATTTCTCAGGCTGGCATTTGTTTGTTCCTTTTAATAGTTCCCTTAAAAATAATGGATACCTGCCCTTTTGTCATATGAGTCCTGTGCTAATGTATAACTCTGGTGTAGGTGTGTGAGACGGTGAGTAGTTTGCACCTGGTGGTCAGAAAATAGAAATGACATTTAGCAGAATGTCATATGTGACTTAATTCATTAGCACTTGCAAATCAGTTTCAAGCTGCAAATGCAAGAGTGGGATTTTTTAAAAACAACAACCGAGTGGATCGTTTACAGACACAACTACCTTTTTTCCCTTTTGGCAGATAGATAAATAACTCCTCTTTGTCAGTTACATTATTTTCCTCCTGCCAGCTTTGGCTACTGACAAAATTCAAAGTTTGAATCTCTGTTATAGCGTACACAGTATTTACTCATATAGGTAACTGTTATGGAGGTTTTATGTCGCTGTTGCTGCTGTGGTAGTTTATAATGTGGATAAGATGTTTTACATCATTACTCTTTATCAGAGTAATGCTTGGTAGGTTTCACCTGACCTTCCATGTGTGTTGTGTTGTTACTTGTTACAGTCGTGACCGATTCTTTGTGACTCTACGTCTATGGAATTTTCTTGGCAGGAATACTGGAGTGGTTTGCCAATTCCTACTCCAGGCGCCTACAGCACCTGGTATTCCCTGGTGGTCCCCCATCCAAGTACTAACCAGGGCTGATCCTGCTTAGCTTCTGAAATCAGGCAAGATCAGATGTGTTTAGGGCAACTCGGCATAGTATGGTCCAATTTGAGAGGTCCTGATTCAATCCACAGAGCCTTTAAATAAGGAATACAGTGAAGTCACCTATAACAGTTTCTCTTTTGAGAATGACGGAATAGTAAAGGTAAATGCACTGGTTAGAACAAAGTTGTTTTACTGCTTTATAAAAAGTAATATTTTGTACTTATTTTAAAAGTTACTTTTAAAAAGGATTTAATGTGTCTTGGAATTCTGCTATCACACTAAAGCTTCCCCCCCCCCCGAAAAAAAAGTACTGAAAGGGGGAAATGATTGAACAATGGTCAGTGTAACAATTTTGTTGTTAAAACATTGTGATGAATAACAGTTCATTATTTGGTAATGGGAATTAATTACTATGGATATTGCATTGGCATATGGATTACCACATAGATACAGCTTCTAAAATAGATGTGAGGGACACCAGCCATGGATACAAATCTGTAAGGTAATCTGCTGTTTGAGTTTCACTGCTAAATCTTGAGATTTCTGTTATGTACAAAGGCAATGAAATGATTTCCAAGTAATCTAGAAAGATACCATTTGCATGATACTGCTTTCCCATAGTCTTTATGGCAGAATCCCATTAGGATTTGACCCAGTAGTAAGCAAAATCACATATACTGTGGTGACAAATATGACTGATTAAAACTGTCAGTCTCATGAGAGATGTATGACCTACACCTTGTTAATTAGCTGCAGTTCATCTCTATGACTTATATGAATTCACTTACTCAGGTGTAAGATCAAAATACAATTTGGGGGTTTTTAAACACTTCATTTGCTCTGCTACTTTTTTCTTGAAAACCACTCACCCACCTTGAAAATGTTACATATGTGCACTCTTGTTTCCAGAATTCCTGAGCCAGGACAGTCAGTAGAGACCCTGTTGACTGGGGAATTTTGGGAATTGTAATCCAAAAAGCATAATTTCCACAGCCTCTAACCAAAGGAGCTTCCATTCTTTCACCCTTTGCCCCTTAGCCAGAGAAGCCTGAAGTCTGGCCCAGTGAATCACATGCTTCAATAGAATGGTGCACTTTCTCCTGAGAGACAGTTTGCTGCTGTTTCTTTTTTACCTCAGAGACAAAAGACTTTGGCTACTACCATTGTTTGCAGTTGGCAGCTGGGATACGGCTGGCTGTGAATTGGGTTTTGTGAGGCACAGAATGAACATGCTGTCTGACTCACTCCTGTGTAAAACAATGTGTGAACTACCCATCTTGTTTGCCTCAGGCAATACTTCATATACAGCCACAGTTACCAATAACTTTGTTTAGCAAATGTCACTGAAGATCAAACTGGAGCAGAGGTATAGGCCAGAGATGTGATCTCAAGGTTGGAATTGGATTCTCCCGTCCCTATTTGGAGATACTGTACAGTGGATTTAGAACTCCTTCACATTTTGCACCAAAAACAACAAAACAAAACAAAACAAAAGCCCTGACTCATTTTACCAGTGGCTATTCTGTATTTTAAAATATGTCTCCTACACTCTCACAGAACTTAGAAATGGCTAAGCACAAGGAATGTTGCCACCCATAATTGGTTACTGTTAGGATGAGAAATTTATCAAATCATTACAAACTTTCAATAAAGGTACTGTAATGTGAGAAGTAGTGACAACCTTATTTTTAGATATACAATGATCAGTAATTTTCCTGGCCACTTTCTAGAATTATTTCCGAAGATACCTCTATGCCTCAACCAACCAAGATATTTGTAAATGCATTTTGGCAGGTATTTTTCATTACCAGTCCTAAGAAGTATCAAGGGAAGTTTAATTTGGTTTTGCCTTTTGTAGTTTTTTACATGGCTAGCTGGATCGATCAGTGAGTTAGGGAGGTGAGCTAGAGGTGAGGAGTTTGATTTCCTGCTGTTCCTCCTGGAAGTTGAAAAGTGCTACCCTAAATCAACATGAGCAAGTGGCACAGTTCCAGAGTGTCCACAGGGAACCACTACTGAGTACTGTAATTTGTAGCTAGAAAACACATAAAGTAGGCCTGTCCAAAGTCCGGCCCAGGGGCCAAATCCGGCCCGTCAGGCCATTCTGAGTGACCCACGGCTGGCTGGCCCGCCCCTCCCTCCCCGTCCTTCACCCCATGTTTTTTTTTTAATATTCTGCCAACTCTGACATTGTCAGGAAGCTTGTGGGGCTGTGCCGGTCGGCCGGCCAGCCATTGCATGGGCTGCTGCCACTGGCACTGCCGGCAACCATGTGAGGCTGGGAGTGCGCATGGGGGTGGCACGTGGGTGGGCCGCCGCCACTGGCAACACCGGGAACCTTGTGAAGCTCAGTGCATGGGCAGGCCACTGGCACTGGCACCGCTGGGAACCTTGTGAAGCTCGGGAACACCAGCACCGCTGGGAAGCTTGGGCGGACGGGCGGTCTGCCGCCACCAGCACCGCAGGGGAATGTGGGGGGTGGGGGTGGGCAGGCCAGCAGGCCTCTGCCACCGCCAAGGAGCTTTGGGGTGGGCTGGCGGGTGAGCTGTCGCCACCGCTGGGGAGCTTGGGGGGGGGGACTGCAAGGTTGCACAGATCGCCTCTTCCAAGGGGCGACCTGTGGCCACGGCTCCCGGTGCTTCCTTTGGTCCCCACCTTCCTTCTTTCCTCCCTTCCTTGGTCTCCACCTTCCTTCCTTCCTCCCTCCCTCCCTTGGTCCCCACCTCCCTCCCTCCCTTCCTTGTTCCCTACTTTCCTTCCTTCCTCTCTTGGTTTCCACCTTCCTCCCTCCCTCCCTTGGTCCCTGCCTTCCTTCCTCCGGGTGGAGTTGCAAGGCGTCAGTGGGTGGGGTTTATGGGTCAGTGGGTGGGGCTTGCAGTGGGGTGGCAGGGTTGGGGAGCAACCGGCCCCTGACACATTCTCAGCCACCAAATCTGGCCCTCCTTACAAAAAGTTTGGGCACCCCTGACATAAAGGGTCATATATACAGTATATAATGCATGCACAAACACATGCACACGCGCGCACGCACACACACACACACACACACACACGGAACAAGTGACAATTTGCTGCTATACACTATGCCAGAATAACTAATTATTGCAATAGTGGCCATTGCTAATATGAAGGACCTGGTTTCGAAGAAGTAATGCAATTATTTTCCTTTTAAAATGTAACTTTCTGAGCTATGCCATCTCATTCTCTATATCTTCTGTTTTAGCTATGCATTGAATTCATCAAAGGTACACTGACTGTGGAACAGGTCTGTGAAGCCTTTCAGGTGAGTTTCACTGCTCCCTATCTTGCCTTACTTTTACAAGATCTTGTAGCCCTGAAGCCTTAGACAGTTTAAGCATAAGATCAGGAAAATTGTCCTCGGGTACCCAGGGAATGATCCAGCTTGATCATCAACGGCCCTGCAGATCACTTTGGTGTTATTTTATTGGTTCCAAAGAGGATACATTCTAATTCATCAAAATCCTCTTGTGTAGGGATGGGCACCATATGAAAAATGAAACGAAATGAAATGGGAAAGCAGTGTTTTGTTACAAACAAAATGAAACACCATATTTGTCCTTTTGAATGAAATGATTTGTTCTGGAGCAGTGGTTCTTAGCCTTCCTAATGCCATGACCCTTTAATACAGTCCCTCATGTTGTGGGACCCTCAACCATAACTTTTTTTTTTTTTTTTGCTACTTCATAACTCTCATTTTACTACTGGTATGAATCATAATGTAAATATCTGATATGCAGGATATGTTTTCATTGTTATAAGTTGAACATAATTAAAGCATAGTGATTAATTACAAAAACAATATTTAATTATATATTGTGAAATAATAATAATAATAATAATAATAATAATAATAATAATAATAATAATAAGAAGAAGAAGAAGAAGAAGAAGAAGAAGAAGAAGAAGAAGAAGAA
>JAHTLZ010000129.1:49446574-49459042 GCA_023846285.1 Phrynocephalus versicolor
CGACTGTTGAAGTGTTCAGTTTTGGAGATGAGTTTGGTTCTTTCAAAATCAATTTCATGACCTGTTGTTTTTATGTGCTGGAAGAGAGAGGAAGATTTTTCTTCTTTTTTGACTGCGTTCTTGTGTTCTGCGATGCGTGCGCTTATTCTCCTGTTTGTCTGTCCGATGTATGTGGCTGGGCAGACTTTGCATGGTATTTCGTAGACTCCTTGATTTTCTAGCTCAATCTTGTCTTTGGGGTTTCTTAAAATGTTGGCTATTTTTTGGTCGGTGCAAAAGGCTGTCTTGATATTGTGTTTGTGGAGAATTTTGCTGATTTTGTCTGTGGTGCCTTTGATGTAAGGGAGGAGGGCAGTGCCGTTGTTCTCTTCTGTTTCTTGGTTCTTGGGGGGTGTTTCCTTTTGGATTAGTTTGGTGATGGTGTTTTTTTGGAATCCGTTTGCAATTAAAACATTCGAGAGAGTGTGTAATTCAGTTTTTAGGTGGTCTTTGTCAGCGAGGCGTTTGGTTCTGGAGATGAGGGTTTTTGCTACGGAGTTGATCTGTGCAGGGTGGTGGTGTGATTGTGCATTTAAGTAGCGGTTTGTATGTGTTTTTTTCTGGTAGATGGTATGTCCTAAGGAGCCGTCGGGTTTTTTGTAGATTAGGATTATAATATTATTATAATATAATAAAGCCTGCCCCAAATCCCTTACCTAATAAAAAACCTCCCCAAAAAAAACAGAAAAGCAGTGCCTCTCTGTGCACAGAGAGACATACACAGTACACATAAACACACAGAGAAAAAGGCTCTCTCTTCTACACACACACACAAACCGCTCTCTTTGTCCACTCACGCAACACACAAAGCAGCTTTGAGCACACAGGGAGAGCAGAAGTGAAGCTCGCTCAACTGTAAGACAGCATGGTAGCAGCACTGCCAGAGCTGACTGTAACTCCCCTCAGTCCCACAGATGACAAAAAAAGAGAAAAAACCCAGCCAGCCTCTTATATACCCTAGCCTAAGAAGGGAGTTAGAAGCCACACAGCCCCCCCCCAAAACACAGCACATTAAAATGGATTCCTATGGGCACCCCCTTTGGAGTTGAATAACTTGGCCCCCTGTACCCCAAATTGAGGGTGCTTAAAGGGAAGAGCGTGAGGAAGCTCCACTGTAATTTCCACGCTGCTAGCTGCCTGGGATCACTGTTTTCAAACACCTAACATTGCAAATTGCAATTAGAAATGTTTTTTTCCTGGAGCATCCCCTTTGAAGTTGAATAACTTGCCCCCTGAACCCCAAAGCTCTCCAAGGAAGGTTCACAGCGAATTTGGTGCCTCTAGAACCCAGGGGAGCTATTTTACAGTGAAATGAATTGGTTCATTTTAAACAAAAAAAAAAACAAAAAACCACTGTTTTGTTTCATTACTAACAAAATGCTGCTTCCCTGTTTCAGTTTGTTTCGTTAGCTAATGAAATGACAAAACAGTGTTTCTTTGGGGAGGGGCATTCCTAGTTAAAATGCTTGAAACTAAGGAACCAATGAAGCAGGGAAATGAGGTGTAAGATAGGTCTAGTACTTCTCAACCTGTGGGTCCCCAGATGTTCCTGGACTGCAACTCCCAGAATCCTCCACCACTCGCTGTGCTGGAAGGGATTTCTGGGAATTGCAGTCCAGGAACATCTGGGGACCCACAGGTTGAGAACCACTGGTCCAGTTGATTCCTTTTGAGTACATATCTTTTATTTGTTTATGTTTATTTTTTCTACTACTACCATATGTGAGTTGTAGCATCATAGTGAGCTGTAGCACATTTTCCTTAGCAATCAGCAGTGGAAACATAGCGCTAGATGCAGGAGTTGCTGATGGACAGAATGTTTATCCTTTCAGTTTTAGAAGGAAAAAGGAAAAATCAGTATTTTATCTGCATTTGAGAGTGGTAAGAGCATAGACTACTAACTGTCCTGATGAGGCCAGTTGTTCTGGTTAAAGTATAATTACTAATGCTTATTTTAGCATCTCTTCTCTGTTTGTTATAAAACTGTAGAAACCCACCATACTCACAATAGTGCAATGTTTGCATGTTAATTTTTTAACTATACTGTAAAATGTTTTAAGTACAATTAGCTCACAGTTGCTGTTACTGCATTCACCTCCACCTGCATTCACCCACATTAAGTAGTTCTCTAACCACTCATTTCAGTTTGTGAGACATTTTCTTCTATGACTAGAAGAAAGGAGAAACAACAGATCCTAAGTTTGATTTTTCTGGCTCTGACTTCATTTGCAGAACTCATTGTGCACACACAAAAAACCTTGAGCAAGATTCTTCCTCCTTTATGACAACTGTTATGATTTTAAGCTTTGCGGGGACTTGGTGCGGATGGGACTTGGATTGTAGCAAGAGGATCTGGGAGAGTGTTTGTATGCTTGCGTATGTAAATGAGAAGAGCCCTAGAAATCAATCTTCGCCTATTATTGCTGGCAGTTCCTGCAAACATGGATTCTCCAGGTTTTTTTTAAAGTTCAGAGACGAGGAACATTCACACAGATCCAGATCATGATGTGATTCTTTGCCCTCCCTCATTCCCTGCATCTGCCATGAGGTTATGCTCTCTTTTGCAGGGTACGGAAGCCAGCCGTGCCTTCTTTTGCCCTTCCCTTGTCCATCTGAGAGATCGCTTTGGGATTTTACCAAAGCTTCCATTTGTGCTACTGCAACTTTTGTTCGGCAGGCACCTGCCTCTTTAGGGTGGACATGGAGCCCTGGAGGCTGATTTCACAACAGCTGACACACAGAAGTCCAATTCAACAGCTGAAACGCAGGAGCAGGCAGCCAGTACCTGGGATTCTGGCAGCTACCGAAAACAACGTTTGCTGGTGACCAAGCGTATAAAACAAGGACTCCTGTTGTGTTTGATTTCTTTGGCTTCACTATGATCATGCTTGGTTTGTTCTGTGTGGCAGAAAAGAGGATTGCTCAGTGCATGTTAACTGGGCCAACAATTGTAGACGGCTCTTTATGGATTCTCTATACGCCTCGCATACCCTGCCCCCCCCACGCACATGCACCATAAAGGGGGCTGGAGGGTGAGGAGCTTTGCTGTAACAAAAGCACTATGCTGACTTTTGTCTCTGTCTTTTGTGCTCTGCTGTGCAGCTGCAGTTGAGCTGAAGGCTAAGGAAATGACTGTACATATGGTGAGGGGTAGGTAGTGTTGGGTGGTCAGATCCCTGACACAAAATTATAATTTTATTTATTTTATTTATTTTAAGAGTATTTTTACCCCAGCCTTCTCCTTGGAAAAGGACCCAGCGGCCTTTTCCAAAGGGACTTCTGTGATCAAGTATTTTGAAGCCACTCTTCACTGCGGCAACTGGCGGCTGCTATTTGTATTGGTTTTCCTTTAGGATCTCACATTATGCCTCTTACTGCCAACAAAATTGGCAGGAGCTACAAGAATTTGTGGCAATATATTCCACCTGTAGCAATGGTGCCTTTCTAGTCTCTGAACTTGACATAGTTGATGATAATTTGGCCCATAGCTCCCACTGTTGGGCAGTCCTTGGAAGGAGACAAATCCACCTTGTATAGTTGGAGTTCCCTACCCATGGCTTTTTTTCCAGGCCCAGGGAAGATTGCCCTGCACTTCATCCTTTGAGCACCAGTAACACACCATCACAATGCAATAGTAATATAGAGGATTATAAGCAGGCAGAAGGTTGTAAGTGATACAGGAATTATTGATGCAAAATAAATAAGAGTATCTCAGCATCAAATGACCTGCCAGCCAGCTGCTGCAATCCTCCTAGCCCCTGCTGGGCAGCCACGTGATGACTGTACAGCAAATGGGTATGAAAGCTTTCCAGACGCAAGACCAATAGAGGGTAGCCCAATGCCACCTGCTGTTGGAGATTGTGGCAGCCCACCTGAGCCAGATGCCACCACTCACCCACCCTGATTATTCCCCAGCTCCCTGTCCCCACCTTATGTGGTGATGAGGCAACAAACACATGTGGTGTTTGTGATGCTGTGTTGTGGTAGGGTACAAGCAAAGTATAAATGAATGACAGCCCTGAATGCATGTTTAGTGAGGGCCAATACACATGTGTTCCAGGGGTAGTCCCAGCTTCATCCCATACTTACAGCTTGCCTGTTTGCACCCTTCTGTGCTGCAAGGCAATTGTGAGTGATGGACTATTGCCAGCTGTAAAGTTTGATTTTTGAGATGGCAAATCATGCCATCAACCACAAAACAACAATCTGTTTTTATTAGATGCATGCTTTGCTCAGTTCTCTCCTTTCTAGTCTACAGAGCAAATACCCAGTTAAAAAAAACACAGGAAGTTACTACTGGATTTGAGGTAGTTTAACCTCCTGTTCTGATTTAAAAGAAAGGCCTGCCTCAAATTCTGCTCATTTCTGCTTTCAAAGGAAACTTGCTTTTCTCCATTTTTTTAAACTTACAAAAAGAAATGAATGCTCCACCGCACTAGCACTTTAGCTGGTGTGGCGGGGGATTTTTGCAACAGGGAGAGCACTCTCGCTGTTGCGGCGGCACATTTTAAAAAGGCTCCAGCCATTGACAGCTCAGCTGGAGCCTTTTTTAAAATGGAAACATGCTTGCCTTGCTTGCTTGATGTTGCATTTTAATCCAGCCCCGCTCATTCCTGTCATGCCCCCCCCGTCTCGCTCACCTTGCTTGCCTGCCTGCCCACCCAGCTCTGGCATGGAAAAGACACACTGCCTTGCAGCTTCCGAAGCCCACCTTCGACCGCCGCAGCCACCCTGTCAGAGAGATTCATTCGGGGAAGGCCCTCCATTGTGGCCTTTCTTCCCTCTCCATCCTTCCTCTCCTTCCTCCACCCACCCCTCCTGGAAAGAGATGAGGCTGTGTGGATGAATGAATGGGATGAAGCCAAGAGACTCCATGAAGGGGAAGGAGGTGGAGAGTGGTGTCCCTCAGCACACACACAAACACATGCACACACAAATAAAATGTAATACTTGTTCAAACTCTCCCGTTTTTGATACACCCTTGGAAGTGGTGAGGGAGCCTGAGCTGTGTTAGGGAAGGGCCACTCACGGTGAAAGCAAGAGGCACCAGACAAAGAGACAACCATTTGGGAATGAACCATCACACCAGCAGAAGAGGATTGCTCTAGCAGTGACAGAGGTGGAGAAGCTCCTGAAGGGTGGCTGAAGAGAGGCTTGCTGTTGTGGGCAGGCCATTTTAAAAAGGTTCCAGCCGAGCTGTCTAAGGCTGGAGGCTTTTTGTGGGTGTTGTGGGAGGGGCATTTTTAAAAAAGGCTCCTGCTGGAACCAAGGCTCTGACTGGACCCTTTCAAAAATGCTCTCGGTGTTGCGGGTGGGACATTTTAAAAAGCCTCTAGTCTACCACCCTTTGTGGTGGACTAGAGGCTTTTTAAAATGGGATTCCCTTACTGAACAGAACAGGAGCAGCCTCTCAGGGGGCTGAGAGGGTAGCACTGACATCAGCACTGGGAGGTGGTGGTGAGAACCCGGATACAGCTGCGGAATCGCAGCCCCTTGCCTGGCGGCAGCTTCACAATTCAAAGAAACCAAACCAAAAACATCATTTCGTTTTGGTTCGTGATGACATGCTGTCTGCCATTTCATTATGTTTTGTAACGTTTTGAAACCTTACAAAAAGACGAAACAGTGTGTCATTTTTCATAAGGTGCCCTTCCCTAGTGTCTTGTGATCAGACGCTCTGGTCCTTTTTGCCAGTCAAACCACTACATTATCTACTAGCTATATTTTCCAAACTGCTATGTACATTTTCCAAATTACTGCCATGTGCAAGACACAAAACAGTCCTATGCTTCACGCTTTGCTGTTATGTCTGGGCAGGAATATAGTTGTCCCATTAGGGATATAGTCTGTGTCAATAGTAACCCCAGAAAACCCAGGCTGTGAATCCAATTCTTTAGAAGGAATACAAGTCTGTCTAGAACAGTTTGAATACCACTCATTCAGTCAAAGAACCATCCCCTAACACTATCTCACTTATACAGGCATTGAGGCCCATGTACTTCATTATCCGAGTATTACTTCAGTACTAGGCAGGCACAGCCCAGTTCAATACTCTTGAAGATGAACATGATATATTGAGCACACTGATGATGAAGTGTATATGTTAAAACCATGAAAGAAAATCCCAGTCTGTACAAAACCCCAGAATATCCCTATAAAACCCCAAAATATCCAAAGCACCACCTTTTAAAGCTGACCTTCTAAGCAGGAGCAAAATGACTGCAAAATGACTACACCCTACTCCCAAATTAGGGAACCTCCCTGAAAAGATACCATGATATCAAAAATGGCAAAGATATCTCAGAACTCTAACAAGGCCACAGTCCCTTTGTCTTCCTTCCCCAGTACTGGTCAGCCAAGGTCATTTCTGTGTGAAATCTGATCTTGAAACAGGACCGAAATGGATGGAGAACACTAGTTTGAAACTAAGCGTGTCTGAAACTGGCCAGCAGCCATTAATGAAGGATCTTGCCAAGGAAGAAGACATTTGCTATTAACACAGAGTGATTGATGTATTTTTTAAAAAAATGATAAATATTGACATTATTAGGAATATGTATGGCAAAAAGTTTTTTTTCCAGCTCATGTTGATATCTTTCATTTATTATTATTTTTGTTTTACATGAAAGAAAAAACCTCTTTTCATAGAATCATAGAATCATAGAGTTACGTAGAAGAGACCTTAAGGGGCAACCAATCCGACCCCGTGCCATCCATCAAAATACTCCCAGCACATAACCAAGCAGCCTCTGCTTGAAAACCTCCAAAGAAGGAGACTCCACCATCCTCTGTGGCAGCATATTCCACTCCCGGACAGCTGTAACCGTCAGGAAGTTCTTCCTATTGGGAAGGGTCATTGGTTTTATGTCTCCCAATTCTGACACTTCAAAAGCCTTAATGAACCCATAAAATTGCTCCAACAACACAAAACAAAACAAACAAAAAAGGCAACAGAGAATCAGAACTCTTATACTGTATAGGCAATATAGCACATGAGAAATTAAAATAATCACCAGACCTATACAGACACCAGTTTGTATTATCTCAGGGTGCACATGCATGGAGATTTCTGCTGCAGTTTGGTCTGCTCTGGGGACTGACTGGTTCACTGCTCTTCCTGGCAGTCGCATAACAGAAGTATCAATATGAACTAGTCTGTCCCCAGAGCATTCCTACCAACATTTTTGGCTCCCTGATAGGGGCTACTCTTTCCTGGATTGCTTTGCCTCTGATTTTTCTTTTTTTTTATTTTTTTTTTTGGGGGGGGGAGAAATCTTGTAAGCCTTTCTCAATTGCTGAAAGCAACGCAAAGTGTTCTGCTTATATACTGCCCCATAGTGCTTAAAGCACTCTGTGGGCAGTTTACAGTTTATTTGTGTGTGCTGCACACTGCCCCCACCCCTCGGCCAGCAAGCTGGGTAATCATTTTACCAGCCTCCGAAGGATGGAAAAGAACCTGGAAAAGAACCTCAGGTTGTGAGCACAGTTATAGCTGAAGTACAGCAGTTTAACCACTGCACTACGAGGCTCTGCAAGAACATGAATTACACAAAAGAGCCTTGATATTTAAACACAAAAGGCCTTATAATATTTCATCACAATATATTAAGTAAGCTTCCACAATAAAGGGCCTTTTCACACAACCCCTAAACTCCGCGGCAAATGGCTCCCAGCTCCGGAGCTTAAAATTGTTTCCCCAACAGCTGCGGAGTTTACAGAAAATTAAGTGCGACCACACCCACCTAAGCGTGTCCCAGCGCACTTTTCAAGTACCTGCTCTCCAGGGCTGAAGAATTCCTGATGCGGATGTAATTTAAGAGTGCCGGGCTCTCCTCCCTTCTGTTTGTTGTTTTTTGGCCCCCCGCCCCTTTAAGAGCTACTTAAGAGAATGGAATGCTGCCGGGGCAAGAGCAAGACGGCACGGAGGTGAGCCACGTTCTTTTCTTCCTTTTTTTCCCTCCCTCCCCTCACGCAGCCAGCAGCCAGGAGTGCAGAGGGGGTGGGAACACAGGAAGAGCAAAAAGCCCCCAAGGTCTCTGGTCCAAATTTAAGTGGCCAGCGGATCTTAGGGGTCGTGTGAAAAGGCTCTAGGGATGATTGATTAGGAACTTGGTTCTTGTGGACCAGCCTTGCTAGGAGTTCAAGTTCCTTTGTATGCTGCTTTGAAAAGGCCTGTAGCTGAACATCAGGGTATTTGCTTTAGCATGTTCCACATTTAGTCTTCAAGTTAGGATAGGAAAGGTTCTTGCCTGAAATCTTGGTGTGACACTGTCGTTGTTGATAGTACTAGATGAGATGAATCAATGATCTGACTTATTATCAGGCTATTTCCTGTGTTCTGACTTCCGGTTGTCTTAAGAGTAACAACTAAAATCTGTTATTATGTAACAATAACAGCTAAAAAGCTCTCCCACCCTCAAATTAAATTAAATTGAATTGCTGAAAGAGAATGCCTGCAGGGAAACCAGGAATATATGCTGTCAGTGAAAAAGCCTGTGTGCTTACTCCTGGTGCTTGTCCCAAATTCCAGAGTGATCAGAGACAATCTATTTCCTCACTTACGTATGTCTCTCTTCTTGGATCATTGTCTTGCACTGGGCTTTGGTTAGTGCTCCTCAGGGTTCTAGAAGAATGCACAGCAGATCATGCAAGTGTCGGGTCTGCTTAACACTCTGACGTACATGGTGTTCACTGTGAAACCACTTCAGTGCGCTCTGTCAGGGATATGTGGGTGGATGAGCGCTTCTTAGGCCAGAGAGTGAAAGCAATCGTTACAGAGCTGAGAGTTCACAGATTCTCCCTCCCACTTCCTGTTTTTCTGCAGACTGAAGAAGGTAAAGGGAGAAACCTCTCTATGTACTGTTGATGAACTTTGCGGTCAGGCCAACCCAATTTACCCAGTGTCGTCAGTGGTATGATGTGTGCCAGACTCCCCCTAAACATCTGTCTGTTTATCTAGCTTTTCCCCACCCACTCAAGAATGGATTCCCCTTTAATTTTTTTTTCTCTCTACTCATATTTGTTTAGAGATCAGCAACCTTATGACTATAGAGTAGGGTCCCCTTTGAAACCTTTTTCCATAACATAATGCATACTTTTTCTTGCGGTGTGGAGAGGAATACCTCCCCTCATGCACCTTAGAGCCCTAAAAAATATACATTCCAAACATGTCTAACAGAAAAGGTGCAATTGCTTTTCTGAAGACATCCTAAGAACACTTTTTTTAACCGCTTGAAAAACATTAAAAGTGATACAACTAAAATTGGTTAGGGAAGGAGTACTACAACATGGATACCCTATTCCACATCCCAGCCAAATTGCTTCAGTGGGCAGGTAGGCCCAGATCAGATTCTGAGTGGATGGATATAGTGCACAGACAGGTCTGTGTGGGAATCTATTAAAGTATTCTGGTTACAGGGAGGGCCCTCATCACACATGCACAAGTAGTTTTGGAGCTAACTGTGTCAGGACCTTATTTGTAGAAAAAGAGAACACAAGCAGCAGTTTCCAAGGATGAATGAAAGATTGTGGCTGAGCTATATTGAATGCCACTTCTGTGCATCAGAAACAAGACTGCAGAAAGCATTGGTTCGGAAAGTATTTCAAAAATGAGCCGCACGAGACAGAAGGGAGGAATCCAGGGATACATTAACTCGTGTAACATGGTGCTCTGTAAAATTATCTTCGCCAGAAATATTTTATCTCCATCCCATTTGCTCTGGGTAGGAAACTTCAAAGTATTTTATTCCATTAGTATTGATGTCTGGCTTAAACAATTTCACTCTCTCACCTTTGATAAAAGTGCACCTAAACATAGACACTAACTCTCTCGTTTCTCAATATGCTATGTACCCATTAAGAAAGTATAAAGAGTTAAAGATTGAAAATATAAAATTTGCATTCATCGGTGGTTGGGTGGGGGAGACACACAACTGGGAGCATGATTCAGTAACACATATAAAGGATGGGGCAGGGGGCATCTTCTATCTTCATTATCAGTTATGATACAATGTATCATGGATGTCTATTTGAATATTTCCTTTTTGATAACATTTAGGGAAACATGCTGCCATATCTCACTTCTTTCCTTCCATTTGTTTCCACATTCTGCTTGCAGTCGAACCCCGCATGCTTCCTGACATTGAGATGGTTCACTCGTGGTCTAACAGCACAAAAAAGGGAGATGCCTTCTGACCTGTGTTCCATATTGTCTTTGCTATTTTCAAGGTCATAGAAATACCCACTCCTTGCAAGCGGGCAGCAGCTTCTCCTTGCAGCTGCAGCTGGCTAGGATGATTAAAGGACATGCAGCCAGCTGGTATGGAGCACATGTTGGATCATCTCCTCAGCCTTATACCCTCTGCACCTGAATTTATCATATCTATCGTCAGGACATATTCCTAAAGTATGCTGATCATGTCCACAAACAGTGTGTCATTGGGCTGACACCTTGGAAGCTCTCACATAGTTGATATGAGATTCACTTGTATTGTACATGGTCTACCACATCTATGTGTTTTTTCCACTTTGAGAAGCAGAGAAGCTAGACTGGGGACAGTTATCTGGGAGACGTGGCCATTCTTATACAGCAAGGCTGTCCAACTTTGAATAGGCTGAGGTCTACTTTTTCCAGATGAAAGTGCCTAGGGCTACTACACTAAAACCTCTACTTATGAATTTTATCTGTTCTGACCATATGCTCATTAAGTAGAGCAGCCCTTGAACAGCTCCGCTCGGCTGAGACAGTGGGCTGGCAGACCGAGAGCTTTGCTGGGGCAGTGGTGGTCCTTGGGGTGGGGGAGGTAGAGGTAGAGAACTTATCCCCTCACTTTTGTTATTGATGGGCAGCGGGCTACTTTTGAACCCTTCACGGGCTACTGGTAGCCCCCGGTCTACCTGTTGGACAGGCCTGTTATACAGTATTCCTTCCCTTACAGAGAGTCTGATGAAGAACCAACTACAGTTCTGTGATTGTATGTGAATTTGCTGGTGTTTGTTGTTTACTGTGGTTATCTGGGTGCCGTTATTAGAACAGTTATTTTCAGTTGCGTGCTTGGCCATGTGGTGGGACTGGTGTATCCTGAAAGCAACTAGCAGAGCAATGTGGTCTGCCACAATCACATTATTTTCACACATGCACACCAACAGTTGTTGTTTACCACTTGGTGCCTGCACAGTTGACTCAGCTCAGCTCTCACCTGTAGCTTGCTATGCCTAAGCTTTGGATATATCTGACAGAGCAGCTAATGCTTCTGTCCCCCTGAGAAGCAATATACTGTAGATATTGCCACATGGAATAGGAATTTATATATTGCTTAGCAAACTCTACTCCATAGTCTGTGGAGATTCTCAGTCATCTAGGTGAGCTTATCTGGAAGTTGAGTCATGGCAACTGGACTTATTTTCTTGAGAGATCAAAACATTTCACTACTCAACCATTTAAAACCAGAGCTGCATTTTAAACCCCACAGAGAATGCCATGGCTGTGACATCTGTTTATAATGTCACTAACTGAACGTTATGAAGAAGAGAGAATTGTGGGCAGAGGAAACCCCAAGGGACAGCTGCCTCGTTTCTCCTAATTCTAAAAAACTATTTACAATTAGAATTATCACATTACTTCTAAATATGAATTAGAAAGTTGTACCAACTCTTTTTTATCAGAGTCTGAAAAACTTACTTCCTTGGCTTACCACTCCCAAATTCCTCAGCCAGAATGTCTGCGGGATTCTGGAATATATATTTCAAAAAGGCAAACTTGCTGAGATACTTCTGTGAGTTCAGTGAGGTATCAATCAGTTTTAACTGATAGTTTTAACTGTCTTCTTAAGCGTGACCTTTTATTTGGGTTTATTTTCACTGTCTTTATGGCAGGCTGCTGTGGCATATGAGCAAGAAGACTTCCAGAAATATTGCTTGGGTTTCATTGAGAATTGTACACAGGTAAGCCTAGGATCGATACTGGGATTCTCATTTGCAGAGGATAAAAGGGCAGGTTATCTGATGGTGTGGATGTTCTCACTATATGATCACACATGTTCTTCTACTTGTGCCTTTAACTTATATTCCACCTTTTGTCTGTTATGGAACTGAAGGCAGTGTGCCTCTGTGGATGACTATTGGGAACAATATGTATATAATTGTCCAATAGTCTTCCACTGCCTAGTTTCACCTGAATTATTTTATCATGTGGTTTTATTATATTATACCATGCCTAAGAACTATGTAAGTAGTAGAATGGTTTGATTATAGAACTATCAAGGGATCACTGGCCTTCTGGATTTCATAATTTACTTCAGCTGAAGACCTTCCTGACAGTCTCTTAGTGCAGTAGAGTATGGTGGGAAGCGGGTTCTAGTCATGGGGCACCATCATGACATTCCTATCTATCTATCTATCTATCTATCTATCTATCTATCTATCTATCTA
>JAHTLZ010000129.1:49467281-49492177 GCA_023846285.1 Phrynocephalus versicolor
TCTATCTATCTATCTATCTATCTATCTATCTATCTATCTATCTATCTATCTATCTATCTATCTATCTATCTATCAAGACTACTCATTCAAAATTAAAAGACCAAAAGACCATTTATTCAAAATAAAGTCCCATTAAATTCACTTAAAAGACCATTCAATTAAAAGACCATTTATTCAAAATAGAGTCCCATTAAATTCAGTGGAACCTTCTATCCATTAAGTGGGTTTACAGCAATATCAAAATTCACATATTTGTTTTTAGACAGCTTTTGTATTGTCTTACACTTGCATTTTGTTCATTTCCTCAGGTGCATTTATTTCTTATAATGTCATCCCCAATATCTGTAGTCTCTGGTGCTAAGTAATGTGCCAGAGATGCAAACTCCAATCAATAATCAGAACATCCTTTTCTTGGTGGCTGCAGTAACTCTTGAAATATGTAGTGTTGTGGTCACAGTGGCTGCAGGATTTAAAGACCTGTCAGTTAAAAAAAAAGACATCTATTCCATGCAATGAATTATGAAATACTTGTGTTGTCCTAGATGTATGCTTTCATAGCCGTTGATAATTTGCCTGAAAGAATGTCAAGAGATTGATTATCTGGAAATCATCCTTGTCTTTGAGGGTCTATCATGAGCATAACATTGTGGTCGCCGGAAGTTAAAACATATGTACTCAACATATACTGTACATGCACAGACTAATCTACATTGATCCTTCATGAATGCTATTTCCCTAAGTATACAAACAGTTACTGCTGTTTTTGTTATTATGTATGATCGTGAGTGTGCACCTACATTATAGAAGGAAGGTACAACTCAAAGATTAGAAAAACAACATATCACATAGTTTACCGTTTAATGTTATTATATGCTGTCCAACGCGATGAATTGAGCAATATCCAAGATGTCCCATCCTCAACTGCCCTACTCAGATCTTGTAAACTCAAGGCTTTGGCTGCCTTTAGAAAATCATGCCATTTCGTATTTAGTCTTCCTTTTTCCCTCGCTTCTTTTCCAGCATTTATTCCCCAGGAATGCCTTGCCTTCTCATAAGGTGCCCAAAGTTGGACTGCCTCCATTTCAACATTTATACCTCCAGGGAAAGTTCAGGCTGGATTTTCTCAAGGGCTCACTTGTTCATCTCTCTAACAGCCTAGGGGAACTGAAAAGGTCACCCCCAGCACTACTTTTCACCCTGTTAGCTTTCTTTACAGTCCAGCTTCTACACCCCTACATAGTGATGGTTGTACAACAGTGGGAATGTTCTTGGCCATGATCTCCAGGAAAATCCTTTATTTGATGATCTTTCCTAGTTCCTTCCTTGCTTTCTTTCTGAATCTCAGACTTCTCATTTTTTGGCTATAGCCTCCGTTTGGGTTGATGATTAAACCAAGGTTTAAAAATCGTTAACTATTTCAGTTTCATCGCTTTCTGAATGTCAAAGTGATATAGTTCTTCAGTAGTCTTGATTTCTCCCTTCTTAACATTCAGCTGCCTTCCGGCTTTGCCATCTTCTTCATCCACTTTCACTAAAAGTTGTTTCAGGTCATTGCTGTTCAATACACACGACGCAAAAGGGAAACGGGGACATGATGGGAAGGGAAATAGGTGAGTGTATACATTTATGTGACTAATGTTATACAAATTGGATTCATAATTGTACTCCCAGTTGTCACTGATTCTAAATTATATCATGTTTTTAAAAAGTTAGAGGCAACGTTGCTGACTGAGCAAGAACACCCTAAACGGGACATTTGCTGTTTGGCAGACTTACCTGCAGGTGGTGCTGCCTGGCTAGGTTTGAAATCCTAGTTACAGTACCTCTGCAAAAAGGTGACAGAAACATAGAAGACTTATGTAAACTTTTTAAATATATATATTTATAATATACAGGTTGGGTAAATAATAAAGATGTATACATTTCAAAAAACCCTGGCAAGGACTTATCAGTTTCCTAATTTTGTTTAATTGCACACATTTTGTGGGAACATAAATTATGCCAAACCATTTCCAGGTTGATTGGCCATGCCAATAACTTATAAATTGTATCTCTATTCTGGAATTTAGACTGTTTTCAGAATGCATATGGGGTAAGTACCAATGGCTGTGTGGTCCTGCTTGTGTGGTCCCATTATTTATTTAACATGTTTACTTCCCTGCCTCAAGTAGGTTAAGCTGACAGGGAGAGCAACTTACCTCACGGAATTACACGATGAGTGTCTTAGCTGGGTGGGGAATCCAAGCACAAGACTCCCCATTCCGGTTACCAGATCTCCTCCTCATTCCGGGGCCAGATCAATATATTTTTTCCCACTTGGGGCAAAGGACAAGATAGTCTCTCCCTGCAACCCCTCCCATTTTACACATGGGATCAAATTTAGGCTGGAAGTTGAATTTTGCTTCAGAATATAGGTGCTAGGCCAGGACCCACCACTGCCCCAAGAACTGCAGGGTATTCACAGGAAAGGATGAGAACAGGCTGGGTGATCAAAGAGAAGGGAAATGTAGAGCGGAGAGGTGGGGTTCAGAAGGAACAGCCAAGAAGCTGCTGCCTTCACCCCCATTATCTGCTGCTGTGGGTGGTTGCCTCTGCTCAATGGTAGGTATGACCCTTCCTCTATTTTCGTCTCAGGAGCCACAGGGAAACCATTTCACCTGCAATCACGGAACAACTGAGAAAGCAGGAATTTTTAAAAGACCCCAAATCAGGATTAAATGATAAATTAGATTTGATCTTGGGCTGCACGTATATTGATATCTCTTGAAGGGCAAAAGAAGTATGGATCCAAACTCCTTTTTAGAGCAGATGTACAATTTGAAAGAGGGATCAAGCTCAGGAACAGAAGATGGATGTAGAGAGCACTGGATGGCTGAATGTGACAAAAATCACTTTCTACCCTCACCCCCCCCAGGAATGTTTGAGATGGGGGGGGGAACCAAAAACGGATTAATTTTTGTAAAGATAACTAATGAAGGTTGACCTGCATAAACATGACATGCAGCTGAATGATTTATATGAAATATCAACCCAAACATTGTCGATGGTACACAGGGTGGTCGTGGTGGTTGTGACAGGATAACTGTCAGTGGAAGGCTGAATATGACAGTGAGTGCAATAGAAAACAACTGGAATTCTTGCAGTGGTATATCTGCAGAATATGTTGTTTCTGCACTTGCTACCCTTTGGATGGCTGTGATAATAAGCATGCAAAATTTGTTGTAAACACATAAGATTTCAGATTTCGGATGAATTGGGTGGAGGCATTTTTTTCCTGAAGGGATGTTGGACCCAGACAATTGATGGGGAGGGGATACATTTGCATTTTATTTCCTCCCTTTCATATAAATCCTATGTTTTGACCAATGGTCTGTGATGTGAAATCTACTGGAAATACCAAATGAGACATTGGGAAGTACCCTAATGGGCCCTTCCATATACATATTTTTATCTCTATTGCCTTTTCCCACCCATGTGTTTTGCAAAGTTCCCAAATATTTCCAGATACAGGCTGAAGCATTCTGTGAGTTGGAACCCAACATATGTGAACTATTTCGCCAATGATTTGCAGAAGGCTGGTCTATAGAGTCCCACCAATAAAAGGTGCATATTAATATAAGGAAGGAAGAGGAAATTGAAAAACTCTTGAAACAAGTGGAGGTGGTGGTAAAGCAAAGGTAAGAAAAAAGGACATTTTCTTTACCCCCAATCTCTCCCCTCTTCAACATACATTGTGCTTATGTCTGATGAATCTTTTGGTCCTCCAGGTTCCCTGGAAGCAGTTACTGAAGGGGACAAAACATAATGCCACCTTCCTCCAATCTTTCCTTGCAACCATTTACTTGATTTTATTTTAAAGATTTTTATGTATGTATGTATGTATGTATGTATGTATGTATGTATGTATGTATGTATGTATGTATGTATGTATGTATGTATGTATGTATGTATGTATGTATGTATGTATGTATGTATGTATGTATTTTAAGACTTGTATACCGCCCGTCTTCCCGAAGGAACTCTGAGTGGTTCACAACAGACTAATATATTGCAAAGGTCATATCAACAGTATAAGTACATGACAATTTAAAGCACTTAAACAAGAAACAAAATAAAAACACAAAAAAAGGCAAAAGGCAGATGGCGGTGGGGGGGGGAATTAAAAGTCACCAAACGCCTCTCAGAAGAGCATGGTCTTCAATGCTTTCCTGAAGGCTGGCAGGGACTGTGCAAGGCGCACTTCGCTGGGGAGATGGTTCCATAAGGTAGGGCCAGCCACAGAGAAGGCTCAAGTCCGGGTGGATGTTTTTCGAGCCTCCCTGGGTGTGGCCACCCGCAGAGTGTGTGCCCGCGACAACCTAGCCAGTCAGGCCGAAGTATCTTAACCTTTCTAGTCAAATGTTTGCAGGGTATTACAGGTATCATTCTCACTGTTGAATGATGCCTGTAATTTGTACGGCTCTGGTGAAATATGAGTTATCTGATTACTTCCATCCAATACATTTAAAACTACTCTTGTGTGCATCTTTACTCAGTTGCCAAGATGGTGCCAAAATGTCTGTAAATGGCTAATAGTGAGCAGCTGCAACCGTGGCTTGTTTTGTCTTTCTGAGCGTTGCTCTTCGTAAAGCTCTATTGTCGTAGCTAAGTGACAAATCTGTTCACATACAGATGGATGATAAGATTCCAGCAGGTTTAAGTAGTGCCTCCCAGGTTGGCAGTGAAGAGTTAACTACTGTTTGCAAACAAGAAATTCTCAATTGGCTTTGCACCCACCTTAAAACAATTTGGTCCAGGACTAGGGCCACACAGAGCTTCAGAGCATCCCTTCCCAGATCCCCCATAGAGATCAAAGGGCTGGCTCAGCCAAGGGATGGCCTGGAAAGACTTAGGATGGAGTGTGGTAGGCGAGGGGTACCCATCCCTTAAGAAGTAGGGAGATATAGCAAAGCAGCATAGCAGTGTGGAATTCTCCCCTCCCCAGGGGTTCTCCGAAGCCCTTGCCTATACTTTGGGTTCATTCAGCAGTACCACACAAATGCAAGTGCGTAGGAAGCATCCTGGGAAAAGGCAAATTCCGTTTCTCCCGTACTTTTAGTGAACGAAGCTGGCTGTGTGCTCCCTGTGAACAACTTGGTCTGGGGCTGAAAGCAGCACAGGGAGACAAGCCTCTTGCCAGACTGACGAAGCTGAATGGATGAGAAGCTGAATGGATTTATTGATCTCTCAATAAAAGAAGTCCTGTTGCCCATGACTCAGTTTCCAGATAAACTCACCCGGATGGACTGAGAAAGAATCTTCACAGAATCTTGGAAGACAACCAAGAAGCAGAAGTCCTGAATCTAGTAATCAAAGGAATGTGTGTGTGTGTGTGTGCATGCGCGTGCGCGCGTGCGCACATCTGTCCGTCCGTCCGTCCCTCAAGGTGTTGTTGGGCAGCAACAGACCCAGCCTTGCCATTAAAAAGAGGCAATCAGCTTGGGCAGCAGATGTTGGGGCGTGGTGGTAATAATTTTCCTTCATTTGACCTGATTCTCACCCACTCCTGGCACTTCCCTCAGCTGGAGGTCAGACCTGTGCCAGCCATGCCACACAGCCTGCCCTGTACCAATGAATCTAGTCTCCAGCTTTCTAAATGCACTAAAGGACACAGTGCCCTGTCGCTTGTGTTAATTTTAAACTTCAAGTACCCAAAAGGCAGCAAAACACTATGGATTCACCTGGCCAATCAGAGCTGACTTATCTTAGTTAAGGGTGGGGGGGTTGATGGGAGCAGCTGTTCAAAAACATCTGAAAAGGCCACACACTCCCCTTTGCCTCCAGTACACGGGGCTTCTAAAGGTGGGGTTTTGCACACAAGTTCATATTCACGCTTTCCAATTCTTCCCTTGGCTTTCTTCTTCCACTGCATACAGGTTAATTGTGGATGGCAAGCTCATTGGAGCAGGGATCTTACGTCTGTCCTCTTTCCTATCTCACATTTTGTATCCACCACAACCAAATTTGGAGCCTTTGCTCCACTATTTATACATATGCTTGACGGGAGGACTCTACTGAGACCCAGGACATTTCTGGCCACCTGAGAAACCACATGTTCATAAAACTTGGTCTGTTGTCTGTGACAGGTGTAGTTCACCCTGCTAACATAAAGGTGCCCCCAAAGCTCTGACATCCCAAAATGTTGAATAATATCAGTCATCTCACAGTTTAAGAAGAAATCCAAAGGTCTGTATGTCTCAATAGAAAACCATCTTGAATTCATTTGGGATTTGACACCAATGTTGGCTGTAGTTATCTTTAAGACAGTCGCTGGGCTCCTATGTTTCATTTTGGAAGCGGACTACTTCCGAAACGAAACACCCAAAAGTAATCCGTGCTCAAAATTAATGGATTTTCAGCACCCATTTCTCCTATTCAGTAACTCAGATAGAAAAATGGAATCTAGGAAGATGCTTTAATTTTCTGTTGCTTGTTTTTGTCTGTATTATTCTGTTTTAAATCTTGGGAGGATGTCCCATTCATCACAATAAAATTTACTTCCAAATAAGAGTGTATGCAAACACAGTGTACTGCTCTTTCTCTCATTCTGCCCCCCCCCCCACCTCTCCCCAAGCCCTTTTTGGTGTTAATTATGCTTTTCATGTGAATCCAATAATCTTCTTGGCAAGCAGTGATGTGGAGGTGGGGTTTGCACATTAAAGGACCCACAGAACTTGCCAAGACGAGTGAGATTGAGAGAAAGCACGAACATGCTTTTTGCATGTTACAACAACCCCTGTTTGGGAACTGAGCGGGAAGAGAAACATAGGGGGTATCTTTCTTTCTTTCTCTCCTGTAGGCACACTTAGTGTGAAGTCTCACCCAACAATGGCAGAGAAAACAATTGCTCTTCTATTTCCTGACAAGCAGGCAGATGAAATCCAGTCCCTCAGTTGTCAGCTGCTGATCAGTGACTGATTGATGGGCCTTAGTTGTGGCTGATGGAGTAGAGGCGGGTACCAACCAACCAGCTGGATGAGTCACCATGGCATGGCTCTCTCTCTCCCTCTCCCTCTCTCTCCCTCTCCCTCTCTCTCTCTCTCTCTCTCTGCTGCTGCTGCTGCTTCCTTCCTGCTTCTTTGAGAAATACTTTGAGAAAAACGGTGATCATCCGTGTCTCTGGAATGGATTCTTATTTCTTCCAAGCCCCGCTCCCAGCACCCTCCCTTGGCTGCAGCATGAGGTGTTCCCATGATAGCCGTCTGGCAGACTGGAGCGCTGCTGAGGAAGTCAGCTGGTTATTGGGTGAGGCACCCCAGTGAGTCTGGCCTGTGAGCTAATGCTTCCAGCTCCTCAGTACAGACAGGGAGTGGTGAGGCAGCAACCCCAGAGTGAAGCATTGGGGGTGAGGTGTATGCGTGTGAAGGAGGAAGATGTGTTCTCCCCTTCCAGGACAAAGCCACCCACTGTGGAGGCCCTTAGGACATGTCTGCGTGCATAAATGCATGCCTGCATATTTATGTGTGGGCTCAGAGAGATGCACAAACATCTATCCACTTCAGCCTGTGGGAGGCAGACATTCAGAAGGAATCTTTCATTCTGCTTCAGTGCTATGCAACATACAACAATATTTTCCACAGTATTGTTCTCTGGGGTAATTACACAGAAATAATTACAACATTCACAGACATTGTTTTGAATAAAACAACACTAAAACCGATATGTTATTCATTGGTCTCTTTGCATAAGTCCTCTATTCTACCTCCCTTTAATTTTATTTTCTTGTCAACTTCATTTTACTACATTTATTAAGAGGAAATGAAACTCAAACTATCTCAGCACATTTGCAGGAAACTAATCAATATATGTGCCACAACATTCTAGTCCCTTTGTCTTCCCTCAACTACAAGAGATTATTTGCTTCAAAATTTTAATATTTCCATTTGTAATACATTGTGTGGCATTAAAAATTGTCCAGATGCCTGCTAAGCGTCTTCCTCACAAGCAGGTGAGTAAAGGGGGTGGGTGGGTTCAGATGTGCCCTAATTAGCAGCCACTTTTCTTCAGAATTAGGGAAGCAGGAATGTTTTCCCCCAAGCCAACTGGGCCCCAGGAATGAATTGGAGGCAAACAAGCCAGGGGATAAAAGGGTAGGCGGGTGTTTTCCTGCCTCAGTTGGCAACTGTTTCCCTAATAAAAAGAGAAACACACTTGAGGAGGGGGCTGAAGACCCTAATTAGGAGGAAGGGGATTAGAATAGTGAAAAGAGGACTTTGGGCTCTCTCTGGCACGTATACAGGATCCCTGAGTTAAAAGAAAGAAAGAGCTTTTGGGGAGTGGACGGAGGCAACATGGGAGGGTGCAGCCCCCTTCACGGATGTAGCTCAACTGCCACCACCACTTACAGAGAAGATGGTCTAATTTAGCAATTGTCTGGGGAGGCAGTACCAGTTTTGATCATCAAGCATCAATACCCTTGTGTCGCATCCTTAGGCACTTGGGTGATTTGAGGGAAATTTTAGCACAATGTCTTCTGAATGAAGAGCTTGGGATTTAGGCTACCTCTACAGTGGAGCCAGAAATCATGCAGGCAGGCGAGATAAGGTAATTGTGGAAGCACTTCCACCATTTAGCGAGATATCCCTTCAGATGTCTGTGAAGATTCTCAGTCATCCAGGTGAGTTTATTTGGAAGCTGGCCCAACATAGGAGAGGTAACAGCTCAGGATCAGAATCAGTAGTACACCTCCATTGAAGGACAAAGGGTACTCATTCAAAGATGAGGATGTACTCATATTAGACAGAGAAGATAGGTGGTTTGAGAGAGGGGTCAGGGAAGCCATTCATGTGAGCATTAAAAACCCCTCTCTCAACAGAGGTGGGGGCCTCAGGCACAGTCTATCTGCTACTTATCAGGCTGTGCTTTCAACAATATCCAGACAAATCAAAAAGCCTTCACCACCAAGGCCATAGCTAACGACCTTAGGCCATTGTTCACCTTAAGGCTATTAATACTGTTATCTACCTAACAAGCCTATTCAGGCCATTGTTCATCTTATAAGCCTATTTCAGACCACGGTGACAAGAGGTCAAAGCGAACTATAAGATGGAGGGCTCGAACTATAAGATGGAGGGCTCGCACTAGCTTTATTCAGACTGATGAAGCTGTTTGAATGAGCAGTGGAATGTTTTTATCTCTCAAGAAAAAAAGTCCAGTTCCCATGACTCCACTTCCAGATATCCTTTCAGACATGGTATCCTGAGCTGCTTGTCAAATATTTTGCATCACCAATTACATTACATTATGGGTTTTTTTTGGGGTGGTGGTGACAGACCCCCCCCCCCGTCAGAAGAGAGAATGCGTGCAGAATTGCATTTCTACATATCATTTTTCCAGTCAGGCTCCTAGGCTACATGTTAAAGTGCACATCTTCAGGAAGGGGTTTCTGTGGCCATTCAGGTCACTTGGACTTTTACACTCTCACCCATATCAACTATATAATACTCACTGGTGTGCACAGAAAGTAGTGGAATGAAATAGAGGGGGAATGCAACATCCTGTCCTAGGGTCAAAAATCCAACACAGCTTCCAATAGAAAAGTAGTGACTTGTTAGTACTAGAAGTCACCTGTTTGGAAACAATCTTCTGAAAGCAAGAGAACTCCAGAATGCAATGAATCCAAAAAGAACAACTTTGATCATAGGATGTTTAGTAATATACCTACTAATTATACCCATGAGAATACCTGTGTTAGTCTGTTGTAAAAAAATTAATGGAGTGTCTTGTGATATCTTGAAAACTGAAGGCAATACTGAAAGAACTGGGCCTGTATTGTCTTGAGAAAAGAAGACGGAGTGCATATACAACAACACTTTCCAAGTACTTGAAAGGCTGTCATAACAGAGTAGGGGCAGGACCTGTTCTTGACCATCCCCGAGTACGGGACACACAACAGTGGGCTCAAGTCTCAGGGAGTCATATTCTGGCTGAACACCAGGGAAAAGTTCCTATTAGAACAGTACAACAGTGAAACCAATTACCTCAAGAAGAGGCGAGTGCTCCAAGACCAGAGGCATTCAAGAGAAATTTAGAGAACCGCCTGCCAGATATACTTTGACTTGTATTCCTGCATTGAGAAGTGGATTAGACTCGATGGCCTTATAGACCCTTCCGTCCTCATTATTCCATGATTCTAAGATTTATCAAAAGGTGAGATGTAGTCCACAAGGGTTTGTGTAATAATAAAATGTCTTAGTCTTTCACAACACTCTTAATTGTTATAGCTCTCAGAGCCTTTTAAACAAGATGCTTTTCATTCACAAGTATTTGTGCCCCTAACAACAGTCAACTCATCTGTTTAGGTCAGGAAATATGAAGAACCTTATTTTTGCTATTTCTCCTTTACTGTAATAGATATTGAGCCTTTTCACATGACCCCTAAGATCCGCTGGCCACTTAAATTCGGACCAGAGATCTTAGGGGCTTGTCGCTCTTCCTGTGTCCCCACCCCTCCGCACTTCCTTGCTCCTGTCTGCGTGAGGGGAGGAAGAAAAAAAGAAAGGAAAAAATGGAGGCTCACCTCCGTTCTGCCTCTCGCTCTTGCCGCGGCAACATTCCAGTCTCTTAAGTAGCTCTTAAAGGGGCGGGAGCCAAAAAAACAACAAACAGAAGCGAGGAGAGCCCCGCACTCACTATCGTTACACTGCATCAAGGAATTTTCACCTCCAGAGAGCAGGTACTTGAAAGGTGCGCTGGGATGCGCTAAAGTGGGCGTGGTCGCACTTAATTTCCTGTAAACTCCGGAGCTGGTGGGGAAACATTTTTAAGCTCCGGAGCTGGGAGCCATTTGCCCCGGAGTTTAGGGGTCGTGTATAAATGTCAATTATCATGTCTATTTTGACTCTGGATGTGGCAGCTCTAACGAATTATGGTATGCTGCATTCCAAACCAGTTGCCCACATTCTTCAGCCAATAAGATGTTTTCCTTACTTTATTTCTCTCCCTGTTTATGGATTGCTGGATAATCTGTAATTTTTTTTTAATCATGGCACTGATGTTTTAACTTTCTTCACTTTATATATGTATTTTTATTATACTTTGGTCCTTATTTGTTGTGTGAGAGGGAGGCCGATGAAAAGGCTCTCCTGTCAGTGTGTCGTCCCCTTCCTTCTCTGGCTACAGAAGAGACAAATCACCTCCTAAACAAGATGAGGCTGTGCCACTGTCAGTCTCCCCCTTAGGACTAGAAAGCCTGGGAAAATCAAAAGAAGAGAGAAGAGGAGGAAGCCCAGGAAACTGAGAGGAGGGAAAGGGGGAAGAGTCTGAGAAGAGGGAGGAAAGGATGAAAGAAGGAGACAAAAGGAAGAGAGGGGGTAGTTGGGAGAAAGCACAAGGAAGACATGAGTAGCTGTTTGGCAGAGTCAGAAAGCAAGGAAGAAAGTGAGAAGCAGTAGTTTACCTGAATAATACTCATGGACTTGAGAACGAGTCCGCTTTAAGGGAGTAGGCAGAGAAAGAGTGGCAGAAGAGATTCCCAGAAAATCCTCGCCCTGGGCAGAAAGGGAGTTGAGAGAACAGTTGAGAAGGGAAAACTGTAAAGGAAAAGGTACAGAGGGAGAAGGAGGAAAGGTTAAGGGTGGAAAGAGAAATACACCTGATAGGAAGGGCAGAGGGTAGCAACACAAGATGGAGTGGGGACCATGGAACAGCCTAGTCCCCTTTTGACTCATCTACCCTGCAGGAGGAAGGTATGGGAAACCAGGGAGTGGCGTACCCACCCATGATGAAGTCTACTATGTATGTGAATGACAATTTAACCGAGACATCTGTGAAGGGAATGGAGGACAGGAGGACAGTGCTTTTGCTGCTCAAGGTTGGTTAGGAACCTGCCTGTAGTCAAATCTGAGATGTTCATGATAGGAGGAAAGATTCAATTTATTTATATTTAATTTTTTATTAAAGCAACGCAGTGAATATTTACTGTCAAATATTCACTTAAAACCCCACCTCCACCCACACTTCCTTGGCCCATCCACAGAGCTAAGGACGTGATTAATTTGCTAACATCATGAAATGGCTGTCCTTATACACTTCACAATATTGGTGAAAGGCTTGTTTTTGGTCTGTTTCCAGTTGTCCCACCTGCTGGAAATGGACCAAACCAGAGCCTTCCTTCCCACGGCGGGGGGAGGGGGAGGGGGGAAGTTCCTAATAGGGGCCAGTCAAGTCCACTCTTGGGACTATTTCATTCGCTCCAGTGCTTATGTCATGTGCTTTCTGTCACAAGGAGTGCAGTGATCCATCCTTACAGCCATTCAGACAGAAGGCTGCATACCTGTCAGCTCACATTTTTAGTAGGAAAGGATGTATTAAGTCAATAGTTAATAAGCTAAAATATCAAAATTGATATGGTCTGAAATCCTGTTGTACATTGTAACAACAGTAGGCCTTTTGAATCAGTGAAACTTATGAAGGAGTTGACTTACCAAATCCACACTGATTCAACATGTCTACTCTAGTTATGACTTACTGCTGGATCTCACCCTGCATTTATGTGAATTATCATGAAAAAATAAACTGAATATATTGCCCCATTCTGTTAGCAGCTTTTTAACTTATGCTGATCTAATCCTTGGATAAAGCCACCCAAGTTAATGGCTATACCACCACATATAGGGATGGTGGTTGATCCAGCATTGATTCTTTTTAAAATTTCTCTTCCCATTTAATTAATGTGAGGAAATTTTCTTGTGCCAAAATCTGGGCTGTTGTAAAGTCTTGCCATCAATGAGATGGGAATAAATGGATAGGTACAAAGTTATTTTTACAAGTATTGAGTAATACCTAGTTATTTTCCAAAGCTTCTTTTTAAAGGGCATTTTAAGAGGGATTTATACAGAATACTTTCAGACATATGTTATTAACTTATCAATCTTAAGAAGCCAGAAAAGTATTTGGTATTGCCTTTTCAGTTTTTACAAACACTGATTTTCAAGATATGTAATTCATATTATTTGGTCAGGCTTCACATTCTAGCTCCCAACTGCTTGTGCTACAAGGCATTTCCTCCATATGATCCAAGAAATCAAATATAAAGCAAGAGTAGGAGTGGCAAAAAAATTAAAGGTAACATGTAAATAATATATTGGTAACTTATGATGGAAAATGATTTACAGTATATCTTTGAAGAAGAATGTAATAAGGAATCTGCAATTAGTAAAAGTAAAAGCCATTCTCAAAGCATTTGAGAGAAATAAATCACTAGGCATAGATGGGAATGCCCATAGAATATATCAAGCTAAAGAGATTAAATTTATTAAAATCCCTAGGAAGAACATGCCAACAAATGTGTGCTAGTTCAAACCAGGCCTGAAGTTTCTCCAGAAGTGAAAATAACTAAATAAGCTATTGCACTTTGAGCATTTCAGGAGAATTTAAGGCTGGAAAAGACAATGTTGGCAAGAGTTGAAGATCAAAGATCAGAGGAAGGCCAACCTTGAGATGAACTGCCAAAATTACAGCCTTCAGTTTGCAGGATCTAACCAGGGTATTCTGTTCTAGCTGTTCTGCAAGTCTTTATTTGCTCTTCCAGTGGCAGATTCCAGTGGCATATCTGAGGTGTTCTGCCACAGTGAACACTAAACCTAGGGTTGTGGAACATGTAGCCCTTAAGATGTTACTGAACAGCAACTGTCAGGATCCCCCATAAATGGCCATATTTGGTATAGCCAATGAAGACTGCAATCCAACAACATCTACAGGAGCACACACTCCCTGCAATAGTCCTTTATACAACAGATCTTTAGTACAGGATTGCACATTAAGAGCCCTGAAATTCCAAAAGCCAAATTTCTGAGGTTGTGTTGTACAAATCCCAAACATCTCTGGACTAAAACAAGGAAGGTATACAATTTCAATATTTTTTCCCATCCCATACGGAAATTAAAATAAATTTTGAAACTTCAGACTCTCGTGTGGGATGGGATTCCATTTTTGGCTGTACTCTAGCTCAGACATGCTCAAGAGACTTATACTGTGCAGAGAGCTTCCAGATGTGGGGTTATAATAGGAGCCATGAAGAAATTAAGTATTCAACAACAACAGTGAAAGCTCATTCAGGAGAGACGTTGAATGTGTGCTCCCTTGCCTAATTGTCATGAATTCATCAAGTTCGCACTACTCCAAGGTACAATATTCTTTAGTCCCAGTGTTTGAATGGATATACAAAAGGAAAAGGTTCTTTAAGTTGAAGATCTATAGTGAATGCACATCTTACAGGGAAGATTTGAGAAAACATGTCGGCAAATGTTTCAATTTCTTTACATTAAATATTGAACTTCAGAGTAGAAGAAAGAATAAGAAGAAGTGACTTAAAAGGGGCCTCCCATTTTATTTTATTTGCTTATGTAAGACAGCCAAACTTTTATTTTATATAATGCATTTTGTATAACGTAATTATTTTAGAACATATTTGGCATCTTTCATTCCCATGTGGAAGACACATGGGGACCATTTCTCAATCCATTTAACAAGGAGATGTGCTTAAGTAGTGGTCCAAGCCGGTGTTAAAAACCAAATGGGCCCATTTAGAGTACTGCAATTGGCTGCCATCCAGAACATGAGTTCTGCCACCATATTTCAGCCTTCATATATTTAGAGTATTTCCAGATAAAGGATACAAAGGTGCAAATACAGAAATAACTGAATTCATTCCAATCTTCATGCCCAGAAAGACTTCCTAAATAAATTCAGAATAATCGTCATGTCGTGTCTACAAGCATAAAATGCTGCAGCCAGATTGTTTAACTGGGGCTGATTACAGGGAACATATCTCTTCAGTTACAACGCTCCGGCTGCTGATCCATTTCTGAGCACAATTCAAAGAGGCGGTTTTAATCTATGAAGCCCTAAATAGCTTGGGTCCAAGCTGTTTAAAAGACTGTATCTCTCTCTCTCTCTCTCTCTCTGAGCCTGTCTGGAAATTAACATCATCAGGGAGGCCTTTCTGTTGGTCCCACCACCTTCACCACTTGCTGGGGGCACAGAAGAGGGCCTTCTTTGTTGTAGCTCCCAGTCTCTGGAACTCCCTCCCATGGTTGACTTCATCTTTGCTGTCCTTCCATAAGCAGGCAAAGACTTTTCTCTTCAGGCAGGCTTTTCCTTGATGACTGGTGGTCTTAAGAGAGTTTTCAAAATGGATTGTTGTGCTGTCTTGTTTAAAAGGATTTTAATACTGTATTGTTTTTATCTACTATCTTTAAAATAATACCTGTTTAATTCTTTTAATATATTTTCCCTACTATTTAAACTTTTAAATATTGACTTTTTAATTATTTAAGCCATCTTAGGTCCTTTTAAAGGAGAAAAGCGGGATAAAATATTTTAAATAAATAATAAATTTCAGAAAACAAACTACTGAAGTACCGTACCCTGTTTTCTAGTAGCATGAGGTTCTGTAGGTTAGATGGTTGACAGTTGTCCTGGAATACTCCAGGCACCAGAGATGTGTGGTTATGGAGCCCTTTTTTGACTAGAGATTGGGATTTTGATAAATAGCAGTACAATGGCCATACTGTCTCTTATCTGTAGTCATACTGCAGATTGGGCTCAGACACTGACTTGGTCTAAGCCACTTGCACTGGAGTCCAAAAACTTGTTTACGGAGAGACAAACTAATAGCACTCATTTCCAAACAGGCACGCAATCGTCTATCTCCAGCCAGTCCACGTTCCTAGATTTAATATTTGGACCAGCAACCCGGGGTTCAGATTTGAACAGAACAAGTTTTGTTTTTGTTTTTGCTTGTTTGCTAAACAGACACACCGTTCTGTTCAATATATTGAATCCATGTATACTTGGTATACGCCTTGAACCAAACCAGTACTGAGACTCGGCTCTTTAAAGAATATACATAGCATACAATGAGCTCTGTTGTAAATAATTTTCAGATCTTGCCTGATATTTTTGTTTAATCCTAACGGATCACGACCACCGATCAGAATAAGATTTCTACTGCCACCTGTCTCATTTGAATCCTCGCCTTCTATTTAATATGCAAACAGAGAACGATATATTACAATCTTATGCTCGACGACGACACTCATCGAGCGTCCCAAAGACAGCATCGCATCAAATCACTCCTCTCCGGCCTCTTCTACTTTTCTCTCCTGGGAGAGCATCGATAGCTCGACGCTCTTGCGCCGCCTTTCCGCTCTTCGGCGACTACTAGGGCGAAGGGTGGATTGCTCGGTGCTCTTCTTTAGGGTTGATCATCGATTCACTCTACGATTAAACAAGTTCCTGTTCCTCTCGCCGCGCAGGCGTAGAAGCGCCCCGGAGAGGCAGGGAGTTCGTTTCATGAGTCTTGTTTCGTTTTCACCGAGACAGAGGAGATAATCAATAGTCTTTGGGCGTCAGGTAAGCTGCAGCGGTGAGTAAGAAGCGATGCCCCCTCTCCCGGACCAGGCTCTTTCTTGTTTGGGCGGAAAGGGACTCGGACATCTTCAGATGTTCACCAGTACACAGAGGGGCTGGATTTATTTTTACAGGTCCTGAAATATTTTGAAATAAGAAATGTAAAGTTTCTTCTACACTCTGTAGACAGAGAGCTTAATGCCACGGTTCCGTTGCACAAAGTGTTCAGACGGTTTAGTGCTCTTAAGTGCAAAGAGGCTGATCTACCTTGAGCTTTGGGCTTTCTGTTTTTTGTAACCACGACCAAGTGTGTTTCAGCTTTGAGATGGGCATTTTTTTGACAGAAGCATAGGTTGATTGGAAGTGGTTTATGCCAACCTCTCTGTAAAGAGATTGGGGGTGGTTTTGCTCCAAGGCTGTGCAGAAATCTATTGTTAAATTCAGATGTTTTTGCTTCTAGGCATTATTTGGTTGATCCTGTGTGTAAAAGGAAGCCATTAGCTTAGCACTAATGTACCATGGGCTGAGGGAAGCCTGCTCCATTGCTGACTCTATTTCATGCTATTCTCCGTCTTTGTTTTCCAGATCTTCACCATGGAGTTCCAAGCAGTAGTGATGGCAGTTGGTGGTGGATCTCGCATGATGGATCTCACCTCAAGCATTCCCAAGGCTCTCCTTCCTGTTGGCAATAAACCCTTGATATGGTACCCACTCAATTTGCTAGAACAAGTTGGTTTTGAAGGTGAGCAACAAACATTGCAGAAGCTTAACATGTGTGGAGACAAAGGTGCATTATACTGGAAAGAGAGAGAAATGTCATTGATGTTTATGACTAGGAAATGAATATGAAAACAAATGAAATAGCAAGATCTTTGTCTTCTTGCAAAATGAAAGCTTAACAGAAAAAGACCACTAGCTGTAGCATCACATTTAGACCAGAAGTTTAGAGGTGGTCATAATGTTTCTGCAGTTCAGAATACAGACATGGCAAGGAACTTTAAAAATCACAGTGGATAAATATGTTCACTAGGAGTATAACTTAGTTATATTAATTGCAATGTAGTTAAATTTATGGATACTTTTCTTGACTTTTCTCACCACATGTTTTAGGGCACATACTCGTGCTATTTTTCATATTAGAAGCACCACAGTACAATTGAGTTATCACACAATAAAAGACAACATCAAAAACATTTGGGGTCACTTCCATCTAATTTTCCATTTTGAGATGCATCAAGTACACTGACATAATATGAAAATGCCTTTTCTTTTCTGCACCCATAAGGAGCTGTGTTATGAAGCACCATTGAATGAGTTGTCCATGCTGAATAAAATTCTATTATCATGAGACTTTTTAGGTCTCCTACTCTCAACCAATAATGTTTTGAGGCTGGAATAGAAACAGAGTGATTCATGCAGTTGTCATAACATCTGAATATCAGGAATGAGGAATCTGTGTCAAGTGTGCTGGGCAGGACTGATGAGAGGGGCACTTCAACAATATTTAAGGGGTCTGATCTGTATAATCTCCACAACAGTTTTGTGAGTCTTTGCCCTATTTTCAGTGAACACCTCCATGGATGGCTGAAGCTAACACTTACATGTGTGTGCTTTCATTCTAAATGTGTTTTGTCCAAAATGGCTTAGGATTTGTTTTTATTTCTTTTCTTCGTTTCCATAGCTGTGACTGATCAAGAAACACTTTATGTATTGACAGTCAGGTTTCTGAGATGAAAGGTTGTTTTGTATATGTTTTCATGGGATAAAAGAAGGGGTAGAAGAAGCTGTGAAGTCTTTTGTCTACTGAAAGTGAAAGGAAATAGATTCTTGAAGCAGTTAACTAACTTGTTATTTTGCATTCCGTCCTCACAGGAGGTTTAAGTTTCATTTTAGCTATGCAGTATTGCAGTGGGACAGGCAAGATTGGAGATCAATCCATTAGTTATATTAAAGCCTACATGTTCTTTGTTTAGGATACAGTATTTTTAGATTGAATTTTAGCCATAATCACAATACTAAAATTGGATTAACAGTCACATTATAGGGAATTCCTTATGGAAGAACTACTCTCCATGCTGTATGTACATGCAAAATATGCATAAATAAAAGTCCTGAGAATAAGACTTGCTTAAAGTGTGAATTTAAGTCCCTAGTGGAGAACCTGATAGGTTCCCCCCATCTCCCCTTAACATACTATATGGCTCTTCATGGTGCAGCATTATGAGGTTTTTATGTGCATGTTGAACCATGTGTTGCAAAGAACATAAAGCCATGCTTGCTGTCTTGTTACATGCAACTTCAAACATATAGTGCTTGAGTAGCACTACTGTGATATTCTTCTTTCATCTTTGCAATTGATTATAAGCTACTTCAGTGAAACTATTGTTTAATATGTCTTGTGCTGCAGATATAAGAGCAAAAATATCATAAAAATATGAAACTGCAGGGAATTTTTTATTTTCAAAATGGTAGCCACCATTTAACCAAAACTATGGAGTTTAAAGAACCTGTTCAGATCACAACATTGTTTATCAAGGTGGGCCCATAGAAAGGTCTGAGAACTTTTGACAGAGGCATATTCAGTTTCGTAGCAGTGTTGACCTTGTCTGTTCCTTATTTTAGAAGTCATTGTGGTTACAACAAAAGATATTCAGAAAGTGCTGCTAAACTTAGAGACGAAGCTGAAGCTGGACATTGTGTGTATTCCTGAGGATGCAGATATGGGGACTGCAGACTCTTTACGGCATATTCATGAGAAAATAAAGGTAATGTCTTTTTTACTGCTTTGAAAATAACTAGTTTCACAGTAGTGTTTAATAACTGTGAGTTATTTATATACATATACTGTGTGACAATAAGGACTAACAAGTAGTACAAGAGAGTTCATTAAGAAACAAAGTAGGTTTCAATAATATCTATGTATAAGAGCTTCAAGACAGAGATAGAAAAGATGGAAGATATTAATATTGTTTCCAGGACCAGAAAAACGGTTGCTTTGTAACCTGAAACTCACCTAGATATTGACCTATGGTTTGAAAACTAGAGTTTCACCCACCTAACCTATACAGCTCCCCTATTGACAACTGGTGCATGCTACTTCTGGTAAACTATATGTTAGTTGAATGTAAAATGTTGTGGGATATTTGTGGTTTCAGTATGTTTTGATGGCTTGGACAAAAACAAGTGACCCAGTGGCAGAAAAATAGTTGGTTTGTGTGTTATTTCTGTTGTTTAATTTTGGTGAGACTTCAGTGCTTTGTTTGCATCTGTGAAGGGAACATTATTCTAGAAAGCCTACCTTTTATAGGTAGGATTACCTGTGAATTCTTCAGTAATATGTGTTTCTGGCAGGCCGAAAGAGCCCATTCTACTGCATAATTATGAATTCACTGTCTACTGTTTTAAAAATAAGAATCCCAAGTCTAGTAAATGATAAATGTCTCTTTTGAGAAATTCACTGTGCAATTCTGTATATGGTTAGGTATAGGTTACGACAGTGTTGGCGAACCTATGGCACAGGTGCCAAAGGTGGCACTCGGAGCCCTTTCTGTGGGCACCTGACATCACCCCTTCACAGCCACCTGTTTTCAGGTTAAATTGCCGTATAGGCACTTTGCAAAAAATTAGTGGGTTTTGAATCGCCGTTTGGGCACTCGGTCTCTAAAAGGTTCGCCATCACTGGGTTAGGATTTGCAGTGCAGTCCAGATTCAAAAATAAGGACCACTGTGGTGGGTTTGGAATGGGCAGAAGCCTTTTATCTGCCCTTGTGCAGGCTGCTATCAGGTTTGTTGCTGCAAGTGTTGTGCTGGACAAGATCAGCCAGCAGAGATGGGGAGAAGCAGGGGAGGAGATGAGTTATGCCATATCCAAACATCTCTCAGCTGAGTCCAGGGCTAAGGTAGCCCTATGTAATTTCTAACTTTCTTAGGCTTAACTAGTTAGGACTGTACCCTAGGTTGCTTGATTGCTGCTGGTGATATAGGCTGCTTGGGGAATTCTGGGAACTGCAGTCCAAAAACATAAATCTGTACATTTCTACTAAGTACTTTACTCAGAAGTGTGTTAGGATAGATTTGTAGCCATAGTGGTTTTGAGTCACGGTAATGTAATGCTTACACCAATGAACATCAGTCTGTAGCATGCTTGGACCCCGTTTACCATTTCCTGGGGAAAATATTTAGTTATACTGTGACTACATTTGTTTAATGTACAATATTTCATCAGATGCTTTGAAATATTTAATTAATTTTCATTATGTTTAATCCATGTATATACAGTGCAGTATATTAAAATGGATATTAAATACAGTTTATTAAAATGTAATCCATGTATATACAGTATATCCATGTATATACAGTATATTAAAAAGGAGATCTGTTTGTGCATTGTGATATCTGCAGTACAATTAAAGGTTGGTCAAAGCCAAATAGTAGCTTTTTTCCAGTTAGTAATATGGGACATACTTCACTGAAATAACTTTCTGGACAAGTTCATTTTGCACTTAGCTGCTTTTAATGAGTCACCAATGCAGCAACCTAAGTTAGCTGTTTCTCCTCTCTTCTCCAGCTGTAAGCCACTATCAGCCTTTACAAAATTAACTTCCAGGATGAAGTCTCTTTTGAATAAACATGAGGACAGTGTGATTTTGTACAATTTGAATCATTCTATCACCCAGGAGCTGAAAGCTGTCTAATTTTCTGGACTGGTTTGAGTTATTTGTTGTATTTCACCGAGGCAAATTTAACTGTTGCCATGTTTCTATGTTATAATAAATGAACAATCCTGAATTGATAAACCATGATGTGCACAAGAAGGGTGCTGATGTATATAGGGCAATTGTTCCCATCTTGCTTTTCATGTGTTTAGATAAACAAACTATTTTATTTATTTATTTATGAGTATTTTTAACCTCACCTTTCTCCTTAGGAAAGGACTCAAGGCAGCTTACAGTATGGAGGGACAATATACAGTCCAGTACAATTAGACATATTCAGGTTTAAGAACAGGGAATTGAGGAAATTGAGGGGTATCTTACAGCAGTAGAAGAAAACATTAATGCTGAAAGAGAATGCGAGCAGTCAAGAAAAGAGTATACATTCCATGTAATCATTTACGATAGACCATCTATGAGGGATGAGAACTAACAATTGATAGCATAGTGTCAATGTAAACCCTAAAGGAGAGATACAGGCAGAAAGTTATAAGTGGTTATTAACACAAGTCTATGTGGCCATGTATGGTAATTCATCATTCAGGGAATGGAGAGAAAGGTCTTTGCCTGTTTCTGGAAAGATAGCAGGGATGGGGCAGTCCTGGCTTCTAGTGGGAGTTCCAGAGTCTGGGTGCAGCAGCCGAGAAGGCCCTTTCCTGTGTTTCCACAAGACGTACCTGTGAGGGTGGTGGGAGAGAGTGAAAGGCCTCTTTTGATGACCTTAGCACCCGAGCCTTTGATCTTTGAGGTAGCTAGGACCCAGGTCGAAGAGTGCTTGGTAGGTTAAGGTGAGCACTTTGAATTGTGCCCAATAGCTGATTGGCAGTCAGTGGAGCTGCTTTAATAGGTGTGTAATGTGATCTCTATAACCCGCCCCAGTCAGCAATTTGGTTGCTGCATTTTGGACCCGTTGAAGTTTCCTGAGACTTTTAATCAGAAGTCCCATATAGAGTGCATAACAGTAGTCTAGCCGGGACATCACTAGGGCATGTGTAAATAAATAAAATAAAATAAAATAAATGTGTTACCATGGCCAGAGCTGGTTTCTCAAGGAACTGGCATAACTTGCATACTAGCTTTAGTTGTGCTCATAAATAAATAAATAAAATAGTTAAGGAGCCTCATGGCACAGTGATTAATTGCCTGTACTGCAGCTAAAACTGTGCTCACGATCTGGGGTTCGACTCAGCCTATCCTTCCAAGGTAGATAAAATGAGTACCCAGCTTGCTGGGGAAGGCAATGTGTAGCTTGCATAATTAAATTGTAAACCACCCAGAGAGTGCTTGAAGGGCTATGGGGTGGTATATAAGCAGAACCCGTTGCTTTTTTTGTGTTAAGTATAGCTTATGCCCAAATTGGGAGCTGTGGCTAATTGCTTCCATATCCCAGTTTGGGCTTAAGAGATGCGGGACTCGCATTAGATATATTTGTGATATATATTTTACATATGTATGCACATGTTAGGTTCCTTTAGATGGCAACAAACAATTCTCCTAGGCCTTCTGAATATGTCTTATGAATCCATTGGTAAAGATTCATATTTCTTTGTCCTGTTCTTTAGAGTTTTGAGATGAGAGAGAAAACCATAAAGAAGAAGCAGAGGAAATTTAAAAGAATAGAAAAGCCGAGATGTGTAATGTGACTTTTTGCTCATGGGATTGGATTAACAATCCCGCCTATTTCATTTGACTCTTCGTTAGGAAATAAAAAAACCCTATGATTTTACAGGGTCACCTTAGCAAATCCCTTTTATGAATTTTGAATACGTTATGTGGATTTTAAAATGAGGTGCAATAAATGTTCTCTCAGTATACAGACAGAGCACTACAGAGATAAGGATGAAGCAGATGGAAGATAAAAAGTTCAAAAAAGCATGGTCAAATGCATGGGGAAGGTTCTCTTGTTTAACACAACGGGAAGTAAAAAATACATCATTACTCAAAAGTTAGTGTTGTGATTGAAATTATTGCATGAACATGTAATCTTTTAAATCTGTTTCTTTGCCTTGCTTGCATTTTTGAAGAATTATGTATATGTTTTGTTTAATCAGTTTTGCTCAATCATCTGTACAGGAAAAGGAAGCCTGAAATAAGGCTTTAGTTTAAACTTAATTAAAGAACTGAAGTTGTTGAAATGTCCATGTGGAAGTTGAGTCGTGGCAACTGGACTTCTTTTTCTTGTGAGATCAAAATGTTTCACTACTCATCCAAGTAGCAAAACCTTTCGATCTCACAAGAAAAAGAAGTCCAGTTGCCACAACGCAACATCCAGATAAACTCACCTGGATTACTTGAGACTCTTCACAGACAGAAATGTCCATTGTGTGTCTGTGTATCATGCTTGCCGCTTGAGGTAGAAGAAACTTGAATTAACTAGGAACAAAATAAAATAATAATCATGCGCAGTCAAGTAAGTTGTGCTTAATGGTGACCCTTCTCAAGTTTTCTAGGCATAAAGTACATACTCAGAAGTAGTTTACTGTTCTCTTCTTCTGGGGGCATCCTGGGACTGTACAGTTTGTCCACGGGCACACACTCTGGCACTTCAAGGATGCCCAGTGAGGAATCGAACTCCCAACCTCTGGCTCTGAGCCAGAAACCTAACTTAATGAGCTCTCCTAGCCAGCCAGGAACAGAAGAGGGTTTTTAAAATTTTGATTTCTTGTTTCAGCTAAATCCCTGAGCTCTGTGCTATTGAGGGTAGGACAGGGCTGTCCAAAGTCCGGCCCGGGGGGGGGGGCGGGCAAATCCGGCCCGTCAGGCCATTCTGAGTGGCCCACGGTTGGCTGGCCCGCCCCTCCTTCACCCCATGTTTTTTTTTTAAATCTTCTGCCAACACTGACACCGCTGGAAAGCTTGGGCGGATGGGCGGTCTGCCGCCACCGGCACCACAGGGGAAAGTGTGGGGGTGGGCAGGCCAGCATGCCTCTGCCACTGCCAAGGAGCTTTGGGGTGGCCTGGCGGGCGAGCCGTCACCACCGCTGGGGAGGTTGGGTGTGTGTGTGCAAGGTCGCACAGATCAACTCTTCCAAGGGGCGACCTGTGACCACGGCTCCCTGTGCTTCCTTTGGTCCCCACCTTCCTTCCTTCCTTCCTCCCTCCCTCCCTCCCTTGGTCTCCACCTCCCTCCCTCCCTCCCTCCCTCCCTTCCTCATTCCCTACTTTCCTTCCTTCCTGTCTTGGTTTCCAACTTCCTCCCTCCCTCCCTTGGTCCCTGCCCTCCTTCCTGCGGGTGGGGTTGCAAGGGGTCAGTGGGTGGGGCTTATGGGTCAGTGGGTGGGACTTGCAGTGGGGTGGCAGGGTCGAGGAGCAACGGGCCCCTGACACATTCTCAGCCACCAAATCTGGCCTTCCTTACAAAAAGTTTGGGCACCCCTGGGGTAGGAGATGGAGAATCCACCTGCTGCTTTAGGGACACTGTGCTGAGCTCACTTCATGTTTTGTTTCCTAACAAAAGGCACTGGTTGAGCCTGGCAGACGTTCAGCAGAAGTTTTAACATTAAGGTTAGAACAGTCGTGTCGGACGGAAAGAGCCCCTGGTTTGGTTGCATACAGAGAAAAGGGATGTGAACTCTTCTGCATAACCTATGACTTTTAATCGTTAGTGGACAGAACCACATTAGGAAATAACCCCATACAGATTAGGGTGGTTTTGGAAGTATTCTTTACTGTATGTATGGTAATATGACAAAAGACACACAGAGCAAAGTTCTCAAGACCTGTAGCTCCTTTAAGGTGGCACATGTACATACATACATACATACATACATACATACATACATACATACATAC
>JAHTLZ010000129.1:49492187-49557868 GCA_023846285.1 Phrynocephalus versicolor
CATACATACATACATACATACATACATACATACATACATACATACATGGCAAAGTTCAGTTGTACTTTAGTTTTGTTTTCTCTGTACAGTATACTTTTTTCTCTCTTCCCTTTTTTTTCTTTTGCTTCAGTAATGGACTAAGTTGAGTAGAAATAGATGGTGCTCGTGACTGTCCCCTCCAAATTTGTTGGTTGTGCATGCATAATTTGATAGGAGTTTGGAATATGCTAGGAGAGGTATCTATACTGTATATATCTGTATGCTATAGCAACATTTTGCATTTTCTAAGTATTTTTCATGCTGTTCAAGTTCTCCACATTCTGTCACTAGTTGTACTCTGGCCAGCTATTAAAGGCTGCTCTTCCAAGAATGTAACTGCGGTGGAACAATTTTACATTTTTCTCCTTGATGCGCCTTAAGCTGTGCTATCGGAATCACTGATTAAGACATGGCGTAGCAGCCTTTATACTGAATAAGATGTTACCGGTGTTCTGCCTAAGGTTTTCACTATGAAAATAAAGATACTTCAGGTGGTCCTCCTGATTTCGCGTAATTTCTTTAAAACAAGCTTCCAAAAATATACAGTACACTGGAAATAATGGAAAGAGAAAAGTAAATTATCAGAATGGCTAAAAGACCAAGATGCCAGATTTGTTTGCTATGTACTGCTTTTGGAACCATATTGTGGAAAGTGTGATGTCATATCAGTGGTCTGTATGCTGCTGAGGGTCACTGATCGATGTAGTCTTGGACAGAGCAGCTTAGTGCTTCACTTCCTCTGTTGAAAAATCCCCTTTGCAAACACATGACGTAAGAAGGTTCACTGTAATGGTTTGGAGGCAGAATCTGATTTTTTTTCTCATATAGTTGATGAGAGCTTGGTGACCATAGAAAGAAAAGCTTCAGAATTGTAATAAAGATATTTTAGGAGTGTCTGCATATATTTAAAACAGTTCTGAAAATCATCCATGAGGAGACAAATGGAACTTTTATGTCTGTCACTAAGGAATTAATTTTGAAATTAATAAACAAAATATTACATTTTTTTGAAAACCCCTCAGCAGGCATGGTTTGTTGAAACTGAAAGGGTGTTGTCTGCATTTTAAGGCTGTTGTATGTTTCTAAAATACAAGCAAAGCCAGTTTTGCTTCACTTACCTGTCTTGATTGGGCCATGGAGAGTCTTCATTGTTTCATGTGATTATAACATACATTAATACAAAAATAAAAATACCGGTAAGTTGTTCAAGAGGTTGGCAGTGAAATATCAGAAGTAAAAATTTAAGGTTTGTTCTGATAATGGGACATATTTCAAAGTGCAAAATTGTGCTCATTTTACTGGAAAGAGCTATAAAAAGAAACAGATAGCAGTCTATGCAGGTGTTTGCTGAAATTAATTTTCAATCTTGTGGTTCTGTCCACTATGTATGAGCAGCTCATATAGGAGGGGGACTTTGGGAGGCCTGACGGTCCAGTTCAAATGATGTTAATTCAGTTTTTATGCATAAAACAATGTTATATTATGTGGACCTTTGAAAATAATGCAAAAAATCCCCTACATACACGAAGAGCACACAGTTTGTCTTGTAGGGTCAGCGTACATGTTTTCTTCTTACTTTCGCCAGCCTCTGGAGGGGAATGGAAAATGTGCAGAGGAGATGGCTCGTGCAACTTGCCTCTTTATCAAATGCCTTTCTTAAGAATCAGAGGTGGTTTGTAGAGCTGAAGACTTTGAAAAAAAGGAGTTGAGTTCGAGTCTGTTTGAGGGGAAGCTTTGCTCTCATTGTCGTTATGGAGGAGATAGTACATCCCCTGTGTTGTGTACTCTCTTAAAAGGTTCCTTTGAAATTCCTTAAAAATGAGAGATGTCTACTGTGTTAGCTTAGATTTCTAGTTGCCCTGTCACTGGGCATTAGAGGAGTTTTTAAAGATATAATGGAATGGAGCATTAGAATTTTTAGAGAATTGTCAAGAGAAAAAAAGTACTTGGCAACAATAGACTTGAAGATGGTAAGAGGAGCCATGTTAAGCTTACCTAGTCTAGTGAAGAGAATACTACAGTAACTGAAGTATTTTTAAATGAGATGTTTAGCTACCCATAAAAATAGATGGTACAGTACTAGACAAGAGAATAAAAATCTGAAGCTTAAATGGAAGACCTAGAGGAAATGCTTATGCTTGATTCATAGAACCATACAGTAGTGAAGTTGAAAGAGGCCTATAAGGCCATCAAATCCAACTCCCCCCCCCCTCAATTCAGGAATACAAATCAGGTGGTTGTCCAAATTTCTCTTGGAATGCCTTTGGTGTTGAAGCACTTGGAGTAATTGGTTCCATTGCCATTCTGCTCTAACAGTTGGGCAGTTTCTCCTGATATTCTCTTAAATTCAGCTCAGTGTTGTGCCTCCTGCACTCTATAATGATTGAGAACAGATGCTGCCCATCCTCTGTATGATGGCCCTTCAAATATTTGAAAAGTACTATCATACTGCCTCTCAGTCTTATTTTCTCTAGGCTAAACATGCCCCAACCCGCCTAAACATGTCAGAAGTTCCAAATCAATCAGAATCACTGGGTCCAAATCAGTCAGAGTAGAGGTAGAATGTTCTGAACTGAATTTTATGGTCAGGCAGCATGCCTAATGAAAATGTGTGTGTGTGTGTGTGTGTGTGTGTGTGTGTGTGTGTGTGTGTGTGTGTGTGTGTGTGTGTGTGTGTTGTGCTGTTACAGTCTTGAATGACTCTTCATGACTCCATGTCCATGGCGTTTTCTTGGCAGGAATACTGGAGTGGTTTGCCAGTGCCTAGTATACATTAAATTAGTATACATTAAATTAGTTAACATTAATTTTTATGGTTGTTTTGTAAACACATGTGGAGTTGATGTGACAAATTAAGTTTGCTTTATTGCCTTTTTTAAACACTTGCATTGATTATGAAATAATGCAGGGAAAACATTCCTATTCCTTTTTTTCTAAATGGACACATGTTCTTCTTGCAATTGTCTCCTTCCCATCTATGATTCACTGTGAGAGTGTATAGTATATAGTGCAGACCGTGCCATTTATTTTCTTTATATTGCACCAACCATAGAATGTAAAGGAAAATACAACTTTCTACTAGGGTGCTTGGCTGGTTTATTTTTTCATTCAGCCATTAGTTTATTCTTTCAGAGGTTCCACACTGGAAAAAGGGCATCCATCAGACAGTAAGGGCTTTATTTATGAGGGTGTTGGTGTTCCAAAGGGGAGGCTGTGGAATCCCAAAAGAGCCTTTCATGGTATACTCTCAGCGTGCATCTGAGGCCGCTGCTCTGCTCATCAGGAGGAAAGGCAGAAATGTGGGCTTTCCTTAGCAACCGTGTGTTTCACTGGTCCCTGCGCTCTCTGACGTTTGTTTACATATTGAGAGAGTAAATGGGTAGAACAGATGGCAACCAGACATTTGGTGGTTCTGTTCCCTTGCGCTCCTCGGGGGTCTTGCATTCAGCCTTTGCCAAAGTTCATCCTAAAACGAGAAGCCTGTTCACAGTTATGAAGGGCTTGTTAGTAAGTTGACAGATTAAAGTGTATTAGTTAAATAATTACAAGATGGAGTAATATACAAGTTAACACATCCAAATAGCTGTTTCTGATGACATGTTCAATGGACCTGATGCGGCTTTCGTCACTAATGGCTATGCAATTTTGTTTTGAAATACAGTAGGGTAAAGAGTTATCATATTGGAAGAACAGTTTAGACTGTGAAAGCCGTCTCAATTCTAGACTTGTTAGGTCATTTTTAATAAATATGCTGTCACAGTTGTCTTGGCAGAACCAGTATTTACCACTTTTAAAGTTTCATTGTATTTCCCCCTTTTTATTTATTTATTTATTTATTTATTTATTTATTTATTTATTTATTTATTTATTTATTTATTTAGGATGTATATACAGTACCCCCTGCTTCCCAAAGGAAACGCAAGGCAGTGTACATAAATAAAACAAAGCAAAACAACAACTACAATAACCAAGAAGTAACAGCAAGAAGAGAATGTAAGCTGCCCAGCAGAACTACACAGAACACAAGACTTTAGTTTAAAACCATACTCGTCACCAAATGCATCCCTAAAAAGCCAGGTCTTAAGAGCTTTCCTGAAGGCAGGCAGGGGAGGCATCAGGCGAAGCTTGCTCTGTAAGGAATTCCGTAATGATGGGCTCACCCCAGAAAAGCCCCGGTTTCATGTAGCCACTTTACAGGCCTTTTTAATGATGGGCTCACCACGGAAAAGGCCCTGTTTCACATAGCCGCTTTGCGGGCCTCGCGGGCCTGAAATGCTCTGGTGGGTCAGGCAACAGCTGACCTGCAGGAGATACGCTCCGCCAGATACTCAGGGCCCAAGCCATGAAGGGTTTTGTAAACCAAAACCAGTACCTTGGACTAATGCAGGAGGCAACAGGTAGCCAGGGCAGGCGAGCCAGGATAGGGGTGATGGGTGCAAATCTGCCTGCACCAACCACCAACCTGGCCACCACATTCTGTACCTGCTGCAGTCTCTGAATCAGAGTCAAGAGAAGCCCCACATAGAGTGTGTAGCAATAGTCGATCCTGGAGATCACCAGCGCATGCACAACTGCCCTCAGGAAATCCTCGTTAAGAAACGGGCGAATCTAGGTGTTATTTAAATTAAATACCAATCTAAGAAACGACAAACAAAAGCAATACCAAAAACACAATCAAAGCACTCAGGTAGCAAGTCTCTGCAGGAAAGCTTGCCTAAAAAGAAAGGTCTTAACCTGCCTGCAGAAAGGCAGCAAAGACGGGGCTTGTCTGGTTTCCTGTAGAGGGGAGTTCCAAAGTCTGGAAGCATAGAAGGCAGTCTCCTTTGTCCCCACCAAATGCACCTGTGAAGATGGTGGAACTGAGAGAAAGGCTTCTCCTGTTGATCGTAACGCGCAGACAGGCTCATAAAGGGAAATACAGTCCTTGAGATAGCTTAGGTCCAAGCCACTTGACCAGACATGTGGTAGCCTTCGTCTCCCCAAGGGTCTTATCCACATCATCCGGTTTCACAAACTGAAACTCATCCATTAATACAGGGCAAATGGGGGCAAAAGTTATATTCACAGACTCTCTGTCAACTTCAGTATACAAGCAGATCTGAACAATTTTCCCTGCAACATGTTGTGCAAATTCGTCACTGTGAGGTACAGTATGGTCTGCATTCTCTTCCTTTGGGCCATGATTTAATAGACTATTAACCAATTGAAAGAGCTCGTCAGGATGATTCTGTTTGGACCCCATGGTGGCAGGAAAGAATGACTTCTTTGCTGCTACCAGTACCACAGAATAGGCCTTCCAGTGGGCCGTAGCCCTTGTTCAGTCAGATTCACTCCATGTTTTCTGCTGTTGTCACTCATGTCTATGTTCTGGGAGGATAGATTTGGGAGCAATCCTGACCATGGCTTTTGCCATTTCCTCATTCCAGAGATCAACCAGAGCTTCCTCTAGGCAAGGGTTAAGTGGAGTTTTATAAGGGGTAGCCTTGTTAGTATGTGCTAGCATCTCAGGCACAAGCCAAAATTAAAATAAGACAAAAGTGTATGTTCTAAACTGGCCCATACAAATGTATGTACATACAGACTATTTATTTAGTTGTGAGTTGAAAGTCTTCGAGAAAACTATTTATTTATTTATTTATTTATTTATTTATTTATTTATTTATTTCATTTTAATACCGCCTACCTGTTTGTTTGTTTGCTTGCTTGCTTGCTTGTTGTGGCACCTTAAAGATTAACTGCTGTAGTTTCACGTGAGCTTTCATGGACAAGTGTGAAGAAGTGGTCTTGTCCACAAAAGCTTGCACTGACATGTAACACTCTTTTAAGGTGCCACAATGTTTTTATCTTTAGCTTTTCTTTTTCATTTATGGAATTATATGTGGTTGTGACAGTGTTGATCTGTTTTAAAACTGATACTGCTTGCTGTCTAGTAAACTATATAAAAACATAATGCCAGGAAAAAAATAAATTAGGTTCCTAGTTGTGCATGGAGGACATTTTGCCATGTTCTGTAGAATTATAATATTTGTTTCTTTTTAACCATTGTGAAGTTTGAGAAAGCTTGGTAACTTCCTGGGAAAGGAAGGAAAATGTTTATAACAGCAGAGTGTGACTCAAACCTTGCTGAAAAACTTCCTGAAAAAAGTGATGCAAAATCTGCACTGGTTCTAAATATTGATTGGTCTGCTTATCTCTATTTTCTGGAATGAGTGCATATGATGAAAGCACATTGGAAATGTCTATGCAACATATGAGCATAAAACTCTTCTTCTACATCCTTCCAGTTGACTCTGCAGAGCTCAATTTCATGGTCACACGTCACACTGTAGTGAGCCACGTAATGTGTCTTGGTGGTTTTCTGAGCCTCATTTAACAGGAACTCATTTAAAACAAAACAAAAAACAAAAGTTTCCTGAACATTTACTAGGAGTAAGTGCTATTCACTCATTTTACTGTACATTAATTCTGTAGTAATTTTAATGAAAATGATACCGACAGAGGCAGATAAGGTCTTAAGAAACATTTCCTGCTGAGTGAGACTTAGAAAATAAGGCATTTTGATGAACACCATTTTATATAAAACATTTTCTAGGTTTTGTTTATGAGGGGGTGAGAATAAATTGTACATTTTGACCTTCATGGTGATGAGTTGAGTGATGAACAGGAGAAAAGCTTTCCTGTTTAGCCTGTCACAGAAAGTATAGTAGATCATTCAGTGAAGTGAAGTTGCAGCAGGATTAAAATCTAGGGCTAGTATGCTTTCCTGTAGCCTAGAAGTGGGTGATCTTAATAATGCTGAGAGCCAGTTTTCAGATTGGCCAGTAACACAAGGGAGAGTGGCTACAGTGGAAAGGCATGATCAAAGAGGCTAGTTTGCACATTGATTCCCTATGTGTGATTGTGGGTACAGAGATAGACTCTGGAGAATAGGATTCAAATATCCACTCAACCACGGAAACTCCCTGGGGGAGTGAAGCTGGTAAAACCATTCCTTAAATATTTCATTTTACTTGTAAGCCCTATCAAGTACGTTCTGATATGATGTCACACTTACATATACAAGTAAAAGGGGAAGCTTTTAATATTTCAAAATCATTGCTGCAACCTCCCTAAAAACACCCGCAGATCAAAAGAGATCACTAAGCAGTCATGGAACCTGAAAGTGGAAAGAAAACTTTTCAATAAAGATGAAAAGTCAAGGCTCATGATGTCATTAGCCTTAGGCACATGGAACTGCCTAAGTTGTAGCCACTACGTCCCTTTGGCAATTAGAATTGATGACAAAAGGGCATAGAATCTGAAAGATTCAGGTCCCAGTGCTCTAAAAGTAACAACTGAAAGTGAACTTGTTATATTTTTTTACAAAAATTTCAAAACAAACATTAAAGGAAAGAGAGTGGGGGTCTATAAATAAAAAAGGAAACATTACATGAAAACTCAAATAATTTACTAATCTTGCTACAAAAATCTGATTATAAATTCAGTCTTCTAGGGGTCAAGTCGATTACTGGCTTCTTTCTCATTAACAAACGTATAGGGGTCTCCAACATTCTCTTGCCTTCTGTAGATCATTCTCTTTGAGTAGTTCTGACAAGATGTCAATTTCTGCAGTTTCTAAGTATCTGTCCAAAAGTTCTTGATGCTCCAGTATTTCTTTTACTTTCCAATATTTAGCTAAGGAGATCCTAGCTATAGTTCACATATACATTAATAAATGTTTCTTGTTATGGTCTTTGATTTCCGGCATAATATTTAATAAAAATGTTTCTGGTTTAAATGGAATCATACAATACAACTTTTTCTGTAACATCTCATGTACCCTTTCCCAGTAGTTTTCAATCACCTCACATGTCCACCACAAATGATAGAAGGTATTGGTAATGTTCCTCAATACAGGAAAAATAAGTAGTCACTTCCAAACTAGAAAAACTAAGGCAGTGATTGGAAGTGTCACGACTAGGAAATGGGAAACACCAGTTTGGCTGATAAACAAACGAGCACAAAACACTGAACCAGCAGTTCGTGCCCATCTCTGTTCCAAACTATGGGTTTTCTATGTTCTAAATATGCCTGTATTGTGGACAAAATGTTTTGTGAAATGGTATAGTAATAGCTGTAGTCTCATGATAAAAATGCTGGATAAAAATGCTGGACAGTACTTTTTATGGAGCCCTCCTAACTTCATTTTATATTAATATTTTCATTTTTGAAGTTTGTGCATGTGAACCTACATAATTTCTTTTATGTTTTGGCAGACAGATGTGCTGGTGCTAAGTTGCGATTTGATCAGTGATGTCGCTCTTCATGAAGTAGTTGACTTATTCCGAACTCATGATGCCACCCTCTCCATGCTGATGAAGAAAGCTTATGAACCCACAGAACTTGTACCAGGACAAAAAGGGAAGAAAAAGTTAGGTAAGAAACTGCTGTTTGTTCCAGAAGTCTTGACTGCTCACCTTTTTCATAGAAATTAGCAGTTGCTGCTAAATATTATATTTTTCACATAACGTAGCAAAAATCTGAAAACTGAAGACACTCTTTGCAAAACCTATTCAGATAGTGCTATTACTGCAGAATATTGAAGTATTGCAGAATATTGAATTATACAGTATCAAATTTGAAACAACCCAAACAGAGAATTAGAAGAAATAATTTGTCAACTCATATGTATGAATTGTGCACGGTTTGAAATACTGTACTGTAGTTGTCCAACGTGGTGGCATTTTTAAATTTTCATGAATGAAACGAAGTACAGTGGTACCTTGTATAAAGGAATCAATTCGTTCCAAACGAAGTTATGTTAAGCAAATTTTCCTTTATACAAATTTCCCATAGGAATGCATTGAAAATGGAGTAATGCCATTTTTATGTTGTACAGATTCGCCCCATAGGCGATTCTGTTAAGCAAATTTCCCCTATCTCCGGAATTTTTTATGCTGTACAGATTTTATGTTATACAAACTGTTTATTATACATGGGTCCACTGTATGTGTTATTTAGATGGTTCCTCCTTCCTCTGATTGGAGAGATTAAACAGCTTCTCAGTAAAAGTGCTCCCATATCATAGCTTTTCCATTTGCTTTTTTAAACCTTCATACTGTGGGTAAGAGATATTACTCTGTTCTCTCTCTCTAACATGTGTCCAGGATGTTAGCTGTTCTTGCATTTTTTGTATGAAACCTCCACACAGTAATCAACTTAGTTAAAATTAGTTCTTCTGAAGAGAACACTTTTAATGATATTCTTCTGTCACAAGTTGATAAATAGTACAAATTTTAAAAGCAGTAATACAGATTTCATGGCAAAAGGGACAAGCTGTGAAGTTCACCAAGTATTTAAGGGGCTGCTTTGCATGCATTTCTTTCAAATTATGGAAACAGTTAGCTGTAGGCACTTCTTCCTGTAAGTTAGGTGTGTGTATTATAGGTTATAAGAATGCTCTCAGCTTTGATGAACAAATAGTTGACATTTGTGTCTGGCTGTAGTTTAGGTGGAATGTCTCATCAGACCTGCTGTCATTAGATTATAAAATGGTTGTGTTGTGATTTTTCAGTGGAACAGCGTGACTTTATTGGAGTGGATAATTCAGGAAAGCGGCTGCTCTTCATGGCCAACGAAGCAGATTTGGATGAGGAGATTGTCATCAAAAGATCCATCCTTCAGAAGTAAGCATTGGGACTCTTTCTTGCCTAATTCATTTGGAGTATGGCAATACAATCAGAGGTACTGAGATTAAATAGGTTTGTTAAATAAAGGTGATAGATAGTTATTGTGTATAATTGTCTAGCCAATAAGCAGAGCTGAATTTATAGACACCAAAAGAAGGACTTTGTTCTGAGTCCAAGAAATTCTGCTCTTTCCCCTCATTTAAATTATAGACATATATTTGAATTTATTTCTGAATGCATAGGACATGTATCAAGGTTATCTTTCTCAAGGGGGCTTGCAGCATATTAGAACAAGTTATAACTATTTATTTATTGGATTTATTTACTGCCCATCTAGCAACCAAGGGCACTATGGGATGTTTACAAGGTCTATACAAATACAAGACATAACACCAACAGAATTCAGTGAATAGCAGTACAACAAAAAAAAAAACATAATAAACATAATAAACCTAACTAAATCCAAGTAAAACAAAGAGGGGACTAGGATAGGCTAAGACAGAACACCCTCAAATGCCTCGCCTGAGATGAACGGGTGCTACAGGCAGAACTCTGTGGTAGGATGCACTCTGACAGATAGCAAGATCCTAATATAGCCAACCATAAAACTGTAACATAAAACACACGAACACAATGAAATATAATACTGCAGTAGCAGAAATACCACTCATGCAAAGAATTTCTAGATGATCAAATGTGTCCTAAATTTCACAAGGAAATAAGCATGTGGTAATATAGGGTATTTGTACACGACTCCTAAACTCCACCGCAAATGGCTCCCAGCTCCGGAGCTTAAAATTGTTTCCCCACCAGCTCCGGAGTTTACAGAAAATTAAGTGCGGCCACGCCCACCTAAGCGCGTCCCAGCGCACTTTTCAGGTACCTGCTCTTGGAGGGTGATAAATCCCAGATCCGGATGTAAAGGAGTGAGTGCCCGGCTCTCCTCGCTTCTGTTTGTTGTTGTTTTTTTTGCCTCCCGCCCCTTTAAGAGAAGGAATCAGGACGACGACGGGGGGGGGGAGGCTTGGACCGACAAACAGAGGTGAGCCTGCATTCTTTTGTCCCCTTTTTTCTCCCTCCCCTCACGCAGACAGGATCAAGGAAGTGCGGACGGGTGGGGACGCAGGAAGAGCAACGAACCCCCAAGATCTCTGGTCCAAATTTAAGTGGCCAGCGGATCTTAGGGGTCGTGTGAAAAGGCCCTCAGTTACTAATGTTAATCCGTAACAGCATCCCTCTCTTCCTCAAAGGTCTCAGTTCTGCTTGTGAAAGGTTGAGAATTCACATGTGCAGGACCCATATCAGGACAATGTACTGAGTTCAAATTATCAACAGGGAGCAAAGAAAAAATTTACAAACTGTGACACAAACTTTTAAAAATGCCACGGAGAACAGTGTGGAGATCTGAACCCTGTGAGATATTCTTCAGCAGTAACTACTGTAAATAGTTGCCGTCTCCTGCAAGAGAGGCATCACTATGTCACAGAATTCACAAAAACTTTAAATATAAATTAATCCCATTGATACTCCCTTGCCTTAACTGTTAAATTATGTGGAGAATAATATTGTCAGATGTGCCACAGAATAAGTTGAGCCTCAATTTTACAAGAAGATTCTCGGTTTTCTGTCTTACCACTCTACTTAGAATTCAGCTGACCCAAAGAGATTCTTTCTTGATTATTTTAATATATTATGGATACAATTGTTTATCATTATGCCAGTTGCCGCTTACTGTCTTGTTACATAGTGAGTTGGGTCCAGATATAGGTAGGCTTAGAGTAAATCCATTGAGATTGATGTGTTTACTTGAACTGTGACTAAGCTGAAACTATTCCAACACATTTCATTGTTTTTTGTGTTACATGTCTGGTTTATTGATGGAAAAAGTACCTTGCTTTAGGAAATGTCATTTATTTAGATACAACCCTAGAGCAAGCAACAGTCAACTTGTTGTCTTAACCTGGATATAAGAATCAGTCCACATCTTTCTGTTATTTGTCTATTTATCATTGATGAGTGTCAGTGTACTGTAGTCCTAAGTACCACCCAAGAGTTTCTGGATAATACTGAATATTGTTTTATAATTTTATTTCACAAAGAGCTTCATGTACCCCTTGGTTATTTTTGTGTTTGTCCAAAGGGAAATCAGATGTTCACTATTTGTTTTGATTCAACGTTGCACATAGTTGTCGAGGCAGTGAAAAATAACCTTTTAAACTAGGTGCTTTAAAATTGGCATGTGGTCTATAGGAAGGATCTACTTTGTTCTGAGCCAAATTGTTTCCCATATTCTCTGTTTCAATGCACAAATGACCTGTTTAAAGTGGAAAACTGATTTTTTGCTGCCAAACTCTGGCAGCTTAGAAATGTGGTAAGATGCCCCCAAAGTTGCAAAACAGAATCTAAATTTGAAATTTAAATTTAAAAAAATCTTCTGGACAAGATCAAGCATGCCCCTTCTGCTATATCCTCTGCCCCCATGAATAATGATACAGTGGTACCTTGCATAAAGAAATTAATTTGTTCCAAATGAAATTATGTTAAGCAAATTTTCCTTTATACAAATTTCCCATAGGAATGCATTGAAAATGGAGTAATCCCATTCTTACGTTGTACAGATTCGCCCCATAGGCGATTATGTTAGGCAAATTTCCCCTATCTCTGGAATTTTTTATGTTGTACAGATTTTATGTTATACAAACTGTTTGTTATACAAGGGTCCACTGTATTATGAAAATGATCACTAATCTTAGATGTTAAACTTGGGAGATAGTCTGCTTCTTTGGAGCATTCTTTCCCACAGCTTACTAAAATCTTTTAAAGTCACTGTGTGTACAGTTGTTGACGACCTTTTTGCTTGATATGTCTTTAACCTGTTCTTTGACTCAGTGTGTGAAAGCTAACCAAAGAAAAAACAAAAGTTCTGGGCAAAAAGTTCTTCGCCATTGTATTGCCCTTGGAATGGCCATGCCTGCTTTTCTTACTTTCTTGACGGGGAGTAAAATGTGATGTGAATATGGAGTCCAAATTTTGTAGCACAGTGCTAAAAAGACAGGTACTGTATAGATGAAGGATATAGCATTACAATTTATCACTCCACTCACCACCTCAGGAATACAGTCTTTTTCATCTTGGTAGCAATTGGTTTTGTGTAATCTATCAAGTCCAACCCCCTGCTTCATGCAGGAGTACAAATCAAGGGATATCTGCTAGTATTGGAGTACTCATGGCCTCTTGAGGCAATTGGTTCCATTGTCACTTAAATCCCAGTTAAATATGGATTGAAAGGTCCCTTATTCTGGGACCCTACATTTCCAGTTGGGCGTTAGGTGCCTAGTGGTCGAGAGCACCGTATTTACATTCACCCTGTTCATTTCCACACTTAAGTGCCAATTTTTCTCATGTACACCAGTTAGCTGAAATAAGAGACTCCTTATCTGCAAAATTACCTAAGTGTTGGTTAAACAAATGTTGTTGGGGTTTTTGTTGTCGTTGTTGCCAAAAGAAGCGTTACACCATCCTGACTTTAACCCTGAGGATAGATGTGGCATGGATGCTTCCATCTGGATATTTGATATGTGTGCTTTGAAGCTTCACTTCACTAAACTCCACCTCCCTGAGTGTTTGACACGCTGTGGGGTTGGGAAAAGAACCTGAATTTCTCTTCAAATGTGATGATGGAGCTGACATATTTGTTTTCAAAGAATGATTACCATGAGGAGAGAATTGTTTGCCTCACCTTAGACATTTATAGTTGCAGAAAGACAGAGAGTAAAAAACACCTGTTGGAGCAAGTCTAAATTCAGAGCATTTCCTTTTAAACTGCTGAGGGTTGTTGGAGGATGAGCCACCCCCTCATAAACCATCCGCCTTCGTGGGTGTTCCATCTGTGCAAATGCAGGTGCAGTGCCGCTTCAAGAGGATGTGCTAATAAATCACAGTGACAATCTGGACTACTCATTACCTCATACAGAAAGGAATACCGCCTATATAAATGCATCAGGCAAATGCAAGAATGGCTTTGAAGTGACAGTGCAGTCTTATTTTAAAAGATCCGACTTTTGAATGCAAAGAGGTGGTTGTGTTTTCAGTCTCCTGTGTCCCCGTGTGCAGTGCAAATAAAAACTAGCCCACTTAGGATTCGTAAGGGGTGGATTGGTGGGAGTGCAAAACTAAAAAAAAACAAAAAACTAATTAGGACTCTGAAAGTGAGAAAATGCCTTTTTATTACTTAAAATTGATAAAAAATAAATAAAATAATAAAATAATTTTAAATAATTTTAAAATAATTTTGTTAAAAATCCTATAGCCCCTAGTTCAGATTCACTTGAAATGTCTCATCCCCTCTTAAGCTCAGTTTGATGCCTGTTGTACCTTTAGAATATAATTCCATAAAATAGTGTGGCTTCTATACAGTACATATTTCACTTCAATCTGGGTTTTTATGTCAATGGTGAGGTTTTTATGGCTTCCTTGGAGGCGTCATAAATCATCATGAGTAGAAAATGGCTATGTGGTGAGAAGAACATGTTAAAGAGGTAAGAGAATTTTCTCTTTGGGAGATTCATAAGTCTAGTCTAGTTGTTTGCCAGATGGTATGAGGCTGAGAATGTTTCTCTGCATTGGATTTGTGTACATGTACACCATTTCGGGATTTTACGTTGATGTTTGTGCGCTTGCACCTGTGCCTTTCATATGCTGTTGTCCCTGACTGCTTGAGGCAGCCATTACTTCTATATCTAGTTACTGGGGAAATTGCTTCAGAAGGTTTGAGGGTAGTGAACAGTTTTTGTAAAAAAAACAAAAAGAAGAAGAAGAAAGAAAGAAAGAAAGAAATTGAATTAAGCTTACTTTTTGCACATGAACCTGGATTGCATCCAACTAGAAGAAATATGTACTATTTTGCTGGCCACATTACTATGATATTTGTTTCAGTTTTTATCCTACCCATTTAAGCCACTATTCTGGGCATTTCACAACAGAAAATTCCATAATAATCAAAATTAAATCAACAAATGAGCAAAACAAATAAGAAAACAGGATCTGTATAAAAATGATTAATACAAAAGGCAGTCGCAAAACAGAAACAAAAATAACAAGATGCCAATAATCAGAATGACTAAATTAATCGGGGTTAGGCTGTGGAAAGCCTGTATGAACAGTCAAGTTTTCATTTGTTTCTGATGCCATCAATGGAAGGAGCCTATTGCACTTCGACTGGATGATCAATTTCATAACGAGATAGCTACCGCAAAAAAACCCAGTTCAAAGTTGTTGATTTCCAGGCTTTCATTGGTGTGTCCATGTAACATCCCACCTTATATGGTGTAGGTATGTGCTTAGCACATGTGCTTAGCAGCTATTTGTCAAAAAGACCTGCCCGAATAAAAATGTCTTCATCCTCTGATGGAAGAACAATAGGAAATGGGACAGCCCATTTCTTGGTAAGGAGTGTCACAGCTTAAGAACAACCACCAAGAAAGCCATTTCTCGTGGTGCCCTGCCCTTAAATTCATACTTTTTGAAACAGTCATACGACAGATCTTGGTGGTAAGTGCAAAAATTTTAAAGAACATTTTTGGTGATCCATAATTCAAATTAGGACCTCCTTTGTCTCCAGAGCCACTGCCCCAAATATTATGTTTTGAAGAAAAACTGCAACCAGATTCCCTGTTTGCATCAGCACTCATTTTAATTATACAGTATATGTCTCTTGTGCCATGATGTTGTCAAACATAGAACTAAAGGTTTCTGTCCCTCACCATTATAGGAGGCCAAGTATGTTTATTTCATGTGCTGTAATTCACTGTTCTCACACATGAATTTTCCTGGTTTGATAACCAATGTGTATTTTTAACATCAAGAAGCAGAACAAGCTAATCTAAAGAGTTTTAGAAATGCTTCTAGATTGGAATCTTAAAATCCTGTAAATCGCACTAGAGTTGGCCCACTGAATTTAGTTAACTGCTTTGTAAATTTCATTGATTCAAATGGACCTGTTCTAAGTATGGCTTATTATTCTTAAGTACTGTGAGTCACAGTTAGAATAAGGCTATTTAAATCAGTAGACCACATTGGGTAGCTGACTCACCAGATCCCCAGTGGGTCAGTTGGCCAACTGAAGTTCAGAAGATTTAGTCCATTGCGTTAGATTAATCTTTTCTTGCATTTCTGTATCAAGCATTTGGCAGATAGAAGAATAATGTGCTTAAGAATGATCCTGTATTCATGAAAATAACTGTGCACAAACCTCGGTTTTTAAGAGCATTTTGCAAGACAAGCAAACATTTCTTCTAAATTTCACCTTAATCAACAAGCAATGTCCTGCAACACAAGCACTGGAGCAGGTCACATGATCACAAGAGAGCCAATGGTGGCTCCCCCCCCCCCCGCTGGATTGTGGGTGATTGTCTGGAAAGTTTTGTCTCAGGTAAGCCTCAAAAACAAAGGGGGGGGTGGAGAGAGGAATTGAGGTCTCCCTTGCACCGGCTAGGAATGCTTTCAAAGGGGAGTGTAGGTTAGAGCTGTATTTCTATTTCTATTTAATTTGTTTTCAACATCCTTTCTTATTTTTCAAACAATTTCTATTCATGAGACAGCTAGCCAAATGTGTATATGGCTACAAATTGCACTTTATTATTGTCAAATTAAAAACACTAGAGTAAAATCCAGTTGTTAGTCCCAAGCAGAACAGATTCCTCAGCCAGGTACCTAAACCATGGTGTGGACGTGGACTTCTGGCCAATTTAATTTGAGTTTTGGCATTTTGTGTGTACAATATATGGTCTACATGGGATCCCAGAACGAATCATCTGAGTTTCCATTCTTTCTTATGGGGAAATTCGCTTAGATATATGAGTGTTTTGGTTTACAAGCATGTAAATATTCTGAAAGCAACTTAGAACTAGTTTCAGTCATTTAAACTGTATACAATGACCAAATGCTCATCAGATAGTTTGAATTGCCTACCAGATCTTATAGAAATTAAAGACCAGCTGGAACCGATCTCCCTTCACTGTCTTCTTAAAACTCAAAGAGATGTGCTATACATGCAAGTTTCAAATTTGAGACATTCCAGATATTGCATTCAATTTTGTGCATCAGCATGGTAATGTTCAACTTTACTAGCATCTGAAGGAGTCTTTGTGTTAGGAACTGTCTTGGTAATATATCCCAGGAAGAGAAAGATTTTTGGTTTCAAGCTAAACATTGTCTAAAGTCCTGCTTTACAAGTTGGAACGTCATCTGCAGCTGTGCTGCAGCCCTTTAAGTGGCATTAAATAGTTTTTATCTCCCTCACCCTCCCACCAGGTTCCAGGGATCACTAAGGCTCCCTATCAACCCGAGAAAGCCTTTAGGAACTTCACAACCAGGAAGAGGATGCTTTGGTGCCTGAACATTGCTGCCACTAAAAGTGCAGCTGACATAGTTTGAGGGTATGCCAAGAAAACTCCATGGACATGGGGTCACGAAGAGTCGGTCACGACTGTAACGACGCAACACACACATGAAAGAGCAACCAGGATTATTGAGATCCTCGGCACCTTTGGGAGGGTGAAGATAGGAGACTTTTAATTTCTCTGAAATAGACACTTGTGATGGTACCATCACAGTTGTGGGGTGTAAAGTTGTACAGCAGGATTCTGGACCTTTTGTAACTTCAGTCGGTTGATTTTGAACAAAAGGAGATCGGTTTTGTGTATTCTTTCAGGCTGCATCTGTGAAACCAGTGATAAAGTCTATGTAAGATTTTTTTGAGGCCAAGGCAAATCAATAGTCATTTGCAAAAAAAAAAAAAAAATGAAAAACCATCAGGTATTTTCCTGTAGCCAGCAGGGAAGTGCTGGGATAATTTATTAGATACATAGATGGCTAAAACAAGCTGCAGAAATGCTCAGAGTGGATTCAGATCTCGAGGGGCGCAGACATTTAACAATTTAAGGACAAAACAGCCACATACTTTTCATTATTCTTGTTGGGCTTCATGTAATGTTTTTTTTCTTCCTTATTTCCTTCCGTACATTTGTCAATACATTTCCGATTAAGGCGGGGTGTTAACTTGTCCTGCATTCCAATCTGCTATGCGTCATGGAGTTCCACAGCCAACTGATGAATAACATATGTTGAATGTGCAGCTGAAAAGATTCAGACCATGTTCAAATAGGCATGGATAACTCTTCTGACCTCTGACTCAGCCTCCTGTGCCATCCCAGTAGCATAGTAAAATTATTCTATGGCTTGATAATTTAGGACTCGTCCACCAAGAAACAATTTGCACATATTCAAAGAGGAATATTTTACATAAAACACTAAATACACAAACGAAGAAAATAATTTAAAAGCAGCACTCAGTAGCAGCAGCAATAGAATTGCCATCAGGAAATGGAATGATGATTTCTGGACCTCACCCTGTGAAAAAGATGGATAGCATAACATAGAGAATCACACACTTATTGAGCTGGACATGTCCATAAAACATGTAGTTCAGCCACTCCACAGTGAGTCAGGATCTTTCTTTTTCCAAATATCAATATGGAAGTTTGCTAATACCTAGGTTACTAAGAAGGAGAAACCAAGATATATGTGTTTCAGTAGTAGAAGTTGTTTGGTAGAACACATCTGAGTCTGCAATGTGTTCTTTAATGAAAAATTCTGAGCAGCACACCAACACCATATGGTGAACAGATTTATGAATAACACCTTGTAACACATAGAACTTCTCTCTTTATCTGTCAACCCCTCTCACTTGTGAGCTGGTGATTTCTTAGAGATATCGTCAAGTACTAGCTTGGGAATTTGGTCTGTTTTGTACAGTAAGTCCCAAAATGCTATGCCAGTGATGATTGCTTCCTTCCGATGCTTGATTTATTATTTACTGATTTTTAAGAAGTCTCTTGCCTTATTTTTTCCAGTAAAATAGACTTTTTATAAGTATTGATGTCCTTATATTCCACTGCTTCAAATACAAGAGAAATTCCTAAAAGAGAAAATATTTTATAATAAGATATTATGGTTGTGACTATACCCCTCTCAAAGCAAGGCACATCCTCTTAAGACACCAAGGTCACATGGTCACTTTGATACTTTATTTATTTATTTTATTTTAATCACCACTCCATCTAAGTACTGTACAATGGAAAGCACCATGCTTAGTGTCATAAAAGGATCAGCCTTCACTTAACTAGCATAAAAAACTAGATTCTCTAAATACAGATCTATTGAGTTGGATTATATAACTGTGTTGAGGAGCATTAGTGGTCTCAAAAGAGATCCACCATATTTCATTTTAGCTCTTCTACAATCTATATCACTACTGGTGAACTATAGAAGTAGTGGGGTTGACCATGTTTAGTTGGGGTGGGAGCTAACTCTTGTGGAAGATTGTGTATGAAGTTTTGAGTGTGGCTTAATTTAAAATTAAAAATGATTTCCTTTAAGTACACAGCAGATAACATGATTCCAGGCAGGAATTTACAGAGATACCACAGCTGGCACTTAGTGTCTCAATAGATTCACTCAAAGACTCCAGTAATGAGGAAGAATAAAATGTTTTCATTTACTTACAGTTCTTCATAGATATAAAACAAACATATTGCGTAAAAATGTTATGACATCACTAAATGATTATTTTTCGTTCTATAAGATGCACTCCCCCCCCCCAACATTAAGGATAAATGTCTGTGCATCTTATAGGGCGAATAACCCCCATCCCCGCCGGGAGCCTCCAGAGCGGGTGCTGCAGAGTTCTCTGGACCTGGTGCAGTCCCAGCCCTAGTGGAGGATTCCGGACCTGCCTGTTAAAAATAATTACCTTGCACAATTGATTTTGTTTTCATAGAATAGAAGAGGGAGGGTAAACAGTCCTGCCGGAGACCATAGAGATGAGAAACGGGCTAGAGAGTAACTACCTACCATGATGACCATAGAGCTACTCTTCAAGATGGGCAGATTGTGAATTCCCAGGACGGAGCTCTCCCATTCAGCCCATCTTGAAGAGCAGCTCTATGGACATCATGGTGGGTGGTTACTCTAGCCCATTTCTCGTCTCTTTGGTATTTGGTAGGTCCATTTACTCTCCTTCTTCTGTCCAATGAAAAAATCAAATGTGCAAGGAAATTTTTTTTAACAGATGGGTTGGGAAGCCTCCGCTGGGGCTGGAACCTCCAGCAAGTCCAGAGGCCTCTGCAGGGGCCAGAGGCTTCCCAGCTGAGGCTCCCAAAAGCAGCACAGCATGGAGACCTGGGGGGGGGGATTAACTCCGGGTCTCCCAGGAGTAGCATAGCTGGAGAGTAAACTGGGGCTGGAGATGTACCAGGACAGCAGTATCTGTGTGTGAATATTTTTCACACATACATGCTTCTAAAAACTAGATGTGTCTTATGTTTTTGTGTGTCTTATGGAACAAAAATACAGTAACTAGTTTCATTACTGGGTAACTGACTGGTTACATGGCTGACAGAATACATCACTCTAGGTGTGTATTTCTGACAGATTCTTTTGCAAACTGTGACAGAACCCTAACTGATAAAAAGCAGGAAAACGAATGTGAGGTAAAGTGGGAGCAGCTGGCTGCTACAGAGTTGATTGACATCCAGTCTGGTCCAGAAATGTCCCTCCCAAAGGTATAATACGTAGCTTGCCGTATATCCAACGATAACAGTGTTGCATCAATCTATCCATGTTTTTAGTAATGATAGAGCAGCACGACAGGACTCTAGTTAAGCCGAATTTAACTGTGCTGGCAACTGACAGAATACTACCATATTTTTCCATCTATAAGATGACATACACACCCACTTTTCTAGCCCCAAATTACAGTTTTGCAACTGCACACTGTCCTCATTTTATTTCCGTGTTTAAGGTGACCCTCAATTTTTAGTCTAACAATTTTAGACAAAAATATAGTCTTATACGCCTAGATGCCTTAAGCACATCCAATCTCGCTTGATTTTGGAAGCTAAGCAGGGTCGGCCCTGGTTAGTACTTAGGTGCTGTAGGTGCCTGGAGTAGGAACTGGCAAATCACTCCAGTGTTCCTGCCAAGAAAACTCCATGGACATGGAGTCACAAAGAGTCGGTCACAACTGTAATGACACAACACACACACACACACACACACACACATAGTCTTATACATGGAAAAAAGACTAGAGATGGGCGCATCAGACTGTGGGTCCTCTGATGGCAATTTTAGTGTAATGATTTTAGTGTAAGGTTTTTATTATTGTTTTAATTATTTATTGATATTTGGTGTTTTAACTGTTTTAATTCTTTGATTGGAAGCCGCCCAGAGACCTTTGGGTAGTGGGCGGCATATAAGTTGTAAAAATAAATAAATAAATAAAAGTGCTTCATAATGCTTTGTGCCGAATCAAGAGTGCAGTGCCATAGGTGCTGTGCTTAACCTCTCCCTCCTCCCAGAGGCCCGCTCATTGTTGCCAGTGTCATGAAAGGGCCCTGTGGGGTAAGGAACTAGGGCTGCCCTTCCCTGCCTCCTTAGGCTGCCAGCTGGTCCAAAGAGGAGGCAGGACAAGAGAGAACCCCACAGTTTTGATTTGGCGTTGAAGCCTTATGAAGTGCTTTGTGCCCATCCCTGTATATGGCCAACATATTCACAGTGGTGCAAAAGGCACCAGTAGGTTGAAATACCAAATCAAGTGTCAGCAAGAAGCATAGAATAACGCGGTTTACATATGTCTTTGCAGGCATATGGTTTTTATTGATACTTTGGGGGGGGAGCCCTTACCTTATTTGAGAAAAATTCCACTTAATTGATTTTGAAAATGCTGTTCATTTTGACACCTGATAAAACTGCTATGGTGATTACAGAGTGGCAGCATAGGAAAAAAGTAAATATTCATTCCTTTGCTTAGGAATTTAAGAGAGAAGCCACAGAACTCTTGAAAACCTAATTAGGGTAGTTGTATGTCAGGTGTGACTTGACTGCACATAACAATTAATATTGTCAGCTTGTTCTAGCTGCAATGAAAGTGAACACTGAGCTCGGATACCTTTGGTGTTCTAGGCTGTGTGAATAGTATAAAAGAGTGCATGCAACAACCATAGATGTTATCACGATAGCTAAAGATTATTAGATAATACCTACCATAGGTTCTACTGTAGTTTTTACGATTTTTAAAGAGTTACAAAATGAACACTGGAGGAGCTGTCCTCTGTTGTTGTGAAATCAACTGATTATTGTTGAAAATCTTTAAGCTATCCACTAGAAACTCTGAGTCTGATCAAGACAGAGCAGTAATAATGCAGTCTAAGCCAGCAGTACTCTAAGTTTCAACTGGAACCTAGGCTCCCTCTCCCCCCTCCCCCCCAAAAAACCTGGTTGTATTATTATTAAAGCTATTTGTGCAGGAAAACCCTTTCAGCAGACTTGATTATTTTCAGAGGGGCCTCATTTTCCTATTCTGACTTAGAATGGGCTAGGGTTGGTAAATTGCACCCAAGAGCAGCCAACAGATAGAATGGCTCTTCCCCCCACCCCCAAAAAAAGCCCCTGAGAACAGGGCCTCTCCAGACTCCTTTCTTCCGGCAGCCTTTGCTTCTAAGAGTACTTGAAAAATATTGTTCCTCAGGTAGGATAGTGCTTCTGTGCTTGTCCCATGTGCTAGTATTTCAACGAACACCTCTTTCCCAGGCCTAGCAGCTATTGAAGTTTTTAAAGCTTTTCAATAAGTGAGCACTTATTTAACTGCACCAGACGCTATTGAAGAAATAATGGATTCTTCCCACATTTCGCTCCATTCTTCTCCTAATGGTCAGACCATTGAAATTGTGGTTTGGTTGTGCCAAATTCATTTTATTTCTGTGATTCAGTTGTATATGCATCTTCTAAGGCCCAGGTATTCTTAATGAGAATACAGATGGAAACAATTTATATTTTTCTGTTGGGCAAAGCTCCACAGCTTATTCAGCTATATACATAGATATAGGAAGGATAAGATAGACTTTTGGGAAGTTGAGCAGAATGCCTACAGTTGCTTGGGATCATGTTACTAAGAAGAGGTAATTGTGAAGAAAATGCAGTAGGAATCAGTGTGGGCTAAAGAGGAATTGCTGGACAAAAAAATACCTTTCTTACTTCCTTACTAATATGGATGAAAGACACCTCATCTTGGCCCACTAAAAATATTATTCATGATGTATAAGGACTGAAATCCAGCAGTGAGTTTCAAATAGAATAAGCCCCCTGAATCAGCTAGGACAACATAAGCACCAGTGATTCAATGAACTTCCTCTAAGTGTGATTTACTGCTGGATTTCAGTTTATAATTCCATTTTCTAATTTTGAACTTTTTTTATTCAACTTCTTAGCATGTGGAGTGTTGAGGGAAAAGAAGTAAGCTGACGGTGGTCTCAAAAGAGGTTTTGCTTTTCCAACCTGTTTCCAATGGCAGCCGACTGGTTTTACTTATGCTTATGGGTTCAGAGAAGGGTCTTTTCACACGACCCCTAAGATCCGCTGGCCACTTAAATTCGGACCAGAGATCTTGGGGGTTCATTGCTCTTCCTGTGTCCCCACCCCTCCGCACTTCCTCGATCCTGTCTGTGTGAGGGGAGGGAGAAAAAAGGGAGAAAAGAATGCAGGCTCACCTCCGTTTGCCGGTCCAAGCCTCCCCAAGCCCCGTCGTCGCCCTTAAAAAAAGGAGATGGAGCTTGAAGGGGGGAGGCTTGCTGGTGGCGGCGGCCGTTTCTTGTTATGGACTGGCGCTCGGATCTCCCCGGCTGGAAAAAAACTAAGGCGGCGAACCGTCAGCCTCTTCCACGCCACCAGAAACCTTCTCTTAAAGGGGCGGGAGGCAAAAAAAACAAACAACAAACAGAAGTGAGGAGAGCTGGGCACTCACTCCTTTACATGCGGATCTGGGATTTTTCACCCTCCAAGAGCAGGTACATGACAAGTGCGCTGGGACGCGCTTAGGTGGGCATGGCCGCACTTAATTTTCTGTAAACTCCGGAGCTGGTGGGTAAACAATTTTAAGCTCCGGAGCTGGGAGCCATTTGCGGCGGAGTTTAGGGGTCGTGTACAAATACCCTAAGATACTCATCTCTTCAGGTGAAAGATATGCATCTTAGGCAGATGCATCCTCTCTGTTATTGTGATGTATGTAGATATATTCTGCAAGGTAGCTCAATAAAAGCATGATGCCGTATCAAGAGTTTTGTCAATCTTTGCTGGGTTAAAACATTAGTGTCTGATTTTGGTTTTATTCTGTGAAGATAGCTCCAGATGTTCAGAAGTGCCACAAAGGAAAAGCATGTTTCTCCTTTTAAGCTGTTGGGATTTTATCCAATGATGAATTTTAGTGTTATTTTCTGGGAGAGATGCATGAACTGTCTATGTGTCAGAAAAGAGATGGGAACGTTTCTGCTTTGGTTATTATCCAGAAATGTGGAAAACATATCCGTTCATTAATGTTTTCATGTAATATCCAGAGTTACCTATACAGTTAGAAGGCAGACCTGTGAGCCTACTTCATCTATAGACTCCATTCCTCTTTGTTTTGCTCTCTCGTTATATTATCAGGCAAAACCCAAAGGAAAAACAACAAACTTTAAAGATTTCTGTTATATTTTAATGTGAGCTTTTGTAGACAAGTCCACTTCTTCAGACAACATCTCATGATACAGAATTCAGAGTGTGTGGTCTCCGCATATACTTCATTTATTTCCCAAACTGCACAAAATATTTTCAGGTGTTATGTCACTAAACGCAAGACATCATCCTGTATAATTGCCTTCAGTTCATTTCCTCTTCTTTAAAATGCTGAGAACATTGATGGCACATTTCATTTCATATACCAGTATTTTCATTGTGCTGTGATGAATGTCAAAGGTTATTATAACATTGTTATAATAGGCTGCATTTTGTGTATGTCATTTCTGCATTATTCTGCTTCTACTTCTGACACTTTCTGCTTCAAAATCTGGATCTTTGGGGTTAGCTTTAGCAATTCTCAATATCCAGAAGTAACTTCCATGCAAGCACTATTATAATGTATGCAGTGTTTGTATATAATCCCTTGAATTAATCTTGCATTTTCTCAGTTGACAGTAAAACTTTAAAGTAAAAAAAAGTAACAGTGCCTATCGACTGGTTGTGCTTGACACATATGTGTAATAACTTCATTCTGTCTATGCTGTATCATAGCACCATGGTACTCTATAAATGTTTTCTGAAATGCCACTAAACAGTCGTTATATTGGGCGGGCTTTGATACCAACTGTAAAAGAGTTAGTGGTCTTGAAAGAAAATATCAAGCCAAAACTAGATATAGTAATTCTGGTGCCTTTTTAATTAGAGATTTCATGTTTTGGTATGCTTGAACCATCATGCCTTATATCACTTCTGTATGTCACTTTTTACTGGGACATACTTTCGGAGGCAGCCTAAGAACATCCAAGCTCTGTGTCTCAAGTAAACTGCCTGGCTTTTTCCCATCTTGCCATGGACTCTACACCTAAGAAATAATTCCTGGCAAATCCATCTTTTGCCATGTTATTACCTATTGGTACTGCTCTGAGGAAGAGGGCTTTGCCCCCGAAATATTAGCAATGTTTTGTTATTTTTATAGTAGCCTAAAGGTATCACCTGTTCCACTTTTGTTTTTAATCGGAATGTTTCTTACTACAGGAGGACAGCTATTGTTAATAATGATATTTTTTTTTGCGCCTAGCTGCTTTGCACACTTGGAATTGAATACTTAGACCTGGAGTTGTTCATGGTCACAATGACCCCAACTTACAAATTCTATTCCTGTTCTCTTGTTCTTAGACAGTATCTTATCTTTTTAAACTGATAGCCGTTTCCCGAGTTTCGTTTCAGTGCATTTGCAGTTTTTCTTGTCCACCTACCTTTTGAAACTTCCAACTCTTTTCTTATCTCAGGAGTGTGACATCACCTGGTCATTTTAAAAGATATGGGTATCAGAGATAATTTATTACAGATAGCTTGGATGCATACCTGTTTTTAAAATACAGGAACGCACGTGCACCCTTACAGTCCTAAACATCTCCTTGCCCCTTAATTTGTGAAAGGCAGAGCTGCATATCAACATGAGATGGAAGAAACTGAGAAGCATTTATTGCCATAGAGAAGGCAGGCTAATACAGAGGTTGATCACATCCACACAGTTCCATTTTGGCTAAGAAAACTAGAGTGTGAAGGACTCGTGTGCCGATACATAGAGGCCATTTGTTTTTGCTTCATGTGAGAAAGGGAACACGCCAACTAAAGCAGAGCTGTATATAAAGTCTAAGCCCATTGTTACAGTTTACTGGACTACTAAAAAGAGAACTCACAAGCTACAAGCAAGCCCTGCTTTCAAGTATGAACCAACTTTGGCCATCACAGGAATATATCCCTTCCCTGATCTGTTTATCTGCTTAACTAAAGAAAGGGATGAAACAGGTGTTAATGGGGACTATGTGCTTGTAAACTTCTTATTCACATTATTTTTTGTTAAATCTTGGAGTTGGATAGCTTGACGGGTTGGAGTAGAGGGCAGGAGTTCAGAAGTCCACTATGACTTCTTCCCCATTCGGCAAAAATGTAGAATTCTACATCGGCACCAGAAAAAGGAAATGGTAATATGCTTCTGAGTATGTTATATCTAGGAAACTCTACCAAGGGTTGCCATAAGTCTTTATTGACTTGATGGCACAAAATTAATTTTACGAAACCTTAATTGAAGTTTAAAGTGACATGTGAGTGACCACTGAAGAAGCAGCATGTCGGGTTAAGCCCATGGGTTTCCATGTTTTGTGGAAATATGTCTTCTCTCTGTGTGCTGGCTGAAACAGAAGAAGGGAAACTTTGGGGTTAGTTAAGAGGCCTAAATATTAATATTGCCCAATTTATTTGTTGGGTTATTATAGGTTACACCCTAGATTTACTGGAGTCTCAAACAATAAAGAGCAATACTTGTTTGAACTCCATGGGGCAATATTCTTTTAATCCTGTTGCTGCCTAGATTTGTTTTAACATGGAACATTGTCCTCACTGCCAGGAACAGAGTTGCAGTGCTGCAGGGTTTGTACTTCCAAAAAATTCTTTCATGACTTTAATTTGTATTTGATTGTTGGCAGGGTTGCAAGGTTTGTATGATCTGATTGACTGACTGGGTAATTTTTTTAATTAAATACAGTTTGAACTCACTTAAAACATGTTGCAGTTGCTTATAAAGAGTTTGAAGTAGCTTCCCCAACTTGGTCATCTTTAAGTAGTTGAGCAAGCAGTTAACATTTATTACTCTCTTTTAATAAATGTGTTGGAGGTCTTTTAACACAAACAAAATGTACTGTGCTGTCTAATTAAACCAATACAACCATGTCGGAACTTGCAGTTTCTGGAATTGCTCTTCTAAAACTAAGATATCAACAACAACAACAACAACAACAACAATAACAACAACAAACCCTTGCTGTTTTTTGTGGTATTCAGCCCTTAATGAGGGATGTGTTTCCTGCTTTATGTTGCTGGTAGAATGCATGAGATTTTTGTTGTTATTGAAATGTGACTGGCAGCTGTGTTGGAATTGAGTAGAGCTGTGTGTGGTAGCAATACACAATTACTTCAGATTCTCAAGCACATCTTTTCCAGTTTTCAAGACAGGGAAGAGGCTACAAGCCGCCTTGGGTCCTTTTCCAAGAAAAAAAGTGAGATAAAAATACTCTAAAATAAAATAAAATAAAATAAAATAAAATAAAATAAAGCGTTTCCTCAATGTCAGTGGTTGCCATGCTTTGTTGAAACCTCTGGTTCAGCCAATGAATTAAACAGGCATACTATGGGCATGAGACCAGACATTAATTGCAAGTTATCCCCAGTATTTTAAGCAGAAGGTCATATTCTATTTACAGTAAAAATCAGCATGCTCCATGAAGTCTCCTGCCCTGTGTGGAAGGAACATACAAGAACCTCCTGTCATCAGAGTAAAAGGAAGAAATGAATTGGGCCAGATCCAGATTGCCTCAAATCCCAGTGACACAGCTACTATGCTGGCACAAAGTAAGGCCAACATGAGGATTATTCTAAATCATTCCCAACATCCTAAGTCTGGAAGATGTTTAGTTTGAGCACAACTTCAACTGGCGTAGTGTCAAATCACCTGACCTTCATACATTGCACTCTGGCAATGTAATCCTGTATGCATCTATTGAGAAATAAATGCCATTAAATGGCTCAGAAGAATATATAGAGTTATAGGAATAGAATAACACTTGAGCTGCTCTCTATACATTTATTGAGATTATAGCCATAGCAAACAGATTGGGACTTAATTCTGAGTAAACATTTGCAGCCATTTTACAGGCAATGTCTAAAATCCTGTACAACAGGAAGGTGTCATTGTTAGCAGCTGATTGCTGCCGATTAAAAACTTCTCTTTTTGCATTTGGGAGTGCATGTGGCTTCCCATTGCACATGTGGAGCTGCCAACTGGATGTTAGCAATCAATTCAAGAGCGAACACAATTGGGATTCTCATTTTGCTAGGTTTAAGAAGCTGCTGTTGCTCTGTGACTTCTGTTTTATTTTCTTTAAATTATTATGCTTATATTCTGTACCCTATTATCTTGACTAATTTAATGTTTGTTTGGAGGATTCTTTCCAATACAACATTTTCTATATGTGCAAAAGACTGGACAGGACACAAAATACTATCTACCATTCTACTTCAGCTTTGTTTTCCTCTACATATTGACTGTTTTGCAAGCCAGTAATATGTTAACTGTGTGGTGGCTCAGCAGGCTAGAGCGCTGAAACTGTTGGCTGCAAAGTTGGCAGCTCGGCAGTTCGAATCCCGGGTGCCACGCAGCGGACTGAGCTCCTGTTTGTTAACCCCAGCTCCTGCCAACCTAGCAGTTCGAAAGGATATAAAATGCAAGTAGATAAATAGGTACCATCATAAAAAGCTGGACGTTATACAGCGTTCCGTGCGCAGAAATGCATTTGGCCTTGCTGGCCACGTGGCCATGGACTTGCACAGCACTGGCTGTTTGGCTTAGAAACAGAGATGAGCGCCACCCCTAGAGTGGGACACAACTAGCATGCATGTGTGGATAAACCTTTGCATTTACCTAATATGTTGTCCAAATACATATTTAATTAGTACTAGTTAACAAGCCAAGATTCAATGTATTTCTTTGAAAAACATTTACTGGTATTAGTCACAAGTTGTGTAACACTTAATGTTTTAAAACACAAGTGAGTACTCCGTGGCTGGCTGAATTCAATCGTACAGTATTCAGCTTGGCCTCTTTGTGAAATTCATAAAATTAAGAGCTAGTTTATGTTAATAACATTTGTACTTTTGAAGCAGAATGTCATTATGGTTGGTCTTTGTGGCAAAATCACCATAGTACAATTAATGTCACCCAGTAACAAGTAATATCAAGAACATTTGGGGCAGCCAGTGTCATATATATCACATGTTGAGAAGCAGAGAGTATGCTGATATTATGTGTAAAAATGCCTGTCTTCTCTGCACTTGTAAAGTTTGTACAGAACCCCAAATTTGTGGGTTTAATCTTGATTTTGCCAATTCCATTCCATAGCCTAGTAAGTACCTTCCAAATCACCCAGATCTCCATGTGGCAGGGGGCTAGATTTTCCTGGGGCTCTATCAATTTGAAGAGGAGTTAGTTCTTTCTTTCTACATTATAGTTCTGGCATTTGGTGCTATTTCTTCTGGATTCATTAATGTTCAAAACTAAGCTGTATAAAGCACCATTTTATTCACAGTAATTCTCCCACCCATTGCAGGTATGTGCCTACTGTTTCAGAACTTCAGCTACTCTTATTTATCCTCTAAAGTTAAATTTTAGGAACTGAGATCAACAAATGCCATCCAAATATTTTCCTGCAATGTGCTGGCTTTTGATCATACAGTTTTTAAGTGAGCAATTTCCTATTTTTTGGATTATTTTAATATCTCATGAATGGCTAATTTAGCATTTGTTGATGTAAGAGTAGCATCATCTGTTATTAAAAATCTATCTTACCAGGAATTTTAATTATTTTATGTGGTGGTGGCATGTATTTGTTAAAGATCCCACTGGGAGAGCAAACAAGTGAAAGAACTAGAAACTGTTCTTGTTGCTCGCTGAAGAGATAATCAAAAAGAGTGTTGTCCACTTTCATATATGCAGTTTAAACTTATTTGCATAGCTAAAGTATTGGTGTAAATAAGTCACTACTTTGGCCCATCTTCATTTTTCAAAGTAATGCAATTCAGAAGGGTAATTTTGCTTTAACTATTTTGTTTAATGTCTGCATTGATTAACCACTCCCTCGAGGCACAAGAAATATTCATGACGACAACCTCACACTTGCACCGTAGTCAGACAGCTTTCAGACAGAGCACATCTCCTAACAAATGCATTAGAAGAACTTGCTGGAAACCAACTTACATCCAACCCTGCTATGATTTACTTCATGTGTTTTCATCTGAAAATCACAGACATCTTAAACACTTGAGGTTATCTGGAAGGGTGTTCAACTAGGCCAGGGGTGTCCAAACTTTTTGCAAGGAGGGCCAGATTTGGTGAGGTGAAAATGTGTGGGGGCCGACCATTGAGCCGCATTTGGCCCCCGGGATGGACTTTGGACAAGTCTCTATAATATGCAAGGATGCGGAGAGTATGCTCCAGCAAGGTACCCAGAGATGGGTAGGATGGGCAAGTGGCTGGGGGGATGGGCAGAGGCAAGGAGGACAGGCAAACCATAAAACTGCAAGCTGACATCTCCATCCGGTATGGGGAGCTGACAGGAATGCGTGACAGGCTGAGCCAACGGGGAGAAGAGGCCGTGGGCCGCTTGAAATTTGAAAATGGGCCACATTTGGCCCCTGGGCCTGACTTTGGACATGCCTGAACTAGGCCATTGTTTTTCTGACAAACACCAACGTGCTACTATGGATCATGCCAAAACATAAAGCAAAAAACCTCTGCGAGGAATAATAAATATTCTTTGAAAGCAAGAAAGAACCAGCCAGGGAACACCACCGGTAACATTAAGAAATACAGCATTGGCCCTATGTTACTCCACAGGCAATTATGCCAGCCTGATGTGGAATAGTTTGAACTATGCAAAGCAGGTAGTTGTAGCACCTATTGAAAACTGTAGAATCATAACTGGATTCATGAAAGTTTATTCTAAAATAAATCTATTAATCTTTAAAGCACCCCAATATTTTGCTTTTCTTTTTCTCTTTTTTCCTCCTCTTTAATCTTGCCATCATGTGGATACAGATTAGCACAGTAACTTCTTTAGGAATTCATTATACTGTGTGTGATTTTCCTTCCAGGCATTCTAGAATTCACATCAGGACGGGGCTGATGGATGCTCATCTGTACTGCCTGAAGAAATGTGTAGTAGATTTCCTCATAGAGAACAGGTAAATGAAAAAAAGGCACATGGCCTAAGTTGCATGTTCATTGGTTATTTGCACCAAAAACTTCATCCACTTCAGTTAATATTAATGCCATTCACAAGTACTGTAATGCACTTCTCCTTTAAATGTTGTCATATTTCTTTTGAGTTGAAACTGTACTTAAATGCAAATCCATGATACCCCCAGTTAATCCATAAAATGTGCAGCTTCTTAATCATAGAAGTGTATTTTTGGATTCCTGTTAAAATACCCTCAAGTATAGTAGGAGAGGTGGAAAAGAATAGAGAGAATTTTGTGTGTATATTCCTCCTCAAGACTCCCTGTCCAGAAGTTTTTGTGTTCACAGAGATAAGCATTTTTCCAGCAACTACAGTGTGACCACCTCCATTTGTTAAGGTAGTCTCTTCCAGTGACATTGGAAGCCCTTTATTAACCTCTTGGCTCTCATTAGCAAGGACCAAGGATCGTATGAGGATCGATGAATATATAGAGAAGGAATCACTCTTTAAAAAGAAAGATGCCGCTACTGCCAGAAATACAGAAGCATCATCATCTGTAATAAAGGGTTTTTCTTTGTGACTCCATAAATGGATCTTTTGTAGTTGTGCAGAGAATCATTTGGAATTTACCTCATAATTTATTTTATTTATTTATATTTCTATATCACCCCCTTAGTACAAATTGCACAACCTGGGGCGGTTTACAAAATGGTCATAAAATACAATATTGTATTTGTATGTATCATTTTAAAACATGGGTTGGGAAGAGTATCAGAGACTGGACACACATTTAATAAAACTAGATAGCAGCTCCCAGGTCTCTGCTTCTAAGGAGTCAAATATCTATCATCAATCAAAGGCTTTTACACTATAAAAATTGTTTGCTACTTCTTGTGTGGTGTTTGCTGTTCCTTTAAATGCAATGTCTGACGTGGGTGGGTGGAAGCAGAGAGCCAAAGCAAACATTGGCCTCACTGTTATCATGCCTTTGTTCCTGCAAGGCAGTTGAAATCTCACCACCACCCCCTCTTTGGTGCAAACAGACCTCTCTTATTACTGCTCTGTTGAGTTGCGGAGGGACAATGGAGGCACGACAGACATTTAAAATCAAGTCAGAATTCTTACCTTGCATTTTATATGACTGGTAACTTTCCACTCAGTGGCAATAGTCTTACTGTGAAGCCACAGTCTTACTGTGTTCTTAGAGCCTGTTTTCTCTTCATTTGTATCTGTTGGGACTTCCTGGTTTTCTGGTAGCAGGATCATATTCCCACCACCTTTGTGTGTGTATTTATCTTCTGTGTATACATTATTTTTTCCCTCTGCAAAGCCCACCCCACCAAGGATAACCTTCTATGTAGCCTATCTTTGCTACATCCTGTATTTTTAAACTTGTGTTTCAACTGTGAAATGGAGACCACCCACTGAGATGAAGAAAAACATCCTTTTATGGAAGAGGACAGTGATCGTAGCTGTGATGGTTTTCCAGGAGGTTTGGGGGAAATCGGTATATTTGCCATAAATTGGAAGCTGCTCGTGGCTGGGCCTGAGAAAAGAGCTTTCAATGCCACTTGCTGGAGTTACCACTCCATCCTGAATAGATTTTGTTCTTAACTATCTTAACTTTCATTTTGATACTTTGAAGGAACATGCTAAGGGACACAGGACAGCGATTAATTTGCAATCCCATCTATTGCTGCTGTGAAACAGTTCATTTTTGGGTGCTGAGAGAAATCATTGGCTGAAATCCAGTGGTAAGTTGCAACTAGAATAGGTCCATCAATGGATCATACAGAGAAGTTGACTCACCAGATTCCCACCGATTCCATCGCCCTACTTGCATCTTACTACTGGATTCCAGCCATCATCTCATAAAGCAGAATGCAGCAGATCTAGTCAACCTTCAGCTGTTAATCTTTATGTCTTGTGTGCAGTTTGACTTTGTGACATATGTTGTTAACACAAAGAATTCAAATTGTCCACCTTCACAAAATAAACACTGTTTTCCCTCTCAAGATATTTTTTACTAGGAAGGGCATTTTTTGGAACTTTCAGTTGGGGACATCATCTTCATTTTTGGAGTACAGAAGAGTTATTTTGGTTATTTATAAAGTTAGACTGCCTTTGGTTCAAAGAAGACCACTGTACTTCTCATGTTCACAATTACTTTTTGCTAGCTGTAATTGTGAACATGAAACGTACAAGGGCCTTCTTCCAACCAAAGGCAATCTTACTTTATCTGCATTTTTTTTCTTGAAATGAATTAAAATCTGCAGGTCTGGTGCCAGTAGCGCACATTGTTTTCACTAATTTTGGCAATTGAGCAGCCATATTTGTGCCAGATAGAGTTTGAGAACACTTCACGAAGGAAGGATGTCTGGTTCAGTCCCCTATGGCTCCTGCCGTATGTGATAAGGATGTCTGGAGGTCTAACAAGTTTGCATATCAGCAGGTCAGATCATTCATGTTATCTGAAATTGGGTAATATTTAGACATATTTAGATTCTGAAACCGATTTTCATGGGTTATTTTATATTTTCTTACTTAGTTCAATCCCACACTTTCCTCAAGGACCTTCAGCTGATTTACATAGTCTTCACTTCCTTATTTTACCCGTATAACAACTCTTACCTTCAGAAGAGAGAGATGGGCCAAATCCAAGGTTGGACTGTGACCCTCATAGTTGAGTAACAATTTGAATTTGGCTCCCCCCAGTTCTAGATCAGCACCTATAATCATTAAACCTCACAGATTTTCACCTCGTCAGCAATTAAGCTGGACCTACATGTTGGTCCGCAATCCTTGGCTTGTTTTGGCCCCTTTTTGTCCCTTAACAGTCCAACTGAGCAGCCATACGTGGAGAAGCTCCCTGAGCAATGTGGTGAAATCTGCTCCAAAAACTGTTGGCTGCAAAGTTGGCAGCTCGGCAGTTCGAATCCCCAGTGCCACGCAGCAGGGCGAACTCCCGCGGATAATCCCAGCTCCTGCCAACCTAGCAGTTCGAAAGCATGTAAATGCAAGTCGATAAATACGTACTGCCGTAAAAAGCGGGAAGGTAAAAGTGTTTTCTTGCAGCCATGCTGGCCACGTGGCACAACACTGACTCTTCGGCTTAAATACAGAGATGAGCACCACCCCTAGCATGCATGTGCAGGGAAAACCTTTACCTTTTTTTAAAAGTGACATTAAACCTGAAACTCGGGGGGGGCAGTTATGCTTAGAGTAACTGTCCCATTTAGTGTTGCAGAAAATGCAAGACTATGTGGGTGGCTGAAGAACTTTGACTTGTGATAAGCTGCTTCCTCTCTGTTTCTCATTTTTTCTTCATCAGCCAGGTCTCCATGTTGACTGTTTTCTTGACAACTGTTCCAAAAAAAGAGACCATCTCCAACCTGAAATTCTTCCCGTGTAAAATAAGCTGAAATGTGTCCTGTTAACCTCCTATGACGAGTACCACGATTACTGGGGGAGTAGAAAGCTCTCTTTCGGTTGATGAGGGTGTATTTTGTCCACAGGCTTCTGCTTGATTTGCTTTGTGGTATGTTGCACACAGAGACCCCTGCAAGTTTACATTAAGATGCTGCCCAGACTAAACCAGTCCTTCGTTTTGCTTTCCACTCCTCTCAATGCCTTTTTATCATTCACACTGTCACCTGTGTTTCCTGGCAAGGCCTGCAGACTGCGAGGGAGGTCTGGCAGAGCTAAACTTCTGGCTTAATGCATGCTTTTTCTCTCTCTCTTTGCTCGCCTGCCGAAAAGATGGCTGCAAAACAGAGCTTGCTCTGTGGACACCTAAGAGAAAACACGTCAACTGTATAGTTGGAATGTATTTTTCTGCCCTGTGAAGATCAGAGTGTATAATGAATACTTTCCTTGTGATTAGAATGCAGAAAGAGACAAATTTTGTTCAGGAGAAGCTGAGCAAATTATGATATTCCTAGCCATCACAATGTAAACAAAATTTGTGCCCAAATAAATAAAAATAAGAAATATGAAGTACAAAATGTTTTTTGTTAGAGAAACACACATCTAAGGATGCCCTCTCCCTCGCTTACATACTGGCTTTTGGATAGGCAGATTGTAAGATTTTCTTAAATGTACAGAATACCTGTCTGTAGTAATAAACATATTGAGCACTCAGCTCTATTAGTCCTGACTTTTATATTATAAACAATTGAATTGTCAGAAGACACAGAGTTATCTTGTAAGGGAAAGGACATGAAACCTTGCATGGATAGTGAAGGGGAAGGAAGGGGTGAAAGAAAGTTGACCACAATAGCCATGAACACTGCAAACAGTTCCATAGGTATGTCTGTGGAGATTCTCAGTCATCCAGGTGAGATTATCTAGAGAGGATGAGTCAAGGCAACTGGACTTGTTTTCTTGTGGGACTGAAATGTTTCATTGCTCATCCAAAAAGCTTCTTCAGTCTGAGGAAAGTTGGTGGAAGGCTTCCAATTTGTAGTTTATCTTGGCTTCAAGCCACCCTGTTCTGAATAGGTTCATTAGATAGACAATGGCCTAGGGTGTGTGGAAGTCACGCATATGTAACCTTTCCCAACACCTATTTAAGTATAGGTTGTTAGCAGTGGCCTTCGTGGTGGAGGTGTGAAGTGGTTCGGATTGGTCTGAGGATCAATGAAAGGGCAGCATGATAAATGGGAAACAAATTGTGCCCAAATCCCCCACCCCTGTTGAGAGATGGATTTTCTATGCTCTCACGAATAGCTCCTCTATGCACTCATGACTCCTCTCTCAAACCACTTATCTTCTCTGTTTAATATGTGTAAACCCTCATATTTGAATGAATGTCTTTTTTCCTCCAAATAAAGATATACTGCTGATTCTGGTGCTGAGCTTTTGCCCCTCCTATGTTGGGTCATCCTCCTGTTTAGTGGCTGTTTGGTTTCTCCAATGTAGAGCTGTACACACTCCTCACTGCATTGGACCACATATACTAGATTACTCCTCTTGTGTTTTGGCGTTGGGTCCTTTGAGTGGCCGAGTCTCCACCTTAGTGTGTTTGTGGATTTGAAGTGAATGGGTGTGTGGTATTTGCCAAATCCTTTCAAGCTTTTCAGACACGGCAGCCATGTAAGAAATGACCAGGTTCTTCCATCAGCTCTGGGTTTCAGATTCATCCATTGTTCTTCTGGGATGGGACACTGTCTTTTTAAAGGATCACTTTGGATATCCACAGACCTTCAGATGCCTGTCTTCCTTTTTCTTGGCTTCTTTGGAGGTGAGGATGCTCTCTGCTCTTTGGTTTAGAATCCTGATGACTCCTAATATGTGTTATAATGGGTGGTGGGTGTCAAACAATAGGTACTGGTCAGTGTGTGTGAGTTTCCTGTGAATTTCTATTCCCCACCTATAGTCTGGTCTGTGACAATTGCCCTGTCCAGGAAAGCCAGCCTGTTGTCTTTGGTATATTCCCTGGTGAAGTTGATATTTGATTCCACTACATTTATGTGCTCTGTAAAGGCCTGTACTTCCTGGGTTTTGATTTTTGCCCAAGTGTGACCCACACACCTGAACCAGTGGGTCAGCGTCGTCCCCAGGAAGGTGTTGAGTGCCTTCTTCTTCACTTCTTCCATTTATAAGTTGGCAACAATAGGTGACCTTGGGGAATCCATGGCACAACCATGCTTCTGTATGTAAAAGTCCCCTCTGTACATAAAGTACATGGTGTTCAGACACAGACCCAGGAGCAGCCATATCTGGTCCAGGCTGAGGCTCCTTCTGGTGGTGAGGTTGCTGTCTTTTCTTAGGGCCTACCACCAACTTTTTTCAGACTGAAGAAGTTACTACTTAGATGAGTAGCAAAATGTTTCAATCCCACAAGAAAAGAAGTCCAGTTGCTATGACTCAACTCCCAGTTCCACAGGTAGCCTTGTTGAGAGCCAATTAGATTTTTGCAGTAATGATAATTGGTATTAAAAACTGTTAAAGAAATGTGGGTACTTTGAATTGTATTGGTATCTACACTGTTTGTTTTTATGATGTATTGAAGTGTAAGAATTTGCATTTTTAAATAATGTATTAATTTTGACAATATCCTGCATCAGGCAGGATAACTGAAATGCCTTAATGTAATTTGAAAGAATGCATGCCCCCACAAGTACTTCTCAAAAGTTTGCATCTCAGAGAAGCATCAACAGAGAGCGAAGGCTTCTGTAGAAGCCAGATTATGTGCAGGTGGAATAAGTCTGAAAAAAAAGTAGCAGCCCATTAGGAGGAAATGGGGATATGGGAAGGAAGTTGCCATGTGGGAAGGTAGACTGCTGTTTGCTAAAGGATGAGATTAATTTCTGAAACTTTAACAAGGCCTGCCAAGCTCCTTGGGTGGGCCTTGCGATTTGTAGTGACTTCTGTCACTGAACCAATTTTCAAACTGTTAACATTCCTGAGTTGAAACTGTTTTCAGTCTAGGATCATTTATTTTTCTTGTATATTGGGGTGGCTCTGTATAAACCTAGTAATGACATTTGGAATGGCTATAGCAGCGTCTTTCAATTTGTTTTCATGAGATAGCATATGTACTAAGAGACAGCAAACTCTAGTCATCATTGAATGCCATAGGCTCTCAGAAGTGGAAGTGCTAAATGAGAGCTATAATGCCATTTTCTTAGTGATAACATTTTGCTCCTCTGGCATGGCCAGAAATTAATTCCTGGTAACAGATAGAGCTAAATGAAGAGAGGACCATGGTATCTTTTCAGCCAAGTAACAACACTATGTCTGAAAATCATCTTTAAATACCAAGCTTGACTTTCTATAGCTCGAGCAACATTTCAGAAATAAAGTGCAGATCCAGAATGTCAAACTGTTTAATGAGAGCTTTTTGCTTTCTGTCTAGATGGGAGATGTACTAGCAGACATACAACTATAATTCTAAATTTCTCATAAACTTGTTGTAGGAAAAACTTTCATCTTAGCATTTTTATTTTTATTTTTTATCTAGAACAGGCATGTCCAAACTTCAGCCCTCCAGATGTTTTGGACCACAACTCCCACAGTCCTTTGCCACTGGCAATCTTAGCTTAAAATTCTTGGAGTTGTGGTCCAAAACATCAGGAGTGCCGAAGTTTGGACATGCCTGATTTAGAAACAACTCCAGAAATCTGTGATGAGAGAGTTTGCTCCTGTTACTTTGCAATCGCCTGTGACCAGTAGGAAGGATGTAGGGCACTTTACATGGAATTATGATTATCATAAACTAGATTATGCAAAACTTGTTGCTTAACAATATATTGTCCAAACTGGTTGCTTTAGCTTCTCTTCCCTTTGTTTTATTTTCAGGCATGTGCTAGGTATGCAGAGAGCTGTGGAACAAAACTGTATATGCAATCCAGGATTTTTTTTTTGTATGCATGTATCTGTCTTCCTATATTGCCTGCAATCACCACATTCTTAGAGTTTCTTGAAAATTCCAGCATTTTGAAACAATGGCTTGGTAAAAAGGTTTAAGGAAAGCCCATAATGCCTTTTTCTATTGAACTCAGCCATATTATGAGAAATCAACCCAAACCCTGACTTAAGGAGTGTTGAGTCTGAGGCAGGTGGTATTAACTGGGCTCTGTATTAACTCTTTTCAGCTCTCTTTCCCTGCTTCCTTGAAGAGACATACTTGTTGTGGATGTGTGTATGGTAAGCATTGCTTGCCTGCCTCTGTCTTGCATTGACATTTTAATTTGGTCCATGATATAAATATAATTTCCCTAATCCCCCCCTGCTCTTAGCATTGTTTTGTCTGTTTTCTTCAAAGTGAGTTGTCTCCCCCCGCCTTTAAAGCTGTAGGGATGAGGGTTGTTGGGGAGGGAATGGTGCCGGGTTGCTCTAGTTTGGAGCATTAGAAAGCTGGGAAAGAAACCTCCAAATAACTCTTGTTTCATTATTGGTATTCACATGGAAATTTTTAATCTCTGTCAAAGGATCAGGAGAAAATAAATGTTGAGATCCAACAAGAGTGCACCAATCTTACATGGTGTTCTTAAACATTGTTTGGATTTTCCCCTTAAAACGGTGAGAACCATGAACTCTGTACCTAGAGAGTTCATAATTAACTTTTTTTTCTGTCTTCCATCCCCTTTCCTTTTTTTCTTTTCCTTCCGTTCATCTCCCTACCCCTTCTCTATTACTTTCTGTAAATCTCTGCAACTGCGCAAGACTGAATCTGTGGGATTAATTTTGCTTCTTAATTATCAGAAATCTCTTTGTTGGGAAGTCCTTCTTCAATGGATGTTATTCTGTCATGTTCCTCTTGAAAATAGTACGGATTCCTTAACCATTCATTAAGAGATACAAGTCTAGTTAAATCTCTGCCTGTATTAGGTTCAGCTGTAAGCAGATGGTTCTGTGCCAGAGGGACTAGGGCACATATCAGGTTACAGGTTGCTCAAGTGTCAGGTGAGCTTCTGAAAGAAGGTATATCTGACTGTCAGGAGAAGTAAAAGAGGCAAAGATCACAGTGGAGAGACACTAGGTAAAAATCCAACATGGGACCTAATTGTAGGCATCAAAAGAGGAAATAAACTGATCAACCAAGGAGCTATTTTCAAAAAGCCTGGTTAATCAGGTTTATACTATTATACTTCTTTAGGCTTTAGCCCTTAGGATACTAAGAATATTTACCTGAAGTCTCATAAGCATTAAAATAAAGCCAGCAGTTTTGAGGAGGGGTAGCCCCTGAGATTTAGGGGAAAGATATGTTCTGTTGATTTGATAGCTACTAGTTCTGTATACTGGAGGCAGTAAAAGATATGTTTACTTTTAATTTGGAGAGAAACTCTCCTGTCCCATAACTCAATCAAAAGGGGGTAGATTTCATGAGAGGGATCAGGCAGCTGTAGAAGATCCCATGCTTCATCACAGTGAGGTATTGAAATGCAAATATACAGTATGTTAGTATGACCTCCTGGTATTTAACTTCAACCAGAGAAAATAAAAATGACCAACAGTCAGTAAAATAGAAGAACATATCAAGCAAGCAAGGAGCAGCCTGGGGAATTGTGAACAATTGCTGTGTTCATCCCTGCTGGGTATCAGACAAAAAAACAGCATACTATCTCTATCATTACGCTTAATGTATTTTGAAGGCTGAGAGGCATCTCAATTGTGATTTTGGAATAACATGTTGTACGGCATTTTTTGAGCTTGAAGATAGCAAAGCTCCTGTAGCTCTTATGACCATGAGACTCGGCACCCCTGGAAAGAGGTGGCATGACCTTTTGTGTAATAGTAGTACTGTAGACCGAATCCACTTCCTGTCCCCTTAAGAGCTCTGAACAAAGGCATAGGCTTGGCAGTAGGATAGCTCAGCTCTAGGAGACGACTCCTCAGGAGTAAGTAATTACTTCAAATGAAAAACTGTTCTCTCAGGATGACCTAATGTAAGAGGAGGGCCCTGCCTATAACAACCCCCCCCAACTGACTAGCCCCCGTGCTGGAAGTTCCAGATATGGGTAGGTGAAGGGCAACACAAGGAGCTTGAGAGGAGAAATGCAAAGCAGCAGTAAAGTCCTTGTCCCAACATATCAACACAGGCGGGGCTTCTGTGCCTTTCCCAGGCAGTCCACGGTTGTGGAACAGAAGGGACAGGTAACCTGGTCTCATTGGTGGGCCAGGGAGCCCCTCTCCCACCTTGGGAGCCGGCTTGAGGGCAAGCTGTAGAAATGGGCTCAAGAGAGGTCTGGGGGCTGATCTGGGTCCACCAGAGCAACCCAGTCTGTTTTTGTGCTGTGTCTAGATTTACAGCCAGAATGAAAAGGGTCCAGATAGTGCCTTTATTCAGGAGCTCTTTAGCTGGTTAAAAAATCATATTTCAGGAAGGGGAAGAAGCAAGTAGGAAATTACATAGTTATTAATGATCTTGTATTTGCCAACAGGAAAAAATGGCCAGTAAGGCGGGAAGACTGGGAATGTTGGGTGGAAGTAGTCATGCTCTTTGGGTTTTATTATTCTGAAGAAAGGAAAATTGGGGAGTAGTATAACATGTCCTTTTAAAAATCTGACTTGAATAAGCTTCAGAAAATACTAGGTAATTCCAATATTTCCCGTTTGATTCCATGGCCGTTCTATTCCCCGACTAACTTCAGTCTAGAGTTAACTCTAAAGAGCTCTGTAGGCATTACCATAGCCCCCTTCAAAGTGATTGGCAAAGTGAAGCTAGGCAGTCATCAGCTATTAGCCGGACCTTCTCAGTAGATGCTGCCCTGTTCTGGAACTACCTTCTTGTGGAGGTGTGATTGGCACCCATCCTCCTGAATTCCTGAAAGCAAGGAAAAAACTGGCATTTTTCCAAGGCCTTTGCAAACCTCGCCCCTTTGTAATATTAATTTTATGGTTTATGCCACCCCTCATTCACCAAAGGGGTTTTTGTTTTTATCTGATTATTTTAAAAATATGCTTTTTGTTTTTGTTTTTTGGTGTTTTCTGGAAGCCACCCAGAATAGTGGCTTGTCCATAAATGGGCGAGGTATAAATTTAAACAAATAAAATAATAACACATCTGTGTACCTGTACATGTAAAGAGGCATTTACCACTTTTGGAATTCAAGGTCCTTCAGGAGAAAGGTAGCAAATAAAGGAACAAACAGGTTGAATGAGTGTAGATGCAGTGTAAGCGTAGATATTACACTGCAGTAACAGAAGGATAATGTCCAGATCAGGGAAGTGACAGTATCACTCTTATTTTGCTTTCATCAGACCTCATCTAAAATAATCTTTTTATTTCTCTGTGTTACAGTTACTGTGTTACAGTTTAAGAAATAATTTGTTATATTATTTATATTTCTCTCCTTTAGCAGAAAAACCACTCTTTATGGTTTACAGATTAAACCTCACAATCCCATAAAGCAAAACAAAAAACAATATGGAAGTCAACTGATCTAGATCTAAAATACCCCCACCCCCCAAAAAACTTAAAATTAATATTGACAGCATTTGGCGGATAAGTAATTGAATATAACTTTGAATACCTGACTTCACCAATTTTCTGAGTACAGTGGTACCTTGTATAAAGGAATTAATGCGTTCCAAATGAAATTATGTTAAGCAAATATTCTTTTATATAAATTCCCATAGGAATGCATTGAAAATGGAGTAATCCCATTTTTATGTTGTACGGATTTTCCCCATAGGTGATTATATTAAGCAAATTTCCTCTATCTCCGGAATTTTTTGTGTTGTACAAATTTTATGTTATACAAACTGTTATACAAGGGTCCACTGTACACAGAGAGAAGGAGCCTGGTGCATTTCACTTAGAAGCTTATTCCAAACATTGGAAACCACCACCAAGAAGGATTGATTCCTGGTTGTTGCGTCTGGGAGCACACGAGACTAGGTATCTGTCTCCTGACACCACTCCCCTGCATCTGGCCCTTGAAGTACCCCCGTTTTAAGCCTGTAGATGGACTTTAAAGGGCATCCAGGCCAGATGCCATCACCACATCCTATGGCAGGGAGTTCCACAGACTAACAATGTGCTGGGTGAAAAAATATTTTATTTTGTCTGTTCTTACTCTCCCAGCCCTCAATTTGAGTGTATGTCCCCTAGTTCTGGTATTTTGTGAGAGGAAGAGTGTTCCTCTATCCACTTTACTCATGCCCTGCATTATTTTGTACATCTCAATCATATCCCCCGTCAGGCGCCTTTTTCCAGACTAAAGAGCCCCAAATGTTTTAGCCTTTCCTCATAAGGGAGGTCCCCCAGCCCAGTAATCATTTTAGTCACTCTCTTCTGCACCTTTTCCAGTTCCACTATGTCTTTTTTGAGATGTGGTGACCAGAATTGTACACAATACTCCAGGTGTGGCCTTACTATCGTTTTGTATAATGGCATTATAATTTTGGCTGTTTTATTTTCAATGCCCTTTTTGATAATCCCTAGCATGGAATTGGCCTTCTTCACCGCTTCCCCACATTGGGTAGACACCTTCATGGAGCTGTCCACCAACACACCAAGATCTCTTTCCTGATCCGTCACAGATAGCTCAGAGCCCATGAGTTGATAGATAAAGTTTTGATTTTTTTGCCCCAATATGCATTTCTTTACATTTTGCTACATTGAAACACATTTGCCATTTTGCAGCCAATTCCCCCAGTTTGGAGAGATCCTTCTGGAGCTCTTCACAATTTTCTCTGGTTTTTACTACACGGAAAAGTTTCATGTCATCTGCAAACTTGGCCACCTTACTGCTTATCCCTGTCTCCAGGTCATTTATGAACAGATTGAAAAGCACTGGCCCCAAGACAGATCCCTGGGGCACACCGCTTTTCACCTCTCTCCATTGTGAAAATTGCACATTGACACCTACTCTTTGTTTCCTGGATCTCAACCATTTCTCAGTTCATAAGAGGACCTGCCCTCTTATCCCCTGACTGTGCAATTTTCTCAGCAGCCTTTGGTGAGGGGCTGTGTCATAAGCCTTCTGAAAATCCAGATAGACAGTATCCACCAGTTCACCCAAATCTACATGCCTGTTGACCTTTTCAAAGAATTCTAAAAGGTTTGTCTGGCAAGACTTACCCTTACAGAAACCATGCTGATTTTTTCTCAGCAAGGTTTGTTCTTCTATGTGTTTTAAGATTTTCTCTTGGATGAGGCTTTCCACCATTTTCCCTGGGACAGATGTAAGGCTAACCGGCCTGTAGTTTCCCAGCTCCCCCCTTCCTTTTTTAAAAATTGGTGTGACATCCACTATCCTCCGGTCCTCTGGCATTGTGGCTGTTTTAAGAGACAAGTTGCATATTACCGTTATGCACAGCTGCATGCAAAAAAAATGCTTGTAAACTGCCCATCTGCACACCCACATATATAGCAGAAGGCAAGGCTGTGGAGGAGAAACTACAGCACATTCTGGATGAAAGCAGCAGGCAGAGATTTTTGTGAGTCAGGAATGAAGAGTTATTTATTTGGTCTTGGTTTTATAGCTTAAGTCCTATGATTTCAGGCATGAATGACAGATTGCAAAATATAATACATAAAGGAGTGTAAAGTGATGACAAAAGATTATCATATTTGGGGTGCTTCAAATTGATTCCCAAATTATGCCTAACAGTATATAGGGCAGAGTTATGAAACGGAGCTTAAAGCCTACTATTATAGTACCAAAGCCACGGAAATGCTGGATTTTATTTTTGAGATAGACCTGGATTGCAAGCTGAAACCTGTCATGGGAGTCTAGGGTAGAAATACACCAATCGTGGTTTCATATCTAATTAATGCAGACACTCCAGGTCCTTAATCTATTTTGCATATTACTTTTTCAAACATCATGAAGGAATAGGAGAAAATGTGTGAATCCAGAGATATATGTGAGGTGATATATGCATGTCAGGATATACCTTAACTACCTGATGCTTGAACCTGAGATGTTACAACCATTTCACAAATGCATGCCCCCTGTTCCAGCAGTGAACATACAGAAGTTGAAGATAATCAGCTAGAAGAAGACTATGTTTACTTGATCCCATAGGCTCTTACTGCATCTTTTAAAAAGCCATGGAATCACGTGAACAAAACTGATGTCCGTAATGCATTTCCCTCACCATTGTACGTATGCCAGAGTAGGACTGTCGTGCCATTTTTTTCTAAGGAAAGTAAACTACTTCAAAGCACTTGCAGGTTTGAACAAATAAAATTAGCTTTTTATCCTGTGTGTCTCATTCTGTGAGGCAGACAATACAACTGGAGCATTCAAGGGGATAACAAATCAATTCCAGGTGTCCTAGTCACCACAACTCGCACGTATGAAGCCAGGATGCATACTACTGCATAAAGAGAATACCTGCTTAACATGAAGCACTTGGTATGGATACTGTTTTCGGCACATGACAATTAGGGTTTAGGGCTGATTAGCTGTTTCTTTCTTTTTCTTTTTCTTTTTTAATATAACTAGGTCTGCTAAGGGTGATGACCACCAGGGGGATTATTTTTTTTTATAAAAAGACTTTCCCATTTCTCTCCCATCGTTGTCTAACTTGCAGATACTGTAATTCATTTCATTCCATGGAAACCATGGGCGCAACAAAATAGAAGAAGAAATTCTTTTCATTTCTGAAGATCATAGTCACCATGTAATGTTACTGACAGGAGAAGACTTTTGGTAATGAAAGATTTCCTCCTTTTGGCCTGTGGCTTCCATACAATGAAACAGATTATTTGCAAGTTGGACAAGCTGCAAAAGGGAAGAAGGAAGCCTTTAATTGACCAAAAAAATCCTTCTGCTGGTGCCTTCACTCTTCCATGGGCTTAGTTACACCAGCAGAACTTCAGCTGCTATATCTTAATTACTCTTCTGACAACTACAGTAGCCAACATCATGGAGAACATTATCTGTCAGTCCAGTCTGAATTCAGTAATTCACTTTTTTTCTTCGTTATTTCTAATTTCTAGGAGAGAAAATTGACTATTGTGCAACTGTCAGAAATTTAGTATAGAATTATTGGAAAGAGGACGATATTTGTCATTCCATACTTTGCACTACAGACCTTACTAGCCTCTTCTGACACGAGCATAATCAGATATTGGGAGGGAGTGTCCAGAGAACCTATAAGTCAAGAGCAGTCCCTGTTCCAACCCTTTCCAAAGGGTCCAAATGGCCATCTTATAAAGGATTAATGACACTGATTTGGCTTCCAAGTTTAAAGATAGAAACTGAACTATCTGCCCTTTTAGCCCTGTGAATTTCTGATGAACTGAAGAGGCAGTTTTAGTATGTTGGCAAAATAATAATAATATTGTGACACGCAAGCTTACCGCATCTATTTTGAATCTTGTCAGTTGTTTTAGGGAGCCTGCAGTTACTGCAGAGAGGAAAAGCAGGTTGCTGTCTTAGAGAGTGGCATTCTTCAAGTGGACCTCACTTCCCTGTAGCTAGATCAGGTGAAGCAAAGTGAGGCATCTTCAGGTGGCAGAAAACCAAGCAGAAAACCCATCATTGCTGCTTTGGCTCTTTCGTTTCCTTACTCATCTAGCCTCACTTTGCTACCACTGTTCCCCAATTCTCTTACATGGAAGTGACTATTCCTCCTCCTCCTCCTCCTCCTCCTCCTCCTTCTTATTCCTTGCCTGTTGGACCATCTTTGTAAAGACACACCAGAAGCTGAGACAGTCTCAGTCTAGAGGGTTTTTTTTAAATTTTATTTTAAGGGGAAATTGTTGATAGATGGTCTGTGCAGACCAGCAGTGGAGTGTATGCATAGATGAGTGGCTGCAAACATGAAGGTCAACAGCAGCGCTGGGAATAGCCTGACTTGCCATTATTAGTGGAACTTGTTTGAACTGGAAAACTGGAAAACTCAAAGTGACTTTTCTACATCAGGAAGGGACCAGAAGCACCAACTCCTTGGCTAGTTATTTTTTTATAACATGCCTATTGTGTGCCAGGTGCTTTATAGACAAACTAAGACTGAAGCTTCTGTCCAAGCTCTGATTCCAGTGTAAATCCAAAGATAGCAATTTGACCCTCATATCACATGAAAACAACTTGTTTCTCTCTGATTTCTCAGTTTCCCAATCTCTCTCTCCCTCTCTCTTTAGGTCATTTACATCCATCAGAAGTGAGCTGATTCCGTATTTGGTTAGGAAGCAGTTTTCCTCTCCTGCATCATTGCTACAGGGGGAGATCATTCAAGAGCAAGACCAAAAGAAAAAAGACCCAAAATCAACAGGTTAGTGCAAAAACTGCAAGTAGAATGCCTACTTCAGCCAACTGTAGAAGAAATTGAATCAGAGTAGGTTTCGTGGGTACTGATTGCTGATATAATCAATATATATGTATAGAGACCTTTGGGTAGTGGGCGGCATACAAGCTAAATAAATAAAATAAATAAATAAATAAATAAAATATATGAAATGAAATGTTTTTATTCTGGTTTTGTTTTTTCAGACGAAGGTTCTCCCAGGGTAGCTCATAAAAGTGTTTCACATAAAATTAGCATGAAACACCAATTTCTGTCATTGAGCTTGCAACCTAAAACAGAAGGGATAGAGGGAAAGCTGCAGTAAGGAAAGTCAGAAAAGGATCAGTTTACAATGTCAGAAACAAGTCAGAGTTCACAGTTGTGTTCCAACTTGGAGAACTATGGTTTGTTGCAAGGAACCAGGATCTTTTTAATAAAAAACAGTTTAAACAAACTAATGTTCTCTATTTTAGATTTGACTAGGCATTGTGATTTGTATAAAAGCATAAGCTTTCCAACTTCTTGGAAAGAGAGAGGCTGAGGCTTACACAGGCATGTTTACAGAGATGGCATGCTGAGGAAGCAGAAGGAGATCTCATTTTGAAGTTTCCCTTGTCATGGGTTCTTGTTAATGTAGCAGAAAACCATGGTATTCTGTTACATTAGAACCAGCTTCTGGTGTTGTTCCTATGGCAATACAGAGAACCATGTTCTTGGTGGTCCCAGTTTGTTTGGCTGGTAGTAGAGATAATGTGTCCTTCTCCTTTGCTCCTGCAGTCTCAGAGCAATTCACAATTAAATCAGACATTTCTCAAGCATTTGTACAGAAGTACATTCCCTGCAGTTGCTTCTTCACTGGTCAAAGTTGTTTTCTCGTAACTATCATGTTAACCAATAAGCAATGACTACAACCCTTGTTCCTCTATCCAGCTGTAGACCACCCTGGAAGAAAGAGTGAAACCCACTGTGAACTGTGTACTACAGTACCTCCAAAAAATCTGTTTAAAGAACTATAACAAATTGAGTGGTCAGAAATCCTGGAAAAGAAATTGAAGATTTTTAGAAAATTACTGAAGAGCATCAGAGAAATTAGGTGGGCGCTGAGCATTGCAAAAATGGTCTTCAAGGGTATTAGCATTGTATTTTTCAGTACAGTCCATTCTCTATAATGCAGGGAACATTCATTTTAAAATGAATATTGTAAAAAACAAATGACACTTTAAACTACTGAACAATATTTTCTCTGATCTCTGTATTACCCATGTTTATGTTCTGCAGATATCTATAGCTTTATGAAGGAGGATAGCCTCTTTGAATTGGGCACCGACAACATTTGCTGGAACAATCGTAGAGGAGATGTGAAAGAGTCATTCCATGGAGGGAAAATACGTTGCTACGTTCACATCATGAAAGCTGGACTGTGCTACCGAGTAAACACTCTTGGTCTGTATGTTGAAGCTAACAGGCAGGTGGGTCCAAAAAGCAATATTCCATCTAACTGCATTAACATCAGTATACTTGGTTGCCACTTAAAACAATGTTGAGATACTAAATGGCTTGAGGAAAGAGAAATGTGTGGTGGCAAAAATCGGACGTGGACAGTTATTCTATAGTCATAAATGTGTAAGCCAAAGGTATTGGTGTATTACTTGCCACCAGTAAGCATGATTGGAGAGGGGGTGAAGTCTGATAAACAACTTTTGTTTCCAAAACCCTGCCAGCTCATCCCAACCCAGAGGTGTACTGGGGTGTCAAGATATTGTTGATTTCAGAGGGAAGAGTTTGAAGCCAAGCTTCAGCCTCTTGATTGCATTGCTGAGGACTGGAGAAGGAAATTGAATGGACAGCTTTTTAAAGGGCTGCTGGTTTTGCATGAGTAGACATAGGTATAGCTCAGAAAATTGTCCTGCCGTGTGAGAGGAGAGGCTGGCAGAGGCCTATGTTATGAAAGAGTCGAAAGACCACCTTAGTAGCAGTGTTTCAACTATAGGAGTAGAAACAGAAAAGGAATTATATGTGTTTGAAAGCCTAGTAAAGAAACAATGAGGCTGAACTAAGCCTGAGATTCTATTTGGCTTTTTAAAGAAGTGTTTCAGAAACAGAAGCATTTGGGTTATTTCTAGAAATTTGTTTGTGCCTGGGTAATAAGCCAAACTAATGTGTGAAGCCTCACTAGGGTCTTTATGGTCATAGAAGGTTTTTGTGGAATGATTGAACTTTGCAGGATGGTAAGATTTTTAGGACATTTCTGCCCAAGTAAAATGCCACAGCTAAACTCAATAAAGTGTTCTTAAAAATAAACACTCATTTCTGGCATTGTGATAATCACCACCACCTCACATTTTCTAGTTCTAGTTCAAGATATATGTTGTGCTGTTCTCTTTCTGCATATTTTCCGCTGTTTTGCGCCTCTGTTTGCAAATGTGTAAGGTCCCTTTACCATTGTAATTGACTTGACAGTGAGCTAATTTAAACACCCAGATGCCTTAGAAGACATGCCAGAGGGCAGAATTCATTTAGAAGCAGAATCCCAACCTGTGTGTGGCATTATTTTCTTGAACCTCTTTAATCCATTATACTTTGAGGGTGTACTCTTTATTTTCACACTACATGGACGCGCAGCGCCTCTTCTATCACTTCTTCACATGGAAGGAGACAAGATTGGCGCTAGCTTCACCATGTGAAGGCACACTAGGAAACAGATGCATATACTTAGGTGACAGTGTGAATACACATTGCGTCAGGAATTTGTGAAACAGCTGCTAATGCTTCAGCAGCAGGAGCAGAACAGCAGTTTACCTCCCTGCGCTTGTAGTCAGGAAATGTCTTACTTGTTTCAGTTGACCTCTTTAGTTTGTCGCTGCCTTTGTGTGGGCAGGTGGCAGCAGGAGGGAGTTGTTCTGAGGAAAATAAGTGGATTTATTCGGGGGAGGGGGGGATTCTTAAGCTGAAGTACCCTGCATTCTTTCCTCTCACTTTTCTCTGTATATTAACTGCTTCACTCTCTGGCTGCTCAGTATCCTTCAGATAATATGTGCCTTAACTCCATGAACTATTTTTTAATGCATCTTCCTGACTTCGCCCAAAACTATTCTGAAGAGAAAATTCTCCTATATTCTTGTATATTTTTCTCATGCTTCTAGAACTGAAGTATGTGCACCATCCGTTTAACCTGGCTAACCTGATATTTTGTATCTAGATTCCTACTGATTATGGCTTATCCTGTAACTCTTGGAATAACTTATTTAATAGTTTGATATAGGACATTAAAAGCATAGGTCTATTGTCTAGCTCTTACAACAACAGTACAGATATTCAGAATATGTAAAGAATAACAAATACAGTCAAGACCTTCCAATAATCTGAAACATTTGGCTGCTCCCAGAGCTCTCATTTTGCTAGTACAAAGCATCTATCACTTCCCAAAACACATTTTCCTCCTTCCATAAATATAAAATCCAAGTCCCATACTTCAGTAATACGTGCATAAGCATTTGCATGTTTCATTTCAATTTTGTTAGAGATAGAGTTTCCTTGCACTGTTAGTCCTAGGTTCTGCCAGCAGTTGAAGAAGTATTTTTCAACTGCCATAATACCAGCTTTAGCCTATTCACCTGGAGGTGCAAAGCAATATTTTTTAAAGCATCTCTCCTACCATTTATGGTTTTTAAAAACTTGCTTGCCCTTGTTTCTGTCTGTCTGCAGTACAAATTTTCCATTTCTGATTTCCTGATTAAAGTATAGGTGTGTTGTGTCATTACAGTCTTGACCGACCCTTCGTGACTCCATGTCCATGGAGTTTTCTTGGCAGGAATACTGGAGTGGTTTGCCAGTTCCTACTCCAGGTGCCTACAGCACCTGGTATTCCATGGTGGTCTCCCATCCAAGTACCAACCAGGGCTGACCCTGCTTAGCTTCTGAAATCAGGCGAGATCAGATGTGCTTAGGGCATCTAGGCAGCTGCAAAGTATAGGTAGCAGAACTTGAATAAGAAAAGATTACCTTGACAGATCAGTTTTGCACCTGAATCCATTTTGAATATTTTCTTGCTGAAGTGTTTCTTGATTGTTGTCCCTTCTATTGTGTACAGGGCAATGTACAGGGCAAAGATTTTTTTCAGAGTTGGAGTCAAAGTCTAGAAAAGGAACTTTCCCAAACTCTGTTTGAAAAGCACATTGCTAAATGTATTGCTGGACACCATGTAGAATTCAGTTTAGTTTTAACTGTGCATGTTTGCATGTTGTTCTGCAGAATCTCATGCAGAATCTCTTGAATACCCAGAAGATCATTTTTAGGACATGGGATAGGCTGTATAATCATCATTCAAAATCTGCTTTCTACTTCTATACTTTTTATCACTTAACAATAATTTATAAATGTCTACAATTTATAAATTATATAAAATAAGATGTTTACAAATATATATTTTTAGAATTCTTACTACACTTTAGAATAAAATGAGAGTGCTCAAAATTATATAAAATCATACTGTGTGTGGCATCATGTTTGCCTATTAACTTGTGGCTTTGAATATTAATTTCCAGGTTCCAAAACTTCTATCTTTACTTTGTCCGGAAGACCCTCTGGTTCACAGCAGTGCACAAATCATTGACAAAGGCCTGGTGAGTAACAACAGCTGCATACATGGCAGGGTGAAAGGAACAAAAAGGGTAGGGTGTTTTTTTGCATAATTTCATTCCATATCAGATGTGTAGAGAGCTATTAGATGTTCCATTGAGATGGTTGTATGTTGGATAACGAGCTGAGAGATGAATGAATTTTCAGCTCTTTCGTGGTTTCACTTCTCTCCTCCCTTCTCAGTGGGGATGAATGCAGTATAGAAGTTTTCAAGCAGCTCAAAGCTCCCATTTGGTCTCAACCTACCAAACTGTGGCCACCACTTTAAGAACAAGTCAAGACTTCAAGCACTTTCCAGCAGTTGTTTAAGGTGGTGACTTGTGTCCAGACTATTACTGTATATATTTTTCTGGTTCAGACAAAATAGGAAGCTATGATTACTTGGAGGTGTCTGTATTGCATCCAAGCATGCAGAGAACAGATGTGACTGACTCTAACAACATGAGACTGCCTACAAATGTCTGAATCAGATCAGAGTATTTCCATCTTCCAAAGCATTTTAGTCAGATCATTACAATTAGCTCCTGAGAGAGAACTGAATAGCTATAGTCGTTCTCTTATTCTTCTGTTTTCTCAAAACTTTCAGCGATGTCACCAGAGACCTTCACCTTTTGAACACATTTACTCCAATATACCTGTAGTGCACACATATACACCCACACATATGTGTACACAGCTCTACTTGAGCAATGATTGTTTTCAGATCATTCATTTGAGATTTGATGTGTTGAAGAGGGACAGGCAGACCTATAAGGGATTCTTTCTCAGCTCAGCTCTGTTTTGTTTTCCTTAAGCTTACCTGAATGTGTTTTTATTGTCTGCTACCTAGCTCAGCAGCACAGGAAGAGGTTATGGGAAAACATTGTTTGACTGTGTTTTTCTTTTGCTCTTCACCAGGTTGGATCTGATAGTATTGTTGGCGCATCTACACAAGTGGGAGAAAAGACTGCAATTAAACATTCTGTTATTGGTACTGCATGCATAATCAAAGACAGAGTGAAAATTACTAACTGCATCATCATGAACTCTGTTAGCATAGACGAAGGGTAGGTAATCTTCTGAAAATGGTCTGTGGTTTTACCTGTTTATGTTTTTAGTATTGAGCCATCCATCACTGTCTACTGATATAAGAATATTCCAGCTACAGTTGATCTTGATTAAAAGCTGCCACTTTGTCTCCTGACTGGAAGACAAAATAATACTGAGAAATAATTGTTAAATCAAAGTGTTCTGCTTATATACCACCCCATACGACTTCAAGTAGTTTCTTGGCGGTTTACAGTTTTTTAATTACAGTATGCAGGTTACACATTGCCCCTCCTCCAGGAAGCTGGGTACGCATTTTACTGACCTCGGAAGGATGGAAGGCTGAGTCAACCATGAGCCGGCTACCTGGGATTGAACCCCAGGTCGTGAGCACAGTTTTACCTGCAGTACAGGCATTTAACCACTGTGCCATGGAGCTCTATTGTTTTATCTTTAAACTGCATTGAAAATGATTCTAATATACCAATTAGACAAAATTAACTATGGGGAAGATATCCATAATTTAGTAAGCTAAGACAAGGGTTGGGAAATGGTCCATTTAACACCCGGTTTATGATATGGATTCAGGAAGTTACTGGCTGCTTGGGTTAACATCCGTTCTTGGTAAACTGGTGGGAATCATACAGATGTCAGGTCTTACTAAAAGAGAATTTATACGGAGTCCATGGAGTCTTATCTCACAAACCTTTTGCAATTATTTGAGACTTTTGACAAGTGTGTAGACAGTACTAATCCATCAGGCATAGTTTACTTGGATGCTCAGAATGCTTTTGATGCTTCACCTGAGAAATGTTGGACATCATGGGAATAAGAGGATCATCTTATGGAGTAGAAGCTCATTTTAAAAAACAGCATAAAGTAGGATTAGACAGTTTTTGCAATGAAAGGATATATGTGGTGTCAGCTAATGAATCATACTAACATATTGATTGCTTTTTTGCGTTATTCTTAAATGACCTAAAGCTTACTGTGAGGTGTCCATTTTGTTTATACTGTGAAGGGGTATCTCCAAACGATGAGTGGTTATTAAAATGGCAAATTCAGTTTGGTGTATTTAATTGTAAGATGAAGCACAACAGAGTAAAGAAATCCAAAACTGACAAATGAATTGATGAGGTCAAAGCTGATCGTGACGAAAAAGACCTTGTGGATTGTAACAGATAGCTCAACAAAAACATTGGTCCTCTGTGCAGCTAAAATGAAAAAGGCAGGTTCCATAACGAAAAGATTTTGAAAGAAACCTAAAATAAAACTGTCATCAAAATGACATTGTACAAAACTATCCTATGACTACTGTTGTAGTACTCTGGACCTTTGTGGTAATCCCACCTCAAAAATGATCCTGTATGGTTGGGAAATTTGCAATTATTGGAATAGAGCACTTGTTCTGGAGAATGTATAACCTCTGAGTAGAAGTATCTCTTATTTGTTTCAGTGTGCTTCACACAGGTGATGTTGTCAGCGAGTGCCATTCTCCAGTTGTTGAGCTGGCAAGGGCTTTCCTCAGTAGCTATTTATATTCTCCTCTTTCAGTCCTCCAGCATAGTGGTACACTGTAATTTGAGTAAGATGAATCACTACCTAAATAACTGTTGCTGTGTGAAGCTTACATTTCCCATTGCAAGGCTTTTTCCTGTTAATGTTAGTGAACAGGAAACCTCCTATTTCAAAACCTGACGTTGGCTACAAATCCTCGTGGGAGTGGTAAGACCATGGACAAATGTGAAGTTGACATTTAGTCACATGATCACATGGAGTAGAGGAAGCAAAAGATGTTGAATCTATGGCTGATACTACCTTAATAGGACTAAATTTCAGGTGAGTTTGGTTCCCCAGTGCCAAACCTGACTCACTGAAATCACATCATAAATCAAAATCCCTTAGTGGCAGCAACAATAGCTAGTCTAGAGTTCATTTGTAAATTGATCCCATACAATTTTGCTGTTATGGTGAAACTCAGTTTCTGTTGATAAAGAGCACACCTGTTCCGTCATGAACTCTGGCTTTCAGAAAAAGCTTGCTGGCAAAAACAAAATGCTTAACAGATAAGGAGATTCAGTATAGAAACAAAGTATACTTTCTAACCATGGAATCAATGTCTGTCCTTTGACAGAAAAAAAACTGTTAAAGTTTTTCATTAAGTATCTGTTAAATTAAAAATCTATTAAATCCTTGATTTACTGTCTGTTACTCCTTATGCTAAGGAAACCTTTATGAAGGCCAGTCCAAGACAAAGGGATAAGGTTGGCCCCACTCTTTCCACATACAAAGTATGTAGCCTATATTGGAGGCCTGATAGCTGTTGATATTATTATCATCATGAGTTTTTTTAAAAGAAAAACACTAATATTTAGCAGTAGTCCAGTGGGTGGCAAAACATTTTAGATATTGCTGTCATAAGATAGTCTTGACCTCCTGCTATTACACTTTCAATCAACTCAGAATAGGTTTTGTGCTGCTTGGCTACTTCACAGATTAAACTTCATCTGTCCTGGAAGGAATAAGCAATTCAGCCCCAGCTATCGGAAATAATTTTCTCCCTTGAATTGTCGTTCTTCATCATGATTTTATGTTTGATAGAACCTTCATTGAAGTTTTCTATTGTTTTATCAAGGTTGTATATTGTTTTATTTATCTATCTATAGGGGAACTGGCAGAGGAATATTTGTAGATTCTTTCCAGCCATTCTTAAGTCATAAACGGTCACAATGAGTTGTGCAGTCAGGCTGCACAGGTAGTTAAGATGCCAACTTTTGCATAAAAGTAATGGCACAAATGACCATGCAACAGGCAGTCCCAGAAGATGCCAAGAATACTTCCACAAAAATCCCATTATTTCTGTGGAGAATCTCAGTTTGATTATGTCCTCCATTTTGGGTCTCCATACCTGTCAAGTAGTGATGGTCTCTGGCAAAAATTGAAGGCAGAATGTTGACTAGTTTTCTATTTCTACTCCTTCTTCTTTTATTTTTAGCATCTGTCCCACTTGGTGGTGGGGTCCACTAGATAGATCCATTGTTTTGATGCAACTTTATTTGGGAAGTTCGGCTGGCCTGTTGCCTAGCCTACAGCCCCTGGTATTCCCAGGTGGTCACCACCAGGCCGAACCCTGATTAGCTTCCAAGATCGGACAAGATCGGGCTTCAGGGTGGTATGGCTGCTGCTCCCTCTGATTCATATATAACAAATTAAGGGGTTGTTGATCATAGCTGTTCTAGTGTGGCTTGTTCAGGATGTTGGTGCTTAAATAACCAGTACTGGAGCCAATTCAACCAAATAGATCCCCTTCTTCATCCGCCCACTTCGAAACCTCACTGAGGCTGAGGTTCCTTTCATTTGTTAGCTTGTCAAAATCCTGTTCAGCGACGCAAAAGATCTGTTCATAGCAACAGAAAGAATTGAAAACACCATTAGGAAGAATACAGCAGCAAGATGGTGGTCGTAGTCTTTAATCCATCTGCTGCCTTCTTTCAACATAGCAAGTGAGCCTCCATTGTACTGCAGCATTAAAAAGTTACACTTCTAAAGGAAGCAAACTGCTAGCACACAGAACCAAATTGGATGTAATGGCAAACAGATCTGCATATATAAATCTGAATTTTCTGCAGATGTCTGGAAAGTGGGGACTAACCATGTAGTCTCAAGAGCAAAGAATGTACTGTATGTGGATGAGAAGAGCTGCAGTTTCGCGGTTTTCAGGGTTTAAGTCTGAGCAGCTCTTTTGCCTGAGTGTCCTTCTCTTAGATGAGCCAATGCAATGTAACATCTTCATCAAGTCTTTTTATTCATTTGCCTTCTGGTAGCCCATGAGGATGGAATGTGGTGTAAAAACTTGCAAGCAAGGCTGAACAAGTCAATGCTAATTTTAGTGTGTGATGTGTTCCTGAGCTTATTAAGATTAGGTAGTATGCTGGCAAAAGACAAGGCAGAATTTTGTAGCTCTTTAAAAAAACAAACAGATTTATTTCTGTTTGGGCTTTTGTGGATCAAAATCTATTTCTTCAAACATAGGGAGTACAAATACATGCCTTCTGACCATGATGGTAAGTTTCAGGTCCACAGAATGCAGATAATAAACAAACTGGCCGTTGTTTATTAACACAGGAGTGGAACTATGAAAATTAGCAGATGCGTGCCAGTATGATAAGCTACACAGACTTGGCTATCACAGAAATGTTAGAATTGTTTATGTGACAGAACTCAGAGTCTGTCAAGGGAGACAGTTATTTTATACCTAAAAGATATTAGGGGTATAAAATGTTAAGTAGGATATATGTAATGTATTACTGTATGTAATATAGATATTATAAAAAGATACTGCAGTTTCTTTTTCATGGCCGGGAACTGATAGCTGTTGTGAGTTTTTTGGGCTGTTTAGCTGTGTTCTGGAAGTTTTTCTTCCTGGCATTTCGCCAGACTCTGTGGCTAGCATCTTCAGAGAGGCAAGGAGTTCAGGGAACTCTACACCCCAGAGCACAGAGAGAACTCCTAGTTCCCTTACAGGGAACACCTTACAGGGAACATTGCCTTTGTCCCATCAACAGTTCTAAACATTTCTGTGACAACCAAGTCAACCTAGTTTATCACCTTTGCTAGTATCTTCTAATTAACAGTTTATTATTCCCATTTCAAACTGCTAGTTCGGGCAGAGTCCTTCGATCATCACATCCTATGATGAAGTGAAGAACCTACAATTCTAGAAAGTGAAGTGAAAGCACTGGAAAGAAATAAATCACAAGGGGTAAATGGGATGTTGATAAAAGTGTTTCAAACCCATAGTGATTGAATCTGTCAAAATCCTAACAAGAATCTGCCAACAAATATGGAAAACAAAACAAGGGCTCACATACTAGAAATGTTCAGTATACATTCCATTAACTGTAGTACCATTGCTGTAATTCCCCATGGAAGCAACATGAGGCTCAGAATATTGCATCAGTGGCTTTTCCCTGATATGGAGTGGGAAATGCCTGATGGATTCTAAACAGAAAGCGATGTTCAGTCAAAATCCTAATGCAAATATCTGCTGGCTGCTGAAGCACCCCAATATTTTTCAGACACCACCTGACAGCAGATAACCAAAAAAAATCCCATTTCCTGAATTAGCAAACTGTTCTATCTATTATTATCTGTCACCTGGACATAAATCACACCATCATGGAATAAATAAAGAGGACATGAATTTGTATTCCATGTCTTTTGAAGAAATGGATTTAGAAATAAATCTGTTAATCATTAAAGTGCTACAATACCCCACCCACCTCTTTTTCTTCTTCTTCTTCTGCCAACATCCCGAGGCAGACTTAATACTGCTTCTTGTCTAGAAGTACATAGCATGTTGCTGTTGCTAGACGGGCCCAAGACCAAAAATTGTTAAATTGATTTGTGTGTGTGTGTGTGTGTAATATGACTAGCAGTACCTAATTTTGATTTTTGGGGATATTGAAAGACATAGCGAGAGAAACATCAAGTTCCCACAAATATTTCAGTTTTGGACATGTAAGAGGAATGTAGGCAAACACCTTTGGGGTACTCAATTGACAAATCATCAGTACCTTGTTATTAGAAATGTCTGGGTGTCTAGTCACATGCTCACTCTCCATCAACTCTTTGAAAAGGGTTGCTGTTGCTACTTGCCATGGTGCCCTTCAATTCATAATTAATGACGGTTTTAAAATCTCTTCATTAAAATATTCAGTTCTTTATTTGCATCAGAGTATTGCACAATTTAAAATTATGGACCTATGCGAAATATAGGTAAAATTAAAAACATTAAATATTAAGATAATTAGACTATTTTTGACATGAAGTTAGCTACTTTAATAATGATGTCTAAGCCATTTGTTAGATCTTTTTTCATACACTTAGTGGGGCATAAATTGGATATGCATAAGTGCTACAGTGATTGGATTTCTGCACAGTCACATAAAATTTGTCCTGTATTCAAGTATTGCATGCCTGCCCAAAGTCTGGCCCAGGAGCCAAATCCGGCCCGTCAGGCCATTCTGAGTGGCCTGCGGCTGGCTGGCCCGCCCCTCCCTCCCCCTCCTTCACCCCATTTTTTTTTAATCTTCCACCAACACTGACACCGCTGAGAAGGTTGAGGGGCTAGGCCGGCCATCCGGCCGGCTGGTGAGCAGAAGCTTGTGGGGCTGGGTGGGCAGGTGAGGGGTCGGGCCACTGCCACCAGCACTGCCGGGAAGCTTGTGAGGCTGGGCACGCACACCGGGGTGGTGCGTTGGTGGGCCGCCGCCACCGGCATCACCGGGAACCTTGTGAAGCTAGCCGCGCATACGGGGGTGGTAGGGTCAGGGAGTAACCGGCCCCTGACACATTCTTAGCCACCAAATCTGGCCCTCCTTACAAAAAGTTTGGGCACCCCTGAAGTACTGTATCCCCATTTTACTTGATTATTCTCTGATCTTCCTAGTTGTATTCATACTCTATTAAGTGACTTTTGGATGATCGAGTTAGAGTCCCGCCTTGGTGGAAGACACTCATCAACATTCATCTAATCATCAGATACATTGTTTTTTGTGTCATAGATTGAGCCTAGCCTCTTCTGGTTTAACATTCAGAGCTTGGATGTGAGAAGAAAATGTTTTCTTGACTTGAGCCACTGTCTGTGGGGTTGTGTCCATGAAGTGAGTGGGTTTGGTGCTGCATATCATTATTTCATCCATTATTTGCTACCTCTCAACATACTTCTGGAGGGACAATGCTAGCCAAACAGTAGAGGTTTTCAGTAGGGGCATGTTTCAGGCATCCAGTAATAATCCTGCATGATCCATTAAGAGCTACATTCACTTGTTTGGTATGTGCTGATTTGTACTATAGCCATTCTCCTAATTATGTTATTTTTGAGGGCAACATTCTGTTTGATGCTTAGACAGTGTTTTTTTGGAGGTCAGAGTTTGATCCACAGCGACATCCAAATACATTTGGGATAGGATAATGCTCCAACATTTTGCCTTCCCAGCTAACTTGGAACTTCTTCTTTGCTTCTCTGTCCTTTATTCAGTTACCTGTAGTAACATAGGCAGAATAATATGGCAGTCCTTTGGGGTTTATGGTCCTTGCAGCAGTGAGTTGGATTTGCCTGTCTTGTGGCATGCACAGCACATCTGTGAACCCAGCTTACCCAATTACATGTTTTACAATATTTATGGATGTCATCAGAGTTAAACTGATGTCACTGTTAATAGTAATATTTGGCAGGATCTTGTTGTATGATTCAGACAGCTTTATTTCGACCGTGCCACTTAAACACTGGTTGTGCTCAGCTTATGTTCTCACAAGTCATAGATTCAAACCATTTCTATTTGCATACAAAATCTTTGCAGTTGGATCCATCATTTGGAGATACGAAAAGGCAAAATCAAACCAACAAGATGTATTCTGAGCTGGCTTTTGACAAGTAGAGAGATGGTGTTCTTGCATATGTATATGTTAATGAACCACACTGGAAAATCTAGGAATAAATGACAACTTCCATTCATGTTTTTTTTCTTTTATACTCAAAACTAACATGGGGGATCCATGATGTACCCTATTTATGTTAGAAATATATGGTATTTGTTTTTAATTAAGTAATTTTATTGGGTTTTGGGGGGGGAACAAGGGGGGAAGGGTATGGGGAGGAAAGAGTACAGTTTAAAAATTACACTGAGTATGTCAAGCCAAAAATAACGATTTAACATATTAACAAATCACCAAATAATATCACAATGCTAATAGGTTTGTTACTTCTTGCCATCTTTTCCGAGAAATCTCATCGTAGCCTCCCTTTAGAATACCGGAGAGTCTGTCGATTTCAATGCATTCTCTTATCTTTTCGTGGAGAAATATACGGTATTTGAGACTTGTCATATTGAACTAAATAATACTCAGCAGTTAATGAAACAAATTCTTTCACAGTTAGTGCACTGGATAGACATTGACTCTTCCCTATTCCCTCCTCAACAAAATGGCCATGTCTAGATATTCAGATAACTAGAATTCTTACTGAATTTTTAGAATCACTTAAAAGCCAGAAGCACACTTTACTTTCTTCTACAGTGCGGCTGAAACATTCATTTATAGTACTGCATTGCTTTCTGTACCTTACACAACCCTTCCCTGATCTGATTCTCTGCAGATGCTCTTGCCTATATTTACTGACCCTCCAGCCAAGCTGTCTTAGCTGAGTGTAGTACAATACATCTGGGGAGAAAGAAGTTAGGGAAATGTCCAATAGACATTTTGTAAATTAGTCCTGCTCTAAGTAGTGAAAGTGCAGATCAGTTTGAGGAAGTTTAAGATATCAGGGGACAAGAACTCAGGCATCCATCTGAAGTTTGACCTCAGGTACAACAAATCAGTGAGGCATGATTCTATCACTAGAGCAATCTTCAAGCCTTTTGTTTGTTCAGAGCATAGGTTGATCTGATACCTGGGTACCTGGATTCAAAGAACCTTATGTCCTGCTTGACATGGGACACAATCCATGGAGAAATTCTCCATCACAAGCTGGATGGGAACGAATGGGGTGTTATGAAAGCAACTGCCATCCTTGTGAGCTACCATAGTTGTATTTCTTATAAAAAGGCCTGACAGAAAAGTGAAAAAGTAAACAAGGAAGTAACTACTCTGGAACTTTCTTGAATCCCTCTTTAATGGAAAGGGGGGGTACTACTCTGAGGTGTGGAGTGCATTCCAGGTTACCTATCGATCTCAGAAGAAGGTGCAGATGTAGTCACTCTTGTTCAAACAAGCAGTTGGAAAGGAGGCAGAAATAGACCACATGTGTCTAGTTAAGCCCTGCTGCTGCCTACCACATGTCTCCAATTTAATGCTACTTTCTGTGAGAATACCGTTATGTGCAAGGGGAATTTAAAAAAAAAAAATCAGCAAAAACGGAATTGGCTGCTAACTGCAGATTGATTATGAAGTTTATGGGTTGTTTCCTTGATTTTGCCAGATCATCACCTGATGCACAAAGTTATATGAGTGATCTGAAGAAAGTTCTAATTAAGCTCAGAGTGGTGTTGGGGATTTCTAGGGATACGGCAGAGAAGCTTTCTCTTGCCCAACCCCCCAGCTTGTAGAAGACATCGTACATGAGAGCAAGCTGGCAGCCAAGGCAATGCTTGTGTGGCATCATAAAATATCTTTTATAACACAATCCCTCATGCGAAGGGATGAGAAAATGAAGTTGCTTCCAACCTCATAGTTTGCAAAATTGCAAATTATATGAGACTCATGGGGTGATGATCAAACATGTTATATTGCGATGGGCTGCTTTTTTATAGTTTGCAAAATTGCAAATTATATGAGACTCGTGGGGTGATGATCAAACATTTTATATTGTGATGGGCTGCTTTTTTAGAATGGTAGCTTTCACCTAGGTACCACTTCTTCAGAGGTCATTTTAGCATCTTCCTGAATAGTGCTCCTCTAATATTGTATCCCGTTCTGGGTTTTCTAGGTAGAGAATACTCAGGTGTACCGTTCTCTCCATCTTTGGTGCATCCCCTGGACTGTGCAGCTTGCCCAAGGCCACAGAGGCTGGCTGTTCTGGGATGCCCAATGGGGAACTGAACTCCCAGCCTCTGGCTCTGCAGACAGATCCCTAAACCACTGAGCTATCCAGTTAGCTGGGATACAAACTGAATACACTGGTGCCGACAACTTTTGCACACTGTTATGTAGTAAAACAGAATTTGCTTGTATTCTAGAAAAACAATTTCTGCAAAAGTAGAACAGCTTGCATTTGGATGTAGCTCTTCATATTTCATTGGCTTAGCTTTGTGTATGACGGCCACCATTTAAAAAGGAGCAAAATGCAGAACATATCCCCAACATAAGATTTATGTTTAAATCTAAAGCAGCTCTTGCCAAATACAAACAAGAAACAGCCAGCAAGATGCTTGCTTTGGCATTGGGCCCGGCCAACTATGTCTCTGGAACTCTAGGATGAGCTCTGCACCACATTATCCTAATAGAGAATGTCGCTTGCTGACACCTTACATGTTCTTTGCCATTGTGAAAGGTCCAGCTTAGCAGACCACCCAGAACTATTTCATAGTGCCTCACAGCCTCATGGGAATGCCCACTGGATAAAACACTTCATGCCTGTGATATTGTCTCTTCCAGCTGTCCTGCTAAAAGACCAAGTCCCAGCTTGAAGAACTGAGTCATTGGTCCCCCCCCCTCCCCAACGCCCTTTCTTTGCTTTGTCTAATATATTTTACACTGAAGAGCACTACAGACTTGTTCATTGAACACATAAAATTGCATAAGCATTTTTGCAAGCAAACACATGGGACTCCACTCTTTCTCCTTCCCTAGCCCCTGAAAGCTTAAGGACTGCTTGTAACTGTTTCAGGCTTTTGAGAGCAGCATCTGAATCTAAAAAGATGTACCGAGTTCATTTCTAAATTGGTAATTTCTGAAATCCAGCTCAGTAGTTTAGGTATCTGGCTGCAGAGCCAGAGGGTAAGTGTTTGATTCCCGACTGTGCCTCCTGGACAGGGTTTGGACTCAATGATCCATAGGGACCCTTCCATCTCTGCAGTTCTAAGACTGTGATGATGATAATGATCTAAACACTTGGAGATAGTTTATATGCAAGTGGGAGTTTATATTCTCTACTGTTGCTACAGTAAGTTAATGAAATTGCTCAAATTGGCATTTCATTGCTCTTCATTGCTCTCTTCCTTTCGTGCAGTGCCTCCAGTAAATGCAGTGCACTGCTGGATGCAGCAAGAGGCTGACAGATTGAATTCTTATGCTGCTTTTAATCTTAATACAGAAGGAACAAAAATCTTGATTATTTGTATCTGTTTCATATTGATCTTTGGCAGAAATGTAAAAGTGTGGAAAGACCAGCACAATGAGTATTGTTTGCTAAATATCACCCAGAGGGCTACCTATGCCAAGAATTAATCCTCTTGTTTTACCAGGAGGAGTAAAGTTCTTTTCCACAAGGGTCAAAGATCAAAGGTAGGAAGCTAAATCCAATTATTAGTCCCAACCCAAATAGACTCATTGAAAGAATGGGACTTGTTGAGTCTGCCTTTACCGAAGTACTATTGATGTAATGGATTGCTGTTACTAACAGCTGGAATTATCCCAAGATGCTCTCCAGAAGTAAGAAATTTGTAAGCGATAAGTGACAGAAATTGACCTAGGCACAGAACATTGACAGATATGAAAAACATCTTTCAAATAGAGACACCCATGATCAGCAATTGAGACTTGACCAAGCTGTAGTGACAAGCAAACACTTCAAACATTGCAGGTCCAGATTCTGCTTCCCACGCTGGAGGGTCAGTCAAAATCATTCAAGTGATGCTGTCCACAAACTGTCCAGCAAAAAGCTAGTAGAAGCTGTGCGCCATAATACCTCTACCAGAGGAAAAGTTTTTTTCCAGTCTTTGTATTACTTGGAGTAACTCTTTTAGCCAAATTGTGAGCGTCAATTCTGCATCCTGCTTGATCATATTCACTGCTTGCATTCTGGCATCTGTGCCTTTTCATTACTCATTGTTCTTACATAAACCAAAGTGTAATCTAGCATTATATATGTTTGAGGGAGTCCCAGGGAACAATCCCTAGTTGTCTGTTTATTATAAAATGTATGTGTTGCCACGTCTGTTGATGATGCCTGTGATGGCTGTGAAGTGTTGAATCCATCATGACACAGCATCTTCAGTATACAGATGCAGATTTTCCAGAAAAACAAGTCTTGTGATTATGAACACAAACTCTTGAGACAAATCAGCAAGGACAATGTTAGGTGGCAGATTACTCTGCATAATTATAAGATTACTAGCTTATCTAGGTTCTAAATAGGAAATTATATGCAATTGAAAGTGGAATGGATACTTGACCAGCAGAATGAAAGCTTTATCAATCAGGTCTAGCTACACTTCCACAGAACCAGCAATAATTACTGGGACTGCTATACTGTACACTGTTCTAAAAAGTCTAGTCAGAACTGGTTGGTGTGTGCCTGGTCCGCAAGAGAATCCCCCTGACAAGTCATGCATGGCTGCTGTTCCATTGGCCACCTACCATGTCAAAGCACCAAACAGAGGAAGAGAGGCCTCGGGGTTCTCCATGTCTGCAGATGGGCTGCAAGGCAAGCGCCTGTCATTCATACCTTTCTCGTTAGATGAGTGTAGGGCCAAGGCTGGGCTTGAGGTCTTGACCTCAGTCATCTAAGCTCCTTTTCCTCCATGGCCATTTCTTACTTTAATCACTAAGTTCTAAATAATTGGCGGGTAGCCTATAATTACAGGCTGTGGTTTGGATTTCTGCAGACTGTTCCTTGTCCCAGATTTCTCCAGAATATGTTTGATTTCATTCATTTGTGTTTTCTGGGGCTGAATAGAATAGAAGACCATGATTTCTTGGCACTCTTGCTATTATAGGTGATGGAGGCTTTGGTTTTTTGCGCTCTCTCTCTCTCTCTCTCTCTCTCTCTCTCTCTCTCTCTCTCTCTCTCTTTAAGTATAGGGTTAACATCCCTCAACATACTTGATTTATAGACAGATAGCAAGCTTTGAAAGTCAGCAGTGCTGGCACTGTGTAAATCTGCCTTCCTTATTTATAGTTTCAACAGGAAAAGGAATTATTTCCCAATTCTTTACATTTCTTTCCGAAGCAATCGACCACCCTGTCCTTTGGTTTAAAACTGTAGCTTTACCGCAAAAGGGAGGGGGGAGAGAATGAGGCCTGGGATTGCTCTGTTATAAAAACTCCAGAGTGTATATTCTTGGACATCGCTTTTAAAACAGCTTCCTTCAAGCCCACACAAGAGATGGCCTGTGTCTTTGGCTTCCTCCCCCCCCCCCACCACCATCCCCAAACAATCTCTGACCTCTTAGGAAAATAAATAAAAGATAAAGTGAGGCCTGGAATGCTGCAGAATGAGTATACATTTTACTCTCTGTTGTTTTCTGCTGGGATTAGTTGTTTACAATGGAGGCATGAGGGGGAGGGGAGGGGAGGGGGAGCTTTGTGGCCTTGCTGAAATTAGAAGCATTTTGGAGTCATCTTGTTAGGTGGTCTCTGCTTTAAAGACTCAAATCCTTGTAATCTACCCCCTCCCCTTATTCCTTCTTGGTCATCACTCCCTCGTTCTTTTTCTTCTTTTTAACTCATTCTCTTAAAGCCTCTTTTTTACTTTACTACACCTGGGCAAAAT
>JAHTLZ010000129.1:49557878-49571259 GCA_023846285.1 Phrynocephalus versicolor
AAAAAGTAGGACAGGTTATACCTTTAGGCTACTAGAAAAATAACAAAAAAGTTGCTAATATTTTGAGGGCAAAACCATCTTCCTCAGAGCTGTACCAACAGGCTAAAACATGGAAAAAAATGAAGTTGCCAGGAGTTATTTATGAGATGTAAAGTATTTGGCAAGATGGAAAATATGCCAGGTAGTTTCTTAGTTGAACCCCGGAGCTTAGATGTTTTGAGGCTGCATCTAAAGTAAAGGGTGGTGTTTTTATTGTCCCAGTCCTTCAAACAATATGTCACGGCACACATCCTCTCCCTGGGACTCTTCGAGTTTAATGTTTTTAAGTACAGTGGCGCCTCGTATAACAAAGGGTTTGTATAACATAAAATCTGTACAACATAAAAAATTCCGGAGAGAGGGGAAATTTACTCAACAGAATCGCCTATGGGGCAAATCTGTACAACATAAAAATGGTCACGATTAGGGATTACTCCGTTTTCAGTGCATTCCTAGGGGAAATTTATATAAAGGAAAATTTGCTTAGCAGAATTTCATTTGGAACAAATTAATTCATTTATACAAGGTTCCACTGTACTGTACAGTAATCAGTAACATTTTGCCAGTGTAGTAAATGAGAGATTAAAAGGTAATGTAACTAGTAAAATGAATGGACTTCTCCTTTCTTCTCTTTCTCCTCCAGTCCCTACATGCTCCCCATATCTCCAGAAAATCTCATTACTCTCTGGAGCAGAATTGAAAGCGCAGAGGAAATGGGAGAAATCTGTTTGGCCAGGATGACCATAGCACTGGCCACTGAAATAACTGTGCATAATTCAACATTTTCTACTTCTACCACATATACAAAAGAGCACCGCATAGTGGGTCAGAAACCAAAATTTATTAATAAGATTACAGTGTATCTAATTTTGTATGTTGGGAATTTATCAAACATAATTTATTTTTAATTTATGATTCTCTTAACAGTTGTCCAAACCTCTAATGAAGAGTTTGCAACCATGAGACATTGTGATAGTTTTGTCAGGCATTCTGTCTCATTTAAAAATGAATTCCACATTAGGAAATAATGAGTAACAGTTGGCATGACACTCTGGCAAATCACATCTTCCATATCTTTGTAATTAACCATCAGTATTACAAAATATGCTAAGGTGATTCTTAGTTGTCCCATGACTTTACTAGAGTGCCATTTCAACTTCAAATACTAGAACCAATGAACATTATTTTTTAGAACAATTAGACAAAAAGTCATATTCATTTGCATATATTTCAAAATGTTGCAGCTTCATGTTTCTTCCATATACAGATTGTGGTGTGATTTATAAACTGTTGAAACTGGTTAACACACATATATGTAGATTAAAATACTATTAGTAATTTTATCCCATATTTGTAAAACATAAATAGATTCTTAATAGAGAAAAAGGAACTCAGGGGGTGGAGATATTTTTTACACATTTCATTCTTGCACTACGTCCAAGCCAATTCTGGGGACCTCATATCTATGGTTATGGGGTGGTTGCAAGGAGTAATTGCAGGTTGAAAGAAATTCCCCTTGTCTGAGTCAAACTCTGCTTAGTGAGTGAAACTCCACTTCAGCCACACCATTTGATCTCTGCCATTTTTATATACCTACCAGCTGGAAGCCGTGGTAAGACAGACAGCAGGCTCTTATTTTTCTTGTTGATATCTTATATAGTTAGTTCTGTATATATAGAGAGAGAGAGAGCTAGCTATACATATACATATATATGTATCACCATATATATCACTTTAGAGCCCTTGAAAAATAATATAGCATTTGACCGAATACACTACCCATACTTTTTGGATTCTATAAAAACTTGTGCAATTTACCAACTAAAACTAGATAGCATTTTCTGCCAAGTGGCCATGTTTTTACAGGTATTCTGATACATGCTGAAAAAGAAGAAAACTGAGGAATGAGTTAGTTTTTTAACAGAGGTATCTCTGTCCAGCTCTGGTACTTCCAGGTTCATTGATAAATCTTCTTTAATCTTATTAATTAAAGAGATCACCTTAGTTACTTATTTAAAAGGGAAGGGGACACTGCAGGTTTTCTTGTGGATTATTCAGCCCAAGATATTTCTTTCTTGAGTTCTAGACATATCTTCGGAATGCTGTTTATCGTTGAGGATTTTTGCATCTTGAGACTTGGCTGTACTTCTGAAACAAAGTTTTATGTGTAAAATTTATTGGACATGAGATTTAAATTCATGTGCCCTTATGAAGTAGCCTTCCCAAACAATGCACCATCTAGCTGTATTGCAGTCCAGTGCCCAGAAAAAGCAGGCATGGTTGTTTTAGGTTCCCAAACTTGTGTTCCCAGATGTTCTTAGAGTAAAAATCCCAGAAGCCACCACCACAAACTGGGCTAGCCAGGATTTGGGGAGTTATAGTTCAAGAATATTGTGATGCAGTGGCCAGGAAAGCCAATGCAATTCTTGGTTGCATCAACAGAACCATAGTGTCTAGATCAAGGGAATGATAGTAGCACTCTATTCTGCTCTCGTCAGACCCCCCCCCCCCGAGTACTGTGTTCAGTTCTGTGTGCCTCAATTTAAAAAGGATGTTGACAACCTCAAGCAGGTACAGAGGAGGGGGACCAGGATGGTTTAAGGTCTCGAAGAAATGTCTTACGAGGAACGACTTAGGGAGCTGGGAATGTTTAGCCTTACAAAAAGAAGGCTGAGAGGAGATATGATAGGTATGTTTAAATATTTGAAATGATGTCATATTGAAGAGGGAACAGGTTCGTTTTTCTATGGCTTCAGAGACTAGGACTTGGGGCAATGGTTTCAAACTGCAGGAAAAGAGATTCCATTTGAACATTAGGAAGAACTTCATGATGGTTAGAGCTGTTCGGCAGTGGAATATGCTGCCACAGAGGGTGGTGGAGTCTCCTTCTTTGGAGGTTTTTAAGCAGAGGCTGGATGGCCATCTATCGGGAGTCCTGTGATGGGGGTTCCTGCATGACAGGGGGTTGGACTGGATGGCCCTTGAGGTCTCTTCCAACTCTAGGATTCTATGATTCTAACAACTGGGGATCCAAGATTGGAAACTATTCTTGTAGATGATGACCGTTGTACTGCCACCAGTTTGGGGGACACAAGGTTGTAGAAGGCTGCCATAGAGACTAATACTGTACTATATCCACCTCTTGCAGCTGTTTAATAAGGAGAGTATTTCAGGGCCTTTTCACACGACCCCTAAGATCCGCTGGCCCCTTAAATTCGGACCAGAGATCTTGGGGGTTCGTTGCTCTTCCTTCCTCCCCACCACTCCGCACTTCCTTGCTTCTGTCTGCGTGAGGGGAGGGAGGGGAAAAAAGCCTTAAAAAGGGACAAAAGAATAAAGCCTTACCTCCGGTGCCGGTGGAAGTTGCTCCGAGCCCCGTTCACTTCCTGGTTCCTCTTTTAAGTAGCTCTTAAAGAGGCGGGAGCCAAAAAACAGCAAACAGAAGTGAGGAGAGCCCCGCACTCACTATCGTTGCACTGCATCAAAGAATTTTCACCTCCGGAGAGAAGGTACAAGAAAAGTGCGCTAGGTCACGCTAAAGTGGGCGGGGTCGCACTTAATTGCCTGTAAACTCCGGAGCTGGTGGGGAAACATTTTTAAGCTCCGGAGCTGGGAGCCATTTGCTCTGGAGTTTAGGGGTCGTGTATAAACGCCCTCAGTTGCTCAGAAGACACCTATTTTCACAATTCTGAAAGAGGTTTTTCAAATAACCATTTGAATGGTTTTTCAAATAACCACTTGTATTCCAATAGAACTCTCCTTCATTATATATGTTCACATAGGTATGTGAAAATCAGATAAAAGCTATTTTATGGGCTTCTAGAATTCCAGTTCTATAGGGATGCAGCGCTTAAAACTGGAAATCAGGCTGTAATGAAATGAGATGCTTACTGTAAAATAAAATAAGATTATTTTAGAGCTCTTTACACTGGGTTGGAGGAAGGCACAGAAAGGAGGCTGAAATTAAATAAATACAACATTCTTTTGTTGGCAGCCTTTATGGTCTGATTTTTAAAATGTACACCAAAAAGCATTTGCAAGTAATTTTGCAATGGCTGTATTACATCTGTCATTGCATGGAAGGAACACCCACAAGATGTGTTTTACTTCTTCATTTTGTTTTCCACTCCTGTGGTAAAAGCTGGCCAAACTGCTCTATTGTGCGGCAAAGCCGTAGTGGGAGCATGGAATTATCAATGTGTGCTTGAAATCATGCATATATTGATTCTATTCAAAAACATTTCCAACCCTGGGTTCTTTTTGTCATCCTGGAGAAATGTTGCCCAAATTTTGCTGGCATGTGGCATCCAAAGTAAGATTTCTATTCTTTCTTTCTTTCATTCATTATTTCAGACTGACAGATGTTGTGTTCAGTGGTATTTCTTGTCCTAATCATTCCAGGCAGGAGTAAAGTATGGTTCATGGATCACTGGCCCCAGATCTGTTCCCCAGTGGCTCAGCTGTCAAAATTTATGCTGACGAATGAGTGGTTTCTTCTCTTAATTTAGGTGCAGGTGATGATTTTTAAGGGGGGGTTGGGGGGAGTGGATAAGAAAGGTTACCGTGCTCCTTCCAATATGCTTCACCTTCCTTTATGTCCTCCCACATTGCATTTAGATTTGAAATGTGAAAGCCTTCCAGCAGTACGAATGGGAAGGATTCCTTCCAACATTAATTGCCATGAATGGGGGCGGTGGGTCTCAGAAGTATCATAGCATGGTGTACTTCCCCTATTTTCTTCCCCAACAGCAGTGATTAAGTTTAGAGGAAGAAGTCCTTCCCTAAGTAGATAGTGAAGCCCTACTTCGCCTAAACTTAATTAAATGAAGTGTGGCAATTCCACCTTTGAATTTTAAATTAACTAGTTATTCTTGCATTCCAGTATGCGCCTGTGCACATCAGAGGAAACATAGAAATGTGCACACTTGATCCAGACTTGTGCCCTTTAGGCTTGAGAGTCTAGTCTTAAAAGTGCCTTGCAATTACTTTGTTAAATGGAAACCTGCCAATCTCACTGCCTCTAAATCTGTGTCAAAATGTTGTGCCATTTAGATGCATCAGTGTCATTGGAGGTTTGGCATAGCATGCTCATAGTTCACCAGATATCAGCTCCATAGCATTGCAGGGAGTAGACAGAGTTGGAGATTTTGTGTGATACCCATGAGTTTGTGTCCTTCAACAGCATCTAATCGGCATAGAAGTAGTTAGTGTATATGATTAGAGAGTTTATGTTTAGTACTTCTTTGATTAATGTTGGTGTATCTTTATTATGCTCCTTAAAAGTCACAAAACATTGATCTGAAATTTGAGTTTTGGAGGGCTTGGAGATGTTATTGGCATGTTACAAATGCTGCCTATGATATGTTATTACATTAAAGCTGATAATCCTAAAATTATCAGCTTTAATGCTATGACACATTATAGTAGCCTGGAATGATTAGGACAAAGAGACCAATTAGATCAGTAGCTGCCTAGTTTTTAAAAAAAACTATTGTACCAAAGTATGTTGAGAGAAAGTACTCGTCTTTTTAATTTATGAATGCAGCCATTACATTCGATGTCTGTTAAAATCAAAGGTCCTGAGCACCAGCTTCACATATGAAAGACAGCATAGAACCTCATGGCAAAACACAAAGAGAGGTACTCTGTTTACTTCTATTACATTTATATTAGAGATATTTACAGGGAAGATACTGGAAATATTTCAGGATAAATCCATTGTAAAGGATATAAAATTATAATTGGCAGTTTCCTATGGGAGCAAAGCAGGGATCTCCTAAAAGACAGTGTCCCAGAAGGAATGGTTTATATTACCTTTGTGGAATATCCATGCAAGTTACTGGGGGAAATGCCCAGGAACACTTGGGATTTGTTGTGCTCAAACTGGTGCATTCCACTTGTTTTTAAAATCCCCCTTCCTATGTGGGAGTGTGTTCACTTTTTATCCTGTCACTTCTGTGTATTAAATGGAGGCATTGGAAAGGAAGCAGCTGCGTCATTGCCACAGGAACAGGGAGCAAAGGGGGAGATCTGTCTATGCAGCCTTTCCCCCCTATTAACATCTCAATAAGAGGCCTTGCCAAGGCAACCTGAGCCAGATGACTCCATCACGCATAAGTCTACAGCTTTCCTGTGCAAGAACAGAAGCACATGGTCTCAGAGCAAGGCAAACCTTGCCAGCTCAAAATGTCTCTGTTTTCATATCATTGGTCTGCTTTGCTCTGAACCCTGTGATGTCTTAGAAGACGGAGTAAAATTCTTTTCAGCAAGAGTATTGTCAACTCAGCTTTGATTGCAGAAGCTCGGTTTCTGATTGTGTGGCTGAGATGAGAGTCGGTCTCCTTAGCAACCCAGGGTATTACATCCCTATCCCGGCGAATTTTCATTAAGTCCAGGCAAGGTCTCTGTCTTTATATATGAAGCCTTCTATATGCTCCTAGGTTTACAGAGGACAACTTGCCTGCCTTGGCAGCAGTTGTTTCATGGATACCAGAACAGGGCCAACCAATAGAGGGAAGGCTTTCCCAGGGTCTAAATATGCTCTTTTGGGTGGAAATTTTCTCGGGCTGGAAGTTGGAAGAATAAGTCTTAAAAACATGACATGATGTTGGCAGCTTCTGCAAACATAAAGCACAGGTTATTCTAAATTTGGAACAAAAAGAGAACTATCAAAGAGGAAGCTGCCTCTGGCCCATATCCTGTTGCATAGATCTGCCTGTGAAGCAGGAGTGCTGTCACAGCAACCGCAGATTGCCACTAATTAAAGCATCCCTGTTTCGCCACAGATTGCCACTAATTAAAACTTTCCCTGTTTCAGTTTGGGGGAAGCACATGATTTCACATCATTATGCCCAAGTCACATGTCTCCTGGATTTTTAAAAAGGGATATGATACAAAAATCTAGGTGATGACAATAAATACAACATTGTGTGTGCATGAAAGGGCCTGTGGCAAGTGCTGGTAAATTCTCTAAAAACTGAGACAATCGGAGGATAGCCACAAAAACATTAAGAGTTCTAGATACCTGGGCAGATTTTAGTTTCCAGTTTCTGAGTTATAGTGCATTCCTACTCTGCATTTCCATGAACACTGGAAACTCAGGGTTATGTCCTAGGTAGAGTGTTTTATGATGAATGGATAACTGTGGAAGTACCTGAGTAGCTAAGATTTAATTTTTCTCTTTCTGCAACTGTTCATATGGAAGGAAAAAGCCATGAATATTTATAATAGTTAAATGTTCAATATATTGGTTCTGAAACCTTTGTTCTGTTTGATGGTGGATCTTTCTGAGGCAGGCAATGGCAAATGGCTACATTAGGAATTGAGCTTGCATTTTTTTTTCCTTCAACTGCTCCATAAACTGTGGTTTTAAATAAAAATCTGTTTGCAAAAGCTAAGGCAGAAGAATCCATCTTTCACCGTTTGTTATTCTAGCGAACAGTGTGCAAGGTTGCACCAATTCAGAAACCCTGAACCAGAGAGCATTCCTGGCTTTATTTTCTTTGCTTTTGTTGGTTTAACATAGCAGGGTGTGTGTGTGTGTGCATGAATACAAAGTCAGTGGCAATATTTACCCTAACACAAAAGACTGGGGAGAGCTCTGTAGGGCTGCAGAAGTTGCAAATAGAAAAGCATCCTGGATGTGAAAGGTGGCCACTGTCTTGTCTTTGTCCTTTTGTGTACTTTCTTTGTGACATCTGGCAGTGCAGCTGTGTCATAGCAACTAAGCACCAAGCCTGTAAAAGGAGAGAGCTGCAATTTGGAGTAATGTAGGTTTCGTGTTCTAAGTTGCCTGTAGGAATCCACTGTATACCCGCTTGAGTTGTTTGTCCATCTAGCCCAGTATTATCAACTCTGACTGGTAACATCTCTCCAGAGTTTCAGGAAGTATGTTTGCCCCAACACCTGCTATCAAGTCATTTCCCCAAATGGTGATCAAACCTCCTGCATACCAAGTGCCATCTTCCTGCCTCCTTTTTCCCTGAATTTCTTCGCTGTGGAAGCGGTGGTTGGGAGCACAGGTAATTACTGTTCTACTAATCTGTTGCAGTTACGCCTTCAATTTTAAACTTCTATTTTTATCTTACAGGTGCAGTCTGCAGAACTGTGTTGTATGCCACAATGCAGTAATAGAGAAAGGAGCTGATCTCAAGGACTGTTTGATTGGAAACAGTCAGCGCGTGGAATCTAAGTGTAAGCCAAAAATTGTCCTTCATTTTAACTAATAGTAGCTAAAATTCCCAATCCATTCCACTTTGAAGGTTTATCCTTTCATAAAACAGAAAACATGCAAATGATCAAATGTTCCTTGGAAAAAAAACAGTGACGTCATAGTACATACTGCTTATTAGAGTATTTTCTTGAATTGGAGGATGTTTGGAATGAAGAAAGTTGCAAAATTTGCATTGGCAGGCTATGGATTAAAAACTGTCCTTAAAAGCGTAGCAACATTTAGATTGTATATAAAGTATTGGTCAGCACTGAGAGTTGTCAACTGACTGCAGGAGCTAAAGCAGATATGGGTTAGTAGCATGAATGTTGAAAAGCATGCAGCAACATTGGGGAGAGTGTATAGGGGAAGATTTTTACAGTGTGGTCCTCTACATATATGCCACCTCATCGCCGTCTGATCTCTGTTTGTCTCATGTCACCAACTTAAGGTAACATCTGGGCGCACCTGTGCCTTTAAAAGAAGGCTTATGTTCAGAGGATATTCTGCCTGAAATAAGCACAGTGTGGCCTGTAACCTTTGTAGATACGACCAGTATAAGTTGCAAGGGCCAACCTATTGCCTAATGCCTGGAACCAAAGGGTACACAATAGAATGAAAATGAAGCACAGACATCAATTTTTTAAAAAATATATATATAATTCTCTTCAACCTCATTGTAAACATGAGGTGCTGTTGAGAAAGTTTCGAGAGTAATCTATAGCCTTGGAAGTTGCTCAATCTGGATTGATGTGGTCAAACTTGATGAAGGACACCTTGTCTAAACTGCTCTGAACCAAGAGCTTTAAAATGAAAATTTGGTCATTTGTTTGCTTAGGATGTTGAGTTGTGCCTACGCCTAGCAATACGTGGTTTATTTGTGGTGAAAATGGTTAACTTGCTTTTTCCCTTTTTCTCAAGCTCTATGAATTTACTGCCTATAATGGGAAGGCTGGACCGATTTGTATATGACCCTAGTTGTAGAAGTGTCCATGATGTATTTTGTCATTTAACTTGAATCTAAATGTATTTTGTTCTTGTGTATGCCAACAGACACCATCCAGGGCTGTGCTAATTATTTCTTCATAATTTAATTTGGATTTTTGAATCAATTTATTCCCAGAAATTCTGAGTGGATAAAAACTTTAAAACAACAGGTAGTCTTCTGAGTTCAGATATTTAAAAAGTCATACTGCCTCTTTTTATTATTTATTTATTTATTTTAAAGTATTTTTACCCCACTTTTCTCCTTGGAAAAGGACCCAAGGTGGCTTATAGTAATGAGGGAGAATATGCAGACAAGTACAGTTAAGACATGATTAAGTATTGAGAACAGGGAATTTAGGAGCATCTTACACATTAAAAGATTACATTACATTATATTAAAGCTACAAGAGAATGCGAGCAGTTAAAAGGAGAGTTAAATTCCATGTAAAGTTATGAGTGATGGAAACCAACATTGAAAACATAATGTCAATGTAATCACACAAGGTTATAAGTGGTTATAAACCCAAAGTCTATATGATGCTTTTGATTCATATGAAAGATGCATAATCATTCAGGGAAAGCTTGCCTGAGAGAGAAAGGTCTTTGCCTGTTTCCGGAAAGACAATAGAGACCAGGCAATCCTGGCCTGTAGTTGAAGGGAGTTCCAGAGTCTGGGAGCCACAGTCAAGAAGGCCCTTTCATGTTTTCCCACGTGATGTACCTGTGCGGGTGGCGGGATGGAGAGAAAGGCCTCTCCTGATTATCTTAACACCTGAGCTGGTTCGTACTGTGAGATTCAATCTTTGAGGTAGCTTGGACCCAGGTCGTACAGTGCTTTGTAGGTCAGGGTCAGCACCTTGAATTGTGCCCAATAGCTGATTGGTAGCCAGTAGAGCTGCTTTAATAGGGGTGTAATGTGATCTCTGTATCCCGTCCCAGTCAGCAAACTGGCTGCTGCATTTTGGACCCCTTGAATGTTCCTGAGACTTTTCGTCAGTAGCCCCACATAGAGCACAATACAGTAGTCTATCCGGGATGTCACTAGGGCATGTGTCACTGTGGCCAGAGCTGGTTTCTGAAGAAACAGGCATAACTTGTGCACTAGCATTAATTGTGTAAATGCGTTCCTGGCCACAACCATGACCTGGGCATCCAAGCTCAAGGATGAGTCCGAGAGCACCCCACACACACACACACACAAGCTGCACACCTCTTTTTTTCAGTTGGAGGGTGACCCCATCCTGTACAGGTTATATCCCTATCCCTTCTTCTCCCTTTCGACTGACCAGAAACAGCTCTGTCTTGTCCGGATATAGTTTCATTTTGTTCAACCTCATCCAGTTCATTACTGCAGCTAAACACTCATGTAAATTTGAGATAGTAGCTCCCTTAGAATCCGGAGGTGACAAGAGGGGAAATGAACCTTAGGAGTCATACAGTCTCACTTGCAGCAATAGAATCTTTCAGACTTACCAAAGAAGACACTAATTCAGGGACACAAATGCCTGACATTCTGGGGCTAATTGTTCAAGTGCACAAACATTTCTTCAACTAGGAGGCACTTTCTGCTGTCCACTTTCATCTGTTGTACTATCAGTTAAGACACAGCACTTCTTTTCTTTTGCCTACCTCCCACTCATAGAGTTGTTATTAAGACCTCTTCATTTGCCCATCCCCTCATATACTTAACAAGTACTGTATGTACCTACAGTATTTTCCCTTCATCTTTTTTTTCTTTCTGGAACAGTGTTTCTCAAATATGGATGGCTTCTGTTTGAGTCTCTAGCATTTTTTTCAAGGAGATTCAAGTTCTTCCCTGACTACGCTGCCAACCTAGATGTGTGCTGATTTGGTCTGTAGTGAGAATCACAATCCTTTCTATTGATTGTCGTTGCTGGGAATCAACAAGACAACTACTATACAGAAGCTCTCTCTCTCTCTCTCTCTCTCTCTCTCTCTCTCTCACACACACACACACACACACACACACACTTCTTTTTTTTTTTTTGCTCTGACACTTTCCGTAAAGCATACTGTAAATCTAGTTTTCTTGCCTTTAAGCCAAGGGAAGAAATGACTAGTTACTCAGCCTCTCAGTATATTTTACATTGGGACATGCTGAGTGGCTCTAGTGTTGATTTGGTGAAAGCCATGCTAATACTGTAACTTTCGAAATCATCTGCTCTATGGTAAATCTCAAGTTCTGTAACCATGCTTCATGTGTCATACATTTTGAGTGCTTTGTTGTTCTCATTTCTGCTTGTTTGCATTCCAGACCACGACAAAATCTAGGCAGGGTACACATTGCGAAGCCTATCTTATTTCTTGTAGCAATGTACTGTTGCTTCTGAGTCTCATACTTCATTAAATTCTCATCAAGCTCATATTTTGCCTTTTTTCACACACCAAAATTCAGATCGATATTTATGATCTTTTGTTTTCTTTTCTAAGCATACTTTTCTAAAAACCCACATGAGGTCCAGTTAGGAAAGTGAACATGCCTTTAATTTACTATGGATTAAAAACTGAGGGTCTCTGGGGTCTTTCAAGAAGAATAGCCAACTACATTGCTTCCTGTTGCCTGTTTTAACATGATGTTTGTTATTGGCTTGCAAGTTTTAAATGATCTGTAACAGTTAAGTTCAGCTAAATGATATCAAAGAGCTAATAAAGTTCTTTGCTGTTGCCTGTAGCATCATAATTCAGCTTTTTAAAAAACCTTCTTCAGCACAAACCAAGCCCAGGTTAAGAGTCAACTTATCAATCGGAGATTGAAAATGTGTCCCTGTCCTTATCTAACAATGCTCGTGCTTTTGTGAAGATGTTCAAATCAGTGCGTTGAAAACAGTATTTCCTGAATTAGAATCCACTGTTGCAGGAGACTGCTCGAGGTGGCCTGAGGTTATTACAGTAAACAGTCCATATGAGTCAGGTATCTTGTTGGTGCCTGTCCTGTTAACCACAGAATATTTGTTATAATAGCAATGGTGTACCTTGAAGCCTTGGAATTGTAGAGCAGTGGCTGTGTGCAGTAACATCTGTATATGGATGGCTCTACAAGAAAAACATCTTATAGTCTAGAGCAGTGGTTCCCAACTTGGGGGGGTCGGGACCCCTTTGGGGGTCAAACAACCATTTCACAGGGGTAGCCATGAGCCAGTAAAGAAAAAAGCACAAAGGGCTTGGGTCGGGAGGGGGAGGGGAAGGAAGGGGGGAAAGCTTGTTAGCTTGATATGTTGGAGGGGATGTCAGTCAATGGCACCAGAGGCTGTGATTGGCTGAGGGTGCCTGCAGACTAGAGGGAAGTTTTCTATGGCACCCACGGCAGTGACCTGCCAAAGGGGGCTTGTGGCCTCTCCCAAGCAGGTCAAGGGGTCACCACAACATGAGGAACTACATTAAAGGGTCGCGGCATTAGGAAGGTTGGGAACCACTGGTTTAGAGCCTGTTCATCTCTTTCTTCTTCCCACTTCCTTGTCAGAAGTGAACAGAAGAAACCTTAAAAGACATTTGCAAGTGCTAACTAGATTTGTTTTCCCAAAACATCATCAATTACGCTATTTTTTACTGGGATTGCATACCTCTGTTTCACTGACACATTTTTTATTCTATTGTCACTTGATTTAGGAGATGTGCTTACAAGGAGCTACTGGCCAGTTTTAATGGAAGCTCTCTTGCTTAATTACTATTTTCCTATTCCTTGTTTTTCCCGATTCAGCCTGTCCTACTTTGCAGTAAATGGAGAGAATTAAGCATCTGCTTTGTTGTGGCATCTACTAGCTATTCTCCCTTCCCATTAGGAGAAGGGTAGGGTATCTCTTACTTAAACTCAATTATTTGACATCATAATTGAAATCACTGCTCCTACACATGTGATTTAATCACGTGGCCTTTTTCTCCCACAAAAGTGGGCTCTTGTTTCCTAAAATCTTAATGCAAATGTTTCACAATACATGATTTCTGGAATCAGCATCCATCTCTCTCGGTCTCCCTCCTTTCTTGCCTCTAAGCTGCTTTCTAGCCCAAGAAAGCATCAAGGATCATTGGCATGGCTGTGGCAGTTGTTCCTTCTGTCATCCTCTTAACATATGGCTGTTTTGGCATGGGAGGATGTCGTGTTCATGTTCTTTGGTGTTTTCCTGCCAC
>JAHTLZ010000129.1:49571299-49586476 GCA_023846285.1 Phrynocephalus versicolor
TATATATATTCATCTAAGAATATCCGTGGCATCTCATTCCCATTCTGGCCATCTCTGTAAGATACCTGCTCTTCTGTCTAGGCCTCCAATGTTTGATTTGTGCAAGACTACAGCAGACTATAATGTGAATATAGACTCTTGAGCATCAGCTACTGGGTCACTTTACTTCAGCCACCCTCTCTTCCAAGAAAGAAGGTCCTTCTGGTACTAGTACACAGTAGAGTGGTTTTGTCTAAACAGGAGTCAAAGGTATTTGTTTTCTGTGAAGATGTTTTAGAGAGGAAAGCTTGGTCCTTTAGCAAACTGATGGGACAACATGGCTGATTGGAAGAGAACTATTAAAACTCTCTGTATTTATCCCATCTGACAAGATTAGAAGTCAACCCTCCTGTCTCAATAATTTGCATCTGCCATCTACTGAAGCCCCATATCTGATGAATTATTGCATTTTGGGAGATGCGGTTGCTCCTGAGAGATGGGTGTTGATTGTTCAACTCGATGTCTCCATTAGTCTGTGGTCCTTTGGTTTATTCAAATTGCTGAATTGTCTAAATAAACCCTAAATGGAATAGAGTGAGCATTCACTCGAAGCTTTTACTTGCCCTACCAACACAAACAAACCAACCCCACCACCTGTTTCCCTTCTCTGTCTCTCACCACATGGAACTTCCAGAGCTACTCTGCTGACTGACCTCTTCTGGCTGCAGCTGCTCCCTATGTCCTGGAGCCCTTGTGTATATCCCCTCCATGTCATTTAATTACCATTAGTTATTAGACTAGTAGAGAGAGAGGAGTTGCTCTTTGCACTGGCTTGAGCCACCCAATATGTGTTGCACTTCTGCAATCTTATTCCCATCGTTTCCCATGTATTATTCTCTCTCTCTCTCTCTCTCTCTCTCTTAATGTTATTTATACTATTAATTTCAAAATGATGTCCACCTTCTAATAAGCGCTCCTACTCAGCCAGGTCTTTCGACACTTGTGTATAATAGAACAATACTTCTGTGCCAGGAACTGTTTACTATTTTTTTACGGATTTATAAAACACTACATATAATTGAGTGAGTAAATGGAACATTTTCTGAAGCCCTCAAGGGCTGGAACTTCGTGGTGGTCCTGGGTTTTGGCCTTAACTCCATTCCTCTTCACTTCCCACACACCCCTTCGGCGGCTGCTTCTGCTCCCTGTCCTCTTTCATACCTTATTTTTGCCTCTGTTAGCAGCAATCTGCCTGGGATAACTGAGCAAACAAGATGTTTTCATATTCCCCTTAAAATCACAACTTTTAAAGAGGCATACTGCCTTCGCATATCCAGTATATCTTTCTCAATATATATTCAAATTACAGCTTATTCATCATAGATGCCAAGCAACATTCTAGACCTTAAGGTTGCTGCAAGGTGCTACCTTCCTATCTGAGAGGAGTTTGTTTACTGTAGTGCTCTTATGTTCCCAGCAGATATTTCTGTGTAGCAAATGACACATTCTCCAGTCTATTCATGTTGGAGCATCCAGAACAAATGCAGTGCTCCCTCACAGAGCACTAATCAGACATTTTGATGGGGCTCTGGATCTCCTTGGCACAGATGCCCTGAGTCTGAAACAATCATGCCAAGCAGAGTCCAATTTCTGGGACCTTTTGAAAGTGCCTTCTCTAATCCCCATCTTTTCTTCGGGGCTTGAATGCATCTGTAACCCTGCCAATAGCAAATAAAAGGCAGCCTGGTAAGAAATTTCTGAGGAGGTGGAGAATTTGTAAACGCCTCTCTGGGTTTAAGAAGAGGGGAAAGCTAGCTGAAAAGACTCTCAAATTGGGACTGCCACCTCCTATATAGGCCTTTCATTGCTGCTAATTCTGAGCCTACTTCCTTATAGGGCTGGCAGAGGAAGGGCCCGCTTTTTGCCAGTGGGAAGTTTGCCTTGATGGAAGCACTGCTTTCTTTTAGGCCTGGGTGATTTCATGCTGTTGCCCAGATTTACACACCTGTCAGCCACAGCTGCTGGCTCCTTTCTGCTTTTGTTGCTTAGTGACTATGGTACATACTCTTCACTAAAGTCACCTTCTGCAGCTTGATCACTTGTCTGTCTCTGACTGGAATCAACACATTGTTTTAACCTCAACAACCTGTTGTTGTTTTTTATTCCCTCCTCCTAGCTCTGATCGCACAGGTCATATGGTTTAAACCTTTCCTTATCCATTCCCAATACAACAGATATTTTTTCTCTCTTACAGCTAAACACATCAATGAAGTTATAATGGGCACTGATCAGTTGATGGAAATCTAACTTTGGCAGAACTCAAGAATGGTCTCCTGGCTCCCTGAACCTGCAACGTGGCTAGAGATCTGTTTGTGAGCTTGCTCCTGAGCATTCCTGACACCAATAATGTCTCCTGCATCTGATTTCTATTTAAACCTTAATAAAGAAATGTTTACAATGACATCTGTCTGTCTCCTCCATTTGGCTCTTCCTCAACTTCTCCCCTCATTAACATGCAAGCTGCCTTGGAGAGGGTGATATTTGTTCCTGTAAAGACAGTGAATGTACCATGTTGCCAGCCAAGCTGAGAGAGCAGGGACCACACAGACCGTACTCAGTCAAAAGAACAGCTTAGCCGATCTCACTGTGATAAAAGTACAGCTCTCCCAGTTCTAGTACCTTGGAAAAGCAAGATAGTGCCAGACGACAAGTCTTCAGGATGAATTTATGATGTTATGAAATGATGAGATAATAATCAGGGAAGAAGCAGTAAGGGTAAAATCATTGGCTAAAAAGTACAGCAACCCTTAAAAGAGAAAAGAAAGATAGTGAAGCACAAAGAGTATGAGATAATTCTCTCTCTCTCTCTCTCTCTCCCCCCCCACTCCCCCCTCTCTGTAGAAGTGTGAGGAAACTGTGGTCTATACGTATCTCAGATCAAGTTGATTTTACCCCAAACATAAATATTTAATTTCATAGATGAAAAACAGCCAGTATAATTAATACTCCATTGTTGTTTGTTGTTTGTTTGTTTCCCCCCCAACACACACACTATACAGTTGAGCTTGGAAATGCATTGTAAAAAAGTGTGATTATATGTTATGGCATGTAATCAAACACATATAATTATGCATACTGAATGATTTTGTTTTATAGGCATTCAAAATCTAAATAACAATGTATGATCTCTCTCTTGGAGGGATGTATTTAGATTGGTGGAGAGGTCACTGCAGTCGTTTAGTCAAGGTTTTTGATAAACTCAGAATATGCATGTACAGTGGTACCTCGGATAATGACTTTAATTTGTTCTCCGAGGTTAGTTGTTATCCGAAACACGTCATTATCCGAAACACGTCGTTATCCGAAATGCGGTTTCCCATAGGAATGAATGGGAAAGCATTTAATCTGTTCCGAAGCCTAGGGAAAAGGCCCAAGCACCTGTTTTTTTGCTCAAAACTCTTTATAAAGTGCACCTAAAGGTACAGATGCAATGCCACCTGGGATAACTCTTTTTTACTGATGCGTGCTGGAAATTTGTTATCGGAGGCAGTCCATAGGGAAAATTCCTTATCCGAGGCAGCCCATAGGAAAATTCGTTATCCAAGGCAGCCCATAGAGAAAATTCGTTATCCGAGGCAGACCTATACCTCAAATTGCAATTAGTTATCCAAGGCAGCCCATAGGGAAAATTCATTATCAGAGGCAGTCCTATACCCGGAAATTTGCAGTCGTTATCCAAAAAATTCGGTATCCGGGGCAGTTGTTATCCGAGGTACCACTGTATATGAAGAAGAGAAGGATTAATGTTGATTTTAGCTTCCACTTCCTGTAAATGTGAAGCCATGAGTAGTTCCACTGGAATTGCTCCTAAATCTCTTCAGAGCATTTCATAAATTCAAATTTTTACTGTCAATGAAAGTTAAATTCACATGTATTCGATCAAAGAAGAGAAGCCTTTACATCCAGATGTGATATGTTAGGACTTCCGTGAGCATGTTGCATCAGACAAAACATCTAGTAGGACTATTATTTATGAATAAGCTTTGCACTGTAATGTCCCTACAATAAAAGGTACAAAATAGGACTTGAGTCTGTTCATAGGGATAAGGTCATAAACCTTTCTCCTTAAGTGATCAGACCACCTTGGACAGATAAAAACACAAGCAATTTACAATTTCCACATAGTTCTTCAAGTAAGGAATGTCGACAGAGATTGTATAGATCTAAGTGGAATGAGCCAGTGTAAAATATACACAGACTGGGCATGAAATGAGCCAGCTTGGCTTATTCAGTGGGCAAACTTTGGAACACGTAAGGAGACAGTCTGTCACGCTTTCCTCATCTGAAGTATTTTTTGACAAATAAGATTTTGCAATTTGGTATTAATATTCATGGAAAGCAGGAGCACACTCTGTACCACTTCCTGTGGATCCGTCACTGTTTGCATACCAGCAGTTCATTTTGGTTGTTAGTACAGTAGAACCTAAAAACCTGTATACATCATCATCCTATCCTGTGTATTCTCACCCATCCACCACTGCATCAAGATATTAGCACTATTGACGCTATGAATTCTGCTGTGTTGAAAAAAAATGCTTACACAGTTTTATGAAATTGAATTAGTGCAAAACGCCTTTATGTTGAGAAGCAAAAAGAAGAAAGGACGCTTAGGGTATGCAAAATCACAGCGTGAAACCCATTCAAGTTCAGATATTTTGAAACAGAACAATTGGGTAAACAAAGAGCTAGATATGAATGGTATTATTAGACTGACATAGCTTATGCAAACAAGTCAAAGTGAAATGTTATGTATCTAAGTTAGTGTATGAATAATGATTGGATGTATATGTCACCTGACAGCATACAAAGAATCAAAAACAAGTGGGAAAAACATATGAAATCAGCCTTGAGCCTAGTCCAGGAAATACAGTAGGTCGTAGGATAGCCATTACTTCTCAAGATAGCCGAGTACCTATGTTCCTGAGGCAACAGCTCTCAATCGCTATCCAAAGAGGGAATGCCTGCTGTGTGCTTGGCACTCTAGGCCAGCTGACTAAATAATGGTGTTTTTAGTAAAGTGATTTTAACCAGTATAATAAAATAAACTATAAAAATAAATTAATTAAAAATAAATAAATAAATAAATATGAAATATATTTTCTTGAATTCCTGGGAGACAGAAAAGTTTTCCCTTGCCTAAAAAGGTGTGGTTTCCAGGCATTTGTCTATCATGAACCTAAGATACATATCTAAACCTGGCTGTTCAGAGCCTAGAGGTGCTTCAGCTTTTGCCCAGGGGGATATTAGTAAATTTTCATTAGGTAAACACATTCCTGATCTTTCCTTCCCTGAAGGAAACAGTTTATTTTTGCACAAGAGGATCATAATTATAATACACCCCCGGCCCAATCCTTCATAAATAAAAATAAATCACATTTATTAATTGGCTCAAAATGGGAAAGGGTGCGGCAGCAGCTGCCTCAAAGGGTTCTCGTTACTGTGCTGCCTTCTGGGTACTCCTGTTTGATTCAAATTGAACCTACATCTAGCCCCTTTGAGCTGTTTTTAATATTGGTTTTGGTGAATGGAAATAAAAATAATAATGGCCAAGGTTGTACATGTTGTGAGAAGGCCAGATTTACTGGAAAATACAATAATGCTAGGGAAATTGGAAGATGGTAGGACATATGAGGTAGATTGACTTAGTAGAAGACCCACCATTGGAAGACCTGAACAGGATTGTTATTGATAAGACCTTTTGAAGGCCATTAATTAGCTGGGTTGCCTCAAGTCAGAAGTAAATTGATGGTGCAAAACAACGTGTTATCTAAAGCTGGTGGGAGACACAAGCAATATTGATGGGGGGCATAATTACTTTCCTTGGATTAACAAAATTAAACAAGGGTAAATCTACTGTTGTGCATGTGCATTAGAGCTGAGGTTCCTTGACATGTTCTCTGCTCTTGTAAGCATTGCTGACTGTTGGAGGAACATTTCCTTTTTGCCTTTTATGACCTGCAGTTGTTTAGAGGTAAGATAAAAGTAGATTATCAAAGCAAGGATTCACTCTTGATATAGTCATTGTGTGTGGCTGTGCTGTGATTATGAAGAATAATTCCAAATAATGACTATTCCAGAAATCACACGATAGATGATGGGAATTTAGCCCTCTAGTGGTCTGACAAATATTTTGACATCGACACTAGATAAGATGGACCCCATATAGTCTTCAATAACAGAGAGTTTGCGTCGTTGTACATGTAGTTCTGCTTCTAGTTAAATAGCAAGTAGATTACAAGTTTATGGTGTATGTGTTATGTTTTACAGGTGCCCCAAGTTCAACAAACAAAAGGAAGAGGCCAGGGATAGGTAAGTTGTCTGATAATGGAACAGCCTACACGTGGCTGTGATTCCCAATCTCTTCGGGTGCTTCCAAGATGAGCTTAACGCTATTTCTTCGTTTCCTCTCATTCCATTGTTACCATAATCCCCTTCAGCATTAAGTGTTGCTAATGTAATTAGAGAAAAGAATTGGGACAAAACCACTTGGGGTGCATTCCACCTAAGGTCGCCTTCAGCTCCACCATCTGGTATGTTTGTTCATGGCAAAGATGGCTCTTAGCTAAAAATGGCTGCTGACACATTGCTTAATTAGTGCCTTCTGCTTACCTCTACTTGTTGAAAACATGGTGGGTCAGTTGGCTACAGAGCCATCTATTTACTGTTCTTCATGAGCCATATGCTTAGAACAGGCATGTCCAAACTTTGGCCCTCCAGATGTTTTGGATCACAACTCCCACAGTCCTTTGTCATTGGAAATCTAAGCTTATAATTCTGGGAGTTGTGGCCCAAAACATCAGGAGGGGTGAAGCTTCGACATGCCTGGCTTAGAATAACTGTATTATATAACTGTAGAATAACTATCTTAATTACTAGAGATCAGAAAATCTCACACTAATATTTGAAACTGGACACTAGATTTGCACAAAGATCCAGTCAAAGGTAACCAATTAATAAGCATGTCATACTTATTAAAAGTAGTTCCACTCCTCCCTTGGCATACTGGTGAAAAAATCAGGTCTTGGCTCTCAACTTCCAAAGAAGTGCATAGTACATTGGATTATCTAGTAAGATACTCTTGCATCATTTATACTTAATTTATTATTGTGGTTGTTTTGCCTATTGCATACCTATCACAAATCTGAAAACATGTTAAGAACTATTTCCCACTGCCTCCTTTATAACCACTGAGCGTTGGTAATCTCAATTTCTTCTATTTCCAGTTAGGGTTATACTTATTGGGACATGTTGGTCAAACACCCTAATCCTGAGGGCTTTTAAATTGGAGGGTGACCAAAAAAAAGCCCATTTAAACAAAAATACAGCGGTACCCCGACTTAAGAGCAATCTGACTTAAGAGCGGAAAACTATTGGTATTTTAACTGCCACCTTACAAATTTTAGATATGGTCTGCTTGACTTACAAATATTTTTCCATTTTTTTTTATTTTTCAATTTATTTTTTCAATTTTTTAGATAGGTATCCTGACTTAAGAGTAATTCGACTTAAGAGCATGCCTTCGGAACAGATTAAATTCGTACGTCGAGGTACCACTGTAGTATGGAAAGGAACAGCTGACACTGTGTGGATAGTATACAGGGTTATCATCACATTCTTTTTCCAGTGCAGGCAGGGAAAGTTCACAAGCTTGTGGAATACCTTTCACAGTTTTCAGTTTTAATTCTTTCTCCTTTCAGTCTCTTCCAAATAAACATACCTGCAAAAATGTTAGCATTGTACTTTTAAAAGAAATGGATTGAGGATTGTGAGGCCAGCTACTAGCATGAAAGCTGCTCCCTGTCCGCACTTCTTCCATTCAGGTATCCATCTAGCATGCCAGTCTGTTCTGATAAAATAGCTCAGCTGCACATGTGCAAGGACAAACACACAGAGAGCTCGCCAACCATCCAACAAGTCTCATGAATTGCAATGTTGCCTTGCTCCAAATGGCAACCCTCCTTGGCCCTTTGCCTCACTCTTTTTTGTGTGTGCCATATTGTGGTCTCAGGTTCACAGCCTGAAATCTCAGGGAATGGGATCCTGTTGACGTGACAAGTCTTCTCTGTCGGCCAATTAGTGTTTACGCTACGTTTTTGCTAATGTAGGTTGTGGGGGTTCCTCAGATTGCCAGACTTCCCACCCCTTTGGATTCAATAAAGAAACGTTTTTAAATGAACCAACAGGAGTTTTATTGTCTTCTTCCACACTTTTGGAGGCACTTCTTTTAACCTTATCATCCTGAGGTTCTGTTGGCCACCCTGGTTGTATGGCATAATAAACCATCACCATCACCATCAATTAATAGGTTGTAATTTTACCATGATTAAAGAGTGTTTTCCTAAACACACTAATTGCTATGGAGAAGTTATTTTCTTCATTTTAATTACAGTTAAACTATAGCTGGAGGTCTAGAAATCTACATCATTTCAAATATAGCCTGAGGAATCCAGCTATCTAGCAGAGGATCTGGTAAAGCAATATACATCTATGTAAATGCGCAACAAAAGATACAGAAATAACGTATTTCATTTCAGACTTTGGGGGCCAATGTTTAATGCAGATTTCTATACCTGTGTATGCTTGCTTACCAAGGCTTGGAAGTGAACTGTTAAAAACAGTTTTCAAAAACAGTGCAATAGGTAGGAATCAAACCATTACTTATGTAACAAGAAGCATTTTTTAGTTACTTTCACACTTTATAAGGATATTTTGTAGCTTTTTTCGGAGGCAATTAGGCAGGGTTGTTTCAGATTTTATACCCTTATATAAATCCCAGGGTGTTGTTTTAGAAATAGCAGAAAGTGATTTAAAAAGATATATGCAGCACAACATGTAATGCAATGTGTTACTTTTCCAACAATGTAATGAGTAATGACAATGGGTTACATTTCAAACCTTATAATAATGAGTAAAAGAATAAAGTAGATCTAAATACAGTAATAACTATCCAAGTTGCTATGCATGGATTCATGAATATCGGCTGTAACAAAACTAGTAGTTTGGAGTGGTGGCCAAGGAAGGAATTGTATTACTCAAGTCTGAAGGAAGGGCAAACCAAATACGTGTACGCAGCATCTTTTGGGAACACTTTGACAGTAGATTTTAGTGGACCTTAATTTCATTCCTCCCTGGCCACAAACACAAGAAATTAGGCCCCGGGAAAGGGCTCTGGCACACGTGTGCATGTCCAAACACAATTCTTGCACTCTTGATCTCATTAGGAGACTACAACTTAGCTGCCAAACCAACGTTCGGGCAGAGGATTTTTCAGGCATTGTGAAGATCTCAAGAGAGGAAACACCTGTATATACTTTATTAAATATCTCCCCCCCCCCTTTTTGTGTCGGTAACTCAGTTTAAGCATAGAGCTAATCCTGAATACAGGGTGTGGTGGCTCAGTGGGCTAGAACAGTGAAAACAGTCGGCTACAAAGTCGGCAGCTCAGTGGTTCAAATCCCGGGTGTTACGCAGCGGAGTGAGCTCCCACTGTTAACCCCGTCTCCTGCCAGCCTAGCAGTTTGAAAGCGTGTAAATGCAAGTAGATAAAGAGGTACTGCTGTAAAAAGTGGGAAGGTAAAACAGTGTTTCCTTGCAGCCATGCTGGCCACATGGCCATGGACTTGCACAACACTGGCTCTTTCAGCTTGAATACAGAGATGAGCACCGCCCCTAGAGTTGGACATGACTAGCATGCATGGGCGGTGCAAACCTTTACCTTTTTAATCCTGAAATACCAGAGTTTTACCGAAACTCCCAGGCTTGTATTGCCTTTCTGAGATGAACATTTTATATATTTCTCAACTGACACTGGGATGATCTAAAATATTTTGTTGCCTGAGATAAATAATAAGGTGGTGCATTTTCCATGTTTTAACTTATGAAAATAGACTCTTACACTACACATGATGGCATTGGGATTAGTGGTGCAAGGAAGACTGGCATACAGCTCTCTTCCCCAGTAGCTTGTTGCCATATCCGTGTGGCAAACATCTCACTCCAAACATCAGCCTTGAGAATACAACCCGTCTACAGGTATGGTACCTAGTTGGTAGGTACACATGAGGGCAGTGATACTGTTTTCTCCAAATCTTCTCTGATATCTCAGCTACTTTGGAGTTGCCATTGCATTTGAAAAAAGAGGTTGTCCTAAAATATGGCAAATGGGCACAGGAGATGAATGGTTATACTGGATTTGAGTGTTTCCAAATAGTTGTGGTTATGACAGGGCACTGAAGGATGCTACATCAAGGAAAACTTCAGGTTTAAAAGGTACCAGAATTTCTGGATGTCACATAAATTGGAATGTTTGAGGTTCTTTCCGTTATAAATATAGGAAAGCAGTGCTCCTGTGGGGCCTTAACTTGAGGGCAGCTGAAGAGTCTGCAGTTGGGCCTTTATCATTCAAGGAAAACTCTGGAGGGTTTAGCGGATTTTCTTGGCTTTTGTTTTTTAACGGAAAGTAAAAGATCTACCTCCTCCTTCCATGCCCCCTCTTTCAGCCCCCCCCCCCCCAAAGAAAAGGACCAGCGTCTGGCCTTGTATGCATAAGCTAATCCTTTGTGCAACATCTAAATGGTTAATTGTGTTTGAGGAAGACGTACAGGCAAGTGGGGGGGGGGGGAGAGACCACCCAGCATGAAACAGACAAGAAAGAGCAATCTTTGCAATGTTTAACCAGGGAGAGAGCAAAGTTGTTTAAAAATATTTAATTTACAACATTCCTCTCTGCTGATTATAAGCCAGGCAGCCAAGAAAACGCCACTGCATGTGGGGAACCATCCAGGAAGTTTGCAACAAATTCCTTGGATTGTTTTTAATCTTCCTCTGTCAGGCACTTTTTAACCCAACCGCTGCTACAGTTGGGTTGCCAGAGGCCAGTAAAATAGAGTCTATCCCTTTCTTTTTCAAAAGTGGTTTTTAAAAAAGGAAGCTGGAATGGGGTGGGTGAGTGGTAACAGTAAAACAGCCTAGTGGGATATGGTTTGGGTTTTATTCTTGGATGTTGGTCACTGATGTAGGAGATACTCCTAACCTTTCTGCTTTTGTCTGGATGGTTGCTTCTCTTTCTTAGCTGGCTCAAGACATTTTGTATCTTTGACTATCAACTACCTCTTACACGACCTTTGCAGTACAAAAATAGTAGCACATGCTGACCTTGATTTCTCCAATAATGTTGCAAATAACGAGATGGTACTCTGCCTATCTACACATCTTCTCCCAGTTCATACAACAAACATAGCTTCTTGGATTTCAGAAGTGATGAATAGTGCTGATGATATGGATGCATGAAGTGTCAGATAGTTAACAGAGGAATCCAAGTTTGGATATCTATTTGAGCATGTTTTTTTTTTACTCAGTAACCTTGGTACTAGCCATTATTTCACAGCCTGACCTACCTCAGAGTTCATGTAAGGCTAACGTGATGGAAAGGGGCCTCCTGTGCTGCAGTGGGATCCATCTTGAGTGCAAGGCCACCCAGAGGATTTATGAGGTCTGAGATAGAGGTGATACTGAAGGACCTGCCACTGGCCTCTACAAGGACACAAGTGTGGAGTGGGTTTCATGTGAGCGGCTAGAGCACATGTGAATAGAGGAGTGGGGGTTTCCTTCTGGCAGCCTAGGTCTCTTTCCCCTGGTTAGTTTGCAAAACCTCTGGTGCAATTCCCTTATTTTTCATACTCAGTCACATTGGATAATAATTGTGTGCATGTGACAGTGCTTCCTTCGCATAATAGGAGGAGCATGTTTCCTTTCAGGCACTCCACCCGGTTTTGTTTGCTTATTCCTTGGTTGTCCTTAATTTGATGCCTTTAAATGTCTTGGTTTCACTTGGGAGAGTTAACCATTCCAATGACAAAGATCTCAACTACCCTACATTATCACTATGTTTACCATTCCTATGGCTAATTTCACCTAGTGGCCGGTCTCCACCAAGTGGTCAACCTCTTCACAGCTGGCAGATCTGTTCCTCATATGGCAGACACACAGTTCATGGTATCGCCTGCTCTTGCTTTTGTTCCGCTAGTCTAGACCTTGAGAGCTTAGTATAATCCAGGCCTGCCCAAAGTCCAGCCCGGGGGCCAAATCTGGCCCATCAGGCCACTCTGAGTGGCCTGCGGCTGGCTGGCCCGCCCCTCCCTCCCCCTCCTGGGGCTTGCAGTGGGATGGCAGGGTCGGGGAGCAACTGGCCCCTGACACATTCTCAGCACCAAATCTGGCCCTCCTTACAAAAAGTTTGGGCACCCCTAATCACACCACGATGAGGTGGCAGAGCAAGCCTTTGTGGACTTCTCACTTTATAAGCCGTGCTGCTCATATTTTCTGCTCATAATAATGGCAGAGACATGACAGACGTCTACTTGGTATTCTCTGTTCTTTTATTCTAGTTTAGAGAAGCCACAGGATGACCCAACTGAGGGAGAGATAGTGGCTGGCAAAACATAGCATTGATGACGGAGTTAAGAGCTTTACCGCTCTGCTTACATTGGGAATCATGCAATGCTTCATGTTTCATTCTTTTTTCTCTTCCCCCCCCCTCTGTCCCTCTTAACTTAGCAAGTATTGTGGAATTTGCTTGCTTTCCAAACAGGGACACAAGACATAGGCAGTAATTATTGGTTCAAATATGCCACATTAAATTGAATTAGGTGAGCCACATTTGCACTTCAGGAGGATGTTGTAGCCAGTGGGCGGGGTTTCAGCTACTCCACTATCTGTTTCTCACCAACAGATCATTTGTGTACATACAGTATTTACACACACAGTCTCTCGTTCACTGACTACCCACCACAGTAATGGATGAATGAGAAGTTAGGTCTACACACATCTTTGCACACCCACGCATTCTCAGTCCTTGCTATAGTAGCAGAACTGAGGAAACTAGCTTTGTTCAGCTATCATTTTCTCTCTCAGAAGAGATGAGAAGCCAGTGAAGTGAACTGAGCTGGAACTTCAAGGCACCCTGTTCCATGAGATGGACTCTCTCCAAAAGAAAGGCAAGGGTCAGGAAAAGATAACTGAGTTGCCACCTCAAGAGTGGCTTGGAGTGCCACCTCAGTCACAGCTTTGGATCGGCCATTGCCAGATGCCCCAGTCACCTTGTTGCATTGATCCCACAGTATGCATTCTTCCAAGAAGAGAGTGGAGGATTCAAGGGGGGAGAGAGAGAGAGAGAAGAGACTTGTTGGGCCAAATTTCACCCAGGCATCAGAGGTTCCCTACAGCAGTCCCTGAATCCCTCGTTTTACCAATCATGGTGAGGAGTAAAACAGAAATAGTGATGCCTGATCAATTTCAAAGGTGTAATCTTCCTTAAGAAAAGTACTTCACCCAGAAGTGAGGGTGATATACATCGAAATAATGTTCCCATATGAACATAGATATGATTCCTTCATACCTTCTGATAAGAGTGTTCTAAACTATTGTGATTTTTTTTCTTTTAACGTGTGTGTTGTGCATTTTGTTAACTGTGCTTTATAATTGATTAACTTTGGCTATTCTTGGGGAACAAATGTGCCTTCCACACACCTTCACAAGACTTGTTCCATTCTGCATCGATTTAGTCCTTCTCTGCAGATATCAAAACCATTTTGCTTTGTCCAAGTCTCCACTAGACAAACAAGGAGGATGCCTTAACCCATCATGGTTCTCTGCAAGTCCAAAACTGGGAGAGGATTCAGGATTGTTTGTGCAATCAAAACGATAGTTTCCCATTGTGAATTGTGTGGGTCAACATACTGGCTTTTCTGCATGGCTTCTCTCAGACTTGGAAACTGCAGGCTGCTTGTGACATTGCCAGCATATCTAGGACTTTCTCTTCTAAGGTCCAGGTCCAGCCCTTTCCTCTCTTCACCTGAGCATTTCCATGCTTTAAAATGAACTTGGCTTTAAATGGTTTTATTGAAGCAATTTCTACACTTGCTATGTAATCCAATTGGCAAATAACTCAGATTATTCAATATGTGGTGATGCTATCAGTCTTTTCCACTGGCATCTTCTTAGCAATCTGTTTATTTGCAGAGCTTGCAAGCAGCTTCTTATTTCTCTCTGTGTGTGTCATAGATCCTGGCTGCAAGTTGTGTAGCTGAGACCAGTTTGTATTGTGGTAACCTAGCTTGACACTGCAGACTGCTTACTTGGCAGACTTTAAACGTATTCCTTCCCTATTAATTAACTCCTAGTGGGAGTTAGAGACTTCCTTGTTTCTATCGGTGGCCTATTAAGGCTCAGGAGCCCTGGGACACTGGTGAACCGCTGTGGGTTTGGCCTGCTCTCTTCACCGTGGCTGAGGAGGTCTGAGGTGAGTATTGGGCAGTTTGTGGGGTCTCTGCCAACTTCAGTAGTCACTAGGTAGAGCAAGCCTTGGAACAAAAGGGTTTCTGTCCACATGCCAAGGTTAAATGCCTCACCAGCCAATTCAAACCTCCATGCTTCCCATGGTGCAAGGGCCTGCGCCAATTTAATCATCTTTCAACTCTCATTTTCTGTGTAGAAATATAAGGCTGGTTTCTTCACCGGGAATACATCAATAAGAGCACACCAGGGGAGATGAGGGAGGCCAAATTCTGTGCCACCGCATCTTACCCAATACTGCTCCTGTAGTCATTTCAAAAGTCACACACAACCACCCAAGCACTTGGCTGTCCCCAAAGAGATACCATTTATTGGGTGGCAAGGGTTCTTGCACTTCATGGAAGGTGTTATATAATATACAGTGTTCTGTTTATATACCACCCTCTCTGGGCGGTTTACAATTTAATTATGCAGGCTACCTTTTCCCTCCCATGTCCCTTCACTGCTGCACATACCTTTCTCAGCCACTTATACAGGAAAATAATTTACCTAGTATCCTGTTTAAGTACTTCATGGTGCTGTAAGAATGTCTTCTTTATGGGGTTATTATGGGGCGCATTGTCTCTTGAATATCAGAGATGTAACACAGTTGGCCTGTAGTCAACTGGACTTTGTACCATGCAGCAGACATATTTGACCCATCTTCATTAACCCTCAGTGGGGAACCACTAAACTTGTGACTTCAGTCTTCCTCTGATCCAGTATGTCTGTGAAGATTCTCAGTCATCCAGGTGAGTTTATCTGGAAGTTGAGTCATGGCTACTGGAGTTCTTTTTGAGAGATAGA
>JAHTLZ010000129.1:49586516-49621961 GCA_023846285.1 Phrynocephalus versicolor
ATGTGTAACAAAAATAAAAGCAACATAATTATGGCACAAAACCCCCTAACAGATCTATTTCAATGTGAACTTTTACAGAGGACAACCCATTTGCTCAGATGTCCTTCCTGCATCTGAGGAATAAAATTGTAATCCATAAAACCTCATGCTAAAGTATGTCTGTTTTAACCCTCAGCCAGGCAAATTAAACACACACACACACACACACACATCCATTCAGTGATTTGCAGGGTATTTTCTTAACCCACAAAAATTCTAATGACAGATTAGCAGAAGGGTTAGCACCACCTTTGAATATCTACTGTTTCTCCCCACTCCATCACAACTGGGGCAGGGTAGAGACACAAAGACATTAAGCTGTACTTTATATTTCCTTTTAACCCCTCTGCTTTTCCACCATAATCACCCACCTTTTGTAAACCATGCCCAACAAATATTTCCAGGTTTATGATACGACAATAAGTATTCCAATGCAAGTAAACTGTGTGTATAACTCTTGTTAGACTCGCTTTGCTTCAGAACAACAGCTGGAAGACAACTACACTAATTGGGGCCATGGCTAAGCAAAGAGACTGAACTGGGCAAGTAGACAAGGAGCACAACCTGAAGCTTCTGGTGAAAGATGCTGAAATTGTATTGACAAGAGTCCAGGAGTGGAATTTAGTGGAATTACAATAAAAAGCCCAACAGCACAGCATATACATCATATCGGTTCCAGGTCTGCACCGGCTTCTGGCACCCTTGAGCAGCTGCTGGGCTCCAGCACCCCAGTGACAGAGATGTGAAATCTTTTGTTAGACTGTCTTTCCCAGAATGCCATAGCCAACATGCTGATTTCCAGGCTCAGGGAGCTGTAGTCTAAAAACCCTAAACATTTCACAGCAAAAACCCACTGCTGCGACATGTTCTGGACACTCTTTCTAAAAAATTCCAACTTGGTGAGCTGAGCTGCTCTGGATGGTGGAAATCCAAATACCCTGCAATGTCCCAACGTACTGTCAGTCAGGCACTGTAAGAAATTAAGCCAGCATAAATATCTAGCAGAAGAGAGCCTGCCTTGGAGCACTTCAGGTCTGGTGTGTTCACCCCAAGCTGTTCTATGAGAAGTACTGGATCAGAATGGATTTTTTTTTACCTCATACTTCTCCCAAGGGAGCACACTGTCACCTCCATCGCCACCATCACTAACCCCTCCCCCCTTCCACAGGGTGAATTCTAAATTAGGCTTCCTTGTCAGTCTTTCCTCAGGCCTCTCATTATTCTGTCTCGTCCTATCTCCCATTCTCTTTCCCACCTGAATAATCTTTTCTCCACATCCGCCAAGGCTGTGGTGTCACAGCCACTTAGTCCAATCTGCAAACATCTCAGGCTGACACCTTATTAAACACTCACAGGGGAAGGTCATACTTCTAGGGCTTTCCCTGACCTGCTTTCCTTTTGCCCACTGCAAAGTTTCAGTTGGCAAGCACTTCCCTTGTGTAATTAAGTGTCTTTCAAGGAAAAAGGCACACAGATCAGTTACAAATTAATTTGGAGTTAAAACTACAGAAAATTAGGAACATGTTGCTTTGCAGGAGACAGGACTTGGCCAGGTCTCAAGACAAATATATGGAAAACTCCTTCCTTTGTATGTTTGGTCTGTGCATGGGATATTCCTGTTTCCGTTCTCTCAACTGTTGTCAAGGTCTTCAACAGCTGTTTAATGGTTGGAGACCATACATCCCAAGAAAAACTGAAGCAAACAAACAAAACCCAGATTTGATTTGATTTTTAGTTGAGGAAGAAGGTTGCCTAAGAGCCTTGTCAACCATTCAATTTACTGGAAAGTAATGGCGAGGAAGTGTTTATTTTTCCCATGGTTCTGGCAGGAGTGCCCACTCTAAATTTTCAGGATAAATCATCACCACCACAACCAAAATGTAGCCTACCTATGCCCCACATACTCAGAATAGCCAGCAATTATTGAGATGAGAAGGGGAAATGGAGATAAAATAAGATAGACTGAGCAATGATAGACTTCTCAGCAAATTGTTATTACAGATATCACGGCTTTATTCTCACTTTTTAATTTCTGAGTTGGCAACTAAAGGTCCCCTCTTACCAAGGGCAGATTTTGTCTAGAGGTGGTGCTCAGTTGCTTTTAGATAAGATATTCTTAATATCTTTGATATCAGAAAAGCCTTTTAGATGGACTTAGTGGCCCAAATCCTATTGCTTGGCATAGTAAATAGCACTAGAGTAGGCTCACTGATTCAGTGGGGATTTAGTAAGTGGATGCTTTGGTAAGTTCCATTGATTCAAGTGGGCCTGTTGTTGATTATGTAGTCACAATTACAGTAGGCCCATATGACTCAATGGGCTTACTTGATGGGGGAATCAATTGATTAAATCAGCCTAATCTAGAGACATTTACTATAATAAGCAGCAGGATTTGTATCAATATATCACATTGAGAAAACAAAGTGGGTGAAAATATATTGGGCATATTTCTCAGCATTACTGGTGCATGGGAGGGGGAGAAAAACCAAAGGTCTACAAACTAACTAGCAGCTATTGTAGCAATTGTTTTAAAATTGGCAGCCAAAAATTATGGAATAATTCCAGTTGAATGGGCAGCAGGATGACCTGATCTTATTTTCATTTTCTTTTAATTTCTTGCCTTAATGCTTGGTACTTTTCAATTTTGGTACTTTCTGTACTTTTGAGGTTAAGATGTGTTTTCTTTTTGCTTATCCAAAAATATAATATCCGGCTTCTTAAAACAAACTATTTTATCTATGATAACTTGCTTTCCCAATATACTGTATTTTATTGGGAAAATATAATACAGTATTTTGGATTTCATTTTCTAAAACTGGAGGTGGCTGTGATTTATCATATGGAGGAAAAGATTTGAGTAGTCCATAAAATTTAACCAACTGCTGAAGAATGAGCTGTGTAACAGGTAGCAGCTATTGATGCTAGCTTAGGGAATTCTGCAGTGGTTCCTTTAGCATCCTGCCAAGTGCTATACATACAACTTACACCTTGCTTCATAATTATTTTCAGATAGTATCCAATGCAAGTAGCTTATTTTTTGATTGCACATATGAATTCCACAGTTTCAGACTGAAGATGGTCTTAGTTTAAGCTACAAATTAAATTGCTGCTTATCAGTATTATCATCCAGAAGGCAAGAGGTGCAGTCAACACGAGGATTTCTCAAGATGTACATACCTACACTAAAAAGGTAAAGGTAAAGTTTCTCCCCATACTTGCGTGCTAGTTGTGTCTGAATCTAGGGGCAGCGCTCATCTCCATTTCTAAGCCAAAGAGCCAGTGTTGTACAAGTCCATGGCCATGTGGCCAGCATGGCCGAATGCATTTATGTGCATGGAACACTGTTCACCTTCCTGTTTTTTACAGTGGGGGCTATTGATCTACTTGCATTTACATGGTTTTGAACCACTAGGTTGGCAGGAGCTGGGGTTAACAACGGGAGCTCAGTCTGCTGCGTGGTACCCAGCATTCGAACTGCTGAGCTGCCAACTTTGCAGCTGACAATTTCAGCGCTCTAGCCTGTTGAGCCACCCTGCTCCCTTGCATACCTACACTAAATTTGGTTGGTTCTTATTGGGAAGTTGTAATACTGATAGTCTTTGGTTTTCTGCTACCTTCTTTATTGTTATTAATATTGATGATATGTTTATTTGTCTTATTTAGAGACTGCCTTTCTCCTGATGACAGAACATAAGGTTAAAAGAGTAGAATTCAAAACACAATAAATTAAACATTAAAAAGAATTCAACTATAAAACTATACATTGAATAATTAAAAACATATAAAATTTTAAAACTATCTTAAGTGAAAAATGGGATTCTGTCATGAGTATCAAAAGCCTGCCTGAAAAGGTGGGTCTTCAGCTGTTAATGGAAGGATAAAAGGGAAGAGGCCAACCTGACCTCCCAAGGGAGAGCATTCCTTAACCTGGGAGCAGCTACAGAATAGGCCCTCTCTCATATCCCCATCAATCCTGCTTGCTGTGCTATTGGGACCAAGAAGAGGACATCCTCTGATAACTCTTTAGTGCCAAAAAGACTCATGTGGGGAGATGCCGTCATTCAGGTAGCCAGGACCCAAGGCAAAAAGGACTTCATAGGTAATGACCAGCACTTTGAATTGAATCCAGAAACAAACTGATGGCCCATGTAGAGTAAGGGTGTTATATGTTCCCTGGAACTTCAGGCCAGAGTTCCACAAGGAGACCAGGCAGGATCCAAGCGGAAGCAGCAGTCAGTGTCTCTTACACAGTGTTCTTCCAGGTCTCTTCCAGAAGTCAGTTAGGCTGGGACATAAAACACTTTGAACTCCACATGACATAGTACAATAGGGAAGGTCCTCCCCCCCTCCCCCCCCACACACTTGTGGTTGGTTCATATGCCACTGAGGAGACTTAGAATCATAAATGTATGAACTAAAATGTTATTACAAAAGTTTTTAATAGGAAAGCTACCTCTTTGGATTATAATTCTAAGGATATTAGCATGCCCACTGTTTTTTTTGTAATCCAAGAAGATTTACCTCAGTGCCAAATTATAATTTATGCTGGTGTACTCAGTTGCATAGGAGGATTACATATTTGGTTGGCTACTCCACTATCAGCTTTTGCCTTGCTAAATCAGGGCAGTCTCTGCGGGGTTCAAGACATCTACATTTCCATGTTATGTTCCACATTGCCATTCAGATGCTTCCACAAATTGCTCCAGAATTTTAGCACACTGAAGTTTAGAGATATTCTCGCCAACTGTACATAGCAGTTATATAGCGCAACTCTTTCTACATGAGGCTACCCACAAGCTGAAGGTAACAGAACCTGGATGCTGGAAGGCATGGAAACTTGGAGGTGTGTGCCAGTTAGAGACAGGCACATGGTATTTTGCATGAAGCACGAAGAGCAGCACCACAGTTACCGCAGTGGCTCATACCCCACCCTCTGGGCCAGCTGGGCTACTTGCTGAGTTCTGTGTGCCACTGGGGCTCTTCTTCTGCAGTGGTGCTCCAGTCTGGGCAGGAGCCTGGGTGGCCCTTCCCCACACCTGCTTGGATTGGAGGGGCACCACAGAAGAAGGGCCCAGTGGCACACAAATTCCAATAAGTGGCCCAGTCCGCCTGGGAGGTGGGGGTGGGGGTGCCCACCATGGCACCTGTGGTGCTGTGCTTCACAACAATGCATAAAGTGCCCATCTCTAAGGCCAACATTATTATCTCAATGCCAATGGAGTGTCTGGCTCTTCACCGCAGTTTACGGTCAGTTGGTAAATTAAAATGATGCTGTCCCGGCAATGTTTTTTACATCACTGAGCTGGTGTGTGCGTGTATGTGTGGGCAGTCCCCAGCCATTTTAGCTATGAGAAGGTGAAAACCAGACACTGTCTGTAACTCCAGCTTCTTCTTGCCATGTCTCTGTGCACACTTGTGTGCATGCATGCACTTCCTTTAAACCACATGTACGTGTCACCAATGACAGGGGGAAGAATGGCATGGGTATGTGCCCAGAGCAACTTTCACACATTTCTCTCTGTACACCTGCCTGCACCATGGATCTAAGCGGGTGGGTCACTGCTGTTTCCTGTCTTTACTCTCCCATCATCACCCCCCCTCTTCCCTTGTTCAATGAATGCCCTGCCGCAAAGGGCTGTGCCCCTGTTGTTTCTCTCATGCAGATTTTTGGGTGTGAGAAGAGGAGGGGGTGAGGCGGGAAGAGCGGGGACAAGATAAAAGCTTTGCTCTTGCCTCATCAGAGCCCACCCAGGTTTCAAGGAGTTTGCCTGGGTGTCTGACCTCTGTGTCTTCACGGAGCGCTTTCTTACATTTCTCCTGCCTTTCTGAATCACAAGCAATTTCCTCTCCCATAAACAGGCCATGGCATGAAAGGACGCCTGAGATACAGCCTACTCCATCCTTTGCAGGTTTATTTGTCTATTGAAAAGGACGTGAAGAGAAAATGAGATGACAGAAAGGGACGAAGCCTTTAAGTATTGCCAATGGCTGGGGCTCCTGGCTTGTGCCCGACAACCAGCTCATAAACTACCTTCCAGCCTTCTCTATGGTAGAGAACCTTCACCATGACTTCGAAGCTGAGTGTTGCATCAATGCTGCCCTTTTGACAGGTAGATTTCCACATCTTGTCAGAATTGTTCTTATATTAGTCCCCCCGCAAAACAAAAAATATTGAAAGGTGAATGTCCTGGTGCATTTATATTATTTAGTGTATTTGTATGCTACCTTTCTCTCAGGTGGCAGGGAATTCCATACCAGCTATATCTGGTCTTAATGTTATAGCCCAGCCATATATCTTAGATTTATGCACTACTTTGGTAGTCCTGATGGATTTTGGGATCCTATAAGGACACATGGAATCTGTTCTGTTCTTGACAGAAAGATTTTGGACTATACATTCCAGACTCCCACAACCAGCAATCGTAGCTGGAAAATTCTGGAACATATAGTCCAAAAGCAAAGCAATTTTCAGAGTCATTCTTCTTTAACCATCTGACATCATCTCCCCCACAATGATTTTGCCAAACCCAGAATTCTGGATCTATGATCGTAGTGCAATGAAGTGAAACATTAAGGAGGACCTGAGGAAAAAGAGATGAATCTAAGGCCATATCTTCTGTGATCCCAACTTTATGCAGTTAGGGCTCAGAAGATCAGTTTTGCCTTGTCAGCACCACTCTCAGGAGGGATAAAGACCTCCTTGAACATGGCTGGAATCTGCATCATCAACCCCACCAAAAGATGCAACAGGGCAATTGCAACAGGGAGCAGATAGTGGGCATTATGGGAGGGCAGAAAATTCTTAAGCAACTGGTTTTATTTTTATTGGAAGCTGAGCCATGGCAACTGGACTTCTTTTCTTGAGAGATTGATCTCTCAAGAAAAGAAGTCCAGTCGCCATGACTCAACTTCCAGATAAACTCACCTGGATGACTGAGACTCGTCACAGTTTTATTTTGATTGTATTTCCCCCCCCCCAAAAGTACTTGTGAGATACTCTGCCCATAAACTAAAATACTTTCATTGGATGGTTTTTGTTTTGAATATGGGTACCATGAGTACCATTTGTTGCTCTGCTGTGGGCCTGAAAATACCTTGGTGCCAAGAGAGGCAAGGAAGGTGCTTATCCCACTCTTGAAATCCTAAATGTACAACTTTTTTTAATTTCTAAGAACAGGCAAACTTGTACTATAGTGTTATGTGTCATGCAAAGAAATTACACTTGCATAGATTTCTCCCAATCCCCAGAAAAGTTCCTGGAAACACCTTTGAAGCTATGTTTGGCTGCAGGGTTAGCAGACATTCTGAGATATTATTGTGAAGCTTCTGTTGTTTGCAATACTCACACTAATTTGCCTGTGTCATAGAAAGAAAGAAAAACTAGTTGTCATGCTTTCATCCAAAGGTGGGCAGAGTTCAGCCTTCCGGAGGTCACTGGGCATCACTGAACATCACTGCTGTGTGTATTATGATGGATACCCTGGATACCATAGCATTTTGGCACTTGATGGGAAAGTGTTCACACTGTGATGAGGGAGACTGCTCTCGCACTGGCTTGTCCAGACCTACTCAAGCATGAATGCAAGAGAGATTGTATGAATTGGAAGTGACTGTGTTGGAGTCCTATTCTCTAACAGATGTGTGAGGCAGGAGAGAGGGAGAGAAGGAGTGAGGGAGGGAGAGAGAGAGAGAGAGAGAGAGAGAGAGAGAGATGGTTCTCTTTGCTACTTTCTTCCCCAAAGGAGGAGGTTTCTTTCCACTGTCACTATCAGCGTACCGAAACTAAGGAGCTTCCTTGCTCAGCTCTGCCTCCCTACATCCCAAACACTGGCCTCCCCCTTGCAGCAAACCCACCGTAGGAAAAGAAAAGCCCCCCCCCCCAAAGAAGACAAAAGAGCCTGTTTTGGCCATGCCACCTGCTATCCCCTACCCTACAATGCCGCCTTTAAAAAAACCGGGACAAACAAAAGGCCTTAAAATCTTAAAGGGGGCCATTCATTAGGGTGACAAAAGGGGAAAGAAATACATTATCATAATTAATCCTGTGGCTGGCGGTGGGTGGCGAGGCCCTCTGTCTCCCAAGGTGGCAGTGGCGGTCCTGTCATTGAGTCCAGCCCTAAAAGTACACGGCAGGCAGGCAGGCAGGCAGGCAGGCAGGCAGGCTGAGACACAGAAGCCCTATGGGATGAGTGCAGGGGGTTGCCTTCTCTCTGACTGCACCCCCACCCCCCAGTCTCGTCTTTCCTCCACTGACGTGTGTTGGTTCCTTTCCAGTTTACACACTGAGTCTCTCTCTCTCTCTCTCTCTCTCTCTCTCTCTCTCTCTGCTAAACACCAAGTCACCCCTGTGCTGCTGAACTGAACAGAAAGCAGGCTGAGTTTTCCTCATCAGTGTTCCTCACGTGCTTCTACATATAGCATTGTGACCTTACCCTGCTAGCACAGCTCTTGGTGAAGGGAAGAAATACTTTTAACCTTATTTGAGATCCTTAGGCTGTTTGGGACGGGTGGCTCCTTGACCTTCTCTGCAAATGAGCAGAAGGTGGGAAGGATTAGTTGTAAAAAATAATTAGTTATAAATTCAAGGCTGTCACGGAGCTACCATTTCGGTTGCATTGCCCTTCTGAAATAAAATCTGTACTTTCCTCAAAGTTAACTAAACTACTTTAACTACTTTACTTTCAAAATGAACTAAAATGGAATCTTTTTCCGTTACATTAAAAAGCAAAGTGACACAACCCACTGACCTGTGATATAAAGCAAACCTAATTAATGAGGTCATACATTCCACATAACTGTAAATATAATGAAACCCTTTCTAATTACACTCCAAAAGGGGTGCCAGTAAATCTTCATGATCTTACTCTTGGAGGTCGGGGGACAGCAACGGGCATGGGGGGGTGGGCGGCGATGGGCACGGGGGCGGCGGGCGGGCGGCAGCGGGCAGCGATGGGCAGACGGCAACGGGCGGCTGGCGGGCGGTGGGGGGACGGACAGCAGTGGCCAGTGGCGGTGGGGGGCGGCAGGCCGTCCAGCACCCTCTCTCCATTTTGGTGCCCTAGGCAACTGCCTAGTTCGCCTTAATGGAAGTGCCAGCACTGGTCCTATAAGGCCATCAAGTCCAACCCCCTGCTCCATGCAGGAATACAAACAGCATAGAAAGAGTAGTCCTGTTAGTCTCGATGTACCAGTAAGTATTTAAGATAACTACAAAACCCTTTGTTGGTTTTGCTGCAACAAACTACCAACAAGCATAGGTGCCTTCTGGCACAGTGGACCCTTGTACAACAAACGGTTTGTATAACATAAAATTTGTACAACATTAAAAACTCTGGAAATAAGGGGACCTATGGGGCAAATCTGTACAACATAAAAATGGGATCACTCTGTTTTCAATGCATCCCTATGGGAAATTTGTATAAAGGAAAATTTGCTTAACATAATTTCATTTGGAACAAATTAATTCCTTTATACAAGGTACCACTGTAATTTGAACTCTAGATGATTTGCCTTCTTACTGCCAAAGTGACTGGTGACCAATATGTGTGTGTGTTGTGTCATTATAGTCATGACTGACTCTTTGTGACTCCATGTCCATGGGGTTTTCTTGGCAGGAATACTGGAGTGGTTTGCCAGTTCCTACTCCAGGTGCCTACAGCACCTGGTATTTCCCTGGTGGTCTCCCATCCAAGTACTAACCAGGGCTGACCCTGCTTAGTTTCCGAAATCAGGAGAGATCGGATGTGCTTAGGGCATCTAGGCAGCTCCAATAAGTACCTACAAACCCATCTGTAGGAGAGCCAGCATACAATGCAATGTTTCAGGAAAATGCAGGAAATGGTTAGCACTCCTCTGTCTCCCCACCCACTTTCTGCAGCCTTTAACAGTTTTTAGTGGGGAAGGATGCTAGCAGCACATCCTGACACATAGATAGTCAGACTCAAGCATGACTTTTCCACATCCCTGCCATTAAACTTTTAAATCTGACAGGCTTAGAAGCTTTGTGCTATAACAAAGAAGATGTGTGCCATATTATTGCTTTGGTTAAAAGCAAAGACGCTCTGCATTTACTCAGATATGTTGTTTTCCTCCACGAGCCTCCACACACAGAACATCAGGATTCCAGTTAATGCATGATACCAGAGCTAAAAACTCTTGCTGGAACTGAATTCTAAATATGCATTTTTTTTCTCATTTTTGCAGCTTGCAGAAGTTTCACTCATTTGAATTATATATTGCACAGTCTGAATTTGATCACTCCATTTTCAATATCCAACATGGGTGGCATAAGGATAGATGAGTGAGACAAACTACATTTGGAACTTCCCTACACAATTCTTAGAAATACAAAAACTCAGCCAACTATGTTATCTATCAGCCTTCCTGTTTCTCCAGAGCTTGGAACATGTTTCACGACAAGGGCTTACCTTGAAACAGCCAAATTAGCATTGCTCATAAAAGCATTTCTGTCCTGTTCTATGTTACTGACACATTTTGCAGTCTCCTTGCCAGCAGGCCAATATATATATAAATATAGGGCAAATGTAAAATATAAATAGGTTCCCACCAAAAGCCAATTATTATATTGTCTCTTTCAAGTCCATTAAAAAATACAATATAAAACCTTATTTTCTTACCACTATGGATTGATAAAAGTATGTGATTAAACTTTGGAGGGAATTTATATCAAAAGCCCTTAAAATGCCTTGAAATGCTTTTTAAATTTAGTTAACGAAGTATAACATGTTATTACATTTAAAACAAACATTTTAACTACTCGTTACATTAGTTTGAAATGAAACTCATTCACAGCCATGTTACCCATAAAAGTAACTAGTTACAGATAATGAGGGTTTTTTTTTATAATTAGCTATTTTCAAGGTCTATACCATATTTCCCCATCTATAAGATGCTGCCATGCACAAGACACCACCCAATTTTTGAATTCCCAATTAACAAAATGAACAAATCCTGCCAGAAAAAAAGGGAAACAGTGGGAGGGGTGTGGGGGAGGAGAACCCAACTTAATGTTAGTGAATGAGATGAGCAGAGTCCCTGCCCCACTGAAGTTTCCCTTCCAGTTTGGGTTCTCCTACACACACACACGCACACACGGAGAGAGAGAGAGAGAGAGAGAGATCCCTTTTCCTTTTCAGTCTCTTTCACTGCCTTCCACAACAGTCTTGTCTAATGTCGATGGCAAAGATACTTATAAAAATCCCAGGGGCATGAAGCATTTACCTTTCCCGTTGCTGTTGAACCTCAGCCACCACAATTCATTACCACTGGGCACATATAGAGCTGGGCAACAGGATTTCACCCGATAACACATAACCCCCCCCCCTCTCTCTTGCCAGCATGCATGTCAAAGGAAATCCATTCATGGCCTAATGATTGTGATTCCATCATTAACAACTTAACTCCTAAATGGATTATGGGGTGGGACACTGTTATCATAACCACTGCCTTCTCAGCTGTTCTCTCTCCCTCTTTGACCAAGAGGGAGAGACTTCCCAGACAATGTTGTCCCACAGCACTTAAGCAGTTATTTTGCCTTGACCATAATAAGCCTTTTCCCATAGTGAAGAGCCTACAGTTTCATTCCATGTGGTTGAAAGGTGCTCAGTCCTTTTCTCATAGTCCCTCTCTGTCTCTGTCTTTTTGAGAAAGAGATAATAGCTGCCTGATGCTTATCCATTGCCTAGAAACTGGCATTTTGAGTAATTTCCCCACCCACCCTATGGGACAATGTGGAATATCTATATGTATGTACACATTATGCAGTAGTATTATGTCTGTCAACATTCTGGCCATTGAAATTGCACACAAAGCCACACAATAAAGAATGGAGACATGACAGTGTCCCTTCTCCTCTCTGCTTTAGACATCAGAGATATGACAGTGGGAACTGCAAAGGTCTGTGTACACAGCTTGCCATTGGCAAGTTGTTGCTATTTAAAATCACTTCTGTCTAGAGATGCAAACAATGTTCAACCAAGAAAGGTTCCAAATTTCATTTTTCAGTCAACTTCATTATCAGTAGTTCTGAGACTCAAACCACAGGCCTTTGGCTGAGCACAGCACAGCTCTTTAGCAGATCACACGAATTAATTAGTTAAATATCTTGGTGGAGGTGGGTTTCTATTTTAGAATGAAAATGAAAGAAATACTCTAAGGCAGTGGCGGCGAACCTTTGGCACTCCAGATGTTTTTGGACTGCAACTCCCACAGTCGTTTGCCATTGGCAATCTAGGCTTGGAATTCTGGGAGTTGTGGTCCAAAACATCTGGAGTGCCGAAGGTTCACCACCACTGCTCTAAGGCGTGGACATCTGAATATAATTGCAGGAGGCTTGCATCTTGGTAAAAGCATAGCAAAGATAGGGAGTGTGCGCTTGGGAATACGGCACCTTGGTTTGTGGGTAAAAGAGAGGAATGCAAAGGAAGAGCTCAGTAAGAATAATGGAGTAGGATCTGCAGACAGCAGAATAGGAATATATGAAAAGTCATACTGCATTAGACTGGAGGCTTATCTAATCCACCATAATGTTCATGCAGTGGTCAGCTAGATGCCCGTGAGAAGCTCACAAGGAGGGCAATCACACCATGAGTAGCTGCAGGGAGTTTAAAGGAGCAAAGCTGCCTAGTGCTGCCAATGCATCCTGTGTGCCTCTGTGTACATTCAAATAACAGATATAGGACTCTAACTTTGAGCAAGTATTATCTTTACCTTCTCCCCTTCCATGAACATCTACATCACTTGCTTGTGCTCTCCAGCAGCTGATATTCAGAGGTATCAGGTGGATCAGGTGTTAAGAGCTGGGTGGAAGTGACTGGAGCTACCTGAGAGTGTGATCACACAGGCATATAGCTTGTACTTTGGATTGCTTGTGACTCAGTCTGGTGCAACCTCTTTCCTGGCAATCACACACCATGCAGTATGGCTTGCTTGAAGGGAGATCACTCTGGGCAAAGCCACCCTTACCTGTGCTATCAGGGACACATCCTTCTCACCATCTGATTGTTCTCCAAGACAACTGCTTTCACCCTGGCAATGTCTGCAAGGATGAGAGGGGCAAAGCTGTGTGTTCTGTTAGGGGATGGGATACCATTTAGGATTTATCTATACCTAAGCAAAAGAAGTTACAAAACTTGTAAAGCATAAATGGTAAACATCTAATTGACATGCCAATTGTAATATGATTTCAACATGCCACTAATGGGACGGTAAATCTGAAGGGTAGAGCAAATGCAATTCCTACAGAAGGTCTTGGGTTTAGTCTGTAAAAAATAATACTTAGAAAAGTCACTTTTTGAATTACAATTCTCAGAGTTGTAAGGCTAGCAGCTCTTGAGAGTCACTTTTAAGAGCTTTGTGGTGCAGTAATTACACTGCTGTACTACAGCTCTAACTGGGCTCACAACCTGGGGGAGTTCCGTTCCAGGTTGCAGGCTCGAGGTTCACTCAGCCTTCCATCCTTCTGAGACTGGAAAAATGAGTAGACAACTTGATGGAGTGGGTGGCAATGTGTAGCCTGCATAATTAATAGCAAAATGCACAGAGAGTGCTTTAAGCACTATGTGGCAGTATATAAGCTGTACACCTTGCTTTTTTGCACTGCTAGACTGTAAATAGTCAGTCAGTTAAAGAGAAAGTGTGTTGTCCATGTCTGTTGACTTTTCATAATTCTCCTTTTTCCCTGAGTAGGTATCATTTTATTTTTATAGTGACAGCATGTGGGAAGGTTAGGTGGAAAGAAAGAGACATTCTTGGCCATGAAGGGACTGCAGCACTACTATAATACCTATTTTCTAACTCTATGTTCCTAATTAGCCACATAAATCCTAATGCAGGAGTTCCAAAAAAGACCCATAGATGTTGTTGTGGGACTACCACTCCCATCAGCCATAGCAAACATATTTGTCAATTATGAGGGATGCTTGGAACTGTAGTCCAAATGCATTTGAAAGGCTCCACATTCCCTGTGCCTATCCTGACAAGTGGCTCTTCTGCATGTCTATACCCCACTTCCATAAGGAGGAATAAAAGAACAAAAGAATTGGGGCAATTCCTGTCAAATGCTAGCATTTTCTGACTTCATTGTATTTCTAACTCTCAAAACTGTTGACATTTTCTGCCAGCTTTCAATATCTGTGTGATACAGCACTCTATGTAAGATGCAGACTATCTCTTAGCATGGAAGGGGAGAAATGCATTCTGGGGTAGCGTATCCCATTATTGTCCACTAGGAGGGTTCTCGTTCCTTAAAAAAAAAAACAAGAAGAGGGTCCTTCTGATTGACCAGTTGAGACAGTGAATCCACCTAGCTTGTTGTAGCAACTATACAACTCTGTAAGACTAATACACTGCCATATTTCAGTATATAAGCGATGGCATTAACCACTATGTTTAGGACTGTATCATTATGCACTACGTCACATACATCTACTTACAAAGTCTGAAGTGAGACCTATATTCTGTGGAAAGGAATTCAAATAAGGAAGATGGATATTGGGGCCAAGTAGACCTCAGGCTCCCATTTGTTTTCTAACAGAGGTCAGAAATTCATGGACTAGAGCCAGGTGCAAAACTATCAGGAAGGAAGAGAGGCAGGGAGGTAACACAGAGTTCCTGTTAGGCTATGCTAAATCCACACATTGGCTGTCAGAAGTAGAATAGAGTTCACATGAACATTCTGTGCTTTCACACAAAAGTCCATTCTGATCCTCCCCCTATTTCCTTCAGCCTGTCTGAGAAGCAGGTAGAAAGCGTATGTTTTGTTGGTATTACTGAAAGCTGTAAAGCCATACTGATGTGATGTAAATCATACAAATCCTGATGGGGTTGTGTAAGGAAGGCCCTTTCCCAAAGTTGTGTCTATATTAAGGAGAAGAGTAGTATCCGAAAGGGTCACTGTTTTATAATTTTCGAATGGTGAGAAATAGCTATTGCATGGCCATCTACTGAACTATCAATTGATCCATATAAAAGTGTTTAGGAGATTGGAGAAGCTACAAGACAAGAAATAAGAGCTTGGAAATGCTTCTTCTTTCAGCTATAATTCTTAGATCCCCATCCCACCCCACCCCCAAACCAGCATGGCTCCCAAGTTCTGGGCACATAACTCTCTCTTTTTGTTCTGTTACTTCTTCCCTCTTCCTAACTTACTGCAAAAAGTGTGGGAGCAGGGGGAAAACTGATTAGCTGCACAGTGCCCTATGGTGTGAAAAACCTCTAGACTAGAAACTCCTAGATATCACATTTAAAGAGGAGGTAGGAAGGGGCAGTGGGAAGGGATGCTTTTGTATGGCATATGATAGACTGTGAAGACCAATCAGCTACTGCACTGGACAGGTGGGAGCAGACAACCTATGACCCTATATGATTCACTGACCCTATATGCTTCACTGTCCTAGCAATATAGAGCCCCTGATGCATAGCAGTATTCAAGACAAGCCCCCACCAAACACATAAACACACTATTTGTTTTAATTCCATTTTATAAGTAATGCTGTAAAATGTAGGGAAATGCAAAAGCTTTTCCATTCATTTAGTGCTACCAATATCAAGTTTGACATTTTCCTAATGAAGTCTTCCTGTGGACAAATTATTCTACAGCAGCCCTCCAGCTGCTTGACTGCAGCTCATATGAGGCCTACCCAGCCTGAACAATGCATCAGTCCAACAACACCTGGAGGGTTGCACCTTGCCTACCCCTGGAGATCTTCTGAGGCCTTCATGAAATAATCCAAAGGGCTTCCTATCAAACCCCACTCTCAAATAAGCAAGCAGCTTCTCCATGATAGATAGGGGAGGTGTCTAGGGTCTGTATTTATGTTGTTCGCCTAGTACCAGACCAACCTGGTAGAGGTGAAGAGGTCTGTTCCAGGACAGAGCACGGGTAAGTGGAAGGTCAGCTTTATAGCTTGCGTTGTACATTCAGAGACATATACTGGAGAAATGAGGGGGTGTTATATAGCGGATTTGTTCTCATTCTCCTGACTCCTGTAAGCATCTCAGCAGCACTCAGTTGCTTCAGAAGAAGGCTTTGAGACACAATTTACTAAGGGGACAAGGACGAAAACCTTTTGAAATATAAAAACTACATGATCACATTTGCTTTCTGGTAATTTAGAATAAGGACAGTCTTTTAAATTGTATAAATACTTATTGATGATGTAGAGCAGGTTTTCTCACTTGCACCTTATTGAGACAAAGGCCATTTTCAAGGGGCCAGTAAAACTTTCCAGGACTTAGTAAACATTTTCCACTGAAAAATTAATAGAAGGGTATTACAGACAATACGTAGGATAAAAGGAGTCAGTAAAGCATTCCATCGCATCTTCTAATTATTGGTGGGAGTAGAAGAAAGTAGAGAACTGGTTTGCATTCATTGCTGCTGGAACTGGATCTCTAAGATTTCACACATTTCTGTCTGTTTGGTTTGAAAGCTTCACCAATTCCATTAATCATTTCAGAAGAAAGCAAATGTCCCACTACAGTATTGCAGTTTTGCCATTGTCCAGTCACAAACATACAACACCCAACAGGCCACTCCATTCCACTCACAAGGTTTCTCTTTGAATTCACATGGCTAAACTCTCATGGAAGAAGAGGGGTTACAGAAATAAAAAATAAGCAATCTCATTAAACATGTGCACATCTTTCTCCCTACCACCGATGTTCTTTCGTAAAATTTACATTCCTAATATTCACCAAATAAGCTCTGTATTATTTCCTAATATGGGAATTGGGTGTCTCTGTATAACTGACTGAAGTATTAAGACCCCTACCCCATCCAAGTATGTGTATGTGTGTGTGCCTGTAAAAAAATGCACTTAAAGATAACCGTTGTTTGTTTATGTCTCCAATCCTAATGCCAGCTCAAAGTACATTGCAAGATTATTCAGGCTGCCTCCTATCTCTGTAGAACACAACAAATTAGTCCCTTCCACATTGTGGGTCTATTTTCTTACAGACAACCTTTGCGGCAAAAATCCTGGCTATCCATTGGTTGCCTGTAAGTACTGCTCCTGCTCCCCCTCCTCCCCTAACAAAGGTAAACACAACAGCTGTCTTGTGGGGATGAGAGGAAACAGACCCACAGAATCCATCAGCTGCTGATTGGAACACACTGGGAAGGGATGTTGTCTAGCTGCTTTCTAAACAGAAAAGAGGCATCCTGAACCCAAACACTTTCCTCTTGTTGGCTCAGCCTGCATTACACACTAGATCCCATTCTCAGCTGGTTGAATTTTAGGACCCTAGTCTCCCATCCTGTGTTGCCTGTGCAAATAAGCCTGGCCTACTCCCTGTTTCTAAGTTTTGGGCCATAAATTCTGTGATTTATGTAAGACCATTTGGGGCATGTGAGTATGTGCAGTATTTGTTTGTACTGTGTATCAATTTTATGTATGAGGGAGGAGTGTCTTTCCACTTCACTTTAAGATTTTAGAATGGGTAGGCAATGTGCACCCCTCCAGATATTGTTGGACTACAAATCCCATCACCTTGAGATGGCACCCGGTGCAGCACTGAGGAATGCTAGGCATCACAGTCCAGAACACCTGAAGAGCCACATTGGCCTACCCTGTTTAAGAAATAAACTGTAGTATGAAGTGCTGGGTGTGAAGCCATGGGTGTCAAAATTCCCCTGCTTTTATGTGGACAGCCAGCATGATTGTCTCTTTTCAGTGGTAGAAACGTGGAGATGCTAGAGCCAGCTTTGCATTGTTTGGTGTTCTTATGGATTTTTTACAGGGACAGTGTGCCAGTGAATTTCTAAAATGAAGGTCTTATGGCTTTTGCAATGTCACACTACCTGGAACTCTCCCTTCCCTCCTCCTGCCAAGCCTTAAAAAACATTGTACCTAATCCAGGGCTGAAGAACCTATAGACTTCCAGATGCTGCTGAGCTCTAACTCCCATCTACTCTGGCTCACTTGGCAAATGCTGAAGGATGATATAAGCAGTAGTTCACACACATCCAGAGGCTCAAACGTTCTCTACTGCCCCAGTCTTTGATGTGGGTAGGTTAGTTAAAATTATTAAGTGGCTTTGGGTAGTTTGCACTTGATCAGATGTTCCTTCACATTTCCATGAATACTTACATGGAAGGACTGAGTCTCTCCCCCCCCCCACTTAAAATAGATTCTAAGTTCTGGAAGTCTCTGGTTCAGTTTAATCATTTGTCAAATGGGCTATAATACTTAGCTATTTCAATGTCATGGGAAGTCATAGTTTGTTCTTGAGATCTTTTAATATTTCAGAGTAGATCAGAAGGTGTGATGTAATTGTTTTCTCGATTCAGGGCAAAGGGTAGGGAGTGTTTCCCCATCATAAATTCACAGAGATGTGCCATTTGCTATGGCTGAATTTATCAAGGACAGATGCTGGGACTCAGTTTTGTTTGGAACTTCCTGTGCACATAAGAACATAAGAACAGTCTTGCTTGAACAGACCACAGCCCATCCAGTCCAGCACTCTGTCTCACACAGTGGCTCACCATTTGCTTCAGGGTATTGCAAAGCAGATGTCTTCACCTGCTTACGATTCCCCACAAATGGCATTGAGACATATCCTACCTATCTCTACAACCCGGAGGTTGTCCTTAGGAATCCATAATGATAGCCATTAATACCCTTGTTCTCCATGAACTTGTCTATTCCTTTCTTAAAGCTGTCCAAGGCTGACAGCTGTCATCACTTCTTCTGGTAGGGAGTTCCATAGACCAGTGATCCTCTGGGTGAAAAAATACTTTCTCTTATTTGTTTGAAATCTAGCACCCAAAAGTTTCATGGCGTGCCCCCTAGTTCTAGTGTTCGATAGGGAAAATAGTTTTTCCTTATCTACTTTGTCCACATCGTATATGATTTTATAAACTTCAATCAAGTAACCTCTTAAGAGCCGTCGTTCAAGAGTGAAGAGGCCCAGCCGTTGCAGCCTCCGATGGTAAGGAAGGTGTTCCAGTCCCCTAATCATTCTGGTTGCCCTCTGCACTTTTTCCATTTCCATAATATCCTTCTGGACATATGGTGACCAGAACTGTACACAGCACTCCAGATGGGGTCTCACCATAGATTTATAAAGAGGCGAAATGACATTTGCTAACTTATTTTCTATACCCTTCATAATGATCCTTAGCATTGAGTTTGCTTTTTTTCACTGCTGCGGCACACTGGGTTGACACCTTCATTGAGCTGTCAACCTGGACACCAAGGTCCCTTTCCTGGTTTGTTGCACTGAGTTCAGGCCCCAACAGTTTATACATGTAATTGGGTTTTTTTTAATCCCAACGTGCATCACTCTGCACTTACTAATGGTGAATGTCATTTGCCACTGGTTTGCCCATTTCCTCAGTGTCAAGAGATCCCTCTGGAGCTCCTCACAACCTCTCTCAGTTTTTACTACCCTGTATAAATTTTGTGTTATTGGCAAATTTGTCTACCTTGCTATTTACTCCTACTTCTAGATCATTTATGAAGAGATTGAAAAGCCGAGGTCCCAGTACTGAACCTTGGGGAACCCCACGCTTTACCTCCCTCTACTTGGAGAACTGTCCATATAGTGCTACCCTCTGGTTTGGGACCTTGTCAAAAGCCTTCTGAAAGTCCAGATAAACAATGTCAACTGGATCTCACTTATCCACATGCCTGTTGACACTCTCAAAAAATTCCAACAGATTTGTGAGGCATGATTTGCCTTTGCAAAAGCATGTTGACTCTCCTTCAGCAGCACCTTCTCTTCTATGTGCCTATTAATTGTATCTTTTAGGATGGTTTCCATTACTTTACCTGGGACACATGTCAAACTGAATGGTCAGTAATTTCCTGGATCACCTCTGGATCCTGTTTTGAAGATTGGTGTTACATTAACTACCTTCTAGTCATCAGGTACAACGCCGCCTGGTTTGAGGGAAATATATATTTTGGCTAGGACATCCGCAATTTCATCTTTAAGCTCCTTGAGAACTCGTACTGAACATCGATGCCATCTGGTCCTGGTGATTTGTTAGCATTTCGTTTAACAAGACACTCAAGGACCTCCTCCCTGGTTATTTCTATCTGGCTTAATTCTTAGGTTTCCCTCCCTACAAGATAGGCTCTGTTTGGGGCATGAAAGCCACCCCCTCCATCTGTAGAGAACTGGTGAATAAATTGGATTTCTAGTTGAAAAGACTAAGGCACTCTGCACATGTTAAAAGGGACTTGTTCCTTTATAGGTGCACTTAGATTCCCGGTAAGGGGGAAGAACTTTTTGTGTGTGTGGTGTAACTGCAGCCCCACCACTCCATAAAGCCATTAGCAGCTTCCCCTTTGGTGGCAAAAAATGTGGTTTTTCTTTTGTGGTGCTGCTCCTACAAGTTTGGACTCTCCCACCTTTGTATCCGAATACAGGGTTTTCCGTGAAGGTGATCCAACACCCCCGCCAATTCCTTCTCCTTAAACCAAAAGAGTATTCTTCTTCTTTTCTCCCCAAGACCTTTGCAGAATCTTCTAATACACACCCCCGTGTGCCCCACCTCAAGATTGCAGCTGTCCCGATGCATCGCTACGTCCGCTGGCAATAATAAATAAAGGAGCTAGTTTGGATTGGGGGGGGGGGGTGGCAACGGGCAGCATTTGAAAATCTGTGGAGCAGAATTCCTGTGTAGCAGGCAAGCCTCTCCTCCCTCCCTCCCTCCCTCTGCCCTCATTGATTTGAGGCGAGGAGGAGGAGGGAGGCGGGGGAGGCGCTGCCTGGGTGGTCTCTCCTCTCTCCACTTTGGTGAGCTGTTGCTTAGCAGCTAATAATAGGAGATGTTTGCGGAGTAATTTGCCTCTTCCTCGGCCAATGGGAATCGGGGCACTTTCCCATCAAACCAAACCTTCCTCCCCCCGCTCTTCTTTTCAGGATCTCGAAGGAGACTGTTTGTTCCAAATGTTGGTGGGACGGGATCTGAGGCACACGGCACCGCCAGGCACCCGGACGCCTCTCCGACTCTCCGGGGCTGTGTAAGCGTTCGATTCCCCCCTCCCCGCGCTCTCTCCTTGCCGCGCGTCGAAAGCGGCCACGCCGGGCGGCGCCGAGGGCGCATGGGGTGCGCTTGGATGGCCCCGGAATCGCCCCCATAATGTTCTCAGGGGACCCCCGCAGCAGCAGCAGCAGCAGCAGCCACTTTGAAGCTTCGGACCTTCTATTGCTCCGTTCTGGATTACTCCTGAGATCTCGCCGGCGCCTCTCTTCCTCCCCCAAGCACCGTCCTCGCTCGACCCCGGAGCATGGCTTCGGATCGGCCGGTCCCTGGGGCAGGGGGCGTCTTTGGAGAGCTCCCGCCGTCTTACGCAGCGGCGGCGGCGGCGGCGACGGCAGCGGCGGCAGCTGCCAACTCGGATCTTCTCCGGAGACCAAGCTACTGCCACGCTGCCTTTGCTCTCAAGCAGATCTCCAAGGTAAGGAGGAGAGAAGGGGATGGAGGCGCTTTCCCACGGCTGGAGAAGAGTGGGAAAAGTTGGGGTGAGACCCTCCAAGGCACCAGTCCCAAAAGAGCGGAAGGCGGAAAGGGCCCGAGCAAGAGAACTGTAGGGTGGCGGATACTTTGGGGCCAGGAATTGAAAGGAGCCGAAGGGGGCGGGGGACGAGAGCGACCCGAGTGCTCCAAGCGGAGCCCGCTCCCTGGTCCCAGGAGTTTGTTTATGGAAAGGGGATACGCGATGGAGCCGTCCAGGAGGGGCTCCTGTGTGTGAATGGGGAGGTGGCGAGAGGCCTGCCCGCGATCGGATCTTGTCGGACGATGCGAGGGATTTAGGCAGCCGTGGAGGCTTGGATATGAGGGTTTTGTTCATCATCTTCGCTGCTCAGAAGTGAGACAAGAGCGGGCTTTTGTTGTTGTTGTTGTTAGCGACTTGGTGAAAAGACATGATTGGGGACGGAAGAGGGAAACAGTTGCAGGAACACCAGCAAAAGAGGGGCTAGAAAGCTTGCTAGGGGTAAAAGGAAGCGCTGGAGAAAAAGGGAAAGGCGGCTCATGCATTCCCCTCCCTCCCTTTCTCCATATATTTGACAAATTGACTGGGGGCATATCCAGAACCCCGCAAGCTCCATTCACAAGGGGAACTGCATGCAGCTGCTGGTGGTCGGGGATTCCCTATAGGCGAGGGGTGGCCCTGAAACAGAGGAGGGAAAACAGACCTTAAGGTGGAAGCAAGGGGACAGGGGAGAGAATCCTTGCTTTGACCTACATTCCTTATGCTAGAGCTCTAAACATTTGTCATGGCATGAGCTCTAGGATGGCTTGTTTCTTGAATGGCTTGACTCTCTAGGGTTCAAATGAGGACTCAACCATACCTTAGTCAGCCCCCTGTTAACCTGAAGAAGTCCTAAAGAGATAGGCACTGGACTTGACGTGTTTCTAACCAATGAGTTTACACACACTAAGGCCCCTTCATCTGTGAAGAAGAGCATCACACTGGAGTGCCTTCTTCCAGGGCGGGAGGTTTGCCGTGATTCCAGTGCCGGCAGCAAGGGGAAGGGTATGACTGCTCCTCTCTGTAGCAAATAAAACCCCAGCTAACTCTCCATTTCTTTCCCTAGGGTAAGGCTGTGGGCCAGAAAGCTCCGCTGTGGCTGCGGGCTCAGTTCCAGGCTCTGCTGTTTACATTAGGTTGCTGGATCCAACGTCATTGTGGCAAAGTGCTTTTTGTGGGGCTACTGGTCTTTGGGGCACTGGCTCTTGGACTGCGAGTCGCCTCCATTGAGACAGATATTGAGCAGCTGTGGGTGGAAGGTAAGTTCTCTCCTGGTGCTATAAATGATGGGGGGGGAGCTACCTAAAGCTGGGGTGCATGCGGAGAATTCCTCAAACTGAGCAGAAAGCAAGTGAATTCTGGTCTTAACCTGGAGAATCCTTTTCTGGAGAGAGATTGGCAACAGGATCCATCTCTCTTAGCTCTGTGCATGTGCGGATTCTAGTTTGCAAGTAGCTTCTCGGTTTTGGCACCTGGTCTCATTGGGGTAGGTACCAAGTTGAATATCTACGAGCATTTGTCGGGATATGAAAAAAAATTGAGTTCTCAAGTCTCGAGGGGAAATAATGAATTCCCCCATTTGAGAACACCTTGAAAATGTGGCTGAAAAAAATATATATGCAGTGCTGTCTTAAGAGCCACTGGGCACAAGAAAAGAAAACCTTGGAAAACAAGAAAACATCTAAAATGAGAATTGTACCGAGAAGATCGCTGGAACCTTCTTATGTGCAAGTCCCATTGATATGAATGAGAGCTGTATGCGAAGGTACACGTGCCTTTATTCATGTCTATTCAAGTTCAAGGGACTGCCTCCAGAAATCGTTTCAAAGGGTTGCGCCAGTGGTTTTTAAGTCATATCCATGTTTCTAGCTGAAATTGTAATTCTTTGGAATGTCTGGGGAAGATTAACCTATGTAATATGCCAAAGAGAAGCAGTGACTGTCAATCTCAGGTGTTGGACTGGAACTTTTCTGTGTTTTCATGCAGACCTGTGGGATGTTGGACTGAAGAAAATGGGGTTGTCTAGAGCTCTGCCCCATTTAAGACTGTGTTGAAGGTTATGGTTTGGATTTAGATCAGTAATGTGATGCATCACACTCATGACAGGAAGTTTCCAAAGTGGAGGAGAAAGGACAGACCTTGAAATCCTTGAAATTTATTTATTTATTATTATGTTTGGCAAAGTTTCCATGCTTTCTCCTATTCATATACTTCACAATGCCTGATGTATACATTCAGCAGTAGAACTTCACTTATGTTGTTCTTTTCACTCATTTCCTGGTTAGAAAGGGGTCATGGTCATATTCTAGAACAACTTCCTTTCAGGCCGTCCAGTCCCTTTCCCTTTTTTGGTCTTGGACCTGTTTGGTAAAATCTGGTTGTGAGAAGATGTGGTTGTAAGGCAGCAAATATTGGCAAGTGTCTCTCCAATGATCTAAGAGTTAATCAATTTTTGTTCCCATTCTCTCCCCCTACCCTTTTTTGTGTGAGAGAGATGTACTGTAAAAGTTTGGTTTCTGTGTTGAAGTTATTCTCCAAGCGTGTACGTGTGAGCATAAACTTTTCTATGCTGTTCTGTGTGTGCCTGTGCATGTTGTAAGATCATACAACCCAGATCTCTATCAGTGAAAATACATTCTCCACACAGACATATGTAATTAAAGTCTTTCCCCCATTTCAAATATTTTTTTTTCTTGCCATCGGGCTCTGCTTGGTGCATTTCATTATTGATACTAAAATCCTAAATTACTTTTCTGAGATTAGTGCTGAAGGAGAGGATAATTGCTGTCTATGACAGAGCTGTCAGTTGAAATTTGACTTGGGTCACACTCTCTGCCAGCTGAGAATGGAATCAGGTTAAAACCAAACAGCTGAAAGCAAAAGAGGTCACCTAGGAGCAAATCCTAATTTCCTACTGGAAACATTTGATAAAAATGATGCCTTTGTTATTAATAAGTTCGGCATGCTATGGTTTCCCCCTTCTCCGCACTCCTATCTGTTTGTGTGGCAGTTCCTGGGGTCTGCTTCTGGCTCCCCATCTCCTGTTACTGCAGTCTCCTCTCTTTTTTCCGACACTAGGCTGTGCTGAGTTTTCACGCCCTGGGATTTTTATTTTATTTTATTTCATTTTATTTTTTTTGCAAGCAGCCTGGGAGCCTTCCAAGAGCAGATGTTTCTCTGTGATGACTGTCAGCAATCTTTGGCGTTCCACACCTCCTCCCTCTGCACAACTCCAGCTCCATGTGTGGTCCTCAACTACTCTTGGACTTTGTTCAACAATAGAAGCAACTTTACTCTTCCACCCTCCCACTCCCTTTTAAATAAAACCCACACTCACGTGAATGCCAGTAAAGTTTACCCACCTGTTTCACACACTGAAGGAGGACTGGAAAGGGAGGGATTGCTTCAGTTTTAGACTTCACCCCTCCCTCTCTCCTTGCCTCTGCCTTGTAAGAGGCTTGTGGCCCCCCCCCCCCGCAAAAAAGGAGACATCAAAACCTGCAGCTGTTAAACATTTAAAGAAGGGAAATCCCCTTTTTGTAATCAACACATTTTAGCCCAAATCAAGAATACCCCCTGAGAATCAGTACAGTTGGGCTTATACCTATTTATTGCTTTTGATGCTGACACTTGCACAGACTTCAGAAATATTATTCTCTCGTAATTTGCCTGTTCCATTGATGGCTTGCTGGCTTGCAAGATGTATGTGTGTTGTATCATTACAGTCGTGACCGACCCTTTGTGACCCCACGTCCATGGAGTTTTCTTGGCAGGAATACTGGAGTGGTTTGCCAGTTCCTACTGCAGGCGCCTACACCTGCAAGCACCTGGTATTCCCTGGTGGTCTGCCATCCAAGTCTAGAGAGCTGTAATACTGCACTGGCTCTAGGAACTCTGTGTGTGTTTGGGTGCATAAAAGAGGGCACCAAACTTTGTTGCACTATTTTTGGGGAAACTTGTTGAGACATATGTTAACATGTTTTCCACTTTTTGAAGAAACATTTCCTGATTTTTTTTCCTTTTCATTTTTTTCTACATTAGAAACGGTACATTGCAGCAAAAAGTAAAAGCATGTATGTTTTAATTTTTCCATTGTACTTCATTGGATAATTTATTTATCCTTTGTGCAGAAATGAATAATCTGAGGTTACTGCTACATGGTTGTGCTCTTAACTGCTCTGCATCCCTTTTCCCAGTTATTTTGGGTCAGTTAAGATAGCTAGTTTATGTATCTGACTGGGGAACTAGAGGTTGAGAGTTGAATTCCCCACCATGCCTCTTGGGAGTAGAGCCAACCTGTGTGGTTGCCTTGAACAAGTTGCGCTGCTCCAAGGCTTCCCCAAAAGAAGGGGATGGTATATCACTTATGAGTATTCTCTACTAGGAAGTCCCTGAAATGGGTCACCATATGTCGACAACATATGATTATTATTTTTAAATTATAAGTTATTTGCTATTACTTCTACATTTCTAGAAGTGATGAGTTACATGCAGCATTTACTGTGTACAAACAGGCAAACCTGCTAAATCTGTGAATTGTCCACAGGGGGTTCCTCAACTGAATTTTCACCATCTTTGGGTCTCATTTCTGTCATGCTATTTGCCATTTCTGATTGTTTTGATTTGAGCTTAGTTCTCTATGCATACTTTGGGTCACAGATGGGGACATGTTATTGAGGGCCACCTACTGGGGGGGGGGGATGAAATCCAAAGAGTATCTCAACCAGATCCAAATATACCCAGGCCTGCCCTGTTTCACTGTTTTTGCTATGTCTTTTCCATTCTCTGTTCATATCCCTCTATTTCTTTCCTTGTTGTCACTACTCAGTAGGCTCCTAGAGAAGAGACAGATAATTCACTCTTATCAGAGGTTTAAATTTACCACTTTCTTTCCCTTATCATCTGTCATCAGGCTTCTCCCTCATTCTCACTCCCAGAGGTCTGGACTCACTGTTTGCACATTGGTGCATCACATCCATCACCTCATCTATTTCCTATGCCTTTGGAATTCATGCTACTTTCCTGAAATCAGGTGGAGAGTAGCATGGAATGGACCATCCTTATTCTACTGAGAGGTTCAATTTCTAAATCTTTTCTTTGTAAATTTATAATCATTGCTTATACTTTTAGCTCAGTATTGTGTTATGTACTTCAGTCAGCATGGGTAACATCCCTAGAAAACTCTTATGTTTTCTCTCCTGGATATTTGTATCTGAAGCAAAAGCTGGCATAGAGACTTACATTTGGATCACCAGAGACAGTAGAACATAAAGTTGCCTGACCTTGTGACAGTCAATAGCACATTGACTTTCCTGTTCTTCTAAGCATGAGGGCAATGTTAGTTGTTCCTCCTCCTTGCCATATGCTTCTCTTAAAACCCCTTCTACCACTCACCTATTTCTTCTGTAATTTCATTGCATAATATATGTGTGAGCTGCTATTTTTCCATTCCTCAAAGATGCACCCTGAGTCTAGAGTGTAGTTTAGGTAAAGAGACATGTCAGGAAAGTCACTCTTCCCAGACCATTGGGATATCTGGATCTAATTGCATTCTTGCATTTTCTTGGCTGTGACAGGTTCAGCTTCTAGCTCATTCCTTGGATACATATATTCTTACTTCATGTATAATGCAATTATTGAGCAGCATAAAACTTCAGGATATTAATAAGGAAATGGGAAATTAAGAAGGATATACTGTACTTTTCCATTTATAAGATGCCCCCATATATGACAACCCCCAGTTTTTCAGCCCAGAATTACAGTTTCTCAACCACTCAGTTCTCTCCTCAGCTTACTTCCATGTATAAGAGGACCCTCAATTTTTAGTCTAACAATTTAAGACAAAAATATAGTCTTATACATACAAAAATACTGCTTTAATGTCATCCAGGCCTTATTAGGACTGAGATCTTAGTTTTGGTAATGAGTTTGTGCTACATCTACTCAATATAGCAGTCACTACTGAGTTCTATGGTCTCCAAGGACCTTTCTAGAATCAGTTACATAATTGGCATGATGTTTTTAAAATGGGGAAATTAATCATTATGCTTTGAGCTAACATAGAGAAATAAGGAGGCAACTAATTTATAGACTTCACTAGATTGGCAGGATACAAATCAAATCAATCAATAAATACATTCCCACACCATCAGACTTGATTGTAAGTTTGCCATTTTCTTTTTTCTTTTTCACCAGAATCTTGCTTCCCATGGAGCTCTCGCCGTATATGTATGTGAGTAGGAGTACCTAATTCTAGTTAGGCTAGTCTATCAGTTATAGGCCTTCCCAGCCATGGATAGCTGGGTCACAGTGAGCTAGGCATCTGGAGGTACCCTTGAAGATGATACAGAGGATACAATTGGACCAAAATACTGTACTACATATTGAATGACAACACTGGGTTGTATTAAACTTTTGTCATCTGTACTCACCACTGTTTATTTCTGAGGTAACTTTAAAATATTGATTATACAAAGCCCTAAATATCATATTTATTGGAATACTTCCCCTAGCCTTTTAAACCTTGGAAAGGCAGCCTGTTCACTTCCCTACCTATGGGTAATACATAGTGAGTTGTGACTTCAGAGAGAAACTCCTCAGTTGTAGCACCCTCTTTCTGGAATTCCCTATCCCTGGAGGTATTTCATGTCTTTAGTAATTTAGTTCTTCTGGTTACTTAAGATGTACCTATAGCTCAGTGGTTTACATATATGGCAGGGAAGCCAGACATTGTGAGTTTAATTCCTCACCGTGCCTCCTGGGAGAAGAGGCAACATGTGAACTTGGACAAGCTGTACAGTCCCATATCACTCCAGACGAAGGGCATAGTAAACCACTTCTGTATACTGTCTACATAGAAAACCCTGGAAAGGATCGCCATAAGTTGGAATCAACTTGATGGCACATTATTATTTATTCGCTCACACTTTTGGTCCTTTGATTTGTTGAGAACCAGTTTTGAGTCTTCTGTTTATTGAAAAGGCTGTTGCATATCTGTGGTAACAAAGATTGTTAGTTGTTCTTTACCAACCTATAGAGATTTAGTTATGTTCCCTCAACAGGATGCGTGTTTATATTTGGACATATAAAATGCATCCTAATACTTTTTTAAAAGCTGAGTATTTAAATTTCATGATATTTGTGAGTGGTCCAGAAGGGTGTTTCTTTGCGTCCCAGATCTCTATAAATTTCCCTCACTCTGCTCAGTGGTTGGTGTTGGGGGAGATACTGGTATCTTCACTCATTAAGAAAAGGAAGGTTTTGATTTCAGAAACAGAAGAAGACAAGGTGATAACCTGGATGCTCAAATGACTGAATTCTTCTCCATATAATGTTTCTCCATACTGTACTTAAAAAAAACTGGACCAGTTAATTCTAGCCTGGTCTTGTATATGCAGAGGTGTTTCAATATGAAAAAGGAGTTAATTGTGGGAGCTCTGATTAGCAATCTCATCACGGCACAGTTTTGAAGTGCATTTGCCACTTTCATTTGATCTGTGTGAAAACTAACCTTAAGAAAAGGCCTTAAAAAGCTCCTCTCAACTCACCCACTAATAATAGCATGCAAAAACTAGCAGTCAAACTATGTTGTTTTCTGCTTAGATCCCAGCCAAATTCAGCATTACTTTTGAGCAGTAAACTTAGCTGTAAAGAGTTGGTAAAGTAGCATCTGCTTTTGAGAATGGCAGGTGAGAAGCAATTAGGGATCAGCCATCTCAGTGTTGTATATACTGTCCTTATCTACTTTGATCATCGTGGTCAACAGCTCATGTCAAAGGAACTGACTAGAGGCATTTTCAGGTAAATCTCACCAAAGACACTTGCTGTTACCATAGTTATGATCAGAGATAGATTTGTTCATTGTGAATTAAACTTAAAACTTGGGAATTGAAAATGAGCTAGCCTTTGGGAGGCAAAAGGTCAAGGCTGATTTATAGGCTAAGAGTGATCTCAAAGGAAGGAAGGTTTAATCTTTAACTAGGACATTTTAGCATAGCTGTGTGGCGGCAGGGTCTTTTTAAAAAGTTGCTCCTTCTGGATAGTTATTCTGCCAGAGGAAATGCTTTTCTCTATGAGTTCCTCAGTATAGGGAAGTTAAAATGAATTCTGAAAGATTTTTTTCCAGGACAACATTGGAGTATGGAAGACCTGGGAACAGATGAGGAACTGGATGGATAATTCGTGAGATAATGGAAAATTTAATGAATATATCAAATGCTATGGGATTAAGGCTAATACAGTATGCAGTGATTAAAAATGCTCTTTAGCAAACTTAAGGGTGATCCTGTTAGCTGTTCTAAAATTTATCTAGGATTTGTCCAGCCTTGAATAGATTGCTCAGTCTGGATTAGCTGAAAATGGCTTGAGTTGGCAGCAGTGGCTTTTCCCCCTTGAATGGATAAAGGTGTTAAATTCTTCTTACTACAGGAAAGAGATATCTTGTTGACAGACTTAAGTAAGATAAGTGAAGATGGCACTAGAGTTATTTCTCCAGTAAAAAGCTGTGGTCCAGTAAGTGTTATATTATTTTGGGAAGCACACTTCTGGAATGCAACGAGTAGAGAGGTACGCTTGGGAGAGAAGATAGATTCAGTTCCAGCACAGTCTTCACACTTCCTATTTATCAGTTCTCCCAAGGCTTCATGTTGGAGGGGAGTGACTCAGATTTTTGAATTTACTATGTGATTTGACATGGGTTGTGTGATTTGGACAAAATCCGGGGTTTAGAGATCTGGCATGTGCTTAAAGTGAGGAAAGAACTTAGCCACTGTTGTAACATCATCTCAAAGGATTCGTTTACTGTTGGCTTATAAAAAGGTCCTGTCTTTCTGTCTGATGTGCAGTGAAGGGTACCTTAAACTGCCAATTTGAAATCATAGCATAGAACAGTCTCAAGGAGCTCAAAAGTGGGAGTTGTCTATTACCTTTCAGTTCTTTAAGAGAACTGACAGATTTGGTTAGGTATCTCAACATATGGGAGAGGTGAAACCATCTTTGAACTGGATTAGAGACGAATTCAGTGGAAGCTGCTCATGTGAGGAATGCTAGACAATCCAGCACATGCTCAATGAGGCTTTTCTACTCTGGAATTTACTTCTGAACAGATAAATAAACTGTGGATGTGAGGCCTGCATACCTCACTCATAAGAGCAAATAAACAGGCCCTCAAGGCAGCTGAGTGCAGAGGCCATGAGGGCTTCAGTGTATATATGCAAGGACTAATTCTTGGGTGGGCAGTAGTGGTGGGTGGCCTAGTGCCTAGCATAAGGCTCTGAAATGGCCTTGGCGCTGATAAGGAAGAGGATATGGCTCTGAAAAGATTTAGGGCCAGGGGGAAGATGAGTGGCATGGACATGCCTGAGGCATGTTTTCCATAGTACTGGTATTGCATCCTTTGAAGGCAAAGATAGCTGGCAGTAGGAATAATTGGGTAAACTACTAGAGTTGTTTGTGGTCTTGCATTGATATTATGAAAGTCATCAAACAAAAAAGGTAGAAAAACAAGATCTAAATTATTGTAATACCAGAGAAGTGTGTAAATCAGAAAACCAAAGGAGAAATTAGGCAACTCATAGAAAACTTAAGACCTATCATATTTCTTCCATAGGGAGATGCATCAGACTGGCACTGAGGTACATAGTCTCTACATTATTTATGGTGTGTTTCCCAACATATTTCTCTCAAACTCTCCAAAATCATATAGACAATTTTGTTTGTTTCCATTGCTCTATTCCTTTACCTGACAGAGATGTCTGCTGGTATCATCTTTGATAGTTTCAGCTTAACTAACAATCTGTGAGCTTGCAATGATTGTGTGGCAACTATTACCCTCCTGTACACATTAAATTATCAATGGAAAAAACACTTGTTTTCTTTGTCAACAGGCTATTTTCACTGTGACATTAATGCCACTGGTAAAGTAATACTAGTGATGAATAAACATATTTTGTATGAGTGCTTGAGAAAATGTCTATTAGAATTTTTATATGTAGAATTCAATTTGTTACTATTGCAAATAACTCATGTGAACACTGCTGTCAGTAGTTAATAACTTATATAGAATAAAAGTGTTCTACCTATGATCAAAACTAGTGTGCTTGAGGAAACGTAGTCTTATAAAACAGAGTGGGGAACTTTGCCCATTATCCTCTAAATCTGCTTTGTTTTCTACCTCTGCTTTGACATTTGCTCTAAGAGGCTTCTTCTACTGTGACCATGGCCGGCTTTGAAAGGATCTTTCTTTTCTCAGGCTAGCTCAAACTTGCTAGAGTTGCCACTCAGGCTGTTTCAATTTCCCAAAGAAATGAAGAGTTTGGGGGAGGAAAAAGCTCCTTTTGTTTGGGGGGGGGGGGAGGTTGGACAAGGGAAGAGTGGGAGGATGGATGCTTCTAGATAAATATGGGGTCTCCCCATCTTGGTGATCTGGTTGTATATATGGAGATTTAATTTTAAAATGATATGTGAAGAAAAGTGCCTGGCCCAGCCATAAAGATTTTATTTTACTTTTTTATTTTATTGGCAGCGGCTATAAGCAGGACTGAAAGTGGAGGGAGAAAGAAGGAGAGAGTGTTATTCTCTGGTCCATCCCCCCACCCCACCCCGGGCTTGGAAAAGTGGTCTGAGTTCAAAAAATTCATTTCTTGCCTGAATGAAGGCAGCAATGTGGAAAAATTTCACCATTCAGAGGGGGATGAATGTATGTTTCAACCGCACATTAAGTCACATTAGCAGGCAGTGGAGTGCTTAATGTGGGCATTTTTCACAGCGGCCAACAGAGGGGATGATTAGCATAATTAGTCCAGGCAACTCTATACATATGGAAATGCCAAATGCGTAAATGCCGACACCAGTGGAAATTTATGTCAATGCTGACAGGAGTCTTAGCAGTGAATGGCTCCCAACTGAATCTCTTTTAGCCCCCTTTTTGGGGGGCTGGGCTTTCCCCTCATCTGTGGCCAAGGCTCCTTCGTGCTGTTCCTCTCCCCACCCACCTCCTCCACACTGGGAACCTGAGCCCTTTGGGTTTCTGGTAAATAAAGACATTAATTTAGGTCTGGGATAAACAAAAGCCCTGGCCAGGCTTGGGGAATGGGGAGTAGGCCTCAAACGGGCCTTTCAGTGTTTTCCTTAAAGCCCATTCCCCCCATCCAGCCTGCCAGCCACCCCACCCCCCTCGGCCTTGTTTATTTAGAAAGCAGCCTGGCGTCTCTGTCTTTGTCAGGTTACGTTTGTTAGAGAACAAGCATTGGGGGACACAGGGCTGCACATCTCCCCCAACCTCAACCCTCATAATGTTTAGCCTCAGGGTGTCAGTTTAATGGGGTGCTTGGGCTCCCTTCCGTATCTCAAGGGAGCTTGCTGCTTTTGCCATGGTGAACAGGATCCTGGTTGGACGTGTTTTGACAGCCATGGGCCAGCTAGCGGCTGGCAGGCCTTTCAGAGCAGCCGGGACAGGTAAAAATGGCTCTTTTAGCATGCCCCCAGCGAGACTTCCTCCAAAGCAGCATGGCTCCTTTCACAGCCTCCCTAATCCAGCTAATCTGCCCCTCAACACTTTGAAGGTGGCCCACGGCATGTGCGTGCAGCACTGTGCTTAGGACGCTGCAGGAAATCAGATTCAGCTGCGGCTGCCACTGCCATAAGGGAGAGAGGGAGGGAAGGAAGGAGAGGAGTTGGTGGGTGCCTATTGCCCTTCACCGGCCTTCTTTCCCCATTGCTTTAGGCCTGATGAGGAATCATATCTCCACATGGACAAGGAGGGGACACAGCTGTCCCCTTGCTTTCCATCATGACTATATTGTTTGGTTTGTTGCTGCTGGGAATAATCATGGATTAAAGCAAAAGATAAACATAGTGAGGCCTCTGTTTCAACCTGGCTGCATTCCAAGCCCGTTTGGCTAGCGTGCTTTTCAGATCAGGCAACTTTTAAGTTTTTTTTTTTATTATTATTATTAATTGTAGGGGAAGCTTGTTAGTTTTGTAACAAACAGATATATCAAGACCTCAGCTGTGATTTTGGTTTAGATAATATTTAACTCATTAAATAAGAAACTCATAAATACAGTTTTCATGAAGGTCTCTATGGGCGTTTATACACGACCCCTAAACTCCGCCGCAAATGGCTGCAAGCTCCGGAGCTTTAAAATGTTTCCCCACCAGCTCTGGAGTTTGCAGACAATTAAGTGCGACCCCGCCCACCTAAGCGCGACCCAGCGCACTTTTCTTGTACCTGCTTGAAGAGGGTGAAAAATTTTGATGTGGAGAGTGATGGCTCTCCTCACTTCTTTTTATTGTTTTTCTTTTGCCTCCCGCCCCTTTAAGAGGAACCAGGAAGTAATCGTGGCTCCCACTGGGGCTCGGAGCAGGCACCGGAGGTAAGGCTTTTTCTTTTGTCCCTTTTAAAGGCTTTTTTTCCCTGCCTCCCCTCACGCAGCCAGCAGCCAGGACGTGCGGAGTGGTGGGGAGGAAGGAAGAGCGACAGACCCCCAAGATCTCTGGTCCGAATTTAAGGGACCAGCGGATCTTAGGGGTCGTGTAAAAAGGCCCTAAATCAAGAGAAATCTATGTCCAGCTGAAATGGGGAAGGGTGGAAGGGATACAGACAATTCATTCCCTAAGATTGCCTTTTAGCCTACACTTGTATAAAACAGCAAATAAGCAACATTTAATTGTTGGTTTTTAATATATTCTGTGATTTATCTATTTGCAGTTTAGATTTAAGAGTCATAAAGTAGAAAACCTTACAGTATGGTTTTTAACATACACGACATCAAGTCATAATGCAGTTCTAACTCTATAGTCTGTTTTGTCCCCATTAATGAGTTTTGCCAGAAATGCAGTGGTACCTCAACTTATGAATTTAATCTCTTCTGATTGCATGCTCTTAAGTCGAACTACTCTTAAGTCAGGGTACCTATCTAAAAAATTGAAAAAGTAAGTTAAAAAAATTAAAAAATGAAAAACAATATTTGTAAGTCGAGCAGACCATATCTAAAATTTGTAAGGCAGCAGTTAAAATGCCAGCAGTTTTCCACTCTTAAGTCGAATTGCACTTAAGTCGAGCTGCTTTTAAGTCGGGGTACCACTGTATTGTGTGTGTGTATGTGTGTGAATTGGATCTCAGAATTACTAAGATACTGTGGAACTGTATTCATTCCACTATACTTATATAAAAGATTCCATGCAGAACCAAGCTTAGGGAAAATGGATTCTACTAGTTCTGAGCAGTTGTCAGTTCTTCATGTTAGTGATTTGCTATGCTTTTTGAAATCAACTTTTTATTTTAAAAAAGATACAGTGTGTTATTATTTTAAAATGGCGTAGAACAAAATTGTAATTGATTAAATGTAGTTGTCACAATGACACAAATGGTCCCAAAGTAGCTTTATAACTTCAATTGATAAACTGTCCAGGGCCTTGCTCTCCAAGCTTGGTTCTCCAGATGTTCTTGGACCAGTGGTCTAGAGTCAAAGACATCAGTTTATATGTGTATCAGGATATTTTGTACTACCCACTTAAATTTTCATACGGCCAGTAGTACTTGTCAATAGACCACTGGCCCTTGATATATGAGGTCTGCATTCAATTGAAGTTTTAGAAGGGATGTGACATGGCAGCAATTTGTAATCCACCATCTGTAAGACAAACTGAAGAGCTGAAATTCTGTTGAAAATCAGTGGAGCATAAGGTGTAATATGCTCTTCCACTTGTACAAGCATTGTTCTTGTGCAAGTGAAGATTATCTTTAGGATTATTATATTGACCATGCAAGAGATCCTGGTCCTTATCTGCACAAACAGCATATAAACCAAACTATTTACACTATAGTCATTGTGCAGGTAATTGGGTTTAAAACACACACACACACACACACACACACACACACACACACACACACACA
>JAHTLZ010000129.1:49621971-49644602 GCA_023846285.1 Phrynocephalus versicolor
ACACACACACACACACACACACACACACACACACACACACACACACACCATATGACCATATGGCCAGAATGATCAGGATCAATTGAGTCTCCTATGTTCCAGTCTTGCAAAGCAACTTTTCCAAATCTGCAGAGATAAAAAAGAAGTCCCTTGACCAATTTTGAGAGAGAGGATGCATGTCCAAAGCTATTGAAGCTCTGCCTGCTGGACAACAGAATTTTTAATTCTATTTCACTTCTGAGGCAAATATATTGTTTTTAGGTTCTCAAGGTTTTGAGCTATGTCCTTTTGGATCAATTATTTACCATGGTCCATATAGTTACAAATTTGACAGTTATATCTGATCTGAAAGGCCATGAGCAAAGCTAGTTGTCACATCCAGGAGAAGGACTTACTTCTCTTTGAATTGTACAAGGCCTTTTTTATTTTTTTCCCTATCAAGAATAGAGAATGCAGATTGTATTGCTGAACCAGAATGTCTTTATCCTGGTGCAGGAGAGAGGGAAAAGGACCATCTGTGTAGGATCAGATTTCTTAGTTGTTTTCACCCATTCCGATCCATATGTCATAAACAAACCAATTCAGTAGGGGACATTTTGATGAAAAAGTTATTGTCTGTTAAATAATCTATTCTTAGAAATGGGTCAATACTAGAAGCAGTAGTTTTGGTGCATGTTCTAATCTAGTCCAAATGGAGCAATGAAATGGTAAGGCTGGGTACTGGAAGTGAGCAATTTTTCTTTGGTACACTTTTGTTTGCTTATTTGAAATACAGTGCTTCATGAGAATTTATTTTGTAATACTTGATACATTTATTAGAACATGGAGCTATGCATTTCAGAGGCTTGGGTTGCTATGCAAACACCTGGTTTCTGTGTGGAAAATATATGAATGCTTTAGACCTAGAGTGAATCCTGTTTTTCCATGGTGAAGAGGATTCAGAATCCAAAAAGCTAATGGACAGATAGCAGAAGTATACTGCCCCTAGAACCCAGTCTGTGCCCAAATAAAGTAACACTGATTTGTGCCTGACCCATCTGTATTAGTTTGGAAATATTCTGGACCAGTTTTGTCCATATCAGTATATACAAATTGAAAAACACAGGCATCAGAGCCAGACTGAAGACTGAACAAATGGGTGTAGGTGCATCAGGCCCTGGAGGTTGCAGAGTGGGACTGAGTTGCAGGCATGACAAAATACTTTCTGGGCAGGGAAGTGGCAATCTGCATTGCTGAGTAAATAATGTATTGGCTTTGATGTTTTAATCAATGTCTTTGCAGCAGGAAAGGCAAGGAAGATTAACTTCTGAGGTGAAGAGCATGCAGTCCTTCTCCCATTGGGCCATATCAGCTTCTACCTTACTTTGTCTTTCCCTCTTAATGGTAGTGTAGCATCTTTTTACTTGAATATTTTAGCCCCCAAAATGTCCAGTTTAATATGAGGGATCAATGGAGGGATGTTCCTCCTCCCCATGAGTGCCTCTGGGCTCTTTGCTTTGCCCAGTGTCACTCCTGTCCTGATGTATACATACGCCTAAAGGCAATGAACAGTCCTAGATATTAGTATTCTACTGAGTACATGGCACCTGTTCAGCAGAGATCATAACTAGAATGGGCCCTTCAATCAGCTGTCATTCTATCATGTTCCTTGAAAAGGAGACTAAAAAGTATTCCCTTCTGTCACCTTCATCTCAATAATACATCTGCTGGAAATAGTAATGTATCTAGAACCTATCTGACTTAGTAAAATCACTTACATCCTCATACCAGGTGGGTAAATGTTCTGGATTGTACCCTTTGGAATGTGGAATTCCTGAGTTGAGAATGTGTGTGTGTTGTGTCATTACAGTCATGACCGACTCTTCGTGACCCAATGACCGTGGAGTTTTCTTGGCAGGAATACTGGAGTGGTTTGCCAGTTCCTACTCCAGGCGTCTACAGCACCTGGTATTTCCTGGTGGTCTCCTGTCCAAATCCTAACCAGGGCTGACCCTGCTTAGCTTCCGAAATTGGGCGAGATCTATTGCTTAGGGATGCTTCTTGAAAATAACTTGCCTCAGTAAGGCACATACAGTACCTCCATCCTGTGAGCAGACTTTGTAGAATTTAAGTTGCCATGAGTTTGGTAGTCCAAGGGCCTGAAGTTTGAGTGGGTGAACCATGTTGTTTCCCCAGAATTGAGAACAAACATCTTAGAACCTGAGATCTAGCAAAATATGACTTCTAGCTGCTAAAACCATTCCTGGCCAGGAACAATCTCACTAAAGTATTAAATTAAACTATTATAATGCATTTTACACAGGGTTGCATTTGAAGAGGAGGATATTGCAGTAAGTGTAGTATGTGGCAGCTTGGTCACTTTCAGGAACAGCTTTCCGAACCATATGACTCCAGTTCTGAAAGAATTCCATTGGCTACCAACATGCTTCCAGTCCATGTTCAAGGTGTTCAAGATAGTCCTAAAGAGTTTGGATGAACAGCGAAATGTTTCTATCTCTCAAAAAAAAAGAAGTCCAGTAGCCATGACTCAGCTTCCAGATAAACTCACCTGGATGGGATGACTGAGAATCTTCACAGACATATAGTCCTAAAGAGCTTGGATCCTGAATACTTGAGGGGAAACCTCTGCCTGTATACACTTTCCTAATCATTAATTAAGATCCTTTTAGAGTCATCCTTTGTGTCCTGCCATTTATCCACTAGCAGGGGAAGGTTTTTGTGGAATGCCCTCCTCGTACAGCAGCGGTGGTGAAACTTCGACACTCCAGATGTTTTGGGCCACAACTCCCACAGTCCTTTGTTATTGGCAATCTAGGCTCAGAATTCTGGGAGTTCTGGTCAAAAACATCTAGAGTGCTGAAAGTTCACCACCATTGTCCTAGAGCAGTGGTTCCCAACTTAGAGGTTGGGACCCCTTTGGGGGTTGAATGACCATTTCACAGGGGTCACCATGAGCAAGTGAAGAAAAAGGCACAAATGGCTTAGGTATGGAGGAGAAGGGGGAGGAAGGGGGGAAAGTGTGAGTTACAGGATAGGTTGGAACGGATGTCAGTCAATGGCACCGGAGTCTGTAATTGGCTGAGGGTGCCTGTAGAGGGAAGTTCTCTATGGCACCTGTGGCAGTGGCCTGCCAAAGGGGGCTTGTGACCTCTTCCAAGCAGGGCAAGGGGTCACCACAACATGAGGAACTGTATCAAAGGGTCACAGCATTAGGATGGTTGAGAACCACTGTCCTAGAAGCTCAAGTGCTGCTAACACTAATTTTATATTGCTGTTAAGTTAAAGTATAATTAATCACCAAGGCCTTTGCTGATTAAGGATCCTGTCATTAGTAGGCTGTTGGGGGCTTTATTGTTGTTGGTTTTAAAGTTTTACAGATGATTTATAATAGTTAATTAATTTATATTATTTTATTGTTGTTGGAAATAGATGCCCTTTGTTATTTGTCAACTAACTTTTTGGTGGTACAGTGGAACAGGATAAATTCTGGACAGCTTGTGGAGTTGTAGGACATATATGAACCCTAAGATCTCTGTGTAGTATCTGAAGCAAGTTTTCAAAGTTTATTACTGGTAGGTATGCTGGAAAGTCCCAAAACGTCAGCCAGCTAATGGAGGGCTTCTATTGTCATTTCTTGGCTTTTTAGCACATCTGCCTCCCATCATGAGCTGGGTACATAGCCCATCCCATATTTTAGATAGGCAAAGGATGTACATTCAAGATATTCTGGTTTTCATCAGTTTGCTCACTGTTGATTCAGTTTGTTAGCTGTTTATGTTGCTGAAGCAAAATCTTTGTCTTTTATCAATGTGCATTTGACAAACTCACTAAAATTATTCAGCCCAGATTTTGTCTTTGCCAAGTTAATCGTGGTTAAAGATCTTGACCCCCTCACCTATATCCACATCAGTTCCCCACATGTTGTCTTTGAGAATTGTTCCACACAGTCTTGATACGAGCAGGTGCATTCCAATTGATTTGATTTGCTGAGATCTGATCACTGAATCTTTTCCTTTGGCAAATTGCTAGAAGAAGAGGATCCCACTATATTCTGCAGCTGGAATTCTTAGAACTATCTTCAGATTTTGGAATGAGGCTTTAATTTACTTGTTTGCGGGGAGATGTGAATAGAACTATGAAATGAATCACACTATCTGGTCAAGTTGGTTGTGGTTCATCAAGGGTGCAAAATCTTGGCTACACTGTTGGCCAAATTCATGTTTGGCTGGCAACATGACAGAAACCCTACCCCCCCCCGAAAAAAGTTCCTAAATTGACAAAGAAACTTGCAGTTTCTTTGCTTTTAAAAAAGCTGTCTGCTGCTTTAAAAAAATATGATGCTGCTACCATCTGCTTCCCAGTTCCAGCTTTTTAAAAAAACTTAAGCCACTTTGTTTAGACCAATGGGTAAAATCCTATTGCACAGCTCTTCCTATACAACATTATTGATGTCATCATTACAGTTTGGTTGCAGCTGATCAAACGTTTATTTTTGTGGTTTCAGGGTGTGCATTGCTTGTATGCAATGAGCCGAAGACTCATGTGTCCCAAAACTGATATAGGAAGTATTTAATTGGTGGTAGTCTTCCATTGATGATGAATAATTCCTATTGTGCAGGCAGAATGCACCCAACAGTATTTTGATATTTAGCTTAATGTTATTTCCAGCAGTACTTTTTGTGAATAAAATAAGTTTGCTAACTTGAATGTACTGATTGATTCAAGGAGACTTCATTTGGACTGAGTATGTCTGGGTTATTATGCAGTGAGAAACTAGGAAGTATTCAGTCTGATCAAAAACTTCCTGAAACAGGTGAATCAAGATTTTAAAAAACAAAAAAAAGTTTAAAATAAAAATTATTCTGAAAACACTGGAAGAGTCCTAAATAAATGTAAACAAGATGATTTAACTGTGAAATAGATGGAGTTTTCTGTATGTTGTACTCTGCAGAAACTTCGCAAGTTTCATAGCATTCTTTTCACCTATCCAAAGAGTTCAGGATTTACATATAAAAGGATGATTGTGAGTTTACATTCAGAGAACAACGTAACATGCAGCATAACATGCTCTCCATAAGAGGGTGCTCAATGTTTGTTTTTTAAATGATAAGCTCATACACGTATACTTTATCCTGAAAATGCAAAATGAATAAACCTTCTTCAGAGCCTACGGAAAGAAGTACAATGGACAATGAGCCTGTTTAGTCTTCCAGTGGCTGAGTGAAAGGCAGTGGTATCATGGTCAACTGTTGCTTGACAATGTCCATCTCTTCAATACAGTGAGGACACATCATGCCAGATTTAACACAAGAAGTTCGAATCACAAAAATCCCACATATACTCTCCTGCTTTGTGAGCCTAGGCGGGTCATTTATAGTTGGTGGGCTTAAACTGCCTTCAGTGAAACAAATCTCTGTTTGTTTGATTGATTTATATTTGACTCCTCCCCACAACCAGAAGACAGTATGAGTTACAAGGTTTAAACAGTACATATAAAATTATTTGTTATTTATTTATTTTAGAGTATTTTACCCCACCTTTCTCCTTGGGAAAAGGACCCAAGACAGCTTACAGAATGAGGGATAAAATACAGTCCAGTACAATTAAGACATGTTCAAGTATTGAGAACAAGGAATTGAGGGACATCTTACAGTATTAATAGGCAACATTACATTAAAGCTACAAGAGAACGTGAGCAGTTAAAGAGGAGTAAAGTTCCATGTAAAGTTATGAGTGATGGAAATTAACATTGGAAACATAGTGTCAATGTAAACCCATAAGATTATAAGTACAGTGGTACTTTGTATAAAGGAATTAATTCGTTCCAAATGAAATTTTGTGAAGCAAATTTTCCTTTGTACAAATTTCCCATGTGAATGCACTGAAAACGGATTAATCCCTAATCGTGACCATTTTTCGGTTGTATGGATTCGATGCATTGGTGATTATGTTAAGCGATTTCCCCCTATCTCCAGAATTTTTTTTCCTTCAAGCAGATTTTCTGTTAAACAAGCTGCTTGTTGTACGATGGTCCACTCGAGTTATAAACACAAAGTCCATGGGATCCCGTAGATTCATATAAAAGACACATAATAGGTAGACCATCATTCAGGGAAAGCTTGCCTTTACGTAAACATAACTAAACAAAATAGGATTTGAAGCCCCAGTTGGATTAAAACCTATTTAAAGCATCATAAAATTTAAGTACCAATCAATTAAAAAAAGCACTTTGAACAGTCAGTTGCTTGTCAAAAGCCCATCTAAATGAAAAGGTCTTTGCCTGGATGCAGGAGGACTACAAGGAATCCTTCCAAATTCCCCAGAAAATATCCAGGAAGAAAATATGTACTGTACAGTATATTTTGGATGAATGCTGCAAGGTAATCAGGGCTCATGTTTATTTCAGACTTTAAACTTAGGTTTGCAGTCAGACTGAGAATGGTAGAAAAGTGGTTTAAATGATGGGATTTATTTAAATCATCCAGTGTCTTCCAGGATTTTTTTGAACTTCTGGGGCAAGGCACCCACTTACTATTGGTGTCTGGATGCTCTACACAAAGTGAGAATGGAGGTATTCCTAGGGTGGTGAACCTTTTGCTCTAGGGCCCCAGCAGATGCCTGACCTTGCCACCCTCTAACCCTGTTTCCAGTTAACATAAAACAAGGGCACCTGTGTTCATCCATCAAATGTTTGGAGGTTGTAAAAGTAACTGGTTTGACTTGTTTTGATCCATATCCCCTTTGAATGTTTGAACTCTTTGATTCCAGGATTGCTTCCTTTTACATTCAGAATATCCCTGCTTTCATTCTTGGGGAACAACACTGTGTTTTATATGGTTTTCTAATGGAGGTAAATATTGCTGGGGGCAGCTCAGCGCCTGTTTAAAATGGCTTTTTAATAGCTTTGTTCACAGGCTAAAGACCTCCTGTATGCATTTCCAGACACCACTCTTTGCCCAATATATGATTCCTACACATAGATTTGGGGCCAACTTTGTGTTTGTTATGGGTGGCAAATATAGAGGCATAGCAAGCTATATATGAATATTTTTGTTCCTCTGCATAAAATAACATCCATCAAGGAGGCGCTTCTGGGGCTATTTCCCTTAACATAAACTGCCAGAACTTGGAATATATACAGTACTATACTTTATTTGAATAAAGCAGGCCAGTGACTGTAGGATTCAGGAAGCTGTACTATAGTTTGTAAATACCAATTTGTTGTTATTGAGATAATACTCTTAAGCAACATTTCAGTTTAAGATGCTATGTGGCATGTAACTGCACCTGTGCAATGGTTACCTATTGAACTAACAATGGGTAGCATAAGTACTCCTCACTGAGTCATTTATTACTTGCTAGGATCTATATATTTGTCTTCATCAAAGGGTTGGAGGCTCCCTAAATGTGGGAATGTACAGCTCTTAAGAGAGAAATGCAAAACACAACTAAGGCTACCCTCTCCTCAAAGAAAGCATTATTTTATTGAAACTTTTCAAATACTTATTAGAAAAAGGCAGTCTGAGGGCAGTAAGAGTTCCCATCCTCCATTTCCACATATACTGTATCTCCCATATTTGACATGGACTTCTTTTTAATAGCAGTAAACTATGCACATCAAGGCTTCTCACATTGTGTTTAGAGAGGATATTGTATGATGGCTGTTGGATTATAGATTTCAGAGGAACCTCTCATATGTTAATGCCAGAGTAAAGGTGAGCTTCTGACTTTCCTTGTTGTGGTAACAGTACCTAGACTGAACTGAGAGGGGTAGCCAGAAAGTGGGGAGTCAAATGTGTGAATGGAGAAGGCTCTACATATAGCTCAGTGGCTTAGGCATATGGCTGGAGAGCCAAAGGATAGGAGTTCAATTGCACAATGTGCTTCCTTGACAGAGGCTGGGCTGAGTGATCTGTAGAGTCCCTTCCAGCTCTGTAGTTCTAAGATGTGATGGTGGTGGTGGTGGTGGTGGTGGTGACGATGATGAAGTTTACTCTCTGGCTTACAAAACTCTCTTTTTTCAGCCTTGGGTTTTGTTTGAGTTGAGTTTTCCATGGATCGATACACCTGGCAGTGCACTTGGACTCCTATGTCTTTTCCCTCCTCCTATTCAGTTTTTACCATCAAGCCAGATGAAAAATTTTGTTGTAATCACAGATGGTTTCTTTATGCTTTCCTGCCACAGCTTCTTAGTACAGTGGTATACCTTGTATAAAGGAATTAATTCATTCCAAATGAAATTATGTTAAGCAATTTTTCCTTTATACAATTTTCCCATAGGAATGCATTGAAAACAGAGTGATCCCATTTTTATGTTGTACAGATTCACCCCATAGGTGATTCTGTTAAGCAAATTTCCCCTATCTCTGGAATTTTTAATGTTGTACAAATTTTATGTTATACAAAACATTTGCTACACAAGGGTCCACTGTGTCTCAGATTGATGCTTATACCAGAGTTTATTATAATGTACACAGCTAATCCTAGAATAATAATTATTCCAAGATTAAATCCAGATCAGCTGCACACAAATTTTCCATTGTTGTTGTATAGAAAGTGTTGTCTAAGTGCAGAGTGAGTCATACTAACAAGCAACAGTAATGTATATTTTTAGCTTATTAAGCAACCTAAATGTTTTTAGATTAAGGTCAGCTCAGTGAGTTAGGTATCTGGCTGGGGAGCTAAAGGTTGGGAGTTTGATTTCTCTTTGTGCCTCTGGGAAAAAGGTACTTTTTAAACCTTGGTCAGGCTGTATGGTTCCGTAATGCCCCTGGGACAGTGGTGTCCAAACTTCGGCCCTCCAGATGTTTTGGACCACAACTCCCACAGTCCTTTGTCACTGACAATACAGGCTTGGAATTCTGGGAGTTGTGGCCCAAAACAACTGGAGGGCCGAAGTTTGGATAGCCCTGCCCTAGGAGAAGAGAATGGTCAAACATTTCGGACTACTTAATATGTACATAGAAAACCCTGGAAGGATCACCATAAATCATGATTGACTTAATTGTGCATAATTATTACTAAAAATACTATCTAGTATTGAGCAATGGTAGTTTCTGTTCTTATGCACCTTTTATGCTGGTGAACTTTGTCTTACAGCCCACTATCTTTTAGCAAGCCGCACATCAACTGGGGTTGTTAGAATTTCCCCATATGGAACTTTGGGATTATTGAGAGTTGTTCTCTGAAAAAAATGGGTTTGTGTGTGTGTCTTTTTTCTTTTGTGCTATTAATATGCAATGTGTAAAAACAGTTTTTTAAAGGGAGAGGGATGGCATGACATTGTTTTCTGTTTCAAGGATATTGCATTTTCTTAATTCTTGAACTGCATGGTTAGCTGAGAAAATTATGTTAGCCCTCTTAGTGTACCTGCTAGCATATGAATATTTCATGGGACTCCAAACTGGATATAGCCATATTCCAATTCTCCATATCTGGTATCCAAGAGGTTTAAGCCAACCCCTGCCAAAGCAGGAAATGCAGTAAGGTGTTCAGAACGAGAGAAGGTTCCCATAATTCCCCAGCTACTATTCATTGCTATGGTGTCATTGCTTTCTATGTCTATTTGGAGGCAGCTCAGCAACAGGTGTCAGCCATTTGCAAACCCACCAGAGACTAAGCACTCCTAAAATTGCACCACTTATTCTAATTAATTTATACAGTCTCTCAAAGTTCCTATCAAACTTTGGATGATTTCGATCTTTGGCTAATTGCAAAAAGGATAGTTTATCGCCCCAAATTGTGAAAACAATGACTAGATGTTTTGCTTTAATTCTCCAGTTGTGTAAAGGCTACAGATTTAATGTATTCTCAGAGGCTTTCACGACTGGGATCTGATAGTTGTAGTGAATTTTTTGGGCTGTTTGACCATGTTCTGCAAGTTTTTCTTCCTCACATTTCACCAGTCTCTGTGGCCGGCATCTTCAGAGGGCAAGGAGCTCCTTGCTCTGTGAAGATGCCAGCCACAGTGGCCGGTGAAATGTCAGGAAGAAAAACTTCCAGAATATGGCCAAATAGTAAAAAAAAAATAAAATAAAAAACACCTCACAACAGCTATAGATTCACTTTGAATGAAACAAAAAGTTTGGCATTTGAACTACCTGATGGGCTAAATAGGCACCAGTTGGCATATCTTAAAACCAGGTAAAAAGTGGCGGGAGGTTCAGCCCTTAATAACTCTTCTGTCCCCCACCCCCTTTTTTTCTGGTTGGGTTAATCTTTTTAGAACAAAATTTGAGGATTCCCCTGTGTCTTTAAGCCTGTTGAGATTTTAAAACAAAGAATATTTGCTAATTTTGAAAATTTGGGAGGATTTTGAGAGTTATACAAGTGCTTCAGTTTCTACTGCTCAAATACTTCATATTTCCTGTCTTCCTGATTTATTGCCAGACACAGCACCATGTTAACATAGAATCATAGAATCATGAATCACCTCAAGGGCCAGCCAGTCCAACCCCCTGCCATGCAGGAAACCCCATCAAAATACTCCCAACAGATGGCCATCCAGCCTCTTCTTAAAAACCTCCATTTTGACTATGTACATATACTTTACATTAGTGATAAATGCTCTTATTAGGCACTCTTCCTGTAGTAGTAGCAGCAGTAGTAGTGTTCTGTCAAGTCATTTCTGACTTATGGTGACCCTTTGGAGGGTTTTCCAGGTGTGCTCAGAAATGGCTTACCATCTCCTTCTGCAGGGTGCATCCATATTTTTGTTTGTTTGTTTGTTTGTTTGTTTCAGATTATTTTTACCCTGCCTTTCTCCTTGAAAAAGGACCCAAGGCGGCTTACAGTAATGAGGGAGAATATACAGTCCAGTACAATTATGACATGTTACAGTATTGAGAACAGGGAATTGAGGGACATCTTACAGCATTAAAAGACAACATTACATTAAACCTACAAGAGAACGTGAGCAGTTAAAAAGAGAGTAAAATTCCATGTAAAAGGTATGAGTGATGGAAACTAACATTGAAAACATGGTGTCAATGCAATCACACAAGGTTATAACTTAAGTAGTTATAAACACAAAGTCTATGTGGTCATATAGATTCATAAAAAGACACATAATACATAGTCCATCATTCAGGGAAAGCTTGCCTGAAGAGAAAGTTCTTTGCCCGTTTCCGGAAAGACATCAGAGATGGGGCAGTCCTCACCTCTAGTGGGAGGGAGTTCTGGAGTCTGGGCGCATCAGCCGAGAAGGCCCTTTCATGGGTTCCCAGGAGACGCACCACAGCTTCCAGAATTCCAAGCCTGTATTGCCAATGACAAAGGACTGTGGGAGTTGTGGTCCAAAACATCTGGAGTGCTGAAGGTTCACCACCACTGCCCTAGGCCACAATAGGTTGGCTGAACGCACAAGAGGCACAGTGGGGAATCAAGCTCCAACCGCTGTCTCCGCACACAGATTCCTAAACCACTGAGCTATCCAGCCAGCTGCCTGGATTTAGCGTTAGCTTTTTCATGGCAGATAACAGATACACAGCATCTATGAGCCTGAAGACTAGAGGAACAACTCATTGGCTAATGTGTGTTTTGAGGCCTACCAATGTACTACTTACATAACTGCTTCCCACTTCCTCGTACCTTACTGTCCTTCATCATCATCATCATCATCATCTTTGGTTCCTCCTGCCAGTCAGGTGTTGGGTGTTCTTAGTTCTTTGTGCCAGTGCCCAGGAGAGCTAGTATGATATAGTGGTTAATGTTGGATCAGAACTTAGGAGAGGCAGGCTTGAGTCCCCTATAAGTCACTGTGCAACCTTGAGTTTACGATATTCACTCTGCCTGAACTGTTGGGAGGCAGAGGAGAACTATGTACCATATCTGAGATCAGTGGAGCAAAGACAGAATATAAATACAACTAACAAATATGTGATAGAAGAATGTGCTTTACATGCAAAAGGTCCCAGTTTCAGTCTCTGGCATATCTTGGTAAGGTTGGAAAAAACTCTAGTCACCAGTCTTGGACCATCTGAGTTGTTAGCATCAATAATGCAAAGCAGACATGTAATTCCTGAGAAAGTACTGTATGTCACAAGAAGGATATACATATATCTGGGTTACAATAGATCTGATTTTAAGTGCAAAGTTGGTCCTTCTGGGATGGGGTGGAACATGATCTGGATCAGCCCTGGGGAGGCTTTAACCTTTTACTCTTGGCCCAGGCTCACATTGGATCATACTTGACCAGACAAGCTGCCATTGGTACAGTATTACTATTCCAACCTGAGTCTGTCATCCTTACCTCTGCAACAGTATACAGTACACTTTGGCTGTGGGAGGTGAAATGTTCCCTCCCTAGCTTTCACATACAAATTATTATAAAAATAGTTAGTTTCCATGACATAGAAATGTTCCCTATGGACCTGTAAAGTCATTATTCATGTATTTGTAGATGTGATCTTTTTCAGTAAGGTAAACAAAGCTGATCACCACAGTAAAGCTGATGTTATGAGCTTCCTTTCTTTCCATGTTAATGTCAGAAGCACCATGAGCTGCAGTGTAGAAATGGAAGATGGTGGTACTAATGCTGGATTTAACTGTGAATAAAATTTGGCTCTTTTCGTTACGTGGAAAGATTAGAAGAGGGAATTATCTTAAGAGCCTTGTCTGCTTCCTTCTTACCACCATATGGCTTTCTGGCCTGTTCAGGTAGTGTTTTCTAATAAGTGTTGTATTTCCTTGGCCCATATGGAGCAGAATAAACTGGTCTGCAATTACTTTTTGACAGTCCAGTTTTTCAGTTGTTTGAGGTCGGAAATTATGTTACTTCTTTGTGTCTTTTTTTTATCTCCCTGACTTTTTGCCACTAATATCCAGAATGGTATCTAGAAAGTTTTAATAACAGATGATTTTGTTTTGATACAATGACAGTGGTTGAGTTTTTACTGTAGAAGTGGGCGTAGTTTACTTTTGTTTTGTGGTATAGGGAGAGGGATGGAGGGAAGCATTTATTATCCAAACAGTTGCCCAAGCCAGGTGGCCCATTAACAGAAGGACCCTATCCTGTTCCTTTAATTGAGTCGGTCTCTTGGCTCTCCCAGCTGGTGTGGAAACAGAGCAGGGGAGTGCATTTGGGTGGCCCAGCTGGGAGGGAGGAGGTACCCAAGCCAGCAATTTATCCCTGTAATTATAGGGAGGATTCTGAACGCCTGTTCCACTGCCGGGGAAGTGGCTTTGCTGAAACGAGGGAGAGAAAGGGGAGAGATGGTGTCAGTATGTGCAACTCAGGGCTGGGGCACTGCTTTTGTCAACACCAGGTAATTGATCTCCCCCGCTCCTTCCACTGGACAACAGTCCATTTCTCAGCTGAGTGGAGAGAGGGGGCGCCTTGTGTAAATTGCTGGGAAGACATCTGGGCCAGAGCTGAGGAAAATCACTATTTGCACTACCATTTACAGAATCCCTCAGTCAGTGGCCAGGATTTTTTTTTCTTGCACTCCAAAAAAACCATGATGTTTCTCAAGTATGGCAAAGCTTGAGTTGAATGTCCATCTGACAGTTCCCAAACAGAGTATTTGGTATTTTTTTTTTAAAATATGAAAGATGGAATCAGAAAGTAAAGGTTGTTGGGGAGTAGTCTCGCTGTGCAGCCACCCACTCTAGAGTGTTGTTGTCATTGGCCCTTTTGAGACAAGCCCGACTGCTTGGGCTTGCCACTCAGGCTTATTTTGCAGAAGAAAGTGGACTAGGCCTTTGAGATACAAATCCTGCTGAACGTGCTGTAGGGATGTTCTTAGATCAGCCAGCTCTGAGCTACTAGGCATCTCTCCATTTGGCTCTGTCCCAACCAGTTCTGCTTATTCTGTTGCCCTTGTTGTTGCCTAGCTCGGCTGCTGTGGGGAAACAGGAGTTGTTGTGTGGTGGAAGCAGGCAGAGTTCAAAGTGTTTGGGAGCATGTAGGGAGGTATCATTTGAGCCAAAGAGCCCTTACTAGGAAAGGGCTACTAATAATCATTATATGCCATCAAGTCCGTTCCAATTTATGATAATCCTTTCCAGGGTTCTTGAGATATAAAGTACTTAAAAATGGTTTACCATTTCCTTCTGGGGCATTCTGCCGCTGTGCAGCTTGCCAAAGACTGTAGAGACTGGTTGTTCTCCTGGGAGGCACAATCAAACTGGCTTTTCCAGCGAGATGAGATGCTGAAGATGTGCCAGACCCCACAAGGTGCCATAGACAACAATGAAACTTGTCATACTTGAGCATCTCCAGAACTTGAAAACCCCAGTACTTTGCAAAGAAGTGGCCTGGTTGTTTGTATCCCTGAAGATATGAAGTCATTTAAAAACTGTTGCAAAGTCGGTGTGAGTGTGATAGGGTATCTCTGGGGTGTGTCTGTGTGTAATGCTTGTGGGCTGGAATGAGAGATAATCCAATCTAATACTCAAAGCCAAAGCAGCAGGACAATTGGGGATCTGATCAAGAGAGAAAGGGGGATCTTTTGCATGAAAAAGGAAAGGCTTCCTTTGTTAATTGGAGTAAAAAGAATTTGCATAGGGCTCCTCATTAATATGCTCACTGTTGCTACCTCACTAGGTCCCAGAGTCCCCTCCCCCAGCTTTGCATCAGACAATGCTGCTCTCTCAGTGAAGGGGAGGGGATAGTTGTAAGCAGGAGCAGTGGAGGAGGGAGGGGTGGCATGGCACACTGAGCAACAGTACCTAGTTTAACCCCCTCCCCATCAGACAAAAAGAGTGACCGTGACTGTAAAGCATACTCTGGCAGCCTCTCTCATTTTGCCTTGTCTTTTCATGTTGCTCCCTGGTTAATTAGGGTGTTGGAATTTGAGGCTTCATCTTTCCCTTTGAAGCTTCAGATTGTCCTGTTCCAAATTAACCCTAATTACAAGGAATATCTCCTTGTTCTTTTCCCTTCTTCACAACACTTGCAGATGCACTGCCGTGTTGCCTCCAAACTTGGCTAATAAATAAATGCCTCCAGTGGCCCATTGTCACTCCACGTAGGGAAGGATGAGAAGAGGGTTGCAGAGAGGACGCTGCTTTGAGGCAATTTCCAGTTGAGTTCAAGAAACCTGCAAGAATAATAGACTTGAGAGGCACAGCTTCCTGCAAAGTTTTCTCATTTGTGAGGGGTGTGTGTGTGTGTGTGTTGATCTCTCTGTGCATGTTTCTGCCCATGCCATCTCATGGCGCAAAGTCATCTGCCAGCACATATTTTGAAACGAGGCTTTGTCCATCTGATGTAGAGTTTTTCTAATTTGGGGGATCTCTTTGCTTGTGGTTTCATACTTTGGACTGAATATATTCTCCACCCTTCCTTAACTTTCTGGTTGCACTTGTGGCTTCTCTCCTGGGTGGCCTGCTGAAGATCAGCACAGCTCAGCATGATTCCTAGTGCCTTGCCTCCCAAACAGCCTGGAATGGTTTAGATTCTGCTTCTGATGCTCCGACTCCCAGCTTTCCTAGCTCGGACATATGAGTGCCTGTCCTCTCTGTGTGTTCCTTGGCATCGCTTCCTTCCTCATTGGCATTGCAGACTTTCCTTTGGAGAGAATGGGGTGGAAGCAAAAAGAATGCCTGTCAGTCAGTTTGGTTTAAAAACAAATATCTAGTCACAAAAATATTAGGATTTATGCTAACCAGAAGTCATAAAATACTAGGTTTGAATGAGACACAAGCAGAATTGTTCATCTCAGGAGTAAGACTGAAGAAACAAGCTATCTTTATTGTTAGTACATGTGAGAAATATAATCTCTGGTGGGGAACTGGGAAGAAGCAGTAGAGCACAGATAAGGAACAGTGTTACAAAGTCGTGGTTTTCAGAGTAGCCACATTTTATTTTTCTGCATTTAGCCATGAGTTTATTCAGAGAAATGTAAGAGGGAAAAGTAACATGTTTCCTCTGTTTTATTTACATTTCTGCAAACTTGTCCTGTTTCTTTGAAAGAGAGATACAGAACAGTTTTAATATGAATCATAGTTTTGTCAAGACCAGTTGGGCAAGAATCATTTAGTGGTGTTTCAAGAAAAGAAATGTCTTATATTACAAGGGGGGCTACTCAAAATTCTTTCCTGTAAAATGGTTGCATTTGCCGTCTATAATGTGAATTAAAAACAGACTGAATACTGCCTTTATGGCTTGCTTCCTTTCAGTTCTTCCTTCCAAAACCTCCATTAATAATTGATCAATTTAAGATGAAGTTGCAGTGGGGCTGCGAGTGTGCAAGTGTCCTATAGGGTAATCTGCCATCCTTCCCTTTGTAGTAGTTATTGCTGCTGCCATAAGAAAAACCAACATTACAGATTAACTTAGGCTTTGTAGACATTTAACTTTCATGCCCTCCAAATACTCCTGAGAATTGGAGTTGATAAGGTTGCCAAGAATTCTCTGTCAGCAGAGCTTAACTTCTCCCTCTGTCTTTCTCTCTGTATTTTCTGGAAAGAAAATGAGATTCCTAGTAAATATATTTAGCTTGGGTATCTTTTTATACTGATTCTAATGGGCTAGTTATTTTCACCACCCAAGACCTAATGTTTTCTGTGAATTTTGTTATACTTGAGCAATTGCCACACTTGATTTGAATGCTCCCACATGTAAAATAGGAATAGTGATAACTTTCATCATGTGTTTATTGTAAGATTGATTGAGGACACATGGACGATACAATTTTCATGACCCTGAAACTGGTGGTAATGCTCATGGCTCCCTGCTTCCACAAAGAAGTAGTGGGACTGTAATTCTTTTGGTAATGATACTTCAAATCCTTAATATGAGGTCATCTTTTCCAAGGACTATGACAACAAAATTGGTCTATGCATGTAAGAAAAACATGCCCTTTGACAAATATTGAACCGATATAAATGAATTTGCAAATGATTATATCTGTCTGAATATTTCATGGAGTGTTTTTCTAGATGTTCCTCAGAACTTTGTGAGGATAATGTGAGGTGAGATATTTGCCCATGAAAGGTGATTGATGGCTGGCAAACTACTTTCACAGACAGCTTTATCTGTCCACTTCCCATCTTCTACTGCAGTTGTTCTCAGCCTTGGGAGCCCAGTTGTTCTTGGTCTAAAACTCCCAGAAACCATCACCGCTAAGCTAAGCTGGTCAGGATTTCTGGGAGTTGTGGTCCAAGGATATCTGGGGACCCAAGGTTGGGAACCACTGTTCTATTGTGATGTGCAGCAGAGAAGAGTGTTATAGCAAAAACTGTATTCTCAGTTTCTTCAGCCTGACTGAAAAGCCCAGAAGACAAGTATCACATTACTCCTAAATAGTCTAACTGTGGATATATTCTGCAACTGTAACTTTTCAGTTACTTTTATAATTAGTGGGGTGTGAATTCACTTAATAGTGAAGGAGGAATATTACATGGTTCAAATGGTTTTCCTTGTGATGCTGTCTCATTCTCTTTTCTGGGTGCTCAGGACATGATGAGGTGGGCGGACTAGAGTATGTTTGTACCACAGGCCAGCAGAGTTCCTGGAAAAAATTACCTATAGAGAAAATGTGCATTTAAATGGTATATGCACCTCATGTGACCCTATTTATTTGGTCTTCTAAGTCCTTCCACTGTAAATTTACCATACTGAGAAGTTGCTTAAGAAGGCAGCCATTTCAGGATATTGGCAAGCTGAAGAAGTTCAATTGGCAGAATAATTTTTAAAGATTGTATTAGGGCAGTGCTGATGCACTGTATCACTTATAAAAAAGAAAAATGATCAGAAAAACCTGCCCGGAGGCAATTCCTCCATCCAGTACTGGATGTTGGTGGATTTGGTAGCAGATTCTCAACTTTATTTTGAAGAAAAGTAACAAATAAAATAAAATAAAATCTCTATTGTTATCTGATCTTGTCTCCTCCCACTTCCTGGAGGATGCTTTAATATTTTAATCAGTTTATAATTTTTAATTACCCTAATACAATATTTTTTTTAAAAAACTTCTGCCTCTCCACAGAACAAATAAAATGTTTAGTTTTTTAGTATCCTGAAGTGGCTATCTTAAGCCACTTAATGATATGGGGAATTGATAGCAGGAGGAGCCTTGACATTCAAAACCTTGCTTCATTTAATTTCCAGCAATCAAATATGCTGGAAACAAACTCAGTTGGAGCTATTCTACTCACACCAATAAAGTAGAAGCCCCTGACAAGGACCCAGAAAGGTGCCGGTAGGAATGTTTTGGGACTGGGCTGGTTTGCTCCAGTGATTGTTGCATGGTCCCCAGAAAAATTAGCAAACCAATTCCTCCTCACAGTGGACCAAACAGCGGGCCAAAGGCCTAAGTATCTGATCACACTCTAAGCAAACAACTAATGGTGCAATCCTAGCTCTCTGGTGATGATAAAGCAAGTTGGGGTTGTATGCTGCTTCCTTGCTGCTAGAGAGGAGTATAGCTAGGAAACTTGTATTTCAGTGGAGGTTCCCATTGTCCTTTGGGAAACTACACGGATTGTGGACATCCCGGGTGAGGGCCAGCAGAAAACCTCAAAGGAAGGAACCAAATTCAAAGCTGCTCCATTTTCCAATAAGAGCCCACATGTTAGGCTACCACTGGAAGGGACATTGTTAATCAGTCCCTTCTATTCAGTGTGGGGAAATTAGGAGTGCACTGATCTCCCAGACTAAAGAGACCACTGAAACTGCCCCTCCTAAAACATTTATTTATTTTATTTATTTATTGGTTTTTTATACCACCCATCTGGCAGTGAGGTCACTCTGGGCGGTTTATAACAATTAATAAATTCAAATAATTCATACAATAAAAACATAAGATACAGTAACATAATAAAAATAGAAACAAAAGTAAAATTAACTTTTGTGTTGTGTTGTGTCATTACAGTCATGACCGACTCTTTGTGACCCCCATGCCCATGGAGTTTTCTTGGCAGGAATACTGGAGTGGCTTGCCAGTTCCTACTCCAGGTGCCTACAGCACCTGGTATTCCCTGGTGGTCTCCCATCCAGGGCCGGCACGTCCATTAAGGCGAACTAGGCAGTTGCCTTGGGCACCAAAATGGAGAGGGGGCGCTGGCCAGCCTGCTGCCCCCCCGCCACTGGCCACCGCCATCCATCCCCCCGCCGCCTGTCGCTATCCCGCCCCCGCCCATCGCTGCCCACCCCTGTGCCCATCACTGTCCGCCCCCACACCCCTCGCCATCCCTGTCATCCGCTGCCCCCTGCCGCCCTGCCACTGCCACCGCCTGCCCGCCGCCTGCCCTGCCCCCCGCCGCCGCAGCAGCAGCAAGTGGGGGAAATGCATCCTTGAACCACCTTGATGACCTCCTTGAAGAATGATAAGACATCAACATGTGGTCATCTGAAAGTATCCTTAGTTCTAGTGCCTTCTGTGGTGATACTAAGAGAGATACTTCCAAGAGGGCAGTGATATGTGAGAGATATATGAACTCCAGCGTCTTTTTCGTTCTCTCTAGAGGGCAGCCGTGTCAGCCAGGAGCTCCGGTATACAAAGGAAAAACTAGGAGAAGAATCTCTCTACACCTCCCAGATGCTTATACAAACTCCCAAACAGGAAGGAGAAAATATCCTGACCCCCGAAGCCTTGGACATGCACCTTGAAGCTGCTCTGGCAGCTAGTAAAGTGCAAGTCTTGCTCTATGGAAAGTAAGTCTGAAATGGAAGATCTGTATTACTGTATTATTAAGGACGTCAGTACTAATGTCCTCACTGGGTTAGATTTAGGGATGTGCCATTGGGATTGAGTTCTTCAGGAAAGTCCCTTTGTTTGATCCTCCAACTCTTGGAGGCCTGTTGGGTGGGGACACAAGAGAAGGTCTTCCTAATGGCTGCTTCCAGTCTATGGAACTCCCATTAAAGGGAGGAAGGGATGGCACCCCTTGTCCTTCTACTGGCAAGCAAAGAATTTTTGATTGGTAACACTTTTGACAGTTGACTGGCTACTGAATAAGTAGTTTTGCTCTAAGGATTGCTGTAGTATCTCATTGAAATTTATTTTCAATTCACTTGATTTTTCATTTATAACTTTTATATTCATTTTAATATTGCTGCAAGTTGTCTTGAGTCCCATATGTGCTAGAAAGCAAATATATACAAAGCTACCCTTTGCTTATTCATTATTATTTATTTTATTTTAGATATGTATTCTGTATATGTGGTCACCAACTGGGCACTTTTGTGTACTTGTAAGCAAGACACTGACGGTTGCAGCTTTTGCAACCTTCAGAGTATATTCAGAGATATACTGCCTCTGTATAGGGATGGTTCATTTAGCAATCGTTGGTAGAATATTTTTTGTTTGTTTATTTATTTTTATTTTATTTTATTTTATTTTTGCTAATGAACTCTTTAACTTTCTTATGGCTTCTTTTTTTGCTTTCAGGTCTTGGGATCTTAACAAAATATGCTACAAGTCAGGCGTCCCCATAATTGAGAATGGAATGATTGCACGGGTGAGTTGCCAATGGACTGCATGCATCTACAGAACAAACAGGAATTGCAGTAGTACCTGTGGAAAGGAGGCGAATCAGCTGGGGATATTCTCTTTGTCAGATAGCTGGGGAAATGCTGGTTGGGTGAGAAATGAGATGGTGTAGAGATAAGTTAGAATCTTTGTTTTATTTTTGATTTAATGTTTATAAGAATGTTGTGGGAAAGTATCCTTCTGGGTTCAGACACCTGAGTACTTCTGGACAAAGCCCACTCCATCTCATTTTGCTAGAACATGGCTTCCAGAATTACAGGTGGTGATGAATCATTTCAAATTGTGGGATTTATATTTTGGATTCCTGAGGCAATTCTGGTTCCCAAGGCATTTCTCTGTTCCAAGAGAGTGAAGGAGAGACAAGTTTTTGGGTAGTCAAACTTGCAGATGATTACTCAGGTCTCTCAAAGAAGAGGGGAGGGTTCCATTGGGCTGAAGAGAAGTGAGAATGAGCATGTGTATTTTGTTTGTAATTTTTCTCTCTTGTCACTGCTAGATGATTGAGAAGCTCTTCCCCTGTGTTATCGTGACCCCACTGGACTGCTTCTGGGATGGTGCCAAGCTGCAAGGTGGCTCTGCTTACCTTCCGTGAGTGTCTGCTTTTCTTACATATCTTTCTGTCCCACTATGGTTGGCTCTAGTGTACTAATTTAAGCATTCAGGATTTAAGGACTGAGGACTAACCAACTAATGAATTTTCAGGTTGTTCTTCTGAATAATGCTACACAGTTCTGTTAAAGAGGTCTTGCATGTCTCTGGTCCCCCCCTTTTTTTGGATAAATATTTTTGAGCTATGCTCCCTCACTGCTTATTTTGAAACATTGGCTGAAATCCTGTTATGCAATTACGTGAACAGCCTACCGTTTAGACACACATTGCGGTAAGTTAAGAAATCTCTGTATAAAATATTTGTTTCATTTGAGCCACATGGCTCAAATGAAACAGCTGATGCTTCCAGATGTTTTTTAACTTACAGCAATTTACTATAAATGTCTATATGCATTAGTTGTTGAATTCTAAAAGCTAGGCTATTTGCATATCTGCACAACAGGATTTCAGCCATTTTCTCTGAGGCCTCATCATCTGACAAAAGGGCTTCTAAACTGTTCTGTTGTTCTTACTGTAGCAATAGTTATTGCTATTATTAGTATTTAACACTTCTCCTAAATGTCTCAAAACAGGTCAGTTATCTTCCAGCTAAGGCAGGATCAATTTTACTGAACAATAGGGAATATTACCGAAGGCTGACAATTAAAATCTCCCCCCCCCCCCGCAACTAAATTCATGAACTGAGATATGAACTTGCTTTACCCAAATGCTAGCTGATGGTCTCAGTTTCTACAGCATCCTGTGTATTAAGAATGCTTACCTAAGATTAAGAGTGGGGTGGGAGTCGTCTGGGAAAGAGTTTAGGCCAGACATGTCCAAAGTCAGGCCCAGGGGCCAAACACGGCCCATTTTCAAATTCTGAGCAGCCCACAGTCTCTTCGCCCTGCAGGCTTACCCTGTCACACATCCCCGCCAGCTGGTCCCTCCCCATACCGGATGGAGGTGTCAGCTTACAGTTTTACGATTTACCTGTCCTCCCTGACTCTGTCCGTCCCCCCAGCCACCAGCCCAGCCTACCCACCCCCAGCTCTGTTGCTGCAGCGTCCTCCCCGCCTCCTTGCATGTTATAGAGACTTGTCCAAAGTCCACCCCAGGGGCCAAATGTGGCTGAATGGTCAGCCCCCTCACATTTTCACCTCGCAAAATTTGGCCCTCCATGCAAAAAAGTTTGGACATCCCTGGTTTAGGCAGATGTCTTAGTAAAGTGTGTACACAGAATTACCCCAAAAACTTGGTGATTCTTTTTTGAGTGTTTTATCAAGAATTCTGTTTGACCACCAAGTCAGAACTTGATTAATCTGTGTGCCTTTGGAGGCAGCCTTTCCCCGGGCAGACACAAAAGTGTTGATGATGATAATTAGAGGTAGGCAGTCTCTGGTGGCAGATGGGTTTCTTTTCAAAGGTATCTTTCAGACTCATGGTTTTCTTTGGCAGATGATAGCCAAGATTTTTATTTTATATTTGTTGTTGTTCTTTGACAGTTTGGGGCAATGTTACTTTCCATCCTGTTGCCCACACCATATTTGTTTGGTTTACGGTGTGTGTGTGTGTGTGTGTGTGTGTGTGTGTGTGTGTGTGTGTGTG